>OZ014508.1:47790956-48540956 GCA_963966075.1 Aphodius sticticus | reverse complement strand
GTTGGCATATCGCAAGGCAAGAGCTAAGCGGAGGCAGCTTCCAGGCACTTTGTGCGTATAATTATTGACCACAAATTCTGACGCTCTGTTACGCAGCTTGACGGCAAGGTTTATGTAATAATTCTAGGTGTCAGAAACGCCGCCCATATATAAATTATAATTAATTAAACGTAATTAGCCTTTATTACATATCACACACGCTCCGGTATTTTAATTTGGGGAAATATAGCGGTCACATTTTGTTGAGACTTTTGATAGTAGCGTGCGGCATCGTTGGCAGGGAAAATTATCGAAATTCCAGGTGCGGGATGTCATAATCTCACTCTCACTCTCACTCAATTTTGCCAACTGTATATGTACAGTAGTGGGCTGGCCAGGTTGCCAGCTAAAATATATTTGTTTATAAATCCATTGCCGCAGAGAGAATACTAAAATTTAATTTTCTTTGACTAGGCGTTCGATGCTTCCTCCTGTCTGTCCTTCGTAGCACGTTCCACACTCGCACGTTATCTTGTATACCTTTGTCCTTCTTCAGTGTTGTGATATCTTTTGGGTTAGGCAAAAGATGCTTCACCTTAGCTGGTGATCTATACCTTACCGTGATACCAGATTTCTTCAGTAAACTACCGATTCTTTCTACTACCGATTGGCAGACTTTATGTCCAAGCCTATCCGTTGACGTTCTGTATACCAGCACATGCAATAATGGAAACAGATTTTCCTTCTCTATTTGGTTTAGGTGATTAAGTAACTCAGTGAGGTTGGCTCTACCATGTGGCCTAACCACAAAGGTTAGCCACAAAGGTTAGTTAATCGACATATCTAACCAGTTTGGAACAAATCCGGTTCCCTGTAACTCTTTCAGTGACAGTGTAAATAAAAAATATTTGGTGTTAAGAGAACATTATTACATCTAACACAATCTAATTTCCCTATCATGTTTATAGAGTTGGTACTATCCTCTGATTCTCTTTAACTCTGTACAGCTTCCAAATGTTTGCTTACCACTATATGTAATAGTTATCTATCTCTTCATTTACACCCTTTATAAAATTCGTGTTACCCAGGTTTATAACTCTTTTCTATTGGCAATGATATCTACTTCAATCATGTATTTTTAATAAACTTTTATTATTTTATTACCCCTCTGCGGGTATTACTTTATCATACGTAGTATGTAAAGTATTGTAATCGTGCCAAAAAAAATTTTTGAAATTTTAGCGGAAATATGTCTTTTTGGGTCCCCTGAACATTTTTGACCAAGGTACAAAAAAATGTCTGTGTGTGTGTGGATGTGTGTGTGTGTGTCTGTGTGTCTGTGTGTCTGTGTGTCTGTGTGTCTGTGTGTCTGTGTGTCTGTGTGTCTGTGTGTCTGTGTGTCTGTGTGTCTGTGTGTCTGTGTGTCTGTGTCTGTGTGTCTGTGTGTCTGTGTGTCTGTGTGTCTGTGTGTCTGTGTGTCTGTGTGTCTGTGTGTCTGTGTGTCTGTGTATCTGTGTGTCTGTGTGTCTGTGTGTCTGTGTGTCTGTGTGTCTGTGTGTCTGTGTGTCTGTGTGTCTGTGTGTCTGTGTGTCTGTGTGTCTGTGTGTCTGTGTGTCTGTGTGTCTGTGTGTCTGTGTGTCTGTGTGTCTGTGTGTCTGTGTGTCTGTGTGTCTGTGTGTCTGTGTGTCTGTGTGTCTGTGTGTCTGTGTGTCTGTGTGTCTGTGTGTCTGTGTGTCTGTGTGTCTGTGTGTCTGTGTGTGTCTGTGTGTGTGTGTGTCTGTGTCTGTGTCTGTGTCTGTGTCTGTGTCTGTGTCTGTGTCTGTGTCTGTGTCTGTGTCTGTGTCTGTGTCTGTGTCTGTGTCTGTGTCTGTGTGTGTGTGTGTGTGTGTGTGTGTGTGTGTGTGTGTGTGTTGTGTGTGTGTGTGTGTGTGTGTGTGCCCGTTAGCATTTTTCAAAGTTTTTGTAAATAAGCCGGGATTTCTGGAATTTCGTCGAAACAGTTAAATAATATATTAAACTAGAGGAAATTCTGAATCATTTATGACTATGACATTTTTTGGTACAATCAATAGTTTAGCTACATGAGCAAATTCTATTTAATCGAGATCGGTCGTACTGCATTAAAACTAGTAGCCAGGATATGTCAGATCTGATTTTAATGACAGTGTAGATAGTGTCAAACGCTAATGCTTTGACAATACTACTGTCAATACAAGCTGCGTTCGGATATTATACACCGTTAAGGTGCGTTTTCATTAGTGCTAATGGCAGTGATAGTAGACGCCATTATAGTATTTCTAATAGGATTTGCTAGTGACTCAAGTTTATGTGCATGCAAACTAATATATGTCACCATCACGACATGTGAGAAACACTATAATTTCGTCTGCTACCACCGCCATTACCAATCATTGCCACCAATCGGAACGCACCTTCACACTTTCTACACCCAACAACACGGGTCATTTGGACGGTGTACCCGGTGTCAACGGAGTACAATATCCGAAATCGACATATCTGTCTAGTTCTACTAGTTTTATTTTAATGCAGACATAGCCGATCTCGATCAAATAATATCTCATGCAGCTAAACTATTAATTTTATATATAGTATGTTAAAGTCATGTGCCTGGCCACATCAGATTTTTTTTTAAATTGTGATTTGCGTCTCTACGCTTAGTAATCTGGCTTCTAAGTCTTTTAAATATTTATTTTCTTTTTAAAAATTAAACAAAAATTTTTATGCATCTGGAACGTCTTCCTCCGCGTTGCCGGAGGCCAGTATTTCCGATGTACATGTCTGTATGCCTTCAATATTTATTTATTACACATCACAAACACAAATCCTTTACGCAGCTAAGTAGGCGTAATCAAAATGTGCAGACGAGGCAGAAAGGGTATCTTCCCTTGCCTCTTATAAACTAAACACGTTAAGCGAGAGATTATTTTATTAGATTATATTGTTTTTAATGTGGTTGATCAGATCACTTTACTTACACATACTACCGTAGGTCCCTTGTCTGTCTTCTTTGGGAATCCTATCGAGACCTCATCTTGCATAGGCTGATAAGGTCGCTTTATAGTCCAGTTGTGACCGCCATGCCACGCCATTTCCACACTAGTTCGTTTACTGCGCTTGGCACCTTTGTTCTCAAGCATGTCAGTTTTTGTAGCTGGTTTAGCTTGAGGTTTGTCGGTAGCTGTTGGCTCCTAGGCCACCACCACCGCTCCGTAGGATATCATCTATACTGATGGCAGTATACCGGGTGATTCTATTTCGAGGCTCACCATGGGGATCTCGCTTATTAGTGGAGATAGAGCCTATGTTTAAATTTGTCAAAGTTACATATTTTTGTGTTGGTCAATTATCTGAAAAGAAATTTAAGCTATCATTTTTCATTTTGAAGATATCAGCAAAAAACTGAAATGTTAAGGTATCGTTTTTAATTTTTTATTCAAAACCAAATGTAGTTAGACATTTGAAACACAGACATTCTGCAGCTACTTTTTAACAAGGAATGCAGTGTCATTTTTTAATTTGAAATAACATAAAAAATGGCGGCGTAACCATGGCCAACTTTTGTTTTTCTTATGGGCGCCATGGTGAATTTTGGCATTTTCCGATAGTCGTGTCTTTTCTCATTTCCGTAATGTATAACATGTTAGCAATATTTTTTAAAATAATGATATAATAATCAAAAACCTTCAGGTATCTAACTGGAGCTTGGTTACAGACCGCCGGACTCGTTGCCAAGCAACGTCAACAAAATGCACTTCAACCAAGGGGTCAGCGTTGGGTTTGCCATTTAACCAAATAAACCTTAATTGTGGTTGATTGTGGATGTAAATTGCCGTTTACCAATAAGGAAAAGCGTGATATGATAAGGGTTTATTATTGTTCTCATAGAAATGCCCAATGGTACAAAATTCCTAACATTCGACAGAAATTTAGCGGACCATGGGTCGTTTAGTAAACCCCGCAATTCTTATATTCCTCATGGAAATGTTGAAAACGATCAAAGAGATATTTTGGAAATGGTAAACGTTAGATTACCATAATTTGCAGTGCTTCAACTACTTTTTTTTTTAGATAAATGAGGATCCTCCGACTTCTACGCGGGAAGTTTGGAGAGCATTACGAACAAAGAAATTGAAACCGTACAAACTCCACACAAGTCAAACTTTGCAGTTGTACGAAATTATTTGAATCAACAATTTCCAAATCGCTGGATTGGTAATGATGGAGTGGTCGAATGTCCTGCTAGATCCCCTGATTTAAGTCCTCTGGACAATTTTCCATGGGGAGTTGTGAACGACGAAATTTATCACGATACTCGCAGAAATATCGAGGGTCTGCGGGATCGAATAACAAATGCAGTCAATGCTATTCCGGGAAGAACAGGTAGAATAGCATAACAATATGTCGACAGGCCGTCTCTGTTTTATGCTTTCAAGAAAATGGCGACCAATTTGAACAATTACTTAAAAAATAAGTTTTTGTTGTATAAACTCTTTTACTAATCTTTTACAATCTGAATGTTTTTAATCCAAAGCACTCTGGTCCGTCCGGCGCCGGCGGTCTGTAGCCAAGCACCAGTTGGGTACCTGATAAGCACGACAAACAACCAGGAAAACAAGAAAGTTTTTTATTATTATTTATTATTATTATTTATTTATTGTTTTAAAAAATAATGCCAACATGTTATACATTGCGGAAATGAGAAAAAACACGACTATCGGAAAATGCCAAAATTCAACATGACGCCAATGTTTTTGTTTCAAATGACTAGCTGCGTTTGGTTTTGAATAAAAAAGTTTCAGTTTTTTGCGAATATCTTTAAAATGAAAGACGATAGCGAAAATTTCGTTTCATATAATTCATCAGCACAAAAATACGAACCTTTGCCAAATATAAACATAGGCTCTATCTCCACTAATAAGCGAGATCCCCATGGTGAGCCTCGAAATTGAACCACCCGGTAGTTCCACAAGGCTACTCTGGGTTTAATTCCAAAGGTGTTGCTAATGGTCTTGCGTCTCTGATCATAACAGATGTGCGCCTTCTATTCTCCTTCTTTATAGAGAAGATTTTTGGTTAGTTTTGCATCGGCGATGACCGCAAAGCTTTTCACCTCCAGTGCCTTAAAGACTTAATTTTGTATATACGATTACAGGCAGCCTTGTCAAATCAATTTGAATTTTTCTTGTGAAAAGAACCATCTCTGTCTTCTTTCGGTTTACTGAAAGGGATTTGTCTAGCTTCCACATAACTTGTATATAAATAAAATTAATGTATTAACCTAAACCACGAAGATTAGAACACATACTTTTCTAGATCGTATGTAATACCTAGACCACCCAGATGTCTCCCTATGGCCATAGAGCCAATTTCAGCAATATCCGAACAAAATTTAAAAATATCCTTCATCCCACGTTAATTTCTCGCGTAACGGTCTCATTATGTCGGGCTGCGTAAGTTACCCGGTCCATTCCATATGCAATTCCGTTCAAGAATTCCGAAAGCGACCGGCGGTATAAATAAATAAATGGCTGTCGATTAACAACCCACTAGGAGAGGTTTAAACGATGGCAAATGAGTGAAATTAAATCGGAGTAAACAAATTCGTGCGGAATATTAAGGCTGAACGCTCTTATAAATCTTGACATTTTATGACGTCCAGTCCGGTGCCGGACTCGATAAATCCGAGTGAGCCACGCTCGATTTTAGTAGCCTCCGAGGTAGGTACGGTAAATAGGTGCGTTTTCTTTAATAAGAGGTACACGCACCGCCGCATAACGGAATCGGTCGCTGGTTTACGTCATTTCAAAGCGACTTACGCTTTAATGGCGTTTTAGCCGTTTATTGTCATGTTACGTAAACGTGAGACTGTTGACTCGTTGTCTAGCCAACGCGGATCTAGTTTTGTTAATATTTAGTGAAAGAAAGTGCAACATGCGTATATTTGTTGCTATCGACCGATTTGGAAGCTATAACATAGGAAAACATATTTGTATCAATTTTAGCTTGAGTTTTAAAACTGAGTAAGTAAACACCGTAAAGGAACCTTACTAGGATAAAATGACATATCGGATTTAAGTGGTAGTTCCCAACAATGCTCATAAGTTAATAAATGCATGTTTTTCAGCATTTAATGTATGAAACCCACATTGCCGAATATGGCCGATTGTTCAGCATTGAAAACTAATATACATCATCTACATTTGACAAGCTTGTATACCAAATTTCAGATCAATTACTTCAAAATTACGGTTATCGTGTACACGTAGACGGACAGACGAACAGACAGAGGGACATTGTGGCAAACTCAATATACCCTCACCACAGTAAATGTGGGGGGTAAAAAAACATGTGAAATGGACGTTGCCTCAGTAGATCGTAAACAAACAAAACTAAATAGTCTATTGTCTTTTACAAATTACCTACTTACATACATATGTATGTAAAAATACAAAATAAGTACAAAACACAGTTCTGTATTTGCCTATATAGGGTATTCCTAATTTAAAACAAACCTACCTTAACGTGCTAATGTGCTAATAAAAGACTCGGAATCATTTTTTATAAATAAAAAATCAGATTTCGATGCCTACCAATTAGATCTTTCCAAACTGGAGGGAAAACAAATAACTTAAGTGATCCGGCAGAAATTTGAAAAGTCAATTTTAAGACTTTTGAATGATATTGAGAACTAGGGCCGTTTGTGATCATAATTGAGACGGCATTGCTACTGACAGACTTTTAAAATAACTATCAATGATTTTGTTAAAACTATTCTGTTCCTCACAACAATTTTATAAACCGTATTTTGCACTTAATTTCTATTAGAATGAATTTTTTTGATATATTTAATTATTTTTTTTAGTCTTATTGGACGGATATTGGATTGTATGGGTGCTTTTGTTTATATTAGACATAGAAAGTCGTTTAAATGAACAAAGTAGTGCCGATTTGTGTGTTCTGTAATCAGAAAATAGTTGAATTCATAATTATTTTAGATATATTAAAAAAAAACAAATGACATTATTTAAATATCTTCAAAACTTCTTTGTTTGTGGTTCGATCAATAGGCAGTTTTTTATTTACAATTAGAGTGTGTAAGTTTAAATTTTTTTCACCAACAAATTCGCTTGAAACTCTCTGTTTTTGTTATGTGTTCAGCATTGGCTTGTGAGTAATTTGCTATGAATACTAGTGCTAGAATACAAGCAATTTGATTTATTAAATTTGTCTCTTGTTTCTCCTGGAAGTGCTTTTGTTTTAAAAATGCTTTCATGTTGCTCGTTTGTTTTCTTCTGCGTCAAATTTGTGATTATTTATATATGTAAGATTTTTATTACACACAACTATTTGAAAATCTTATTGTATGCTATTTTCCGGAGTCGGAGTCGGAGTCGGACTACCAAAACTATCTGTAGTCGGAGTCGGAGTCGAGAATTTTTTGACCGACTCCGAAGCCCTAGTATAAAGTGTACTGGCCCCTATTTGAACGGGCAGTCCCGAATTTTGACATCTTGTCCACCACTTGACCACTAATAAAGCGTCCCGCATTTTGTCCCTGTTTTTCAAACTGGTATTTATATGTCCAGAATTTCAGAAACAAGCCATAAACATAATAATAGTTAGCGGAGAAAAGTGTACCATACTTTACCTTCTTACGAAAAAGAGTATTTAGTTGGTAGCGTAAATAGTGAAAACACTCATTAACTTTTATGAGGAAGTACAAAACTATAGAAAAAATTATGAATCGACTCTATATTCCTTAGAAAAGAGCAGAACTGCTGTAAATATATAAAAATTTCGGCAGTCACGATGGACCAAATACTATATTAAATCTTGTTGACTCTTTGAGCTCATGATTGTGTTACATAAAAAAATGGTATTTCTAGTTATAGAAATGCAGCACATGTAATTTAGTCGAACTGATTTTGATTGATTTTAAATTTGGTAAAAAACAGGTAAAAGGAAAAACAACCGGCACTATAGTGCCGGTGGAGTATACTCCACATAAATCAAAACTGAACATTGTTATTATCGGGTTTCAATCCAAATAAAAGCAATTATTAACTTGATTGTTACTGAAAACTCACATTTAACTCATATTTTTAGACGTTCTTGTTAAATCTATAAAAAGGTTACACTATGAATAAATAGTAAACAAACGAAAATCCAATGACAATTTAAGAAAAACAATTTCCATTGTTGGAAATAAGTGGAAAAAACGCTCGGATTTGCTTTGTTAGTTTTTTACAAGAAAAGATTGTTCAGGTGTATTTTCTTTCTTATTTCTGTATCTAGCACAATGCACAACTAACTATGCTATTGGGACTTATGCCATTCTATGTTCTTTATTTCAATTAGTATTCTTAAAAAAATTTAAAAAAGTACTTTAAAATAAAAGAAGAACAAACATTACCTAAGAAGCCTAGCGTTAAGTTTATTTTCTTGTACCTAATTCCATATTGACAACGATGATGGAATAACTACTAAGATGCAAATATGTTTCAACTATTCACAATATATTATATCCCACCTCCCTGCCCCCCCGGATTCTCAGCGGCCGGCCTTCGACTATTAACAAGTTGTCACCCTAAAATAGCGAATTATATTTTCCATTTTACGTGTTTACAATGCAGAATCATGTCATCAAGTAATATGCTTATATGTTTAAAGATCACTGCTGCGTTTTTCCTAAAGCCCCACAGCATTTCTGTCCAGGGCTTATGTTAAGAATATTATTTCCTTAACATTAGACAACCATTTCTCTGTGTGTGTACTTGATTTAATAACAGTCGCCTTAGCGTTGACTTAAATATGTTTGGACGTAGGAGTTTTAGCGACTCGGGCAGGCGATTGTAAATGCGAACCCCCAAAACACTCGGTGAGAAATTCAGTAGTGTGTATCTAAAAAAAAATTGTCAAGACTGATGTTTTGTTGAAAATGTTTGAAAGGCAAACTGTAAGAAAGTAATAATATAACTATAGAATATGGTGACATACAGGCGGGATGTAAATTTGAAATAAATTAAAAATTACAGCCACAACCTGGATTTGAACAGGGATCTTTGCGTCTCTAGCACAATGCTCTCCCAACTGAACTATTGAGGCCTATGACATAAGTTAGAAAAAATAAAAAGGTTGCGGCGTTGTTAACATTATATCTTATAGATACATATGTGGTATTTTGCACAACTACAAAGCGTATTTTTCAAATAACGCTGCTCTAAAATATACCTATTTTTGACTGAGCGATATGATTAAAAACTCTAATTATCAAGACAATGCAATAAAAACCTTGAAGAATTACCAAATCGCTGAAAATGTTATTAATTGTGACAACAAATAAAAGAGCAAAATATGTTTGACAGACGATTTAATTCTATTTATTTTTGTATCTAGAATAAGAACAATATTAAGTAATCGTTTACAGGATATTTGATCCTTTGCTTTAAATTATACATTGAAATATATTTATAAATAATACTTCTTAATTATTTTTGTTTTGTCTGAAAAACTTCGAAAACAGGATTAAACCGTTCTAGTATATTGTGTGATATAGTGGAATATGGATGAGTGGGACACCTGTATTCCTGGAACGAATTGTAAGGTCCAGCATTCCCGCACCAAAACCCTCTGTTATTGAGACTGAGGCCGTGTTTAGGGCTTGAAATGCAAATGAAAATATTGTCGGTTTTAACAAGTCTATACTTGTCACTGCTGTTTACGGTTTTATAGAGATCCTTAAAGTTTGATTCACTCGTTCTGTACTTTGTGACATATACATAGACCGGTTTCTGAAGTGCTCTGACCAGAATCCATAATCTGCTTTTACCCCACGGAGATTATGTTGCATCACCGAAAATTTTTTCTTCCAGTACTCTCGTTTAATTTCTGTTAGTCAATTATTCTACTTTGTACTATTGTTGTTTGTGTTCTTCTTTTAACTATTGTTGTGGTTTGTTACTGCGGCATCTCAGGTATTATCTTCGTTTCTGCACTGCTAGAGCTTAAAGCTCATCGGTAAACCATTAGTTTAGGTTCCTTGTACGGTTCACGTAGCAGCAGGGTACAATACTGAAATACAATGTATAATTTGATGTGTTACACCAGCATGGATAACCAGAAAGCGTAGGAACAGCGATAATAATAATTAATCAATAACACGGCCAGTTGGCATAATATATCAATTAAAATTCAATCAAAACCCACGACATTAGAACGACAAACCGTACAGATTAAGTACAAGTTGTCCAGCACGTTTTTTTTTTTATTAAGGAAAAGAGTAAACGTTACATGCGTGTAAACTGTGCTAACTCTGAATTCTATTAAGTTGACATTGTGATTTATAGTGAAACTGTGTCGACGCTTGCAATTCAACAAAACGCATTACGATTACGAAACATTTAGCAACGTACACCCGATATTTATATATCTATATAATTTAAGTTTTAATGTTTTAATTTTTGGTCGGGTATGTTTCTTGTTATAAATCAACGCGAAACGAAGCTGTACCTTGCTGACAGGAGCGTTAACCGTTGCAGATTTTATTTATCGACTTATAATTTCTGCTACCTTAAATTTATATACGCTCTGGTTACAAAGTAACACATCTTTAATGGAATTAACAGCTGTATTCAAGGCAGGACCGGAATCACATCGACTGCATGCGATATATTTAATAAGCTTAGTCAAACCGTAATAAGTATGTTTACTTTTAATCTTATGGATGTAATATTTGCCTAACAGCCATAAGATGAATCTGATTTTGAATGTATGGTCGCTTCGCTTTAAAGACACAATTTAAGGTGACTTGACCGGCCTCCTTTGGGGACGACATAACAGTCCAATTTATGGTCAAAACTGGAAGAACATAAATGCATTTCCTTCCTAAGGGGAATTTTCTTAATGTAATTATTTTTGGGTCACAATACAAAAAATTTTCCCGATTGTCTGGACTAATGCTCTCTTCCTACGTAATAATCACCCAGTATACGGTGCAATAAAATCACTATTTTTTTGTAAACAAAACCAAATAAATATCATTGCCTACTGATTTTCATACAACTTTTAGGTCACATTAAACTGACCCGATATTATCAGAAATAGTGCATAATATACTCCAGTCATTTTAGATCGTTCATAGAAGAAGAAGATCAAATGCAGATGATAAAACTGATATAAATCGATAGCTGATGGTTCCCGTAGTAACATAGTTGCTGTCAGACTTTAAACATCCATTCCTTGAATCTCACTCACTTAAGGGTAAAATACTACACTGTAGAGGACAAAATTTACTATCAAAAGGATACGGGAACCTATGCGAGAAAATGAACGGTTAATTTAGTATAATTGATTCAAGTATTTTTTGCGATTCCACGACAACCGGTCAGTTGACAATAGAAATGTCCGATCGGTTGAATCAACTAATTTTTGGCAATTCCATTATTCTAAATTAAATGTTCACCAACCATGTTGTATATACATGTAGTTAAACATCTGTACCAATTTTTTTTTCTGCCGACCGTGTATAAACTATAAACGGCATATATTTAACTAAAGAAAATTACAAACACTATGTTACAACCCTTAGTTGCTTCTAAGTTACACTTAAAAATGTAAATTAATAATGCAAAACAAAATGGAAATGACTGTCATAGTATCGATGACAGTTGGGTTTTCTGTGGATTGGTGAGGTTTAATACAGTGATGCCCCCCCCCGAGCACGAGACACTTCCTCACACGTGCGTGGCATGCTTCGCACTAGTCTGCGAAGAGATTCTTGGGGTATACTTTCCCATTCCTCAATCATAATTCTTCCCATTCTTCAATCATAATTCCTGTACTTAGCGTTGCTAGGTCCAAGAGTTGAATTTGCAGGAGATAGGATTAAGAAAATGGAGGACAAATGCCAAACATCCAGGACAAACATAGATAAAATAGTAAAATTAGGTCTAAAACGGTCAAGCTTAAATTGATGTTTTATTATTATATTATTAAATTTTAATAATCAAGAATTTGGTATAATTGTATATAGGTCTGTTCCAACACAGAGAAAACACCGTTTAAAAATGACCATTTTCTACTAATTTAGAAAAATTGTTAACATGTTGATAAAAGATTATTTGTTATTAAATATTTTATTATGTGCGTCCATGTGAGCTGTTTTTTAAATTCAAACTGTTGGCAAGTTTCACACTAGCGGGTAATATTATAAAATGTTGAACTGCTATGTTGAAAGTAATTAAATTAAAAAAATGTTACATTCAATCATCAAAATTTTTTTATTACATTATATGTACATATATTTCTAAAAACAAAAATATAAAAACTCTAATACAACGTTTATATGGATATTTTGATCATATCAATTGATCTTGTATTAACTATTTTCAATTTTCATATCAATATATGAAGGTTTCTGCAATAAACTAACATACTTTATATATACATATATGTATATACACTGAGGCCCAAAAAAAAAACGGTAAAAATGTTTAATCATTCATATTTCCAATAATATTTAATAGTGCTTGTAGTGTGAAGATTGCAACCATACCATGTTCGTAATAACAGCGTTTCAATCCAAAGTTATCTTGCTTTATATTTGGCTATGCAACATTTCTGATAATATCGGGTCAATTTAATGTGACATGAATGGAGTATTAAAATCAATGGGTAATGACATTTGTCTTATTACATTTGACTTACATATTTCCAATAATATTTAATAGTGCTTGTAGTGTGAAGATTGCAACCATACCATGTTCGTAATAACAGCGTTTCAATCCAAAGTTATCTTGCTTTATATTTGGCTATGCAACATTTCTGATAATATCGGGTCAATTTAATGTGACATGAATGGAGTATTAAAATCAATGGGTAATGACATTTGTCTTGCTTTATTGATTTATTTCTTATACATGGTGAAATATTTAAACGATGCTTTTTATTGTTTTTAGTAAAAGCCAGTGGAATATGACATTTGTAACAAAAACATTGCAACGGAAAGAGAAATCTAACTGTGTACTTGAGTTATCTTTAAAGATCGTGGAGAAACCATTGGTGTTGTTAAGGGCGGCATGTTCAAGTTATCATTTTAGGTGGTCTATTCGTCAGTTTAAATTATGATGTATCACACTTGTTTAGATGTAAATTTTGGACGTATGTTACTTATTCTTGTTCTTTTGTTTGTTTTTGCTAAGATTAAATCGGAGCTGGAATCAACGTTTTCTGAGTATGTCACATCACTCAAACCATGTCTTCTTTTTATAATTGTATGTCATGTTTAAATAAAGGGCACTTCCAACATCAGCCTGAAGCCAGCCTGAATACATTGTGTTGTTCGTTTTTTTAGATATTTTTTATTTGAAGTAACTTTTACGTGAAAAACGAACAGCAAAGACCTGACCGTCAGACAAGTGAAAGAAACTGCCATAATTTTAGTTCAATAAAAAACGATGTTGATTATAGTTCCAAATCACTGCAAAAGCAAAATGTTATGTTTTTGTTGCAAAAACATAAAAATTTGCAAAAAATCTACAGCCCAATAATTGCAGTACAATATGGCAAAGAGGTGAGAAAAATCCTTCAAAAATATCAAAATCAAACATGGCGCCCATAAGAAAACTAAACGTTGGCCATAGTTTCCCCACCATCTTTAAATATAACTCAAGTTCGCAATTGGACTTTTCGTGCGTATGCAATGGAACCGTTTTCTTATCTATGCAATCGTCCAAATTCCACTGCTTTTTTTAGTAGAAACAGCAAAAAAAAACGATGTTTCAAAGTTTCAAATTTCCTGTATACTAAAAAAATCATCCTGTGTACGATGCTATACAATCTCCACTGTTCCTTTAGATCAAAAGAAAACAAATATCATGGCCTACTAATTTCATTACACCTTTCATTTCACAGTAAATTGAAATGTTGCATAGCCATACATAAAGGAACATTACATTGGATTAAAACGTTGAATGATTGCAAATAAGGTATGTTTTCAATCTTCACAATGTAAGCAATTAGTTTATCAAAGAAATGCTTGAATTTACTTAATATCTTTGAAATATGAGCAATTGAAAATTTGTACCGTTTTTTTTTGGGCCAGAGTGTATATATAAAGGTAAAAAAATTTTTTTGTTGATACACCGTACTTATTCATTCAGTTGTTTCCGCATTTAATGGGTAAAATGTTCTTACTAATCACAATATATTACTACACTACTAAGACTTTTTGCGATTTACATTAACATTTAATATACCCACTGCCCTCATTAGCGAAAACTAGATCGGAACTATTTGCATTTAGATTATTTATATTTATTATGTAGTTACAAAAACTACTCAAGTATTTCAGCTCGCTGGTACATACTATTCATGCAAAGCTCGTTACCTAATCGGATGCAATTTAGCCTGAACTCTCAATAACGACATTAGTTGGAACCTCGCTCCATATGTTCCTTTCTTAAAAGGTAGAGTAATTTGTCAATCTGAATGCAATATTAAGCGCCATCTAGGCGGACAACAATACTGAGCAAATTTAGCCGAAATTAGGTCAAATGGAAGGTGTATCGTTTGTTTATTGCGCTCTTCAAATAAATAACTGGTGACTGTCGACTTTATATGGTTCATAGAGCGTTTGCTTTTATGTTAGTAGGTATTAGTATTATGCATGGTATTATGTTAAGTATCTATTAATAATGAACAACCTGAAAGACATTTCCCGCCAATTTGTCATGTCCACAAAGGAAAAAATAAAATTTTCTCATTCTTTATGCATTTTCACAAACCCGTGAATATGAGAGAAACGAAAAATGTTTTCTCGGACAATCGTCTAATTTTAGTTATAAAAAATCGACTAATCAAACTTATCTTTTTCGTACTCAGGAAAACCTAGTTAACTCCCATAAAAAGTAAGAAACGTAATGATGACCAGAGATATAAAACAACGCTTTCTTGCGTCAATAAAGAAGTAATTTTGCATTTTATTTTTTTTCAAGAAAGCAAGGTCTTATAGATTGGGTTGAGTTACAATATACCGGGTGACCCACGCCATAGGTACTGCCGTTTATTTTTTTTGTTTATAAAGCTGGACGAATGAAATTTGGGAAAGTGTTAATAGACAAAAAATGTCATTCTTTGGAATACTCTTGAGGTTAGTATGACTTCCGGTTTTTCCGGAAATGACGTCATCATTGAAATTTTAAATGGCACCCTATATTTTTTGTGTGGTATTTCCAATCAGGATGTCATTCTGAACACAAAAACATATCGATCGTCAATTTTTATCACCAAGGCAACGCAAAAATAACTTTTTTGTGTATTAATCTAGGTGGCTATGAATTGGTGAACAAATTCGAAAATTGTCAAATAAACACTAACTAAATCGATTTTGGCCGACATTGCATTACTGGCGCCCTCTAGCGTGATTTCAATGGTTTTTGGCCAATGAGTCATTTTTTTCACGGGTACCCAATGGCCACACCCTGATTATTCGATAGATAACATCTTTCCGATTACAATGATACCAAACACTTGATATGTTGTTGAAATTGGTAGCGTACAAATGTTGTTAGAAGCAAGGAAATCGAAAAAAATATTGACGTAATGATCAAAGTCAGCGTACAAGTCAAAGTCACTCAATGGACTACTCGAAGGAATTACCCTGATTATTCGAGGAATAGCATTTTTCCGACACAATGATACCAAATGCTAGATATTTTGCTTATAATTGTAGCGTGAAAATGACCGTTGAGTGACTTGTACGTATTGATCCTTAGGTCAATATTTTTTTTCGATTTCCTTCTAACAACATTTGTACGCTACATTTTTAACAAAATATCAAGTGTTTGGTATAATTGTAATCGGAAAGATGTTTTCTATCGAATAATCAGGGTGTGGCCATTGGGTACCCGTGAAAAAAACGACTCACTGTCCAAAAACCAATTAAATCACGCCAGAGGGCGCCAGTAATGCAATGTCGGCCAAAATCGATTTAGTTAGTGTTTATTTGACAATTTTCGTATTTTTTCACCAATTCATAGCCACCTAGATTAATACACAAAAAAGTTATTTTTGCGTTGCCTTGGTGATAAAAATTGACGATCGATATGTTTTTGAGTTCAGAATGACATCCCGATTGAAAATATCACACAAAATACATAGGGTGCCATTTAAAATTTAAATGATGACGTCATTTCCGGAAAAACCGGAAGTCATATTAACCTCAGGAGTATTCCAAAGAATGGCATTTTTTGTCTATTAACACTTTCCCAAATTTCATTCGTCCAGCTTTATAAACAAAAAAATAAACGGCAGTACCTATGGCGTGGGTCACCCGGTATAGGAAAATATATGTCAATACAAATTCCAATTTTGGCATTGCAGATTTTTATATAATAATAATAATAATAATACCTACCTACATTTAAAAATAGGCCATTAAATTAATAACTGTGTAACCATTCTCATCGCAACTGCAGATATCCAATTACACAATTAATCTAAAAGCCAAGGATTAAAATACACTACGGGCACCAAAAAACACCTAATATTTGATGTTTAATAATTTCATCAAATTTCATCAAATTCAACAAGCAACAAATTCATCAAGATTATCACATGTATTTGCAAATAAATTGAAAAATAAATTCGGAGAACCTATTATACCTGGAGGATAAACTGATGATGTTTTGGTGGTTCAAGTTTGTGACACCATAGGGAGTAATTAAGCAACTTGGTCATGTTCTAAGTTAACTTGTTAAAAGGGTCCATATATTTTGGTTTTAAATTGATCCCAATATCTAAATGTTTGTAAAAGGTTTAGCAGATTTCCAAGTAACACAAGCAAATCTAGCTTTAAAGTTCAGCAGCTTTTGTGCACTTTAACCGATTTTGATGATTTTGATTATTTATGTGAAAAAAATCACCGGGAGAACAAAATAGTTGAATTTTTTACATTGAAATTAGTAAAAAGAAGGGAAATAAAGCCAATTTAGTTGCCCTTTTGGAATCCGACACGGAAAGTGTTGATTTTCAATATGTGGTTCTTAACTGCAATCCCCTATGTTGGGAGCTTGCAGTTTAAGAACCATTGCATTAAAGAAAAAGTGAAGTATACCCTTTTTTGTGCAGGATTGAATAACGATTTCGTAATCTTAGCTCCTGTATACAAATATGTTTGAAACATTTTGCACAAACAAGGTATTTACCACTTTTCTTTTAAACAGAAAATATTTTACAGGTTTTTATTGAAACAACATGTTGCTTTACTATGAAATTAAGAATAGAAGATTCCCGCTCCTGTGGGTTAAAATATAAATTGTAATATTGCCTTTTCTGTATTTATTTTTGTTCGCATTACAGTCAGGTTTGTATCTTCAAAAGCAAATTTCTTTATCAATGGAATATCGCTTAAACTGTTTTGTTAAATTTGCCATTTCACCTCAATTGGGAATAGAAGCTCCTCGGTTGCTAGCAATAAGGTGACTCCTTATTGTTCGCAATTTGTCTATTCTATTTTTATACCACAGTGTAAGCTACCTGTAACGTTTACCTATATATAAAATTCAATAAATCTCGACATTTTCAATAGAAATTAATGGATCGCATAAATAAGGCCCACTTGCCGTCAACTAAGCAGCAACAATTTATTGCGACCTGTCAGAGCCGTTAGATTTCTAACCTATAAGCTCGCCATAATCGTCGAGCGCAATTTTTCAACTCTACATCGATCCGCAGAACCTTTAATATCTTAATTAAATTACGCAAGCAAGCCGACAATAATATGTCTTTTTTATTTATATTCAACCTGCACACAGACCGATTTATATAATCAAGTGATTTATAGTTTTCGACATAATAAATAAACAAACGCCAGCGCTCTATATCGAAGAGAGAAAGAACGAGAGAGCGAAAAAAATGGAGTAATGAAACAGTTGACGCCTTCCCGCGAGATTTAAATAACCGATTAACCTAAAAAAATGCTCTTATATATCATAAGTGATATAGTGTACCGTGGAATACTGAGGTGTGTTTCTCGCTTTGGGCGATCATTTTAGTTGGTATTTCGGTGCCTATTGATTTATAAAACTATGAACCGTTTATCTATTTGTCTGTTTCGTTGCCAGTTGTAGGTGTTATGCAAAGAATGGTTAAAATATGTTCCTGATCGATATCTAGTGAAACAAAGGATTCCTTTCAGTTTTCTTTTTGATTTTTTACACATTCACCAGGCTAAGATTTATTGAAATATTTACTCTTTGAATACAAGATAGAAAAATAGACCTATTTACTTTTTGCTGGTGATTCGCTATCAATTATCTTCTGCATAAAGAAAGTATGGCTGTTATGTTTTCTTAATCTAAAATGTAGAGAATTTAATCTTACAAACCGTTTTTGAACTAGAGAAAGTGCTTTGTATCCATGAATGTTTTGAATTGTTCTTCAAATTGTTCCCTCCGGCTTTTTTTCTTAATAAGTATCGTAAAGTATTTATGCGAACATGCGAAAACAAGTACGACAGATGATAGAAAAGATATTAGAGATATATTTTGCTTTTAATTGAAATTGATCATTTAAAAATAAAAAAAATTGTATTCACTATAAGGAAATTAACTTAAGGAAATTAAAAATTTTAGGTTAATTCTTCGTTCGTGTTCACAGGTTTCTCACGTGCGCTATCATTCAAATGATCGCCTCTGGATTTAATTGTTTTCAGGCTCACCAAGGATACCGATATCGCCAGTACCTGAGATATTTAAAAATCTATACATTATACAACGACTTCTCACATACCTACCGATAGAAAAGACTTTTTGTTTTTGAATTTATAGGTACTTTTAAGTAAATGAAAAAAAACTCTTCTTTTATGCACAATGTTTATTAGTTATGTACTTGGGGACGCGTTTCGGACCGCAGGTCCATCGTCAGCCGCCAAATAGTCAGTTCAATCGACGTCGACAAACAGATAGTAATAGCAATCAAAATAGTAGTAGGTAATGCACTGATACGTCGACATAATCACAAATTTAAACGACAGGAAAAATTCCGCGGAAAGATGATAATATAAGGCAACTTGTCGCTAGCAGTGTTGGAACGAAGTGGTACTTTTAACATTACTGTTTTGATTTAAAAATACGTTCCTTTCCGTTAAAAAGATTTCTTTCCGTTATAGTAATAGTTTTGCTTCGGTTTAATATGTTTAATAAATAAATACGTTTACTTCCGTCAAATCATAAACACAAAAATACGCAGTTGGATTTAATATCGATTCAACACCGCTATGTATTTCCCTCGCCATCATTTGCGCATGTAGTTAAATCAGACGGAGTTGAATTTTTGCAGAATACTTTCACTCGTTTTGTAGCTATTATTATTTGCAACCGAGTTGAAAATATATCCTTAGGGAACTGCAGCTTCACTCCTTTGTGAATATCAAATACTTCGCGCACGTGTAGGTCCTAAATTCCTAGATCAGCCAAAAACTTGGAGCAGTGAATATTGTTGTATGTTGGCAATGAGAACTATAGCAGAAACCCAGGAAGCTGAAATCCCGCGGGATCCCAACGAATAATGAGCTATTGCGGAATACCAGGATTAAAAATATGTCTTTCAAGCTATCTGCGATACTTTTTCAGTCTGAACTTGTAGTATATTAAGCATCATGACTAAAACCAGATAAAATTCAAACGTTTCTTGGGAAATCCGGGATTGTCCCTTTCAAATAGAAAAGGTATTAGAATCGCATATAAATTTCGTAAAAACATGAAATAAGAAGCAAAAACAAAACTAACAAAGTGACAGATGATGGTATATTACCTTCCATAGAATCTGAATCTGAAGGCAGAAGTTGTTAATTGACTTCTTTTTCGTTTCTTTTGCAATGTTTTTTTTCAAAAACTTACTGCTTGCAGCTGTTTATTAATTTAATAATTATTATTGTACAAATTAAATAGTAACTAGCTAAAATATAAAAAGCAGTTTTATTTTTTTAGTACAAACTATTGCTTGTTTCTATGATTTTGACGAGGTGCCGTTTGAAACATAATTTTGAAACTTTCGACTTTAATTTTCACACCTATCCGCTTTTCGCACCGAAATGCGAAACATGTCCAGTTAATCTACTTTTTGTAGTTGTCAAACCTAATACCATGTGCCTTAATACGCAATAGACTTATTTTCTATGATAAGGAAGAAACATTTCCATTTTTTTAGATTTGATATGTTTTGTATTTTTATTTCATACCACCGTATCGTAAAACCATGTATGAAGCCCGTTCAATCCCGATATCACATAATCCAATATTATATTGGGCGTATTAAAGAGCTAGGAATTATTAGCCGAGCATTAGCCCAGCCAAATTTGACTAAAAAACAGCAAACTTCGGAAAAGCATCCAACCCAGCCGAATGTTTCAATACACCTTTGGCTGGACATACAAATAACATGCAAAAACTCCCCATCAATATCGTGTCGGCGTTGCGAGTTATTCATAGTCAAAGATGACCGAATTGAGGTTTTTAACAATATCTTGCTTTCTATTGATTGGACGACAATGGACGTTATTACGAAACTAAATACTTTAATCTCTACAAGAAAATGTCTATACATCATTTAGGTACGAGTTGGCGTTCTCAGGTTATAGATATGAAATACGTCAAAAGCACGTGAGCGTAACAACGTATTTTTGTGCTGGGTGATCCATTTCGCGTCCCAAGTATGTGAAAACATAATTGAAGATCATATTTCATAAGAAAAACAACGGCATTCAGTTAAAACTTGACCATTTCCGAGATATGTCCTTCAGAAAAATAACGGAATGACAACAAAACTCTTGTAACTATGTATGCTTGGAAAGGATACTAGTATTTGACAAATCCAATAAAAAACAATTAAAAGTTTTGACTGCATGTTGGTTTATCATCATAAAATATAATGCCACTTAATATGAGCCCGTACGTTTCAGAGCATTGTGATACCCTGTATAACATTATAATGTATCCCTTGCTACTTGTTGACGTTTTTCACCGGTATTGGCTCCGTGCATACCCTGTGGAAGGGATACCACGAACGATCTAGGTCCCTCAGCGGCGAAATCTGTCAGAAATAGATATTCGTTCGTTTGACAAGCACGTCAAAGAGTGCCACAAACAGTGTTGCGTGGTGAACAGTTGACTTCAACAATTCAGGAAGGAATAGCACATTAGATTAGTACAGCGGCACGTCGTACACTACAGATACCTGTAATTTATAGTAGGAAACAGGACAGCGCTTGGCATAAACCATGCATAAACATGTGTTATCACCAACCCCAATGGAGGCGCTTGCATCATGCACCCGGCCAATAACGTAACCGTTCTTACCGAATACTGCTGAAATGCATCACACACAGCGAAGTATGTTCTCAAAACGTGAGAAACGTGCTGGCGGCTATTGCTTAAGATGAAAGTTAATATTTACTTGGCTTGAAACATTTTCTTTCATTTAAGAATTCTTTTTCTCACTCCAAGAATATCCCAATCTCATGCCCGGTCTCCACTGCGAGCGGAACGGACATATTAATGAGTCCGCGTAGCTCTTAACCAAAATTTTGTATGAAAACGTATATAATCCGTCTCCACTGAAAAAGAGGCTAGCGGAGAGATCGTTTTTGCACTGGTATTGGCATTTTTCTCGGAAATTTTGAGGTCATAGTAAAAAGTCACCCTCATGAATGTTTTTTATGATCTACAACTTTGTATAGGACACTTTTGGATAAAACGTCAAGTTTCCTTCCCCGGAAAGCGCAATAATATATGTTGCACCCACTTTTAACCTCTCCCCCCCCCCAAATAAACACCATACCACCCCAGTAAATAATCTCTGCTTGATATGATTACTAAGACAGTATCTTTTTTAACTGCTTGCGCTATCGCAATCACTTGTTCTCAGCGATGTGTCGTTTCAAAATCGTCATCAGAACTAGAATCGATGTAACTCATGCTCATCACAATTTGCGCGAACGCTTTGTCTGTGTCCCCCAGCCCCACCACTTACAATCTTCAAAAGAGTCCGTACACACCGTTTTCAGTGGAAATGTACCAAGATAATTTTCATTTTCCGCACCGCTCCGCTCACCTAGTTCCGCTTGCAGTGGAGACCGGTCATCAGAGTTTGGGTTAAGCATATAAGTTGTAAACCAAAAGGGTTAAATTCTCAATCTAGAAATTGATATCTTGAATCAAGTAGGTAATTGTTTGCGCCATTTACATTAAACGTTCACGAACGTTGCAGTTTTAAGAGGTCTTAACATAAAATCGTTGTGTACTGAGTACTGTTGTGCGGGCCGACACTAGAAGGGTTTAGTATGTAAGTATATCTTTACTAATATTAGATATACATTATATACCGTGCAAAATAATATTATATTTAAATAAGTTTCCGATCTATAATATTATGAAGGTACATACTTTTGATTTAGCATGAAAAACACATTTATATTCAACATATGTATTCATTTGCAACGAACTCCGTAATTTTGACTGGTCTAAATCCAGAAACTGCATCGGTTCGTGTCAATTAATAATATTTTAAAGAAATTCTATGTATTTACTAATGTTGCACGACAATTCTGGTGAGAAAATATTATGTAAATAGCGTACGTAGGTAACCTAACCTTAAACATTTCAATAGAGTAATGGAAATAACAGTATAAATTGTATACTTACAAATTATAGGTACATTAATAAGATGGATGAGTTATTTCCAGTGGAACCTGCCTGAAGAGATATTGCCAATATTAAGTTAGTAAGTTATGCATAGGCATATAGTCAAGTCACCAAATCAACAAACATGTCACATTTGAATGTACCAATTGAAGATGCCATACCAGATGAGGATGCATAGTATACGTTTAGTATACATTGTTTTAGAGTCTACAAAAGCGATTATGACCCAATATTTTTTTACTGGTATAATGAAATGTAATATTTTTTTTTATTTCTAATATAATGTGGTGTATTTCTCTAAACCTTGAATATTCTAGCATAGTGATAATATATAAATAGGTAAGTATATATGTAATTAAATAACACATTATAATACAGTACAATAAAACAAATATAATTAACTATGTTAAATCTAACTATTGTTTACTAATTTCAGACATTTTCCTACTTTTTTATAAATTATAACATAACTGCCTTATTTTAATATTTCTGCATTTTCAGGCAAGCTTATTTACGTCTAGCTTTGTTAAATTAGTTTTATTATATTAAAACCTTTCCTGCTAACGACCAAATAATTATGGTATTTGAAAGGTATCCTAAATAATTGTGTTTGTCCTGTAGAGAATCCTTATAAAAAATTTAAGAAAACAAAGCTTTGCTTTGATTTTACTACATGGACTCGCTACAGGAGTAGAATAATTACTTCGCATTCACATAAACCTTTCAGACGTCATAATTGCTCAGTGGTTTGCAAAAAAAAAACCTGCATTTTATAACTGCTCTGAAGTTAAACTCCACGAGAGTGAGATTGATTCAAGTAAATAATTTTACATACAGAGAGCTATTTTTAATTAATACAATATGAGCATCGTCTTGAACGAATAATATCTATACTAATTTCAAGCAAATATATTCTCAGATAATCAATCATTTACATTCACTTTAAGAGTAGTCTTAACATGAGAAAATATTGATGTGGATGGAAGCATATAGTTTTCTTGAAGAAATAGGCTCTATACTCATTTCAAGAAAATATTTTCTCAGAGTTAAGCATATGATACTTTTACTTTAATATTATCCTTATTCTTACTTGAGGAAATATCAACTTACGGCTATAGCAAACTAGTCCTTTACTTGGCTGGAAACACATTGCTTTGAGTGAAGTTTTATTTTTCTGTGTGCACTTACAGTAAAAGAAACACGGAACACATTGTACACAGGATGTCCCCTTCCCGACAATTTACAGAGGAATTTAAAGGAGCATCTAATTAAAGATAAAAACATTCAATAAACATGCAGTCAAAAGTTGGTTGTTCTTCGGAAATACGATAAAGTGTTTTATATCAGTACCTACCTAACTTCTTTTTATGGGATTATCCAAAACTAGTATCCTTTACTAGCGTAGATTTGAATACATAGTTACAGAAGTTGCGTTGCTTTTCAGTTAAGAAAACAGGGTTGTTATTACATAAGGGACTTCTTAACCTTCCTAAAGACATATGGATATGGGTTTTTTTTTATTATAAAATACGATATGATGCTCAATCATGTTTTTAATACTCGTATTTAAATCATGTATATACATTTTTTAAGACAGTTTAAAGATCTAGAAGTTTTGTTCTGACGTCCAGTGTCGTCTGATCAATCGAATGCAAGATATTGTTAAAAGACCCCATTTGGTCATCTTTGACCGTGACGCAGACACGATGGGAACTCGATGTGTACACAGAAATCCAGCTGAGTTGAAATTTTTCCGATATAAAATCATAATTTGACTATTGCAAATACCGCATCATTGGACGGATGACATTAAAAAATATCTGGAACCTGATAAAATAATGCAAAAGATACGAAAAACGACGTTCGATTGTCACAAAATAAAAGTATTGACAGTTCCTATGATACGAAAATCCTATTTACAGAGTAAAATCGACGGAATACGTAAGGTATTAACTTTAGTTATTAACGAGAAGGGCCATATGTTCAAGAGCAAAAGGAATTTAGACGATTTAGCAAATGAACTATCATCATTATTTCTTCAACAGAGGAGCACTAGATTCAAAATTATTGCGATGCCATTACGGGCATTAAACGTGCATTAAATCAAACATTTCCCAACAATTAACCGTTATCGCAAACGTCAATCTACCTTTGCATTATGCTCAAGAATAATTAAAACTATTAATTCTAACCTCACAGATCTTATCGGCATATTGTGTTTTGAATATGAGCCCCAGCGGGAACATTAATATTTTTTTCGGCGAAATAGAGCGTGAAATATGATTTTTAAGCGATTTTTTTCGCAACAACCCAAACACTCCATCACGACCCAAGAATGAACAAAGAACCGACTTTTACATAATAGCCCTTCATGATTTCATACGAAGCAAATATAGATATAGCTTTTGCAACTATTTTTAAGCGCACCTATCAATTTATTTCTTTAGATTATTGCATAAGATAAAAAAATTCAATTTGTTCATACTGTATTGTATGTTATTATGCTCTTTTACTTATTTGGTTTGCGTTAATATTTGGTGCATTTTTTAAGCATAGACATAATTCAATATTTGTGACAGCGGAATTAGTCTTCAACGTCAAAATTGCATACATCACGTCCAGATCGTAGATGTCATGCCGATATATGGATTAACCTATCAACGGTGTCAGAAATCACTTAATCCACCGTAGCGTGCTTGATTAATTTGTATGAGATACCGGTTTAGAAAGGATTGTGCCGTCGATGAAATCAGAAATTAATTCTTCATCGTTAGTTATTACTTAAGAAGGATTTTTAGGAAGTACGTATTGAATAAAAGTTTGTAAATATAACAATAATTAATAACAATTAATTGTTAATAATTTCTAATATATACCTATGTGAAGTTAGCCCCCAGCCCCCTCTTATGGGAATTTACATGTATAGAAAAACTCTAATTACTCGAGTACCCTTAGAGATACCGCAACGAAACTAACACTGTTCGAACGACTGTTCTTCGGCCAATCTAAAAGTGGAAAAGTCCGATCCGAAATATGTAAATTAGTGGCCGTAATTAATTAATAACTGATTAGGTGACACGGAATATTTGCAAAAATCGGGATATTCAATGGGCTGTATCTCGTTCACCATTTGTTCAATCTTAGTAAAACCAACACCATTCGATTCCCCTCTTCTTAAACTATAGTAGTGTCAAAAAGTCCGATCACAAATAGTAGAGTTTGAGCTAGAATGCGTGGGCAAAGGTCGGCGTGTTATTGCAGTCCAGGTTTCCGCTAATTAGTGGTCTAAAAAAATTCCTGAACTTTGACTATTTTTAGGGATGCGAGTATGGAAGCATACACCGTTTCAGCAGAACAATATGCATAACCCCTTTTTATCATTCGATTGTAACAACAAATACATAAAGGGAAAAAAGCAGCTTGTCTCACCGGGGGAAAGTTATCCATAAAACATTTTTTCAACCGATTTCAATAAACGATACATTTTTGGAAAGCTCACAACGTGCTGAGTCTACAGTAGTTATGGCAACAGGATCAAATCATAATTACTACCTCAAAAATTGAAAAGATAGTATTTTTTTTCATAAATTTTCACATTTGTCAAACCTCATAACTCCGCAAATAGTTGACGAATTATATCAGTAGTTGCAGCAATCGAAAGCCCAGACGTCGCTTTAACTCCCATAGTTATGGCAACTTAAGATTATACTAATTAGTGATGTAAAAAAATTAACGAACTCTTAACGTTTTTACAATCGGATGAGTGTCTAAGCAGAACTGGGCTTCATAAAAAATGCTGCATAAGTCATTTCTTTTCATCCGATCGTGACAATATGTACATCAAACCGTAGAGGAAGGCTGCCCCTACCTACGGTTGTTATGGCAACTCGAAATTACGTTAATTAGTGATGTAAAAAGATTAACAATGTTTGATCATTTTTACCTTCGGATATACGCCAAACCAGAAACGATCATATATATTTACGCCAAATTAGATCGAAGCTCGTCATACATTTTGTAAAATGCGAATATGCAATTCGCGAACAAGTCAATTTTAACAACTGATTTAATGATTTCAGTGAATTTTAATAGTATTTGTTATTTTTGATAATTAAATATAATTAAAGATATAATAAATATTATTAATATTAATAATATTAATATTAATAATTTAATATTAATATATTTAATTAAAAAAATATAATTCAAATGTTATTTATTGTACACTGATTGGCGCTCTTGTTTTGGCGCCGTAGTGGGCCTTAGTCGAACGGCCCACCAAGTGACGCCGGCAACGAATGCCGACAAAGACACAAAGAGAGTGCCGACATTGGCGCTTTGCTTTGCTAATATCAAAGGGTGCCGGTATATCGTTTTTGTCAAGTTCTTGCGGGTAGTTATTGAGTGCAGTCGGAAGTTTTGATGTAGTTCTTGGGACCGCGGAGAAGTTATCACCCCTATCATTTGATATATGTTTCATAACAAAAATCGAAAAAAAAAGTTATGGCTATCTTTTATGGCTAACTTCTCCGCGGTAATTTAAGTTTATTTCAGTTTAGTTACATTTTTCTAATTAATGATTTGCTTTATAAGTCAGTCCATCTGACCGTAAAAATGGTCAAAGTCGTTATTTTTTTAATGCAATAATTAGCGTATTCTCGTATATGGGTTCGGTTCTTATGAACATTTTGTTACGAATTGATGAAAACATGACTTATGTAACTTGATTTATCTATCGCTGTACGCCTTAAAAAATTAAACATTCATAGGTATGTGTGAAGTAAAAATAAGTAAAGTTAATTTTTGTAGACCACTTTTTATCGGAAACCTGACCTGCAATAACTCCCATAAGTAGAGACAAGCTGCTTTTTTCCCTTTATGTATTTGTTGTTACAATCGGATGATAAAAAGGGGTTATGCATATTGTTCTGCTGAAACGGTGTATGCTTCCATACTCGCATCCCTGGATAAAAATAGTCAAAGTAGCGGAAACCTGGACTGCAATAACACGCCGACCTTTGCCCACGCATTCTAGCTCAAACTCTACTATTTGTGATCAGACTTTTTGACAACACTATAGTTTAAGAAGTGGGGAATCGAATGGTGTTGGTTTTACTAAGATTGAACAAAGGCTTAACGAGATACAGCCCATGGAATATCCCGATTTTTGCAAATATTCCGTGTCACCTAATCAGTTATTAATTAATTCGGCCACCAATTTACATATTTCGGATCGGACTTTTCCACTTTTAGATTGGCCGAAGAACAGTCGTTCGAACAGTGTTAGTTTCGTTGCGGTATCTCTAAGTGTACTCGAGTAATTAGAATTTTTCTATACACGTAAATTCCCATAAGAGGGGGCTGGAAGCCGGCCGGGCCGTCCAGGTTAACAACGCAAGCTGTCGCAAAACACGCCGACCTTCGCCCACGCATACTACCTCAAACCTAGGTAATTGCGATCGGACTTTTTGACATTTCTATAGTCGAAGGAGAGTGGAATCGAATGGTGTTGGTTTTATTAAGATTGAACAAAGGCTTAACGAGATACAGCCCATGGAATATCCCGATTTTTGCAAATATTCCGTGTCACCTAATCAGTTATTAATTAATTACGGCCACTAATTTACATATTTCGGATCGGACTTTTCCACTTTTAGATTGGCCGAAGAACAGTCGTTCGAACAGTGTTAGTTTGGTTGCGGTATCTCTAAGGGTACTCGAGTAATTAGAATTTTTCTATACACGTAAATTCCCATATGAGGGGGCTGGGGGCTAACTTCACATAGGTCTAATATATAGGTGTCTCACGTGAGAGTCAATGTACATTAATGGCCTTAAGTATCAGAAATACAAGTTTCTTCGATACGGTTAAGTTGTTGAGAGCACAGAGCTAAGTTGTTGAGAGCACATTTAAATCTGACAGAAATTTATACTCTGTAAAATATTTTATTTTGCATATAATAAAATTAATTAAATTATTATATTATTATTATAAGTAGGTAGTACATAAATTACCAAATCTTGGACTTTATAGAAAAAAAATTGCAAACTAACATTAGCAAAAGCAGCAACATAAAAAAGATAGTTATTAGGTACATTTGTGGGATTGTTAAATATCGTTGTGTCAACAAGGTTGTTTAGTTGTAGACGACATACCTACACACTACACAGACATTTTTGTAAAGCCGGGTTATTTATCTTTCGAAGTATATCAACATACATATTATCAGAAACACTAGTGTACTGGCAAACACTAGTGTTTGCTATTTTATCAAAGTAGGACGATCATTTTTCATAGTTGCATATAGCCATAGCTTTTTATTCTGAACAAAACTTCGAAGTAAGATGTTGACGTACTCTAAATAGAAAGGGTACTTTACCTGCCACAAGAGGAGTTTTTAGTCACTGTAAAGACACAATTGTTTTTTTTTTAATTAAAAATATGTTCGAAATTAGTCTGTAACCAAGCAAGGGTAAACCTCAAATAATGAAAGTTAATATCGAAAATTTTTACCTTTATAAGAGTCGTTTCACCTACCCGGGGACAGACTGTATATATATATATATACAGGGTGAGTTATTAGTATCCCGGCGGTCGATAGTCATCAAATCGTTTGAGACAGAAAAAATGTTTTATACAAGAGTTGTTTGACTCATTAGTTTCTATAACGTAAAATTATTTTCATTTATACAGGGTGTTGCATTTAGGGGTGACGGAAAGTCAGTAAATTATTTTAAATGGAACGGCCTATATATTATACCGTATTATGAATACTAAGGAAGTTGTCTTTCCAACTCTGTAAGTTGTACCTGTGTAAAGTAAATAGTTTCTGAGATATTCAATTGTTTGTCAAAAAATTGGCAATTGCAGGCCATTCTTAAAAACTACGTTAATACTACATTTTTGCAGATATTGTCCTACAAATTTTGTCACATTATAACTAAGCCCATATATGCTGATGTCATGAAAAATTAGATGCGCTATACAGGGTGATCGTAGCATGCACTAGTTTTTAAACATTTTTAAATGGCTTTTTCATGAGATTTTTAAATGGAACACCCTGTATATTATTTGCTAATTGAAATGTTCCTTAAGTTCTTTTTAATTTATATTCACTATATCGTATATCTATTGTTACTACTTTTTGTGATATTTGCAATTTAAAGAGTAGTATGCTTTTTAGTATCTTAATATTGCTCTGTATACAGTGTGCTGGGTAGCATGATGTAAAATATTTAAAGGGTTTTAGAAGAAGCGATTTCGAATCTATTTAACTAAATTTATTCAAATAAACTGTATTACGGTTATCAAGGTAATACACAATTTTATAAGTATGTTTTGCAATTTTTACGTACAGCGAGCGAACCCGAACACCTAGTAACTTCAGTTGGGCTCCGAAGTAAACCAGAAACAGTGTAATTTTAGGGGGACTATCATGAAAAATTGTTCACTTGTGTGAAAATTGTGCGGAGATGTTTCATTGTAATGATATGTACGCTCATACACAAAAACAAACAGAAACGCTAAAACCTGTCTTGATGAGCTACGGTTGAGAACGGATTTGAATTCAGTACAAAAAACAACCTAAAATATCTGCTTACTATTGTTAATTGGTTTAAAATAGGTTATTTTTCTGGAGAGACAATTCAAAATTGGGATAATATGAATGATAGTATGAGTAATATTGATAATGTGAATGGAAAGTGGATTATTTGGAAGTGTTTTATAGATTTTTTTTGCTATGAATGAAAATCTGAATCTAAAGATGCCTATCAGGATGTTTTTGTTGCATATTTGGTTTTTGTGTGTGAGCACATAAATCACATCAAAGAAAATCTGATTTTCAACACTCAGAAGTCAACAAATTTTCACGATAGTTAACCTAAGAGTACAGGGTTTAGGGTTTACTTTAGCAGTAATTTGAAATTTTTTAATCGCGTGTTCGGTTGCCTTACGATAGACGGCAAAATATACTTACAAAATTTCATATAAAATTGTTAACATGTTGATAACGGTAATACTCTGTATAAGGATCAAGCTGGTTATATCGTATCTAGATTATCTCTTATATCGCCACTTGAAGACTTTACATCAAACTACCAAATACCTTATTCACAGCAATATTAAAATTTACAATTGCATTACATTTTCGTTAAATTGCTAATATCACAAAAAATAGTAGCATTTGGTGTATGACATACTAGATGTAAATTGGAGCGAAATAAAGGACTATTACAGTCAACACATATTATAGAGGGTGTTCCATTTAAAAAACTTGAGAAAAAGCTATTTGAAAAACAGCAACAAAATTTACTAAGGTTAATGAACAACCTGTATAGTGTATCTAATATTTTTTGATACTATCATCTACCTACTGGCTTTGACTATTGTCTCACGAAGTTTAAAGGCAAAATCGGCAAAAATGTCGTTTTTACATAGTTTTTAAAAAGATCCTGCAACGGGCATATTTTTGAAAAACAGTTGAATATCTCTGGAACTATTAACGCTGTGACTTAGCAACATACACGGTTGGATACACAAATTTACTAGTATTCATAATACAATAAAATATACAGGACGTTCCATTTAAAAAGATGTATATACTTTCCGTCACACCTAAATGCAACACCCTGTATAAATGAAAATAATTTTACGTTATAGAAAATGGCGAGTCAAAGAACTTTTGTATATAATATTTTTTTCTTTCTGAAACGATTTATTAACTATTGACCGCCGGGATACTAATAACTCATCCTGTATATACAGGGTGAGTCACTAGAGTCGCGGTGGTAGATATAGCAATTATCTTTAGAGATGGAAAAAAATATTTAATACAGAAGTTGTTTGGCATATCATTTTCTACAACGTAAAATTATTTTCATTTATACTGGGTGTTGCATTTAGGCGTAGCAGAAAATAAATTAACTTTTTTAAATGGAATGCCCTATATATTATAACATATTATGATTGCGAAGAAAATTGTCTTACTAATTGTATCAGGTGATATTGACGTAAAGCTAATAGTTTCTGCAATATTCAATTTTTTATTTAAAAAATGGCCGTTGCAGGCCTTTTCCGAAAACTACGTAATAGCGTCATTTTTGCAGATATTTTCTTACAACTTTGTCAGAAAATAACCAATACTAATAGGGAGGTGATAGTGCCCAAAGAAATTTGATGCGCTATACAGGGTGTTCCTAGCACCTAATCAATTTTGATATTTTTCAAATGGCTTTTTCTTGAGTTTTTTAAATGGAACGCCCTGTATATTATTTGCTGGTTGCGTTTCCCATTAAGTTGCCTTTAATTTATATTAAGTGTGGCATATACATATTTGTACCCGTTTTCGTGATATTTGGAATTTAAAGAAAATGTGTAATAAAGTATACCAATACAGTGCTTTAATATTACACCCTGCATAACATGGTTCTTTTTTAATGATTTTTTTTTTTGTAAAGAGAACATAGAAAGGAAAAAAATACTTTTGTTGAATTAAAAAACTGACAGAATTGCTCAAAATAAATTGAAAAGTACATGGAATTACCATTTAGTTACTCAATATGAAAAATTAATATAATTTGAGACAACTAAAAATTAAATAAAAACAAATAATTAAGAGAAACCACAACTAATAACATTTATTAAACTATTTTTTAAACTTGATAAGCATTAACATAAAACTAGTAAAAAACTATAACAATTAAAGATAAAACAACAAGTAGTTATTGATTTGGTAGGTGTTCAAAATGCCCTCCATTTTGTCTTCTACAAGCATTAATCCGATGGGTAAAAGATCTCGAAGTATTTCTTAACATCTCTCTCTTATTTTCTCTGATGTCAGCAAAAACATTTCTTATTCTAATCTTCATATCGTCTTGTGTGGTAGGTGGTGTCTGGTATACTAATTCCTTAACATGACCCCACAAAAAAAAATCCAACTTATTTAGATCAGGAGATCTTGGCGGCCATAACGTAGGGCCTCCTCTTAAAATCCATTTGTTGGGGTATTGGTTGTTCAACAATTGTCTTACGTTCAGACTAAAGTGGGGTGGGGCTCCGTCGTGATGTAAAATTAAGTTTTGGCGAATATTAAGCGGCAAATCATCTAACTATTCATGTTGATGGTTGTTAAGAAAATGTAAGTACCTTTGACCATTTACGGAACCCTCAAAAAAGTAAGGCCCTAGCAAATTGGTACCTACTATTCCACCCCATACATTGAGTCACCATCTATGTTGATGGTCCAAAGGCCTGATAACGCGAGGATTTTCTGTTGCATAAAAATGGAAGTTATGTTGGTTAACATACGCATTTTTATGAAACGTAGCTTCATCAGTAAAAAGAACAAAGTCAAAAAAATTTGCTTGTTGTTGAATTTTAGCAGCCGCCCAATTACAAAAATTTAATCTCTTTTCTAAATCGTTTTCGCTCAATTCCTGTACATGTTGCACATGATATGGATGATACTTGTGTCGCCGTATTATTCTGGACACAGATGATTGGGTTATTTCTTGATTTCTTATTTGTCTAGTGCTTGAGTATGGATTTTCTACCACACTAGCAACTACCAGAAATTCATTCTCTTCATGTGTCGCCGCTTTTGTTCTTTTTCTTTTTTTGTAAGTAATAGTACCTGTTGATTCAAAACGTTCCCGAACTCTATTAATTGTTCTTGCATCGGGATGCCGTCTTTCGGGATATCGCTGAGCGTAAATTCTTGAGGCCAGTAGAGCGTTTTTGCCGGCTTCTCCATAGATGTAAATAATATTTATCAGTTCCTCTTTAGTATAATTAAAATTCATCGTTAACAGAGATTCCAAATGTTGGTTAGCTATATTAAGTCTGTTGACAGCAATAACTACACGTCTGTTATTTGTTTTTGTTTCCATGACAACGAGGTTAAGTAAATCTAAGCTAACTTAAAATATTAGCGTAACTCTGCTATTTAAATGTATCTTTATAAAAAATAGCATTTTTAACTTTACCAACATTTATAATTTATTTATATTATAACAAAATACATGAAAAAAACTAACTCAATTATACAGGGTGTAATATTAAAGCACTGTATTGGTATACTTTATTACACATTTTCTTTAAATTCCAAATATCACGAAAACGGGTACAAATATGTATATGCCACACTTAATATAAATTAAAGGCAACTTAATGGGAAATGCAACCAGCAAATAATATACAGGGCGTTCCATTTAAAAAACTCGAAAAAACCATTTGAAAAATATCAAAATTGATTAGGTGCTAGGAACACCCTGTATAGCGCATCAAATTTCTTTGGGCACTATCACCTCCCTATTAGTATTGGTTATTTTCTGACAAAGTTGTAAGAAAATATCTGCAAAAATGACGCTATTACGTAGTTTTCGGAAAAGCCCTGCAACGGCCATTTTTTTAATAAAAAATTGAATATTGCAGAAACTATTAGCTTTACGTCAATATCACCTGATACAATTAGTAAGACAATTTTCTTCGCAATCATAATATGTTATAATATACAGGGCATTCCATTTAAAAAAGTTAATTTATTTTCTGCTACGCCTAAATGCAACACTCAGTATAAATGAAAATAATTTTACGTTGTAGAAAATGATATGCCAAACAACTTTTGTATTAAATATTTTTTTCCATCTCTAAAGATAATTGCTATATCTACCACCGCGACTCTAGTGACTCACCCTGTATATATACTAGCGTCTAGCCAGCAGGTGCAACAAACGATCTTGACGATGTATCGCTGCGGGTATGCCACCCACCATACACTATTGGCGCGCGCGCATTTTGGACCTAGCCGATAATATCTCGGTTCTGTTTATTCAAAAGAATTTGGTGTTGTTTCGGTTAGGAAAAGCTGAATATTAACGGTAATCGGTAAGTAATCTATATTATAATAAGTATATTAACGACTTTACAGTAAACGTATTTCTAGTTTATTAATCCTTCAACATGGGTGACGAACAAAAAGAATTAAATCGGTCAAATAAATGTAATGAATGCGGTACAAATTTTACTCCGAGAATTTATAAAGACCGTGCCGAATTTGGGTTTTCTTGTAACAATTGCGACAAAAACTTTAATGATAAACGATAACTGCGTTACCATATCTGAAAAGCACACAATGGTAAAAGATCGAGAATTACCGAAACTTCAAAAAAATGTCCGATATGCATCGGTAAATGTCATTCTAAGAAACCAATCATAACCAGCGGCGCATTATGCCATCATGGGGCCCTGGATAATTTTGAATTTGGGGGCCCCCATATACCGTGTTGAATTAAGAATTACTTTTTATACAAAAATAGGAATGTAATAATACTAAAAAAGTCATAAATAATAAGTAAGGTATTTGACTTTTTTGCAACAACATTTAATATATGTACCTACATCGTTATTTAAAGCAACAAATGAATATTCTTAAACAATACAAAATAACAAATAAATAGCTTAATAATTTTAAAATCAAAATTCAAATAAACTCAAATAAATAATAAAAACAAATAAAATATATTATCTTAATTCATAAATCGACATTCTTAACAAATGGAAATAAATAATTTTTCACATTAGGGAATCTAGATATATATTCCTGCTTGAACAGCTTTTCTTAATATTTGCATATTGTAAACACAGCGTTAGTTCATCCTTAAATACGCCATCGCCACTATCTATGTCCTCTGGATATGTACCTACTTATTAAATTTGTAATGCAGTTTTCATAGTCTATTGGAAATGTTTCTTTTAATAAATTGTAATTTCCTCTTTCTTTTGCTAACATTGTTGGTTTCATAAACGTTATTATTATTCAACGCATAAGATTCCGATTCCATATCATCAAAAAGTTAACAAGAAGAAACGTAACGTGTCAATATCTGGTCCTGAAAGTGTAGAAGAAAGAAACTAAATAAGAATTTTAGGAAATGACTTGTGCTACAAACTTAAATGACTTTTGAATATACAGGGTTATGCATTTGTAAGAAGCAGGCTAAATTCATTTTTTAAAAATAGCGCCCTGTATATTTGTCCTGTCCAAAAGTCCCTGAGATCAGTCGTTTAAATGATACAAAATGATTAAATTAAATGATTAAAATGATTACTACCATGTAAATACCTCGACCTCTGAGAAGACTACAAGAAAAAAAAATAAATGTCTTTGAAAATGATTTAAGCTATAAAATACAAAATACTTTTGAACATATAGTACTATTCATTTCTAAGCATTTCAAATTTGTAGCTTAAGCAATTTCCTAAAACTTTTATTGGAATCTTTTCCTTGTCAACTTTTTAGAAAGAAAAATATTGACTAGTTGCATTACTTCTTATACAAACTGTGTAATGATAAAGATTTTTTTAAGGTAAGCATTTTGAAGATCGAATTTTTATTTTACATTTTTTACTGACTTTTTTGGAGAATTAATTTTTGCAGAATAGATTTCCATAACAAAAGAAAAAGTGTCGATTAAAAATCATCTATGTATTCATACAGTATTTTCTCTTCTTCAACTTTGTCAAGGGTTTCATAAAATTAGATGTTTCTTTTATAGAAAAAAATGAGCTTAACTGCTAAAACTGCCTCTAGGAATATGCTAATTCAATATTCTCAGTACGTTAATTTATTAATTAATTAATTTATAGTTTATACAAGATTCCAGTCTTACGAATAAACAGAACCGACATATTATCGGCTAGGTCCAAAATGCGCGCGCGCCAATAGTGTATGGTGGGTGGCATACCTGCAGCCATACATCGGCAAGATCGTTTGTTGCACCTGCTGGCTAGACGCTTAGTGTATATATAAAGTAGAAAGGTATTTGTCGGGTTAGGTATTTATTTGTATTTTTAATAATTATTAGAGAAATATAAGAATTAAAATAAAGGCTTACTAAATAACAGCTCCTTTATTTGCTACACGACTTTCACCCTATTAAAACAATCCCCTATATATATATATATATATATATCAGAAAACTTAGTGGGAATTCCGTCAAAAATGTTTTACTTTTTATATTTTTTATTCCATTACCAATACTTCGGACGAAATTCTGCCTTTCTTCAAAATGTTTTAACAATATGTATATTAAAAATTTGAAATAATTACCTATAACTAATACAAACCGGAGAAAATTAGAATATAAACGTAAAAATCATGAAAGTTGATCATAAACAAATTTTGAGAAAGTTTATAAACAATAAAAGGCTTACGTTAAAAATATATAGGTACTAGACTCAAGAAACTAACGTAAATAAGAGTCAAATAACATGAATGACATGCAACGTATCACAATTGAGTTAAATTTGTTTTCTCTCTCAGAGATTTTAAGATTTGAAAAACTTCAAAGCAAACAAGATCTGTTTTTCCAGTTTCAGCTCTGTTTCGTAAATAGTTTTCAGAATGTTTGGAAAAACGTGAAGAACATTCAGTTTTATCTATTACTTGATAATAAACAGATCTTCGGAAAAGTTTATCTGAAATGCTGGAGATTCTAAACCTAAACTAATCTAAATCTATATACATATATATATATATATATATATAGTAGTTATTTAAATAAATTAGTTAGCCTTGTCAATATATTAAAAACACAACTTTTTCACAAAAATTGTTTATTTTTCTTGGGAATAGAGGCTTTGTTAACAAAAATTTTTACACGTTCACTAAATCTTACGATGAGACAAACATACTAAAACTCTTTTCTTGTTATCTGACGTTTCGGCGCTATTTGCGTCTTGGTCACAGATATACTGAGATATACTGAAACATGACATATTTCATGATTTTTACACTTACATTCTAATTTTCTCCGAACCCTGAAGAAGGACACAAGTTAGTCCGAAATATTGGTACATGGAATAAAAAATATAAAAAAGAAAAAACGTTTTTTGACTGAATTCCCACTAAGGTTTATGGTATATATATATATATATATATATATATATATATATATATATAGTTGAATGGAAGTAACGACCAGCTTAGTTTGGAATCAAAACGTATGTGATATTGTGGGAAATATGGTCAGTTGGGCGATAAAAAGGAAACTCCTTTAGTCTGCGTTCAAATTTTCGTCTTTATTAAAGACTTCTTCAGGAAGAAGACACAGAGTAGGACAAAAGCTTGCTAGGAGAACTCGACAAAATCATTGGCAACACATCACCGCACTCGTCCGAATAACACATTTATAAAATGAGAACGATGTAACACACGATGAACAAATTAAAACCAGGTAGGTGGTAAAAAAAACTAATGTTTTTTGGTTTAAAACAAGATATAGTTTAAATATATTTTTAAAATACAGTCAAAACCTCTGAACTTCAAATTAAGAATTTGTTTCCTACATATATACAAATTTATTTTAATTTGGCTGTTTGAAGATTTTATTTAATTCTATTTTATTGTTTTGGTATTTTTTCCTATTTTTTATACGTTCGGTTAAAATAAAACTTCATTAGTTTTGATTAATTATAACTCAAAAGTGTTTCATTTGATACAAAAATTGTTCCTACGAATTCTTGGAATGCATCTTCGAATCTTCAATAAAAAGTGATTGCAAAAGCGGTCGTTCTGAAAGATCTTTTAAATTAGAAGCAGTTTTGATAGTTCGGTGTACTGTTGCTTGGGGGTGTTGCCGCAAGATAAGGATTATTATTTTAAAGTTAAATATTTGATTTTTAATTAAGTTTAATCTTTTGTAGTTTTGCTGTATTTTTCTTACTTTTCTTTTATAGTTTTTCCCGTTTAGTAAATACGTATTTACTCACCTCGCACACAGGCACATCTTGCCTAGGCGAGCTTGTTTTTCTGTTTGTAATATTTGTGTCTATATGTTTAGAATAAATAAATTTGAATTTGAAATGTAAAAATACACGGGTTGTTCTATTTGAAACAAGAAAGGTTACCAATTTACAGAATAAAATGATCACTCTGTATATTACGAAGATATTTAAACAATAGCTTGTTTAAAACAAAAAACTTTAGCTTGAAACTTTTTTTATTTGAATTATTGAATGGTTGGAGAATTATAAGCACCGTCTTACGAAGGACGCGAAAAATTTGTGGCTGACTACCAGGATGTCCTGCGAAATGCAGGACACATGGCAACCCTACGCGAAACCGACGTTCGTTATGATTTGATCCTGCTGCTAAGGCTGTTATAAACTAGAGTTTTGACGGCATAGAAAAACACGCAAGTCAAAAAAACACGGGTTTCAGAAAGCGAGCGTCAAAAAATTACGCGTGTCTAAAAGAAAACGCCCGTCAGAAAACAGACTTCAAAAAACATACGCTCCAGGAAACACGTGATTCAGAAAACGCGCGTCATAAAACACGCACTTCAGGAAACACATATTTTTATACCTCCCACAAATGTGGGCGGTATAAAAATATAGTGTTCATTATAGATGACATTTTTAATACCTTGTATTATCTTAGAGAGTTGATTGATATGTACCCATGTCCTATGTGACATCCAAGACACCTGCAAAACGTGATAGGAAATCTCATCAAGAAAGTATTCAACTACTTTGGTGGTTGAATTGCGAGATACATTTGTAAAGCAACAAAGACATATCATTATGTTGTGCATAGCCTAAAATTAAAGAAAATCAAATTTAATTCGTTCGAGGAATTGTGTCAATGCAAACGTTACTTGTGCATTTGTGCAAATAACTTCAGCTGCAGAATTGTTATACCGGCCGGAGCCGGCGGCGCCAGGTATCTGTACTAATGTACTTTGTTCGAATGTTATGAATTTTAATCAGTAGGTATTGATTTGGTATAAAATATTTGTACCAGGTTATTCAATATTGGGCGAATGTGCAAGAAGCTAAACGGGACGAAGTTATTTTCCTATAATCTAATTACATTACTCGAAATATTTCACTTTCACTTTACCTCGTGATAGGTAATCATCTTTATAGTTTGCACTTCAAAATAGATCGTTTATTGTTATGCAAATGTTAACGAATTTGTTTTGACAGTAGAAAGTGCTTTAGAACTGTTCAAACTCACAATTTTAAATTAATGCCTCCGTTGATTTATCACTAGGTACTTTTATATAATTGTTTCACTCTTGATTATAACATGAATTCCGATGATGAAACACATTTGTTCCTAAACACAAGAGTAATAAGCAGAGTATATGTTTTTTTTTTTAATATTGCAAATTACAAAGGGACATAATCAAGTAAGAGCAGATTCGTCAATATTTATAAGTAAATAATTTTGTCAGTCTTCACTTATCTATCATTTACTAGTCTTAAGATTGTATCATATTTGTAATGATGGCCTTGAAAATGTTTATGTCCTGCCTCGACCAACATATAACAAAAATCTAATTTGCATGAGGTTTGCTGGTTTTAAATTAGGCTTGTTTCTTTAGAACTTTCAATCTAATTGGACTAGACTTACTTACAGCCTGTGTAGTATTAAAGTATTATCTAAAAACACGACATGAAGCAATTGACCTTAAATAGTAGATACATTGAAATTCGACGAAAATGGGCAATAAAGGGAAACAAATCCAATGCGGTTATCCTTTTGGGATCCGACGCGGAAAGTATTGAGTTTCAATATTCTATGGCGTCCCCAAGTTTTACTAGAGCCTGGCACCCTAAAAACCACCCCTAACGTACTCGTAAGTAGGCTACATAACTACTAAATGTAATATTCCACACCGCAACAAGTTTACAGTTTATCGCATTGTACCGCAAAATGGCCAAGACATTGCAATTTTAACCTATGTACCTACAAAATAATTACTTATAAAATTCTGCACAAAAAAGGTACATTCCACATCTTCTTAAATACAGTGATTCTTCAACTGCAAACGCCCCAATATAGGGGTAAGTAATTATAGTTTTATATTAAATATTCAACAAAAGCATCTCCCCAACTCATTTTGAGAACTCATAAAATTATTCCCGCAATACTGGGCTTAAATTAGCAAAAAAGGGTACCCTGAAAAGGTACTCCTAAAAAGGTTTAATATTGGTGCGGTTATAATTTGAGAACCTGTATACAAGAAAAAGTGGTACATACCTTTTTTGCGCAGATTTTATACGGAATAGTTTTACAGGAGATAAAATTACGAAATCGTGACCCTTGTGCTGTGTGAAAAATAAGAAATATTTTCACCCAACCAAACTAAAAAAAGCATATTAGATAGTAATAAATGTTTGCGTTAACGGATATGCCCGACAATTACCTTCTACTTTACGTTTCGCAAAACATAGTTTTCGGTGCTGGACACCTTTAACCGGAACTAAAAAAAAATAAAATAAATAATCAGGTAATCTAAACAGTATAAATTAGTACTCGTCATAGGCCATTTAGTAAATAAATTTTTCGCAAAATAACATCGACTTAAACTCAAAATATGTTTTTCTACTTAAAAATTAATAGTTTTTCTATATTTATGAAAAAAGGAACATACGAACGGAATTCATATTGCCCAACTAGTGAGAACCGGCATTTCCAAAATATTATTGGCCTACAACTTCTCTCGCTCATATCTCTGACAGTTTTAGGAATGTTTAAATATAATTTGAGTGAACATTCTTTAAAAGTAGTGTTATCACCAAAAAAAAACAATAAGTGAAAACAATTCTCACTCTAGTTATTAGATAAGCATATGTAGCTGAAATATTAGGAAGCTTCTTTACAATCTTCGATCTATTATTGTGTGTTGTTTGATGTTTCTCTACTTGCTAGCCTTTTGTATCTACTACAATTTGGAGTAAAAATATTGCGTCACACAGTCACAATATGAAGTTGATATTATATTATTTAAAAATTTAAAGATAATTAATATTAATGATATTTTTATTCAGTGATTTATTACTCAGGTTGATTTAGTTACATGTTTGAGCACATACGCGGTGTAAGAATAGGGGTTGGTTTTAAGATAACAATAATGCATTATTCTTTAAAATCTCAGAATATAAATCGCTCACAATAACATTGCACAAATAAACAACGCCCAAAGGCGTCAATAATAAATCTATAAAAATTATTAATAACACTTTTAACGCCACTACATTATTTAACATTAATCTGATATTACATCATAATCTAATAAACGATGGTTTAATAACGTCGATTTCGACAATCGATATATTCCAATGACTGTGCCTTTTCCTGGTGAATATTGCCTTTTAATGGACCATGGCGAATGCGCATAACAAAAACTGCAACATGAAACGGCGCTTAAAAAAATGCCGACCACATTTTGGCTCGCCGAACTATTTGTAATTTAATTAAGTCGAAATTATGTGTTAACCCGACTAACACTAAATTAATGATACAAAATTCCATTTCACCTGCGTCCGTGCGACTCTTTTTTGCGGGCTCTTTTGCCGTTTTAACGCATTACACCATACGTGGAAGAAAGTTGTAACATACACAACGTTACGTCAGGTTTTTCTAAGACACTAATTGGTTTACTGATTCTCATGTTCCTTTCGAAGTAGCTTGCGAATAAAGAAGAGATACAAACTAATTAAAACACCAGTTCACTTCTTCCATGTTCTTTTGAGAAAAGGTATGTAAAGTATGACGGCCAAACATTTAAATTAAATTAAACATGGATCCGGATAAAAATCATCATAAAATCGTTATACGGAAATTAGTGAATTGTTTTACTGTGGTAAGAGGTATTAAATAAAAACATATACATATAACATATAATAACTGTTTACTTTTACGTTTACTTTTTTGGGTCTACATATTATAGCACAGTCATTTCATACAAAATTGTACGAAAACGCTGAAAAAATAAAGTAAATCTGCAAATTGGTATTAACCTTCTATTGTGTGCCCTGAACAACATACTAAAAGTGCTAATAAATCCAGTGTCTGCGTCTTTGCTTTTTGGGTGAAATAGTGGCGTAACTACCCCACCTTGTCTGAAATCGCCCATAACTCCTTCAAACATGGAATTTAGTGGTTTCGAATGAAATTGAATCCGAATATGGCATTTAATTTGGTAATGTTTGTTGAACAAGTATCATACCAACCAGTCGCGAAGAAGCTGTTTCGAGAAAAGAGCGTTGAAAGTTTCAAGTCCAGTTTCTGGAGGCATATCGAGTACTTATAGCATTTTCTACAAATCTGCAATACCAGGGCCATACAGTATTCCTTTCTCTGGGTCATGCAATTCGTATTGAGAAATTTTCAAGTTACTACGCCTTGTCCGGGTCTCTTTTGATGCCTCGAGTGTGCATCTCGTCAGCTTCGCCAAACCCTGTTTGTCGCACACATTTGCAAATAGCTTTATTTGTTGCCCATTCCTATTGTTCCTATCGTTTGAAAGACTGCAGAAAAGCCTTCATTAATAGCATGCTGATAAATAATCCTCAATATTGATTTGAATTGATGGGTTTTTAGCCATTGGGGACATGTTCGGACGCTAGGCGCAAGACTGTAGAATTAAAATTTTGTTGTTGTTTTGAGTTTCACCTCCTAAACACCTTTCTAGAAACTCCTTTGAAGAAAAATCGTTGAAAATCGACATTTACGAATTTTTTTTTTTGTTCAGCGTCCCTCAAAACCCCTTAAAATCTTTAAAAAGAATGCAGAATTTGTCCCTTTATTGTAATTTTGTGGTCCGCCATTTTAATTTTCTTTTCGTTTTAAATGCTTTTGGATACAGTGTCATCCGAAACTCCTAAATGCCATGTTTGAAGGAGTTATGTGCGGTTTCAAACAAACATGATGCAGACACAGGAATGTTTAGGACTCTTCTTGTTGTTCAGGACACGTGAATTCCCAATTAAATAACATAAACAAGAGCATCAATTATGCACATCATAATAATACACATCCACAAGCACTACGCAAGATACGCACTCATCAAAACATCATTGCAACTGCAGGTCCGGAAAATTGTTATTACATAAGAACAACAATGGTCGAAGTATGGACGAGTCATGTTATACGTTCATCCATTTATTTTACTGATTGACAGTAATTTTGTCCCAAAAGATTTGTGAATTCGATAGATTTTTCATGTGTGACGTATCAATCTCTATCAAGTCACTTTCTTTAGAAATATGAGCTTATAATGTCATGAAAACTCGAATGCTTGCACTTTTTCTGAAATCAAGATTTCAGACTATTAAAAGTACACCGCCAAATACTTATGATCTTGCATTATTAAAGTGTAATATTCCGATCATTAATGGATAATATTAATTAATAATTAATTTCAGTTAAATTGCTGCCACACAGTGGCGGCTCGTGATCTAGAAAAATGGGGGTTGCAACTTTCAGGTTCCTACCAGTTTTATATGACATATATGTTTTATAGAAAAATATCTTTATTTGTGGACTAAAAAATTTCTCATTCTTATTCTTAACTACTCTAATTTAAATTATCTATGGGTCTTAAATCCCTGTTATTGTTTAGTACTATCTACGGTGTCCCACTTTTCTTCCCGCAGAACGTCTTTTCAGATACCAAATGTTCATACTGAGTAAAAAGTTTCATATGGACTCAATTCATTATAAAGTTACAGTTTGAAATATTAACAAATCGATATTTTAAACGACTTTTTAATTCGGTCGGTTAAAATGATTTAAAAAACAGGTAATACCTGTTTTTGTCCACCGGTCATCGGCATCGGCTCCAAACAATAGACAAGGAAAACAAAAAACATTTTTGACGTCACACCCACAAATCCATTCATTTTTGCTGTAAACATCAGCAGTAAATGTCCTTGTAAATGATCGAGATTTGGTCGACACGCATTGTTTGTTTTATCACTAAATTAGGGGTAGGCCTCCCAAACCTTTTTATTTCGCACTTATCGATGCAATACTGCTAAATGGTTGAGGTAATAAACTCTGCACTGAATTCATTATTTGTTTTTATTTTCGTGTAATAAGCGCTTCACGGGCACCCAAACTACACAGCGTACGAGTGTCAAGAGTCAACTGTCTCCAACCAGAATGCAATAATGTACGTCGCCTCTCGCGTAAGCATGACGTCGCTTCGCTTCTAGACACCACTGGGGGCGTGGTCCAGTAGTTATGGTGTACTGGATACTTGCAACCATTTCAGAGTAAACGAACCAATCGACGCGGCCCAATTCGCTCGCTCGCGGGCTATAATTCAGGCGTCGATACGCAGTGTAGTGGTACCAGACGGTTCCGGCCTTGCCGCGGCCATAGGCCGTATTCTCGAGAAAATGCTGGATATTTTATTAAATTATATGTTATAGCTCGTTTCGTATTGACTATTACACTATTATTTACATACAATTAAACTCTTTTTGTTTCCTTGTTATTTTTGGAGGTTGCGCAAACCTGCAATCCAATGCACGAGCCGCCACTGCAGTGCCACAGCTGGCCTGGTAGTAGCCCATACTCTTCGCCAAATTTTGCATCACGTTATTGATTGCTATATTCGCGATTAGCAAATAAGTTTTATAACACTTCTTGACATCAGATTCAGAATCAGTGATAAAAAAATTCCATGCTTAGCCCGCTAAAAGCTTCTGTTTCAAAAGTTCGTCTTTTTATGAGATGGTTCTATCAACCACAGATTCTGGTTTCCTAGCCCGCAATGTGTGGTCGTACTATGACGCACAACTTGTTGTATATCATACCACAATGTCGTACAACAAAATCGCATGTTAGCTAATAAGAAGTTCCAGAGTTTAAAGTTCAAGAATGTAATTGCCTCTTATTATTTAGAATTATTCGTACTGCGACAATTTTAAAGTCAATCTATGGTACCATTAACATCGACAGAATTGTGCATATTACGTAATTTATGTTTAGCTCCATTTTTTGTAGCAATATTTCAAGAAACATGCGGTAACGCATGCACTATTTATACGTAATCTTGCGGTCAATTATAGTAATACCATTTTATTACGTGCTACTGCTTAGTGCTACAGAATGAAAACCCCTCATTAAGTAACATAGTAATTTTACAACTGCATAAATTATTACTATTATATCTAATAACGCGTAGGTACCTATAAACGCGATTTCCGTTTGATCTAAATTTAGACCTACCTTCTCGTTGTGGAACTAGTTTTTTCATCTAATCATTATAATCTGTACATAAGCAGGAATTCCACTTGAAATAGCATATTGCAGTGTGCAGTTCCACACAAGTTAGAACATCAACACAGCTTTGAACAATTTTAGATATTAATTGATTGTTTTCGCAAATGTGAAATTGTGAGAAATTAAAAAATAGATAGATACAACTTCCGGTACCTTATTATTAAAAACTCAAAATCTTTATTTGACTAAAACATGAATAGGTTAAATAGACTGTTTTTTGTTTTTTTGACAATTACAGTACGTTTCTAATAATTAAAAAAAAATCTGATGTGGCCAGGCACATGACTTTATCATACTATATATAAAAACTATAATATAGTAGAACTAGACAGATATTATGTCGTATAAGCTGCGTTCGGATATTGTACACCGTTGACACCGGCTACACCGTTCAAATGACACTTACGTGTTATTGGGTGTAAAAAGTGACGGTGTACAATATCCGAACACACCTTAGATTGACAGTGGGTGTTATAATTTCTGACATATCCTGGCTACTAGTTTAAATGCAGTACGACCGATCTCGATGAAATAGAATTTGCTCATGCAACTATACTATTGATTGTACCAAAAAATGTCATAGTCATAAATTATTCAGAATTTCCTCATCTTTAATTTATTATTTAACTATTTCGACGAAATTCCAGAAATGGCGGCTTATTTGCAAAATCTTTCAAAAATGCTAGTCATAAATTATTCAGAATTTCCTCTAGTTTAATTTATCATTTAACTATTTCGACGAAATGGTTACAAAATCTTCCAAAAATGCTAAGACTAAACCTCCAGTTCCTTTGGACCCTTTTCAACAGATAACTTTTCAGCTCTAAGTTTGGTTATGAAACTTCTAAATATGAAGTTTCGTCCCGATACCTTTAGTAGTTTCTCCGGAATCGTCGTCACAAAAAACGGGTACACACACACACACACACACACACACACACACACACACACACTCACACACAGACATTTTTTGTACCTTGGTCAAAAATGTTCAGGGGACCCAAAAAGACATATTTCCGCTAAAATCTCAAAAATTTTTTTTGGCACGATTACAATACTTTACATACTGCGTATGAGAAAGTAAAAATTAGGGGTAGATTACCGGCTGTCAAAGTTAAGTAATATACATATAGTATAACTTTGTATCGAAAAAATAAACTCATCCGTGCAGTAACTTTTGCATCCTCCTGGGCGAAGAGATAGAGGTGGTGCACGAGCTGTCATCTGACCACATGCCCATCCTTTTCTCTTTGGGCGCAGGTCTTAACGACCTTCGGACCCCCGTTGGCAAAACTTCCTGGAAGAATTTCCAGGAAACTCTGTCCGATTTCTCGTTCCCACGGCATATCGACAACATTCCAGCCCATGTTACCTTCCTGGAAGAGAGGATCTTAGAGGCTTACCAGTCGTCCACCATGGTAAAGTTTGTGGGGGAAAGATCGACGGATATCCCTCCAGAAACTCTTGCTCTCATCCAGGCACGGCGTAGAGCGAACAAAATATACCATACAACACTGTCCCCTCAAGATAAGTTGCTTAAAAACCGCTTAAACGAGCAGGTACGCCTGGCGCTTCAAGCGCTTTCCAATGCCACTTGGCAGCGGAAGCGAGGGTCTAAATCCGGAAGACGGTTCCTTCTGGGCTCTGGCGCGTACCATTCGCAGGCGTCGGTCAGGCATTTGTGCGCTCCGTCACGAAGGCAGAGTGGCCAACTCTGACATCGAAAAGGCCGAATTTTTTTCAGACACACTTTACTCTGTCTTTGAAAACGACATTCCAGACGAAAGACAGCACTTGTCCATTCTCCGGCGCCTCGAGCGAGACCGCCTCCGACCTGGAGAGGTCATTGCCCATACCACCCCCGACGAGGTTCGCTCCATCATCAAAGCCCTTCGGCGTAAGAAAGCTCCCGGACTTGGAGGCATCACGAATGTGATGGTTCAGAGCCTCCCGGAGCCGGTCCTCTCTGCCGTAGTCGACGTCATCAACGACGTTCTGGCTTCGCGTCGGTTCCCCGATGCGTGGAAAAGAGCGAAAATAATTCTAATCGCTAAGCCAGGAAAGCCCAGGACCGACCCACACAATTACCGGCCAATCAGCCTCCTCCCATCGCTGGGAAAACTCACCGAGCGAGTTATCCTCGCCCGGCTTTCCGAGCAGTGCGAGGAGCTGAACGTCATCCCACAGGAGCAGTTCGGTTTCCGTAGCTCCCACGGAACCGAACTGCAACTCCTCCGTCTTGTCGAGGCAATCCACCAAGCCATGGACCACAAGGACGTTGCCGTAGGGGCGTTCCTTGATATCCAAAGGGCGTTCGATACAGTCTGGCGCGAGGGGCTCTTTGCCAAGTTATACAGGCTGAATATAAATCCATTTCTGGTTGAACTCGTCGAAAGCTACCTCAGAGATCGCAGTTTCGTGGTCTCTGTCGGGGACGCCACCTCCACCGCTAGAGCTATCAGAGCCGGCGTTCCACAGGGCTCCGTGCTCTCCCCCACCCTGTATAATCTTTACACGGCCGATTTCCCTAGACCCGAAGCTGCGTCTCTCTACGCTTACGCAGACGACTTGGCATTCCTGGCCAGCTGTACAGATGAACAGCTGGCCTATCGTCGCGTGCAGCAAGCACTATGTGCAGCAGACGGGTTCTTCCGGAAGTGGAAGCTCCGCCCACATCCTGGAAAGAGCCAGTCTATTGCCTTCACAAATCGCTATAAACTAAAACCCAGGCGAGCCGCCTGGGTTTTAGTTTATTGCGAGGTGGAGCCCACCTGGACGATGTTCCCATCCAACAGGTGTCGGTCAAATACCTGGGCGTTACCATCGACAAGAGGCTGACGTGGGCAGCGCAGTTGAGTCAGGCGGCAAAAAAGGGCTCCCAACCCGTGGGCATGCTCTACCCGATGATACGTCGTGGTAGTAGGATGTCCATGGCCAACAAGCTCTTGCTGTACACGCAGGTCGTCAGGCCCATGATGACATATGGAAGCTTGGTCTGGGGCACTGCAGCAAAAACCCCCATTAAAAAGCTGCAGGTGCAACAGAAGAGGTTCCTGCGAGTCATCGTCAACGCTCCCTGGCGCACGAACATGACTCTTGTCCATGAGGAGACCGGGATAGAGACCATCTCCGAATTTCTTGCAAAGTCCGCCACGAAACGTCTCGAACGCGCGGAAGTTCACGCAAATCCTTTAGTAACTCAGGCTCTCGACTACGAGGCAACCACGAGAGCTCGCAGAAACCGCCCCAAGACGGCCCTTCTACCGCCTCCGGTGCAGTAACCCTGGTGAAATTCCGGTATAAATTGCCATCTAGTCTAGTCATTCCCGTTGTTAAGTCCTATTTATTATCAAATATACTAGGTTAAGTCATGCATCTAGTCATCCTGTAGCCCTATTGCTCCCGTTTTACTTTTGTACTTGTTCAAATATCCTATATCTAGTCATTTATGTAGTCGTATTGTTCTTTGGTCGTCTTGCTGCTGCAGCTGGCTGGTCGATGCCAACTCGTGTTCGAGTTCGAAGACCCCGTAGAAACCAGCCCAGCTGTGCCAGTATGTCTGTCCGTCTTATATCGTTTTGTAAATTAAAAAATTGCGTTTTTTCGAAAAATGAAATGTCTACCGATATTTACGCGGTCTCTCATTATACATACGCTAATCAAACTATACAATCCTATTACGCGGTATTGATTGCGTAATTAAATTTATCCAGACGAGGCATAAAGGGACTCCACCCTTGCCTCTTATCAATTAAACATGTCGAGCAGAGTAGTAACTTTTGCACCATTTTGATAAAAAAACTTCATAGTTTTGTCAAATCTTTCAAAAGTATTCACGCTAAGGTAGGTACTGTTTAATGAAGACTTGATTTTGACGACTCTTACGCTTCATTCCAACATTTTTTCTATTCAATTTTATGGTCAAATTGAAAACACATTAGTTGCACCACATTCGACAACCATACCCATTTTAATCCGAACTTGTAATTTTGTTCTCCTAAATTGTGCAATGTGCTTCAGAAGGACATATCCTCATTTTTTTAATATGTGTATGTGTATGTGTATGTGTATGTGTATGTGTATGTGTATGTGTATGTGTATGTGTATGTGTATGTGTATGTGTATGTGTATGTGTATGTGTATGTGTATGTGTATGTGTATGTGTATGTGTATGTGTATGTGTATGTGTATGTGTATGTGTATGTGTATGTGTATGTGTATGTGTATGTGTATGTGTATGTGTATGTGTATGTGTGTATGTGTATGTGTATGTGTATGTGTATGTGTATGTGTATGTGTATGTGTATGTGTAGGTGTACGTGTACGTGTACGTGTACGTGTACGTGTACGTGTACGTGTACGTGTACGTGTACGTGTACGTGTACGTGTACGTGTACGTGTACGTGTACGTGTACGTGTACGTGTACGTGTACGTGTACGTGTACGTGTACGTGTACGTGTACGTGTACGTGTACGTGTACGTGTACGTGTACGTGTACGTGTACGTGTACGTGTACGTGTACGTGTACGTGTACGTGTACGTGTACGTGTACGTGTACGTGTACGTGTACGTGTACGTGTATGTGTATGTGTATGTGTATGTGTACGTGTATGTGTAGGTGTATGTGTATGTGTTTGTGTATGTGTGTGTATGTGTATGTGTATGTGTATGAGTATGTGTGTGTACCCGTTTTTGTGGCGACGATTCCGGAGAAACCACTAAAGGTATCGGGACGAAACTTTATATTTAGAAGTTTCATGACCAAACTTATAGCTGAAAAGGTTTTTGTTCAAAAGAGTACAAAAGAACTGGATGTTTACTCTAAGTATTTTTCAAGAATTTTGCAAATGAGCCGCCATTTCTGTAAATTCGTCAAAATAGTTAAATAATAAATTAAAGCATTTTACATAATTTATGTCTATGACATTTTTTTGGTAAAATTAATAGTTTAGCTGCATGTGCAAATTCTATTTGATCGAGATCGGCCGTGTCCGCATTAATATAAAACTAGTTAGCCAGGATTTGACGGATATGTTCATTCTAATGATAGTAGGTAGTGTCAAACGCTGATCTGTTGACGCTGTCCTGGCTAACTAGTATTATTTTAATGCAGACACGACCGATCACGATCAAATAGAATCTCATGCAGCTAAACTAATTAATATTTTATGTATATGATAAAGTCATGTGCCTGGCCACATCAAGTTTGAGATATGCTAATAGACAAAAAATGACGGCATCTTTGACAAACATAAAATATTTGTTATTTATTTAGCTGGCCATGAATTCGTGAAAATAGTCGAAAATTGTCAAATAAACACTGACTAAATCGATTTTGACCGATATTGTACTACTGGCGCCCTCTAGCGTGATTCCAAGTTTCGAACTTATTAGTCCTCATCAGTACGGTATAGCCAAGGAGCAAGATGGCAGCTCAATGGAGAAAACAAAATGGGACCATAATCAGGCTGACCAAAGTCGCCAATTTGGTGCTTCGGTTACAACATCCTCAGATTCGAAAACTAGAAGTAACATCGCGCCGGAGCGGAGGTAAGCAGTACACCGCAAGGTACAGCCTTTAGCCCATGGTAATACAACGAATGTTGATGTATCGGCGGTGAAATATAAATAATTGAAGGTAATTATCGGCCGTATCCGCCATCAAACAAGCAACCGTATACAAGTGTTTCGGACTTATTAGTCCTCATCAGTACGGTATAGCCAAGGAACAAGATGGAAGCTCAATGGAGAAAGCACAAAAAGGGACCATAATTAGCTTGAAGCTTGTAGGTGCACCCACCCTGATTATTCGATAGATAACATTTTCCCGATTACACCGACATCAAATACTTGATATTTTGCTGAAGTCGTAGCGTTTTAATGTTGTTTAAAGTAGGGAAATAGAAAAGATATGTTGGTTTAAGGCTCAAAGTCAGCGTGGTGAACTATGGTCGATTGCTAACATCCGAGTTTGACAGTTCTCTGTATTGGGCGTCCCGTCTTGATGAAAAATAGTGGTGTAAGGCATTTTTAAAATTGTCATTAAAACAACAATAATAATCGCGATGTAAACAACAAAATAAATAAGAATCAACAATATCCAAGAATAAATAACGATGAGTAAGTATATGTAATCATAATCTAACATACCTTGCAATGACCTCAAACAATAGGCATACAGAGAACTATCAAATTCGGATGTTAGCATTCATCAATAGTCGACTTTGATCATTAACCCAAAATTTTGTTTCTATATCTCCGCTTTAAATGACATTTCCACGCTAAGATTTTTAGCAAAATATATATATATAGTATATGGTGTAATTGTAGTCGGAAAAGTGTTATCTATCGAATAATCAGGATGCACCCAAAAATGACACGGAAAAAAGACACATCGGCCAAAAACTAATGAAATTACGCTAGAGGGCGCCACAACACATGTAAATTCTATGTTGTATTATATCAAAACAGCAATTTCAGTGCAAATTCAATGTCCGAATGAAGCAGATATAGGAAATACTTCTTAATAACCTGCAGATGTCATCGTACAACCAAGTGATATTTGACAATAAAAAAAGCAGCAAATGTACTAATTACTTCTAATTTTAAAAGTTATATCGGGTATTCTGTTCCCGCACCTAAAAGTTATGACTATTGTCTAATAATGATTTAATATTATGCGCCAACAACTATTGTCAAAATTTCACTTTTTAAAACACACCTTTCATGAGCACTAAGAATAACAAATCCAATTAAGTTGCAACGTTTATTTATTTATTACAGAAAAACAGTTCTGAGTTATTGTATGCAAATTTCTCAAGCACTCGCTATCTACCTATAATATAATGTAATTTGGCGAATTCCTAGTATTGTCACGGCACAACGGGCCATGTATTACTTCAACTAAATATCTTATTTAGCCTGACAATCGCGTCCAAATCGCTCAGAATGATCCGTGAAAGCTTTTATTTATCTCCTAATAGGTTTTTAAAGTGGAATTGTGGTTCTTAAATAGATCTGATTTGGGATTGTTACGAAATTTTCATTACATGCTGGCTTTTTAATTTATAATTGAGTTACTTTGAAATTTCTTATACTTGCCTGCGTAAATTTATAATTCTCTATTTATATTCTCGATTACTTTAGTACCAAAAGGTGCATCTTTGTATAAATATCATGGTGATTCATAACATGATACAGAAAAGTATATGCCAGACAGCTACAAATTCTAAGTAAAAAATGTGAAATAACTTTTTCATGGGCCTTTGCTTTCGAGTTATTTGATATTAAAGTTTTATGACAACAGTGAGTTAATAAACAAAACTAAAGGTAGAACTTGAAATTTCGTGACAATAAAATTGGACTATTTACATTGCAGCACACTGGAAACATACGCCACAAGCTCTATGAAAGCTTTTTGAATTTTGAACGATTATTTATTATTCTACCGTGCAATTGTAGTTCGTCCCTAATTTCTTTGGAATTTATATTTACTTAATGTAAATAATAAAAATTATTGTGAAAAAGAGTTCCACAGCCTACCTTTCTTGCTGGCTTCGTTGCTGGCTGGCTCTTGGACTAGGGTGTTCCCACCGGAATTTCAGTCTAGCATCGGGAAGATTATTTTGTAGGAATGTAGTTAAGACTAATTAATCAAACCCAATATGATTATTTTACTGTAAATGTGCAAACAGTGCAATTTTAGGTGCCACGTTGGCCCCCTTTAATTATAATAATTTAATTAATCATTTCTTTTACCCTTTAGAAATATAGGGAGGTAAAAGCCACCCCCGGATGGTTGCCAGGCTTTCAATTAGGTATCTTATTGTTACGCTACAAGGGACAAACTATGAAAGTTCTAGCTTATTATAAATAACATAACCAAACCGTTGCTAGCTCTTGGACTATAAGTCATAAAAATATTGCTATAATCAGGGCGATACTTTGGAAACAATGGTCGGTAGGAAAATGAGTTGTCTCGTATATCTTACTTTATTAGCCAGTGTCGACATGGATCTATGTAATATGTTCCCTACCCTTTGGAACAGTAAAACGTCAAGGAAACTAAAAGTAGATCTCAGAAACCTACCTGTTGAAAATAGAATTACATGAAAAATGAGATAGTCTAAAATTTTAAGGTATCTTAAACTGTTATATGTATGCTTTATGTACATTTTTTACCATTGTTTCCCTGCTACAAATGTATTTTGGAGAAATAAAGTTTATAAAGCACATTGTATAAGAAACTGTATAAAATTCCATCCGCTGACAAATTGGTCATCAGTTCCGTCAGTCAGCTCCACACAGGGTGTGAATATGAATATCTATTACACTTCTAGATAGATGGTACAAGGGAACATGGCAGAGCAACTTTTTATAAGAAAAAACAAAACGCATTTGGAAGGTGCATAGGGTTAAAGAAAGTTTCAAGATCGAACCAAGTTTACAAACCGTGTGACTATATTTAATTGAAAACTACGTTTTTTAATAGGTTTTCAATAAGAATACTCATTCTTAGACTTTCAGTAGCACAAAAATCTTTTAAAATAATAAACACATTGCAAGAAAAATAGAAAATCTTAATCACTTTTCAGCAATCAATAATGAAAAATAATGTTGTTGGAGATTAGGGTAATATTGAAATTTGTGCTTGTTTACGATTGATTTATTTGCGCTGACCACTTAAATAGTCGCTGTAAATGCTTCAAAAACTTTAGTGAACAAAATAGGACAATAGGTTCAGCCGATAAACAATTGTAAAAATAGCAAAAATGCGTTTCAGGACATTTTGATCCCACTTTTTTCGAAATTTTACGTGATAGAAAATTTTGGAGCTCAGGTTTGTTTTCAGGGCAATTAATTCTACTAATAACGCAATTTCACATTCAACTCACAAAATCCATTTTACCTACAGTCGTCGAATATTTTTCGATAGTCTGTCGAATAGTTTCCTCGAAAATTTTCTTGTTTAACGACGTAAAATGTATCCTCCACCATTGAGACAAATGATCTACCAAAATCAGTAAGAAGAAAATGGGGATGACATTTAAAAAAGTGTCGATGAAGTCATAACTCAGTAACAATTGACGGTGGGAAATTGAATTTTCCACAGAAAGATGTATTTTAGTTATTAAAAATCGACGTGCTAGAGGATTTTTTAAAATTAGAAACCGCCTTAAGTTTTTGGCTAGTTTCTATACTTTGCGCGATCACTGTATGTATAAATTTATAAGATCAAGTTATTAATATTGATAAGATGTATGTTTTCTATATACACAGTGATCTAAAATGACTGAGGACAGGTTGAATTACCCGCCAATTTGAATAATTGTGATGTTGGCAATGGTTGCAAATGACAGCTGTTATTTTGGTCCAGTGGCGTAGGCGTTCCCTCTTGTAAAGGGATTCATTCTCTGATTATAATTAGGTATATTAAATTGAAACTATTAATTGAATTAATTGGAACATATATAGTTTCAATTCAAAAAAACTCCAGTGAGGGTTAAATAAATAATAAAATGACATCCTTAATTGAGAAAAAAGATGAAATATCGTTGCAGAGGAACGTAACCCTTACTGACGAGTTCACTATGTTATCTGACAGTGATCATAACCTATATCATGCACGCATACCATCGCATACCATTAGTAACACTAAATAAGTTCAAAACTCTGGCGGGAAATTCAACCTGTCCTCAGTCATATTAGATCACCCGTTATGTACTTGTTTGGGCCCTGCCGTTTTTACACCGAACACCAAATAAAAAATAAAAACCTAAATAAAATAAGATAATATGTTTTATTTATAATTTCAGTTTAATTTTATTCAGTTGTAGGCTGATTTGTCAAATGATATTGCAATAGGCATTTTAAATCAGCTTGAGCTTGTACAGGGTGCAACTTTTTTGCCGACATTTGCAGTGCCCTGTAGGGCCAAAAAGACCTGACATTGTTTACATTAGGTAGTAATGTTAGCTTTCACTGACGCGATAATTTCCGGTTGTTTGGTAATTGATAATAATTACCGAGGAAATTTTACTGAATATATGATAATATTATGTAACTATGACCCTGGCATAAATTAACTTCTTAAAGACAAAGGGTGGCATAAATTATTTACGCCCCAAACTTCAGAATGAGATTCTTAATTTGCTCGGAGCCAATGTTTTATTTGTATAATTACATTGCATAAATGCCAGTGGCAATTAAATTAATAGTTTATTATGAACCGTTCCGAGTTCATGCTACCAGATTTCTCCCTATAAAACCTAAAATTACTAGGTTTCATTTTGGCCTGCTTAGACCCTTCTGCCTCATCACGTTATTACTTTGTACGGATGCAACGATGGCAAAAAAATGCCTTTTGGCATCTTTAAGACGGTTGTTATTAAAAAAAAAGCCAATATACTATTTTTATATTTAGAATCGTATTCTACAGAAAGAAATTTGGCCGACAACCGTGAAATCAATCAAAATTTGTTGGCCTGTGTTTTTCCATTTCCATTGACTCATGTTAATATAATAGCGAATATTACCCAATAACAAATTTCAAAATTCACACGGCGATTTCATCTAATTTCCAGTAATGTTTGGAATTTTATCTATAAAATTACTGTGATTATAAAACACGGACCAAAAGGTCTTTTGAACCATGGCTTATGAATTATAGGTCTCCAAGGTGTACAAAAACAAACGGTGTAATCGAGCAGTTTCGCGAAAATTATTACGTTGTTACGCTAAAAAACATTTCTAATTCCCAAAAGCGCGCACTTGTTCGCGCTATAAAAGAATTAATCATATGGTTTTCTACTCGGTTGCGAACCTACTAATTTCACTTATTTTCTTTTTTTTACATTCGAGGTCATTACCGGGATTTCTTCAGTTGCACAGTGAACGAGCGGGTAAACCGTAATGGTTCGGTGACTTCAAGCCTTTTCAAGAGTCAATGTTAACGACAGCGCCGGCGATCTCAACCATGCATAACATATCACCATGTAATAGGTTAGGTTATGCGATACCTATCAATTGGAAATGCATAATTTTCACGCTCCGATAAATGGTCACTGTCAAGGGTTTAGTATTTCTTATAGTATGCAACCTTTGAGATCCCACACATCCGATGCTCATGATTTTTCTTTTGAATTCCCATTCACGATTCCTGTTACACTGTTATATCGCATATTATATTATAACACTATTTTTATACTATTCCCATTCATATATGTATTTAGTTTTATTAAATCATATTGATAAATGGCCAAATATGGCAAATCTAAAACAAGCGTTAACAATAAGTGATCAAGAAATCATTGACGTTGCTTAGATACTCGTTGCTTAGATTTGTGTTTTCAGAGTACGCAACTACTTCAGTTCTGAATGAAATAGTCAATCGAACTATGCATTAAACTAATAAGCTAAAGCGTATCGATTATTGATCTGTTCTTCTAGAAGTTTTTTTTAACTGTACCAAATATAAATTTAATTTTAATTAATAAAATAAAGTGAATTTGCTTTAATCCTGCTAGGATATTGATTAACTGATCACAAATTGTACTTAGTCTAAAATCAATTATATTTCTGTACGACCGTTCTAAGACAACATACTCCCATTGTTATTTTAAGTAGATTACTACTTAAGATTCGGTGGTACTTGTGTTTAATTGACCAAAATTTAGAGTTTATTAAATTATTAAAATGAATAAAACTTTCACTGAAAGTAGGTTAGGTACACATTATTTTCTAGGGTTAAGTGTATGATTTGCATAGAATTTTGCGGCAGCAGATACAATCGCTATTTAACACTTTTTAAATTTCTATAAGAATAAGTTTGCTACGTACTCGTATGTAAATAAATTTGTGAAACGCTTGGATTTTCAAGACGAAAAGAAAATAATTAATTTTAATATATCCTAATTCATAAATAACCATGAACAAGATCACAGTGCAACAGTCATTTTGTGAGTTCCGGTTGCTCATCACCAAATGAGAGTGCAGTTACTATACAGGGCGTTTCACGGAACATGATGTACGGGATCTCGGAAACTGTAAGAGCTACGATGTCTGTTAAATAGGACAAAAGTTGCGTAAATGTGGATCATTTCCAGAGCAGTCTTTACTTTTCTAAAATTTTAAATCGATCACTAGATATTACGGAAAACTTGAATAAATTTGCTTATTACTATTAATAGGAAGTCGAAATTTTGTATTATTACATAAGAGCATACTCTGAAGGTATTATTGTTAAAAAACATGTTTTTGTCCATCAGCTTTGGCTGGGAGTTATTCAACTTTTTTATTTCTTATGGACGCCATATTGTATTTTTACAGTATTAAATCGAAATTTAAAATGCTTTACAACCATTACATTTATGAAATTATCAGAAGAATGCCATTAGGTGTCCCGCCAGATCACCCAACTTAAGCCCATGGATTTGTTCTAAATGGGGCTTTATGAGAGCTAACGTGTATCTAAGGAATTATGACCTGCAGGAAGTAGTGGAGAGGTCGTTTAGGGATACCTAATAGAACTAATAAAAAGTTGAAGTTTAGAATTAAAATAACGACCAAATTTTAAAATGTGTATCTGTTAATTATTTGTTAAGTAATGTATTTATTTTTTCATTTGTAATTCACAATAAATTAAGTATTGCCATTAGAAGGCCTAAATAATAATACTATTTTTGTAAAATTAGGTAAGTATGTGACAATATTGTTTGTTAATTTTTACGTAAAATTTTGTGAAAATACCATTGTATCATAAAGGTATTATACATGAGGTATTCTATTTAAGTCTGTAAATATCAAATGGAACTTCACATAGTTGACCATTATTTATTCTAAACCAGAATTAACAATTATCTACTGAAGAGGCCTTAATAATCTTCTCCACTGCCGTCTGAAACCCCTGTACAGTATCACAGTTTATGTAGGTACGCTAGTTTTTATTTAGCCCCATAGAAGAAAATCCATGGGGGTTAAGTCGGGCGATCTGGCTGGCCACCTTCAAGGTATTGCGATAATTTTATCCACCTCTTATACATGGTTGTAAAGCTCTTTCAATATTCTATTTAAATTTGTATAAATTCAATATGGTGTCAATAAGAAATAAAAAAGTTGAATAACACCCATTTAATACTGAAAAGGGTCCACATTTACGCAACTTTTGTCCCATTTAACAGACATCGTAGCTCTTAAAGTTTCTGAGATCCCATGTACATCATGTTCTGTGAGACATCCTGTATACATATTCTGCATAGATGGGTTCACTTAGCTAAATAAGATGTATAATTCATTTTCCAAATTTTCGAGTCTGATATCTTATTACCTTAAAAAAATCAAATATGAAATAATTAATCAAATCTATTCAGCAATACCTCGCTGGAAACGTAATAACGTGTAGATTATGAGAAAATTATATACATTATTTTTTGACATCCGGAAGCATTTCAGAATGGTTTGAAACTAAAGAAATTAAAAGGGTTTACGAAAAGACGATTATAATACGTGCCTTTATTTTCTTTTTTAAATTATTTTAAGTATAAAGTTATATTACGGTCCGAATTTAGGTACGTTTTCCTAGAAACGACTCCAACGATAATCGCTCAGCGATAATCGTGCGACGCTTGGAGGAAAACACCTGAACGATCATCGCCGCACGATTATCGCTGAGCGATTATCGTTGGAGCCGTTTCTATGAAAACGTACGCTTACTTAGAAAATAAATTGCTTCCGGGTTATGCCGTGCGTCAAAATTCGTAATTGCTTACGGTTTGCGAACCATGTTGTTCGCTTCTTCAGAGCCATTACGAATTTTAAAGCATGCCATAATCCGGAAGCAATTTATTTTCTAAATTAAGGTGTTTATAACTGCCATAATCGCATCCCAGGCTATTTGCTGATCTTGTGTGAAGTATTCAATAAACCTTTATTCCTCATTAGTTTGCGAATATCTGGGCCATTGAAACCAGTCAGTTCTGCTTCACTTATGCCAAAAAATATTGTCAGCAAACTGACATGCCGTCCATAAGTTTCTAGACTTTTCGCAAAAATATACTGATGTGGACAAGTGGTTCTTTTATAATATTGTATGATCCCACACCAAACCTTGTGTCGTCTTTCTTATTAAAACGAGTGTCTCGTTGGCATAAAAAGCACACATTTTTAATGCAGCTATTATCGTTTAGTGACCAATATTTATTTTTAATATAGGTTGAACTAACATTTGATATTAAATTTTGATCTGAAATTGTAGCATAACTCATTACCTTTATCACCAGTCCTAAGAGCTAATTAAAATTATTTTTATAAATTGTTCATCCACAACATGATTCATGTTGTTTATAATGGAGAACGACAAATCTGGTTCTGAACTTAACTGGCCAAATCACCACACCGGAGTTCCCGGTTCAAACAAAAAATAGATATAACGGCAGTTTATTTTTTGTTCTAATTTCTTTAAGAATAAGTTTTCTTTATATACGTATGTCCTTTGCTATCTTAGATACCTCTCACGACTTGTGCTATTTTTAAAGTTGTGTCTTCGGAGATCTTCGGAAGTTGGTATCTTTTGTCCGTATCAGTATTGTATACCCTTAAAATATAAGCACTTATATAGGGAACACCCTGTACATATTTTTAACACAAATCGGATGCTTGAATTCTGAATTAAAATTGATCCAGTTACATTATAATTTTTTTTGAGAAATTAATAACCAAAAGCCTCATTTGTGCGTTTTTGGCACGTTGTGTGTTTCATCTCGTCTTCTATACAAAGCTATATCGAATGATTAAAATCATATGAGTTATTTTGTATAATACCCGCTGATGTTTAAAAAATCGCTATCCGTCACAAATAATCATCAAAACGGCAACAGCCATTCAGAAACCTACAAGCACCAGTACCAACAGACACGTTTGGGTATTGTGTTGCCACATTGTTAGTAGGCTTTATCGCAAAACCGTTAGATACAGATAAACTCAAAACCGGAATAACCCAAGGTATTCCTGAGCGCGGTTGGATTCGTCACAGGAATAGCCAGTCTTAGGAGTGCCTTCTCGGTTTTACCAGCTCTGCTATACATCGAGGTAGAACACCATGTTTTCGCTTTCCACAACTCTTGAAAACCCCTTACTTCTATAACCTCTGGAATATGTTTGCCACAAACAATTGAAATAAGCAATTATTGACGTTTATCCTTCTAGTTTCTTATTATACATTATTGTGTGTCTTCATTTTTCTACAAAAGAGATTTTCATGTTGACAATAAATTTCAAAAAAAAATCTCTGTATAAAAACAAATAATCTTTGATATAAAACAACGCTTTAGCAACAATCTCAATGATCAATGTTAGATACTATTTGCTCCCATGCGTTCGAGTTTTCCTCGCTCTCGCATTTTCCTCGACTGCAAGCAAAATTCCGTAGGTATGATAATAATATCGCAATTTCGATAATTTTTATTGTTGACTCCTTTCGCCTTAAAGACAGGATTGCCGTTCTGTACGTAAACGTACGCACACAAGTGGTCGTCCAGACAAACAGTGGTCCTTCCTCTTCACTGCAGTGAAAGTGATCTGCTATGGAGACTAAGAAATGGTCAGATGTACTGGACGTTGAATATAGTAGAATCTGGACCAATGGTCCGCTATATAAAAGCGACCAACATCTCCAAACATGTCAATAGTATAGTTCTATGTTGCATATGAGGCGTTTTCAACCGGACACCATGAACTGCCTGGTAAGTAACCAAAGGTTATATACAGTGCGATAGGATACCAATGACACGACGTGATTCATACGTTCGTTTCTGTAATACGGGTGTGTGTTGTGATTCAAAATGTGTCAAAATGTGTCTTCAATCGGCGAACAAGAACTTTTAGCTGCACGTGGACGTAAAATACGGAATTGGTTGTGCAATGTAATTTACAGGGCGGTTTATAACTAGTGTTAAAGATTAAAACCCCGCATATATAATAAGCATATTAAAAAAAATTAAACATTTTTTATTATGCTTTTTTCAGAGTTTTCTAAGTTTGACTTCTCAAACTTTCAATTTATTGATAATGGCAAACTAAATATGGCGAACCAGACCATACAGATCTGAAGACGTCGATTGGAACGATTTTCTTTGTTTTTGTTTCCATTCCACTCTATTAATTTCTTATAAAATAAGTTTTTATGTTGTCCTAGTTTTAAATAATTGTGGCTCTTTTCTTTGAAGTTAAAATAATGTATGAGGGGTTTTAATTTGTAAGATTAGTTATAAATTGATAAAATAAAATTAAATGGTAGATACAGCAGCAAGTTAAGGCAAGGGACAACTCGTTCGCATACAAAGTGTTCATAATATTTGGCTACATCTATCAAACAATTTCCTTTCCAAAAATACCGACTTTCTTATATATACAATTGTGCAATAATCTATTGTTTTGGAAAAGTGCATTTTTACGTCGACTGTAATGCAAATACCAAAAAGGAATTTGTATGTCGAATCATAATAATTAATTGAAAATGTATCTTAAATTATGGACATGGTTACAATGAGAACATGATCAATAAGGAAATCGATATTTTTGGAATGGAAATTGTTTGATAGCTGCAGTCCAATGTCACGGACACAAACTAGTTGTCGTATGTTTTGAAATTGATAGAACCAACCATTCTAAATAGTATTTGATCATATTAATCACACTAACAATCAATTTCTAGTATATGGTAAGTAAGAAATATAACCTCTTTTCCTTTGTTGTGTAATAATTTTAATGAGTAGGTACTAGTTTTGTCGTTTAAATAGCCTTAGCCCAAATCTACAAATAGAGTAAATAACATCACACGTGGTTAAACTTTACATGGTAACTTACGGTCATAGTATAAAAATTACAGGTAAAATAAACAAACATGCGTTCAATGCAAACAAACAGAGACGAATGACATGGAAACATGTAGACACATGTATTGCAGTTCGCAGAACGATAGCGGACATCAGGGTTAGGAAATTTAGGAAATAAAGTGTACATGAATAGGCATATGTTATTGAAAATTAATTGATCGTTTAGTAAAGTGACACTTCTATTTCTTTTATTTCATTCTATCTCTAATTCCCAACCTCCTTCCGGTTTGACAGACATAAAGTGCATTGCAATGTCAACAGTTGGCAGAGGAAACGCCTGACTCCTCCATAATAGGTTTGGGGGTTTTGAAATTTGAAAGAAGTTTATATATATATATATATATATGCTATTGCTACTTTTAAACGCAGGAAAAATATTGAATTTTGGTAAAATATTATTTAGTTGTATGTTGATATTATTATAGGTGAAAGGTTTGTAGATATTAGGGTTTTGTGCTATGAAATTCATAGCACAAGACCCTGAAAAGGTTTGTAAATATTAATTGTAGGGTTTTGTGCTATGAAATTCATAGCACAAAAAGATGTTGCCAAAACATTAAATTATGACGATGGTATAGATGTATTTGCAAATGAAGCGAGAAAAATTACTCTATAAAATATGCTGAACTGCTTTATGCTTTTATTATATTATTTTAACATATACCTTTGTTTAAATTTGGTGTATCCATACCTTTGTTTTGTATACTCTGCTCAGCATCTTTCCCAGGTTTTCGGTGTGTTCACGCCAGGTTAGACGAGCATCGATGGTGATTCCAAGGAATCTTACTGCTTTCTCCGGTCTCTCCCATCTATCCATCTGGAAAATTATCTGTTTAGTCTTCCCTTCGTTCAGGATCAGTGAGTTATCACTGAACCACTTTTTCGCTTGCTGGATGTGTTTTGCAGCCTCTGTGTGAAGGTCTTGGTTCGATGTGGCAGTCGTGACAAGTGTGGTGTCATCAGCATATATAATCGCTGTGGCGTCTATTTTTAGTGGTAGATCGTTGATGTAGATGATGAACAGCATGCCACCTAGAAGACTGCCTTGTGGGACGCCTATACTCATTTCATAGAATTCACTAGGTTCTCCGTTGTTGATCTTGACCTGCTGTAGCCGTTTCGATAGGTACGATTCAAACATATTCAGTGCCACTCCCCTGATCCCGTAACGCTCCATTTTTTCGAGTAGTGCCGAGTGAGGCACCGAGTCAAAGGCACGGCTGAGGTCACACATTTGGGCTCTACATTTGTCTCTTTCCTCCAACTGGTCCTCAAACTGGTCCTTTATGAAAAGTGTATTTTTGCTGAAGTGTGTGTGTCATCTCAGTAAGATTTCTTCTAGAATTTTAGAGATTGTCGGTAGTATTGCTATGGGGCGGTAGTTGTAACAGTTCTTTTTGTCTCCTTTTTTGTGTATGGGTGTGATTCTCGAGATTTTTAATGCGTCCGGGAAAATTCCTCGTTCAATGGATTTGTTGAATATTGCTGCCAGTGGGTTCGATATGCTGCTGCATACCCATTTGAGTGTAGGAGTGTTGAGCCCATAAATGTCCTTGCTCTGCTTGGATTTGATCGTCTTGATGATACTTTCGATTTCGTTACTGTCTGTTGGATTCAAGAATATCGATCTATCGCAGATGTTGTTTTCCGGGATTGCTGGTGTTGCTGCGGCATGGTTGTTTGATAAGGTTTTGTAGTATGTGCAAAAGTGTTTACTTGATGGAGTTTCAGTGTGGTGGGTTTCCTTCTTTTGTCTAATCTCTTGGTTGATTGCACTCCATATGGTTCGACTTTTATTCTCCGCTAGCAGAATCTTTTTGTAATTTCTTGACCTCTGCTCCTCCTCTGCAGCTTTTACGTAGAACTTTTCGTAGCGTTTTAGAATATCATAGGTGTTGCTGTCTCCTCTGTCTTCCTGCATCCGTCGCATTAGTTTTAATGTTTCCTGAATTTGAGCTAGCTGGGGTGACATTTTAGTCCTTACTGTAGCCCGGTATTTTGTCACTATCGGGAAGGCATTGTTGTGCGGTGTCGTGAAGATGTGTATGTGTATTTGGTGTGGGTTGTCTTCTATATCTATTGTATCCCACCGTTCTTGTTGCATTGATTCTTGGAATTTTCTTATGTTGGCTGGTGAGAAGTGTCTATTTATCGTTTGTTGAGGTGGTTGTACGTCTAGCTTGGTTACCCTCAGGATTAGGGCTTGATCCCCATAGTTCGGATCCACGAGTTCGGTGTTCACTTCCGCTATGTTTGTAAAAATATTGTCGATACATGTTTTTATTTCATTCACAATTCGCGTTGGTTTGTCGAACATTGCTTTTAGTCCATAAGATGTTGTAAGGTTTTGCAGAAGCTGTTTGTTTCTATTTTCTGTTTGGAAATGGATATTGAAGTCTCCAGCCAAGATAACTTAGGTGTTGCTGTGTTTGTTTGCGACTTCGGCCAGTGTGGTGTCTAAAGTTTGGAAGAATTTTTCAATATTCCCTGTTGGAGATCGGTAGACGCATATGGCGAGGACGTGGGCGCAGGCGCTATGAATAAAGGGCCATTGGTTTTAATTATACGTTATTGATATGTTTCGCAGGAAACGAGTTATTAAAGGCTAGATCATATATATAGTTAAATTCTTTGATTCTGGATTTGTAACTAATGGGTACTTTATGCATCGATTAAAAAGAAAGTAGAAAGAGGGCATACGCTAGGAGAATGGATGAGCACAATCAAAGGGAGTTAGGTTGGCACAGCAGTAGGCTTTCTGTATATGTTATCTTGTACGTAGTTAAGATGGTTTGTTAAAGTTAGATACAAGAAATTCAAAGTTTTATTATTTTGAATTTATAAAGTAAAATTTAGTTTGTTATGTATGTTATTAATATATGTTAAGAAGTTATTAAGGTCTACTTCGGTCTCATTCCATATGCAAAAAAAATCATCTACATATCTGACCCACTTTATGATATTAGAGTGAAAAGGGTTGTTATTATTTACAATGTGTTGTTGTTCAATATGATCCAGGAAAACATCAGCAAGTAAAGAGGATAAACCCATACTCATGGGCAATCCGTCCTCAAGTTTATAAAATTTCTTGTTGGAAGTACAAACAAACATTCTGTTTTACTATGTGTTTCATGATTAATTTTAAATGATCTATTTTTTGTTTATCTTTGATACGATTCTTGAAAAGTTGTGATCCTAGTTGGAGAGTGAGGTCTATTGAAACATTTGTGTACAGATTGGTTACGAATACCAACGATACCATAATTTTGTCCTCTAAATTGATGTTTCTAGTTTGTTTTATGAACTGTGGCCAAAATATAATTCTTGATGGAAAATTTCGGTTGGAAATCTATTTTTCAGAAGATATCTAGTAATATTTGTTAAATTTTAGTTCGGTGAATGATAACATGCGGTTAGGGTGCGAATAGGACAATCCTTTTTGTGTAGGCGTGGCGGACTGGGTCCAAAAATATTGGTTGCCAGGAAGCTAAGGGGGGCCCACCTTTTTTTGTTTATGCTGCCGCGGTATAGGCAGCATATAGGGAGACCTATATGTGTATATATATATATATATATATATATATATATATATATATATACAGGTGTCCCACTTTTTCCGCGAAAATTATTTTTATAAAGCAAATGTCATTCTGAATAAATTTGTTATAAGGACTTATTTGTTTTATCAAATCCTTGAAAAATTCAGCCGTTTGAACACACCCACTACACATTACAACCATAGAAAGTAAATAAATTTAAATAAAAATATTTAAAACATAATCAACATAAATTGAATAAGTAAATGAACAAAAAAATTTATATGAAGCTTTCTATTAATTTTTTCTTCTATAAAACAAATATCATTTTGAGTAAAAAGTATCATATGGACTTATTGGTTTTCTCAATCGCTTAAGAAGTTGGCGCCGGCTAAAATACGGTTTTGTTAATAACTCAAACGGTTATAACTTTGTCATAAATTGAAAAAATAATAAGTCCATATGAAACGTTTTACTCAGTATCTCATTTACTATGCGGAAGAATATTGCGGGGAAAAAATAAAAAATAAAAGAGTTACAAAGTAAAACTTACAAAAATATTATGAAATAGAATGTTAAAAATAAGAAAGAGAACGAATAAATGCAATATATAAGATCGATAAATCAGCTTTCCTAAAATGTCTAACTCGGTGGTCTATCATCAACAGCTAAAAAGTTATTAACCATCTAATGTGACATTTGTAACTTATGGACAATATTCATAAATTAATATAAAATATCCAGATTGTTCGACGAAATTCAACAATCTCTCAATTAGAATAGTTCTTCTTTTCATGCAGCAGCTTAGCATTCTGCAATTTTGATTTATACAAACGTATAATTTGTGATATTTATTTTCTTCAAAGAACTAGTAATTTATATATCAATCTAAAATTTTGTAAATAATATTTATCAATGACATTAAATTGTTCATGGTGGTCCAACGCATTGAAAAACTAGATCGCCTGATTTAATCGAGTTTCATTTGTTACTCTGTAGACATATTGAGGAAAAAATTTATGGGAATATTACAACAACTATAGCGAACATGAAGAATAGTAATAAGGAGGCGTCAAAATATTTTTGTGGAAACCATGGAAAATGTAATATTTCCACCAAGAATGTGAAGCAAGATTGAAAAGCATTGACCTGACACGGTTGATATGTGCACTCTTGACAATTGTACTGAAATAATTATTATTCATTCAGTTTACAATTATCCATTTATTTAATTATTTATTCTTATGAGAGTACAGAAATGTTAGGATTTCTGAAGAACACCACATTACTACCAAATCTCTCCTTGTTTTTGTTATCCGTAGAAACTGGAACATCCCCATAAACTTATTACTTAACATGTCCCGAAATAAATAAATTAAACTGGCGATTTAGCAGGCTAAGGCGTTAGACCACTACAACCAACCCAAGGATCCATTAAAATTCTTTAAATAGTTTAGAACATTACGTAAATAAATAAAAATTTTAAATAATTTTCGACTGGTACTAATAAAACTAATTCTTGGATGATCATAAATTGCTCGTTTGTGTAACTCATAGTAGCCGTTTGTAATGATGAAATGTTGCTGCAGAAGACTCATTACATTCGTGCGATTGCTGAATTTTGTCGTGGAACTAGATATGATATTAATTTATGAAATATTTTTTGTATGCGTATAAATGTTAAATTAGATGCTTAATAACTTTTTAGCTATTGACGATAGACCTACCGACTTAGACATTTTAGGAAAGTTGATTTATCGATCTTTCGAAATATGTCAAGATATACAGGCTGTTCCATTTAAAATTGTTGTTATTTGATATTTAGCAAATCTCTAGTTATTCCGGATGACATATTAGGATTTCATTTATTTAGCAAATGAATAATAACTGTAAAAAATGCGACTCTTTTACTATCCAAAATGATTTCTTTTATTTCTTTATTCTTGTTAGTTACTTTAGAATATTTTTTTGAAAATGCTCATTTTTGACAATCCTTTCACATTATCTCAGAAACAGTTGATAATAGCCTAATACAAGTTGAAGTCTAAACAATTAGGCTAAAAATCTTCATCAAAAATTGCAATAATATACCTAGTGTTTCATTTAAACAAACAGAAGTTTGTTGGTGATTATCTATAACTTTTATAGCACCCTGTACATCAATTGTATTACTTTTTATATCATTGATCAACACAAAAATGCGCAACATTGTTTCTATTTTTTTGTATTTTTTTAATTTACATATTTTATTCTATAAATAAACTTAATTTTATTTTTATTGCATGTATAAAAGAATATTCTGTATAAGTGATTCATTTTTGTACCAAAGTAAAATTTTATTTATTTGATTTATTTTGGTCCGTTTCATATGTTCAGCAAATATTCCACATTGTTCTCCTGTATATCAATTATCCGATTTTTCAAGTTTTAATTTTGTACATCATAGCATTGACTTTTTTATTTTTCTTGGTAGAAACTACCACGTCATACCATAACAATTCTATACTTTGTGACGTATTGGTATTTCAATTTCGGATGAATAATATTTTTGCCAGAAGCTGCCAAAAAAGAACTTAAAAAAAAACGTGTTTTTTATGAAAGATAAAAGTCCAGTAAAAAGTTTCAAGTTCAAATAGTAATACAGTTCTCTTAACAAGGGCCTTGTGGAGAATTTTTATTGTTTCCCAAAGTGGGTTTCTTAAAACTCACCATGCAATTTTATAATTGGGTTCTTATTTATTGCCAAACATAAAAATAAATTCTTAAGCCGGTCCCGTGCAAGTTTGAGTATAAATAAATATATTATTAATATTTTCAACATATTGTCTTAAGGAGGGTCCACTTAAGGGGGGGCCCTGGCACCACCTGGCCAGTCCGCCACTGCTGTGGTATATTAGAATTCATAAGAATGTAGGAATAGAAGCGTGGGGTCTACTCTGTCAACGTGTTCTTACAGTGATTAACAATCTCTATTGTTTTTGTAATCATATCGTTCAATAGGCTTTTGTGATGTTCTATATAATTGTTTTCGGTCAAAAATAGTAAAGTTTTGGCCGAAAACAATTATTTAGAACAAGAACATCAAAATGTACCGACAGGTACTATCGTGGCCATATATTATGTCCGCTCTTTTGACGTCGATTTTCTAGCAAATCAAGGGGCGAAAAAATTTTAAATAATTCTGATGCTGTCCTTGATTAATATGCTAATGTTGGCGTTTACCCGATTTTTCCAGATTAAGAAGAATTGGCGCTGTTTTTGCCCCGCAAATTTCATTCGTGAAATTTCATTTCACGCGGCGCTCTTCGGTGTGGTGCGGGGGAAGGGATCGATAGCGACGCTGCTGGTAGTGGGGGATCACACGATGAATTAGTGACTCAGGAGAACAGCGTTTACAGACACAATATAACGAAATTGTTATAATAGTTTCAATATTTATATAAAAAATCGGGCATTTTTAAAATATTTTTCAGTTTATTAAGCAAACTTAATTTAGTATTCACCTCTAATCAAAAAATCTCTATATTCAAGTCGGACAAAAACGGACTCGCTGACCGCTCTGACCGATCTGCGCAAAATATTGTTCATGTTTATTTCGGTCTTAAAAATTAATAAATAGTCGGAATGCTATTAAATTCAAGGGATATGTATCGCAATAAATAAGGATTATATGCATGCTAACTGCGTTGTTCTACTAACATTCGTTGATATATCCGCTTCCATCAAAATCTTGTTTACAACCTTATTATATAAAAACTGAAAAAACATAAACGCCAATCGATAGAAGAGACTCTAAACGCAACCTGAACAAAAATTGGAATATTTTTGGTAAACGGTTTAGCAAAAAAAAATCGGAAAAACCACCGTTAATTTAGAAATGCAAAAATCGGGTAAGTTTTTTCATTTCTCTCGCGCTCATGCTTACACCGAGAGGAAAAATATTTTGATAGTCGTACAACTTATGTAGAAATGATTGAGGAGTATGAAACACTTCATTTAAATTGTTTCTGTTTAGTAGTTTTAGAGTTATGAGCCGTCAAACACGGGAGTCAATACTATCGAAACGATAGGCAGTTAGGGCATTTCTCTCGTAAGAATTTAATTCTGTTAGTTAAAATTCCTACCTTGACAAGTTATCGTTCTTTTTGTGTATTGATAATCAGCTGTCCGAGATTCTCTACTATCGACAGCACTGCTAACGACTCCCTTCCCCGCACCACACCAAAGACCAAAGAGCGTCGGAATTGACGCGGCGCTTCAGCACAATCTTTTGTATGGAAAATGCAAGATAAACAATGAATATGTAATAAACTTTAAACATATTTTTTATTGAGTAGCCTACAGTCTATATTTCATTATTCTAGCTCGTGTAATAACGGAATTGCTTGAATTGCATAATGTAGCTTTTTGTTGATCAACCACTAATCTGTTCATTTGACAATAATTCACATTGAAAGCTAGCATTCCGCAGGTGATTTTACTTTTTAATTCGTTGAAATCTATGGAGTATCTCCGGAGTAATTAATTGCTAAAGCTAAACGAATGAAATTTACGGGGCAAAAACAGCGCCAATTCTACTTAATTTGAAAAAATCGGGTAAACGCCAACCATGGGCGCCGTTACATATGGGCAAGGGGGGGCGCTTGCCCCCCCTGGATTTCGAACCCAACTTCCGCTACGCGAAAAACGAAAAAGATAGGAGTGGGCGAGAAATTTGTGATCGATCTTTGATCACAATTGAAGACCGATAAATAGATCTGATCGCTAAATCGGTAATTAACATATAAGATGGATCTTTTGATCATAGATCAGGTTGATCTTCTTGATCAGATGGATCTCGCATATCAAACCGAATTGAAAGCTATGTATTTATTTAACAGACCAGGTCAGTCGCCGCCCGGCCTGTATGTAAAATATTTTCGCGGCTAGGCGTGAATGTTATTAACTAAACGCCTAGCGGGCATATAGCATTTTTCGTGTCCCTACAAAGATGCAAAAGTTACATTTTCGTGTAGTGAAGGATGAAAATAAAATTACTAGATAAATGATGACTATTCCGATTAGTATCGGCTATTGTCACCAATGTCAGTTTTATTAGATATCGCCCTCTCGTAACAGTCGCGAAAGAGCCACAAGATGACAAGATACGGTATCCAAATTTTGCGCTGCAGTTCAAAATAAGTATTGTTGTATGCACTTTTATTTGATCGTACTTATTAGTTTCCATTACTTCGCAATTTTTGGCACTGCTGAGCAGTTTATCTAATTACACTGGGTGTTAAACTAATAAGCGTAGAATATATAGATAAGGTATAATTGTCAACTTTTGATAGTAGACCAAATTTTGATAACGAACTCATGTCCAGTTAGACGCTGTTTAGGAACTGCAGAGAGCAGTTTAGAAACAATCTTTAGAAATTTCTTTAGTAAAGTAGGTTGTATAAAGTATCATAGAATAACTATTTTAAAATCAAATAATTTAAAAAGATTTATAGATAACTCATTATTGGCCAAAATTGGTACTAAAATTACAAAACTTCGGTTAATGAAAACGGAGTTTCAAAAACGTTAAATAATAAGAAATTTCAGAAATTATTTGGTATTAAAAGGGCCATCCTATGATACATGACAATAGACTCTCTATGCTGTTTGTAATATTTTATTTTATAATATTTTATGACTCTCTCCAGCGTTGACACAATACATTTCCATACCTGAGTTTGTTCAAAAGTTAGTAGTTGACCTTACATTGTCGCCTTAAAAGTGTACAAGTATAATAGTAAAATAAAAAAATATTATTTCGTCGTCGATTATCCTTAACACGAAATTTTCAAATTAATCCTCTTTTCTCTACATTTAGTCATTATTTCTCGTTAACGAGGTAAATTTGAAAATAATATTGTTGCCTTTTTATTTTTTATCAAATTGTTATTAAGATATGGTATCAGATTCTCGATGACCACGAGCTAGAAATTATTATAGGAACTTAACAACAATTTCCCCTAACGTATTAAAAGGTAATAAAAAGGCTACAATATTGGTTGAAAATTATACAAAATCTTAAATTGTAGAATAAGAGTTCAATGATTCAGAAACAAAATATATTTACAAACAATTATTAATAAAAATATTAATCCCACATTAATAAACGATAGAAAGACGGCAAAATGACTTGAAATTCAATAAATATCAATATATAATAAGTAAGTGTTGTCGAGCATACAGGGATCACGACCATGGATGACTATTAACACACAACAATGTGAACAAAAACATTTCACTACCTTAAAGCGATAGAGATTTTTCAGAGTGTATGCAAAATAACACAAGACGAAAATGCTGCAAAACAGTTAATGGCTTAGTCCTTAATATTACGTCACCATTTAATACTAAAAAAACTTTTACCCCCCCTGGAACATTTTCAAACGGCGCCCATGACGCCAACATATACAGCTTTCTAATTTTTATGAGTTGTACACAAATAAGTTCGCCTTCGTTTCAACACCTGTAGCTCTCGGGGAATCTTAGTTTTTAATTTCATTTGACAAATTTCACACGTTTAATCTTCAATTACAACGCTCATCATTCAACTGTTTTTCATGTAATATCTCCTAAATCAAGTAATTTCATATAATGTTTCAACCTGTCTCAATATTTCTTTAATGTCATTACCGCTGGCTGAAGATGGGTGTAAAAACCCGAAATTAATAACCAAAGATTAAATAATATGAAATAGTTTGCAGAAGAAATCTTGTGTTATTTCTTAAATATTCATCAACTACGGTAAACTAATCGATGCATTCATTGAGAATATAGCTCATGTCAATTTTGACAACATGCCAAGAAGCGTTGATCAAACTACGTGAACATATCGTAATACAAAATTGTCTACCATGTCCATCACATCTTTTTCGCCTATTCCAGATTCCCATACTTCTGGCTATCACCACCATATCATCAGCCTTAGAAGATCCAGATCTACTCAGACACTGCGGAGATGCTAAAGCTTTAGCTTTAGGCCTCCCAGCTGGTGGAAGCCACAGCCACGAATATTATTCGGCTCCAATAGTACAAAAATCCATCTCAGTACCATTCCCAATTGACTACTCAAACCAAGGGATTGGCCAAAAATCTGTAGGCATCTTCTACGCACAACCATCCATAAAGATAGCACCACAAAACTACGCTGTTACTGAAGGCCTATCAGCATACTCGGCAAAAACCGGTTACTCACAGAGTTACAAGTCGGCATCACAGATTTCTGGATATAACTCAAATAACTTGTTAAATTATGACGTCCAATCTTCTAAATTGACTTTACCAGCTCTGAAAGAATACTCAGCGCCGCAAGTTGCTGTTTATAAAAGTCCAATCGTAGCTGACATTTCATCTCATTCATCTTATTCTTCCGGTGCGAGTAAAGGATATTCTTCGGGCTCTTCTTATATTGATTATTCTGGACCAGTAGTCAAGAACTCCGTGCCATATTACGTAAAGTCTTCGGGATATAATTCTGGAGTAGCTTATAGTTCCGGAAGCATTGGCACAGGCCACTCATCTGGTTATAGTACTGATGTGTCATCACTACCATCTATTCCTGTCAGTTATGGTCATAGCCAAGGAAGCTTATCATCTGGATACAGTCATGGACAAGCTAGTTTGGGCCATGCCTTCGCACCAGCAGCTGTAAACTACGGCGGATATGCTCAAAATTATAGAAGCGGCCATGGAGGATATTCCTCCGGTAGTTCTTCTTCATATACCTCCCCAAACATTGGTCATGCTTCGTCCTTAACTGGAGGAAGCAAATTACGCCTTACCACTGCAGTATTAGATTCTTCCTCGGGAAGTTATAATGGAGGAGGCTCTTATGGTGGACAATCCTATACAAGTGGACAATCGCATATTGGGGCGAGTGGTGCAAGTTATTCAGCTGGTGGACACGGTGCAGGTTATGCATCTCTTGGAAATGGTGCAAGTTATGCATCTCTTGGCCATGGTACCAGCTATTCGTCAGGTGGACATGGTGGAAATTATGCAGCTAGTGGACACGCACCCTCTTTTAGTAATTCGAATATTGGACAGGCATCGGGTGTTCGGAACAAGTTGGGTGGTTCGTCTGTATTAGTTGGGTCAACTGGACAACATGGAAATGGTGGAGGAAGCGTAAGTTACCATGGAAATGGTGGTGCATATCAAGGATCTGGATATGGTAGTGGACCTGGCAGTCATGGAAGTTTCAACGTCATCTCTGGGGGAAAGACCGTAGCCATCAAAGAAGATGGTTATTATGTAAGTACAACTAGTGTTATGTTATTATATGTATTCCGAAAGAATGCATAACCCCGCATATTGCTGTTTATAAAAGTTCAATCGTTGCTAATATTTCATCTTAGTAAAACAATACCGTGCCATATTACGTGAAATTTTCAGGATATAATTCTTTAAAATTAAAACATAGATGCAGACCATTCTTCTGGTTATAATACTGGTTTCTCATCACTACCACGATCACTACCATTGTTCCTGTCACTTATGGTCATAGCGAAGGAAGCGCATCATCTAGACAAGGTAGTTTCGCACCAGTAACCTCCATAGCACCTGTAACCTCCGTAGCTGTAAACTACGGAGAAAATGCTCAGAATTGTGGACGAAGACTTGAAAAATGAGTTTAAAAAAAAATCGCCCCCGGGTGGACTCGAACCACCAACCTTTCGGTTAACAGCCGAACGCGCTAACCAATTGCGCCACGGAGGCTTGCTATCACGATTTTTGACAGAAATTAACACGGACAACAGTAATTGCTGATTATTTATTAATCATATGGATTGATGGGTGCTTTATTAATTGTTTGTCCCATTTAATCTGAAGTAAGCTTCCAACAATATTACTAAGATTAAATGCACCGTCAACTCGTTAGAATTTGCATCTGCAACACGGCAGGGGCGCTTTACCCATAAGGCAATGAAGCACGTGCCTAGGGGCCCCGAGCTTTAGGGGCCCCGGCCCATAATGTTTTAAAGATTCATTTTAATTATTTTAAGCAAAATGTTTCTCAAAACGTTAATTACGCAATTTGTGGTTGTGGAAATGTGTCGTACTTGTACTCAATTATTGTTTTGTAATTCGTCAATTTATTCATTAGTTAGGAAAGCACATACTAAATAACGTTAAAAAAGCAAAATATTTAGTTATTATAGTAGATTCCACTCCGGATTTGCAACATATCGATCAGTCGGTTTTTATAATAAGCAGATCCGATCCAATTACACGACGGGTTTCTAAAATTGTTTACCTACGACCGTATGTGTAAATGTCCCTTACGTCACGGACTACTTAGCTCGTATATCGCTTATAACATACGTGTGCCTTTAGCTGTGCGTTTGTGTTTTTAACGCACGACCTAATGTCATAATGACAGATGTCACGCGAATATTTTGATTATTTATTTGTCATTTTTGATACAATTTATATTTATTGAAATTTTCGGGCGCAAGTAAGTGCAATACTCGAGCTGTAACATATTATTACTAGCACGTGATAATTTATGTTGAATTTGTAGAATTTTCGATCGACACTTCAGCCAAAGTTCTCCGTAGTTGCAATAGATGTCGCGCGAATACATTGATTGGTTAACCGTCAAATATTCTTACCTGTATTTGTTTGTCATTTTTGATACAATTTATTGAAATTGTCGGTCGTAGGTAAAATTATGTACAATACTCGAGCTGTAACGCATATTACATACTCGTGGAAAATAACAAAACTCGCCGCTTCGCGGCTCGTATGCTAAATTTCCACTCGTACGTAATATGCTAGTTACGGCTCTTGTAATGTAATATACTATTATCAATTCACACAGGTGACAGGCAGCGCACAGTGCATTATCCGAATTGATTTTAAAACTTATTCAAGATTGTAATCTGTAAATTTTTATGAAAAATCAGAAGGAAAACACATTTGGAGTCTAACTAAATATGAATGAATATGTATATGGATATACCGTTTCCTACGGACTTACCGTAATGATGACTTAACCAATGTATAGTGAATGGTGATATACAGGTGGGATGTAAATTTTTAAATAAATCACAAATTACAGCAACAACCTGGATTTGAACCAGGGACCTTTGTGTCGCTAGCACAATGCTCTCACCAACTGAGCTATTGAGGCCTATGTCATATGTTACGGTATATCCGTATATTCATATCTAGTTATATTTCTCGTTCAGTAGTCGACTTTAAATTACATTTCTGGTGTGAACCCTACGTCATGTAGATGACATTTGGTGTGACATTTGAAGTGTCATGTTAGGTTAGGTTTGGTAGTGTTTACTACTTCCTTTCCACATATGTCATAAGCCTCAATAGCTTAGTTTGTGGGAGTATTGTGATAGCGACACAAAGGTCCCTGGTTCAAATTCAGGTTGTGGCTGTAATTTTTAATTTATTTAAAAATGTACATCCCGCCTGTATATCACCATTCACCATACATTGACATCATATTGACATTTGAAGTCTATTAAGATTTGAGTGCATTTATTTGATGTGTTTGACAACTACCGACAATTGAAGACGCGTAAAATGAAATTGAAGGTTTTCCCAGATGATCTTGTTCAACATACCAAAATATATTTCGGCAAAATATCGGTTAAATTAATTTGCAAGTTCTAAAATTGGCAATATAAATATGTAAAAACGACACGAAAATATCGAAGAGAAGTTTTTTATTATTTCTAAACTGTTATAATAGTATATTATTATACAAGTTTTATAAGACGTCAAATTGGCGCACGAGTTGTTTTGGGCACGACGAGCGTAGCGAGGAGTGCCCAAATGGAACGAGTGCGCCAATACGTCTTATAAAACGAGTGTAATATACTTCTTTTCTACTTTGCGTCATTAATTTTATATAAATTTAGAAATTGTGGTTACTATATTGCGCTAAATTAGAATCTAGGGTATTTCGCGGGTACCACGTGGCTGCACTGTAGTAACTGTCAACTTCGTTAAGGATGAGATCTATGAGATGAAATCTTGACAAAATCTAATTGTGAATAAAATTACTCTACTTTAGCCTACAAGTTTGAATAAATATTCAGCGAGGTCTCAACGATGATCATAATGGAGCTTGGGGCAACGCTTTTAACCATACTGTGATAAATATATGAAACTTAACCGAAAAAGTCAACAACTTTAATAGTGGTTTTATAAGTATAATAATCAGAATAGAAGTGTTTGGCGGTGACTGATTAGTTACTTCGAAGAACAAGAACTTACTAAAGAATTGTTTTAACCACCTAACGTTTAATAGCGGTGTCTACCTAATTCCGCTACGTAGCCGTTGCGGCTTATATATTTACAAGCACTTATAATTGAAACCCAATTTTAATTTCGGCAAAGTAGTTTATTAGAATAAATTATACTTAGTAAAATTACATGTGATGGAGGTAATACAAATATGTTGCACACAACCAGAACTAAGACGAAGTCGAAAGCGACGGACAAAAATGAATACGAATTGAGCCGAACAGAATTCGGTCCAAAATGTTACCGAAAACTTATACGTTACATAAACTAAGAAATCCTCTACACTTTAAATGTACTATAGCTTCATACGTGTATGCTGATAAACCATTGATTGCGCATATACAATCTCGTAGCAGTAATTAAAATCATTCATAACTACGATGTAGGTTTGATCTTTGCATAATACCTTATTAAAGTAAATGTGGTCCTTGAATTATATCTGAAAAGGGGATTTGATGTTTAGTTGAAAAGAATGATAACGATCACTTACCAGAGTCGTAAAACATCACCGAAAACGTTATGCTGGGGTATTTTGATGAACACAGCAAAACTAAGAAAGCCACAACCTTTGGCCATACTATAGCAGGCTACACGCATGTTTAAATATGTATAGAATATTGATATTTCGCAGTTTATGCGATTGCAAGAGATTAAAAAGAGGCAGTGTGTGGTTATGTATTGTACGTTTGACATTTGGCATTTGATATCAATGTGTACCAATCCTGGCAATCTTAGACAAAAATGTTACTGTTTTCGGTGTTACAATGTGTTAATTGTAACACCGAAAACAGTGTTACAATGTGTGCATTGTGAATGCAAAGTAGAAAAACTGTTATTATATCATGATGTTATATAAAACATGTTCTTTTTTTTATTCTTTTTCTTTGTGGGTGGGGCCCCCAAATATAATTTGCCTAGTGGCCCCGACTACCGTTAATCCGCCACTGAACACGGCTACTCGAAAAAAAGCATCTTAAGTGCAGCTTAGACAGGGCAAGTTTAGTAGCGGCAAGTGCTGTCCGCCACTAAACTTGCGATGTCTAAACCATAGGAAAGTAGACTTTCTACTTGACGGCTAGTACTTGCCTATGGTTTAGACATGGCCACTTTATTTGCGGACAGCAGTTTCCGCACTTAAACTTGCCCAGTCTAAGTGATGCTTATGCGCATAGAAAATAGAGTGACAAGTCGTGACTTATGTTAGTGAGGTATTCTTTTGTTTTTTAATGTAAATTCATTTAAATGTGTTGCCTCATTATAAAAATATTACAAATACCCTATGTAATTTTTTAAATACCTGATATAAATATAGTTTTCTACGATTTCATTGTACTGATTTTTAACCATTATCTCGTATCCTTATTGCACAATCTTTGTATTATTTGGGTTCATTCGTTGTCCTATCTTGTTATTTCTCCATCCGTCTTGCTTCTTTAAAGATGTCTGTAGAAACTACTAGGGTATATAACAGGTCATTACAAACAGCAATGTGTTAAGGAGAACACAAAGAAGACACCAACTTTAGCAACCGAATACGGAAAGTAGATCGTGTTTGACATCATAAGATATGTCTTTAGCGACAACATGATAAGATATGTCTTTTGCAGTTTTCTTTATCACTGCAGCTTCCAAATGGGACAGTAGTTCGATCACAATGTATCTTCTATCATCCGCATGAAGGTGGTATATTACTATCATAATTAAAATCTGCAGATTAGTATTGACACTTGACAAGCTTGTTGTTAGAAGACACGTTTGGAAGACACGTACACGGTTCCTTGGTTCCTTGGTTACATCACAAATGATCACAAAGCAGATGACTTTTGAAGCTTTGTGAGAAGTGTTTTCAGGGACTTATTTTCATTCTGGTGCCAACATGATAATGAGAGTTATTTAGAAGTAAATAAGATAAACGACGCCCCGAAGACCTGAGGGCTGATCAATATGCGAACTTTCACCTAGCGTTATCCAAGGTAAAACAGACTAATTAATAAAGCTGCTGCATTATCTTATTATCTCTGCTGCATAATTTCTGGAGCATATCTTTTCCGCCCGTTTTTAAGCATTTAATCCGCTGTAATTTCATTGCTTCCAGGATTCTTATTGTTGACAGTGACAGTGACAGTTCAGTGTATATTCCATAAACCGTACTGTCACCATAAGCAACCGAGAAATTTCATTGGGCGGTACCTAGCAGTGGCGTAGCTACAAACTTTCCCGTTGGTTCTCAGAAGAGGTCTGTTTTGGACAGTTGGTTTAGACATGCAGTAAGTTCCAGTTAAGAGTGTACCTAAGATTCTTATATATGTTTTTAGTTTTAATTACATTTAAATTTTGTCACAAATACAACAAACACATATAGCATTCAAATTAGACGAAACATTGGCTCTGAAGGGAAATAAGTCCCAATGTCGGTGTTTGTAGAACCACACTATATATAATAATATAATATTTTCAACATACTAAATTCATGACAGCAGCCGCTCTTTTCAGGCTCCATCATACAGGGGTATTCCAATTACAACATTTCGTTTCGTTAAGAATTCTGTATCTACATTTAATTGCATAAATAATTATAAGTTTGTATTGAATATTCAACACAAACATCTGTCCCACGCTTTTTGAGAACTCATAATGCTCTACTAGATAATGCGATACTAGACTAAAATTACCAAAAATGTACCCCTATGTTGAGAACTGCTGTATACCACGAGAAGTGGTAAATACCTTTCTGGTGCAGAATTTTATAAACATTATTTTTATACAAGAGCTAAAATTACGACATCGTTAGGGTTCTGCGGTAAAATCCGAAAAATCGGATATAAATTATATCTCACCGTCGATTAACCAGCTTTCCTTTAATTTCCATGGGCTATGGTGTACCTGGGGTGTACCAGTCACCTCCGGCGCGACGTCACTTCTTATCTTCGAATCCTGAAGATGTTGGGACTGAAGCACCAAATTGGCGACATTGGTCACCCCCTGTAGGGAACCATTTGAGTGTTTTTCCATTGAGTGTCCATCTTGCTCCTTGGCTATACCGTACTGATGAGGACTAATAGTCCGAAACACGTGTCTACGGTTGCTTCTTCGATCTTCGATCTTCGTATGACGGAATGCCCGACAAATACCTTTCTCCTTTATATATGTATATATATATATATATATATATATATATATATATATATATATATATAGTAAGTCATGTGCCTGGCCACATCAGATTTTTATTGTTTAAATTTAATAAACAAAAAAATGTTTTCTGTCAACATTAAAAAAATATAAATACAGGGTAGGATATCTCACGGAAAATGATGTACTCTTACACTGCGATGTCGGTTAAATGGGAGAAAAGTAGCGTAAATTTGAACGTTTTTCAGAGCAGTGTTTGTTTAAAAAAAATTTTTTTGGTTTTATAGATGTTACGGAAAAACTAAAAACTGTCAATTTCTTTTTTCTTGAATAATTTTGCTATTAGGTACGATAAATAGCAAGTCGATGTGTTGTATTGTTACATACTCTGAAGTACGCCATTTTTGTTGTCAAAGGCGTTTTTGTTCGCTAGCTTTAGCTGAACAATATTTCTTATGGACGTCATATTGAATTTTTACAGATTTTATATAAAATATTGTATTTAATATTGACTATGTTTTACAACCATGTGTAACACGTTTATGAAATTATCACAAAAAACGCCTGCCAGATCACCCGACTTAACACCATGGAATTTTTTTCCGAACAGATGAGACACGATCAGCCAAGTGGATAAAAAATTTAGGTTTTACTTAAAGGTTTGTGAAGATCTATTTTTGCCCTCCCTAATTTTGAACTCTCGTGATTTGTGCGCATAGAGTAGTTAGCCCCAACTGCTCCACTGTAGCTACGCCACTGGTATTTGTGATTTGAAGATACAATTCTTAAATCAATGTTTTTGTAAGGTCGTTCTCCCCTGGGTTGGTATCTGAAAACCTGAACAGCAACAGGTAGGAAATCAATGTGGCAAAAATGCACTTAAACGTACACCATAAATCTGAGATTTTTAACTTTGAAGCGCATAATATGTCAGTTAATTACCACTATCCTTGCGCTTATCTTAAGTAATACAATAATCATTAATTTCACACATGTTAACTTCCGAGAGCAAAAACTTTTACTTTTTTATCGACTCGGCGCGGCGTGGGGAAATTTGTAATGAAATTACCGAGTGAGATGAGGTAGCCGGAATACGCCGGCCATTACCATTAATAGGGATCGTAAATTTGGCGGATTGCATTCGACCGTATATCTATATGCATGTAGGTATGTACGCGGAACCCGCGCTTACGCAAAATAACAAGTTCGTATCAGTGAGGCGAGTGGCGATCGCGCATAAATATTTATGTAATTTGAGAACGCGTGGTTGGAAACGGGAGCACGCTATCCGATTTTAATTTAGGATGGGCAGATCAGCGATAATTTTTTTTAAGACAGCAGATTCCTTGGCGGTTATTTGTTCTTCAAATTAAGATATTTCACATATTTCAATTTTCGACTTTCTCCAAAAAAATTCTAATTAAATTCAATTATAACCATTAATTTTACGAAATTGATCCAAATTAAAGATTAATTTCTAATTTTCTATATTTTTCGGAATACATAGTTGTAAATACCGTTATCAAAAATCTGATGTGGCCAGGCACATGACTGTATCATACTATATATAAAATTAGCTGCATGAGATTCCATTTGATCGAGACCGGTCGTGTCTACATTAAAATAAAACTAGTTATCCAGGATTTGACAGATATTTTGATACTATTAACAGTAGGTTTATAACATTTTTCTGCAGCAGCCACTTGATTATGATTGCCTGTCGTACTAGTTCCGTACGGACATTAGCGTCACTTACAGGTTGTTCGTCGTCCAGTAAAACTCCGAGCGGCAAACAGGAGAAGCCCTTTTAATTACCTACAATTTGGTATATGATAGAAAGTTATGCACCAAAATTGGCAAAAATTATAAACAATTTCTGCAGCCACTTGATATATGATTGCCTGTCGTACTGCTTCCGTACGGACCATGGGCCTATCCAGGGGGGGGGGGGGGCAAGGGGGTAGCTATTTTTTTCGGAATTTTGATTTTTAATGGTGTTTTTCGAGGCCTCAAATTTACATGGGAAGAAAAAAATTTTTGTATTTTTCGAGTAATTGATGGGGGTTTGGGAAAACTTATGTTAAAGTTAGAGGACTTGCAGAGGACTTTCCAAGGAAGAATTTGACCTATTATACATATAGATTTGACGCCCCCAATCCACCCACAATGCCCTGAAAACTACCCAAATGAAAAAATGTAATTTTCAGAAAACTGACCCTTCTAAACATTTCATTATCTTTTTTCTTATAGAAATCATTACAATAAGTCTTACTAGTCTCATAAGTCAATTTCCATTTGTTTAAACAAATTGTATTTGTTTAAATAATTCGTTTTGTTCGAAAATCCGTCTGAATTCTGTTTTCTTACTTCGAAATGGCAGTTCATTACCGGGGGACCTTATTCATTAAAAAATTCCTTCCCATTGTTTAAACAATCAATTATAATTTATTTTCAACTGTTTTCTAATTATGGTAGAAAAGTCAGTTTATTTGTGAAATTAAATTATAAATTTCATGTTCGAGATATCTAGTCTGTATTGTGTAATAAACCCACATTTGTTTAAACAAATGCCATTTCTTTAAACATTCTTTTTGCAATTTGCCTAAAATTATTTTTTTTAGATCTGTCTGGCCAACTGTTAGTCTGAAGTGCCATCAATTATATTTTTGGATGATTTCTAGTGTTTGAATAATAAAATAATGTTCGTTTTCAATATTTCATCAAATTAGAGTACAGGTAACAGTTACCAGACAGCAACAAATCAACATTATCTTGCGACACACAGTGGTAGGAAATCAGAATAAGAAATGGATAAAGAAATGATTAATAAAATTTGTTGACTTTAGGAAATTTAATATTTTAAAACGAAATGTAACTCCCCAATTTCTCGAAAAAGAAGATTGCAAATCATTTCAATTTTTTCGATGAAATGATATTGAAAACGAATAATATTTTATTATTTAAACAATGGAAATCATCTCAAAATATAAATATATATATTGAGAATAACAGTTAGCCAGACCGATCGCGATCTAAAAAAAATAATGTTAAGTGAATTGCTAACAAAAATAGTCTAAACAAATGGAATTTGTTTAATCAAATGTGGGTTTATTAGATAATATAGATAATAGGTTTGTTAGATGATTCGAACATGAAATTTATAAGTTAATTTCACAAAAAAGCTGACTTTTCTACCATAATTAGAAAAAAAAGTCGAAAATGAATAATAATAAGTGATTGTTTATACTATAGGAAGACATTTTTTAATAAATAATGTAAGATAATAATTTGCCATTTCGAAATCAGAAAACAGAATTCAGACTGATTTTTGAGGAAAACGAATTATTTATACAAATAGACTTTGTTTATGTTCTGCATCAGCCGCTTAATATGTGATTGCCTGTCGTACTGGTTCGGTACGTACAATAACCGTCATTTAAGGGTTGTTTGCAGTGGAGTAAAACACCGAGCGGATGAGAAGCACTTTTAATTACCTACAATTTGATATATGATAGAAAGTTATGCAATAATATGTGCAAAAGTTATAAACATTTGTCTGCAAGAAGTGACCTGATAGGTAATTGCCTGTCGTACTGGTTCCGTTCGGACATTATCGCTATTTAGAGGTTGTTCGCCGTGGAGCAAAACTCCGGCGATGGGTAAATAGTTCATTTAATTGCCTATAATTTGACGTATTTAGGGAAGTTATGCAATAATTTTAGCGTGAGTTCTGTTCATTAATAGCACTTCTTAGTCGAATTCCAATTTTTTGTATTATAGTCGTATAGGGTAGGTTATATTAGGGGTAGCACCTTCCCAATACCATTATTGGATGCACAATTTTATGTGCTTTCGGAATTTGTAACACTTGTTTCTCTATGGGGTTATTGCAAAAGTGTTATGTGCAATTTTTTATTGAGATGACAAGTGCTCTTATAAGGTGACGCGTAGCGAAATCAATCAAATTTCCGACAACACCGTTTGATGAATTTTCGGAGCAAACTGGCGTCAAACAGGTGTCTCACGGAACTGGTACATTAGAAGTTTCTCATGTTCTACTATTTCTGGAAACTTAAAATTTTGGAATTAGAATTTACTCGATCTGAACTCTTCAGCTAAAATATTTTTAGGTTAACTGCCACGTCCGGTCACCGGAAGTCGGTATCAACTTTGTTATTTTAAATGGAATAATATAATTTTTATTTTATTTTTGGTTTCTACGTATCAAAATACATCATTTTTGATAAGGTTGCCCTATACCTAAATATCACCAGTTTTGAGTTTTTTTGAGTTTACTATTTTCTTGGTTATTTTCGCGGTTACGTTTAAAATTGAATATCTCGGTTATTATTGAAATCAGAAGTTTCATGATTGGTGGTCCAAAACTAGAAACATAACCAAATAAGACGATGTTTAGTTCATTATGATATCTTATACAGGCTGTTCAAAATTTACAACACAATAATTGAATTTTCAAATGTAAAAAACTCATTTTTTTCAAATGGAACAACCTGTATCAATCAATATTAGGATTCCCTATATCTATCTTTAATAGTTTTTGAGATATTGTCAGTATAAAAGAATGCAAACTAAATACACAACGATTTATTGTTTATTCATAGAGAATGTAACAACTTTGGAAAAGCAGGAAAACAGAAAAATATTGAAAAGGTTTGGTAAAAGTAAAATAACATATTTGGGATATCTAAATTAAAACTTAATTATTTTGTTAGAAATTCTGCCCGTTCTGCTCCAAACGTTTTAAAACTCTTCGCTGTTCTTCTGTCATCGTCGGTCTTCGGATTTCTTGTCGCTGAAGTCCATTAATAGCGGCTACTACTCTGTTTGTCAATTTTTCTCGAGTATTGGTGTGGAATAGACCTGATTTTTTACATGACCCCAGAAAGAAGTCTAATGGTGTTAAATCTGGTGACCTTGGTGGAAACCGCCAAGGTCCCCTATTCCATTTGAAAAAAATGATTTTTGTACGTTTGAAAATTCAATTATTGTGTTGAAAATTTTGAACACCCTGTATAAGATATCACGATGAACTAAACATCGTCTTATTTGGTTATGTTTTTAGTTTTGAACCACCAATCATGAAACTTCTAGTTTCAATAATAACCGAGATATTCAATTTTAAACGTAACCGCGAAAATCACCAAAAAAATAGTAAAATCAAAAAAACTAAAAAGTGGTGATATTTTGGTATAGCGAAACCTTACCAAAAATAAACTAAAAATTATATCATTCCATTTAAAATAACAAAGTTGATACCGACTTCCGGTGGCTGGGCGTGACAGTTATCTTGAGAATATTTTAGCTGAAGAGTTCAGATCGAGTAAATTCTTATACCAAAGTTTCCAGAAATAGTAGAACATGAGAAACTTCTAATGTTCCGTGAGACACCCTGTATATGTTTCATCTTTTATGGCTAACTTTTCCGCGGTCCCTTACCGACGTTTTTGTACTTAAAACTAAATTGAATAGAAAACAAAACACGCAGAGCGAATTTTACGTTACATGTGAAGTATTTTTTATGTATTGTACTCATATCTGATTCAAAATTAAAGGTTGTATAATTCTTTTTTTACTCATGAAATGGCGTGCTGAGCTGACGCTAAGAATTAGCATTACATCCTCACAAAATTCTAGATTATTTCGCAAATAGTGGCGGGCTGCACGGAAGCAATTGCTTTATTTATTTATACATTCCAACAAATAAACTTAAAATTTGGAAATGTACAGACGGTCCATAAAACAATTCTTCTCACAAATGAAGCAGCATGTATGACAAATTTGTAAGTTTAAGTAATTATCTAAAACTTTTATTTGAATTAGGTTTATAATATTTGAATTACATATTACATATTATTATTACATATTACATATTACATATTACATATTACATATGTAATATGTAGACGCTAATAACTTTTTAATTGAAAGTCTTCTTGAAGTCTAAAAAAAATCTACGTTCTCCTTTTGATCGTTATGCGGCCCGTCTAGGATATAATTAAGGGTTGAAAGCCGCAAAGCTTCGTCCATCGACAAACCCAATCTAAAATAAAAATGACTGACTGAAGTATACAGAACAAATAGTGCATCTGGTTTATCCCAACACTACACTGGCTACAAAGTCAACAAAATAATCGCCCCCGGGTGGACTCGAACCACCAACCTTTCGGTTAACAGCCGAACGCGCTAACCAATTGCGCCACGGAGGCTCAGGTTTTTTGCTTTTTATACGTCCACGGAATTAGTTATTAGATGCACTCATGTTCACTAACAACGCGTTTAATTTGGTGGTCTTTCAGATTAAGCGAATCAGTCGATTATTTAAAAAAAAATAAGTATAAATCGGTAATTATAGTTGCTTAAGCTGTTGTACCTTTTTGCAGGAACCGAGACACAAGCCTCCGTGGCGCAATTGGTTAGCGCGTTCGGCTGTTAACCGAAAGGTTGGTGGTTCGAGTCCACCCGGGGGCGTTTTTTTATTCGTACAATTTATTCTTACTTCACCGTTTAAAAGAATCATTTTCAATAAAAAAAAATGTCGTTTTTTGGCTTTATTATGTTTATTTTTTTTTATTTTGCAGATTTTTTAGCATAACATGTTTTTTACACCAACATGTTGCTATAATAGAAAGAACAGATTTTTCAAATATATATATGGAGGCAAACATGAACCTTTTCAGCTTTATATTATGTCTTATTAGTCTTATTACCTCCAACAAAAAATACAGGCTGTATTCAAAAAAACAGAAAAAACAGACAAAAAAATAACAAATTAGTGGCGGATTTCTTTATCTGTATTCAAAGATGTCCTACAGAATATAAATTTAGTAAAACGGTACAGGTAATGGGTATATTTGAAAAAACCGATTGACGTTAATAAATATCAAAAAAGAAATTGAAAAATCGTTTGTTTCTAATTTGTATTTCTTTTTCATGACAAGAAATTGAAATTTCCTTATTCATTTAAGAAGTTGAACTGAATATTTCATCAATTTTGAACAATAAATAATGTGTTTACTTGAAAACGCGTTTAGAACTTGGTCTTAAAGTCATTATACCTATCGTTTTTTGTAAACAATAATTGTTTTATTTAAAATGCAAGCAGTTCGTCTACTTGCATAATAAACATCCATGACGTATGAATTCTAAAGTTATACAAATTTTATCTTAAAGAAGAAAATCAAAATTCGTCAACAAGTTTTATTGGCATTAATATGAAACATTGAAAATTTGACTCGATCAAAATTATATGTAAAATTTTTGAGCAAATTTATGATGCAAGAGCAAGTGATTATCTAATAGAGTTTAAATTTTAGTTTATTATTGATGTCACTTTGACACTTTTTACCTTTTAACCCGATAATTTTGGTTTTCTACTTGTACACTCTCCCTATTTGACTCTGGGTCGACGATTTGCATTCTTAGATATTATACACGTGCGATTTAGCGTTGTTGTAGCTACACGCTTTGCTTTTTTTTTAATTACCATCAAAATGGAAAAGATTTATGTATATATAGAGATAAATTACCGCGATAAATAGAGAGCCCATGTTAATATAACAGTGTAATATACCAATATATTACCCCATACGATTAACATGGACTCCGCAAATCACCGCGGTAATTTAACATCTTTGTATATATCTATAAATTTGCAAAGGAACTTTTTCAACATTTCAACGGAGTAGGTACGACGACAAATTAAGATTTTGGTAAATGACAACGTACTGTCAACAAACGCCTTTTCGGTAGGTTACATGCTGTCAACAGACGACGAGATAGCGCTATCGACGCACGCTCAATGCGACCCGGCACCGTTCCAGTGGGATGTGCGCTTTTTTCGTGGAGTTGGTAACCCAAACGCTTCAGGTATTATATACAGGCTGTCTATTAAATGAGTGCAATAATTTCTAGGGGTTATAGATCTTCAAAATTGGAGTAAAAAATTCAAATACGCGTTTTCTCTAAGTGACACCAGTATTGAGGAATTAATTATTGAAAATGTAGAATTTGACGCCGCACGTTTTTAGAAAGGGTTGTAGCGACTTGACCTAGAGCCTGTGGCGAAACAGCTGACAGCTCAGCGAGGAGAAGTCTCGTGCGTGCTTTAGTTGACGCTCTGCATTTGTTTCTGTTTATCGGGTTTCTTGGTAGTTATTTTGTGGTTTTGTGTTTCAAAATGAACAATTTTAGTAGTAGTGAGTGTTATTTGTTTATGGTGAATGCAGAAAAAATGCAGCGGCCGCTCAAAGACTTTATTCGCAACGATTTAGAAACCGGCGCGTCCCTAATAATAGAACTTTTGTTTGCATGGTTCAACGGTTAAGGGATAGTCCTGCTAGGCTATTTTTGCCTAACCATGGAGGAAGAGGCCGTCCACGCGATCGTAATATGGTAAATACCGAAGAACAAATCTTGCACATGGTCCACGAAGATGATCGACGAACGACTAGAACAATTGCTCGACAAGTCGGAGTTCCCCGGGATAGTACACAGAACACTACGTGAAAACTTACTTCGGGTATATCGGGAAACGCGTGTAAAAGATTTGCTCCCACAAGATTATTTACAGAGGGTCATACTTTCCACTGATGCAGCGACATTTACCCGAAACGGAATTTTTAACAGCCGGAACATGTGCCACTGGACCTATGAAAATCCGCGAATTATACGACGTACCATTAATGGACCAAGATGGTGGGCAAGTCGTTCTCCAGACTTGAATCCTCTGGATTTTTATTTCTGGTGTTATTTAAAAGGATTACTGTATAAGACGGAAGTAAACAATAAAAATTAACTCCGTGAGTGAATTATCAATTGTGCTGAAATTGTGCGCGATGACATTGAACGCCGCTCTTTATGTGCGAATTGGAGGCGCCGGGCAGCAGCGTGTTTGGATGCAAACGGTGCGCACTTTGAGCAGTTTCTTTAAAATTTTTGTTAAATCATTAAATACATCGTTATTTATACGCATTTCGTGAGCTAGTCTTCGACAGAGTACTACACATTATGAAAACATGTAGGTTGCGGCAATTGAATTTTCGACTGCAAAATTTAGAAAAATTTTATTAAGATTTTTTGTTCCTCATATTGAGTTACATCACCCCTCCAAATTATTGCACTGAATTAATATACACCCTGTATATAATACCTAATACCTCTGACTTCTGGTATACTGGATTAATATGAAAATAAATAAAGAGTATATGAAGTTAAAGAATGAACAATATTATTACTGTATCGTACACAGTATGATAAAGTATTGTAATCGTGCCAAAAAAAAGTTATTTTTTAAACTCTTTAAATGTAGATGTACACACACACCCGCATGGAGACCCATTGAGTTTTTGTATTTTGTGTTTTGACAGTTCATGATAATGGTCCGACGATGAAAGCTACTTTCGAAATCGCTAACCAGTCTTCAAAAAATTCAAAAATTCCTCTGGTGTAAAAAATGTACTTTATTGGCAAGGTTTCTACAGACTCACATCTGCCCTTATCTAGCGCTTAAAACTAACTGCAAAACTTAAAACTATGTCAAACAAACTATGCGCCTTCTATTCCTCTATGACGGTTTCCATAGTCGCACGTGCGCGACTGCGTATCATGGGTCCACTGATGGTAGCTGATGATGCAGCCCTGCCACTGCTCGTCGAAATCACCAACCGTGTATCATCACGGTGCCTCTGTGTTCTGTGATATACCGGGACGTAACGTACTTCCTCCAGCAGTGGCTTCCAAACACTTGATAAATTAAGCGCGTCATCTCGCTTGTTTAAGTTGTTCGGCCTTCTTGCAATCTCTATTGCTTTACGTACCACACGAACCGATTGTATATGTTCTTTCGAAATTATCTTAGTCTTGTCTCAGTCAAAATTAATCTTATGCCCAGTTTCAACTCTATGAGCCGCCAAAGAATTTGTCACTAATTTATGCCTCACCGCCAATTTATGCTCTTCTATCCGCGCACTTACACGTCGGTTCGTCTGGCCGACATACGATTTATTGCACTCCGCAGCTAGTTTCGTATACACCCTGATTTTCCAAATTGATAATATCCTTGGGTCGAGGTAGACCCAAGGAACCTATACAAGTCGAACCTATACAACTCGCTGTTGTGAAGATCGTTTTAATACCATGTCTTCTCAACTCTCTCGATATCCTGTCAGTTATGCCTTTGATATAAGGTAAGCGGCGCGCGGCGTGGTCAGCATCAGTCAACCGTCTGGATCTAATGGCTATCGTACGCAACACTGCATTAAGTTGTTGTGTATGGTGATGAGATAGTGCATTAAGGTATCTATTTGTATGGGTAGGTTTTCTGTAAACCGTATGTCCAAAAGTTCCTCAAAACAAGTACATCTAAGAATGGTAGTTTGCGTTCATGTTCGAGTTCCAGTGTGAACTGTATATTTCGGTGACGTCCATTGAGATAACTTAAAAGAGCGTTTAGATTATCTCTGCCATGAGGCCAAATTGCAAAGATATCATCAACGTAACGCAGCCATAACATAGGTTTGGTATTGGTTAAGCAATGATTTGCCAGTTGAATAATGTTTTCACAAGGTTGGTGACACTGCCTGATTATGTTAAGTGTTTCTTGGACTGGTACTCTAGTGAATAGTGACACTACATCAGAACTTACTAGTATATCATCATTTGTTATTCTGATATCTTTAAGTACGTCTATGAAATGTGAAGAATTTCTTGCAAATGAAGCAGCCTCCTCTTCATACGTCTGCAAATGACTAGCTACATATCTTGCTAGTAGGTATTTTCATATATATACATTAGTAAGATTTCAACCGCTTACATTTGGAAAGACAACTTTCAGTATTCGTGATGTGTTAAAATAGACGGGGCGTTTCATTAAATAAAAAAGGTAAATGTTTTCCACCACCCTTAAACACATCAGCCTGTATAAATATTCTTTTTAACAGCCAAATAACTTTTGTACGGTGCATTTTTATCATTCCCTTTTTTTATTCTCTATCTTTCCGTATAGGAGAATATTGACTCATTGCCGTTTCGTTCATTCACTTACAATCCTGATTCCAAATTTACAGATCTCCATCATTCGGAACATTCTAACGAGATATAAGTGATGACTGATGACTGCCGCTTCACAAACACCCTGGATTGTTTATTCGTTAAGGTTAAGAGTTGGTGGTAAGATCCAACAATATTACTATGAAAGATTAATTAATTTGGTTTAAATTCGTAATAAAATATCATATAAGTACAAGCATTTCTTTGTAATTATTTGTATTTTGATAATTGAAAATAATAGTGAATAGTCTCATATTGGGTACTGAAGGTTAGCCAAGTATCTAAGGTTAGGTTCTGGTGAAATGCTATGTCAATTCCCTTTAATTTATCTCGTAATTTCGTGTTCAACATAGGAAGTCTACTTCAGATTAAAAGAATCAATCAATCAATATTATCAATAATATTATATTGTTGTCCGTGTTAATTGCTGTCAAAAATCGAGATTAGATTAAAACTTGCAAGCCTCCGTGGCGCAATTGGTTAGCGCGTTCGGCTGTTAACCGAAAGGTTGGTGGTTCGAGTCCACCCGGGGGCGATAATTTTGTCTGTTTTTGTTTCGTATATTGGTGAAAAGTTGAAAATAGATTAACCACGAAATCATCTTCAACACATTAACAAACACGTTGACACTTTCTTTTTATTTAGCGTGTCTGAAGAGAATTGAGGAGACGGCGCTTTTTTTTCAATTGATCCGAAAATTAATGTGGTTCATGTTGTGTTTCTCTTTACTGTTATTTTCCTTTAAAAGATCTATCCTATGATACACGGTAAAATTTCCCTATGACGTTTGTAAAGTGGTTGCCACTAAAATTTTTTAAAAAATTTATGAATGACTTTATGACATACAGGATTGAGTAGATAAAGTATACTTAAGCCTGTGTACAATAGTATATATTATTTATTACAGTTTATTATTGCCATTGCATGGAATACTATAACACTTTTTCTACGACTACGCGGTGTAATTTCATAAATTAGTTGGATGGCAGGTTCTCAAGTAATGTGTTACAAAGCCATATAAACTGTCAATATTTTGTTTACTTCATCACGATATCTGAATTTTTGTAGAACTGCGAACTGTTATTAGTTATTACCAGTGGCAGTCTAAGGATAGTCGGGAGCCCTAGGCAAATTATCTTTGGGGGCCCCAGCGCTTAAAATTTATTTTTATATATTTGTATTTATATTTTTGCAAACTCATGTTCGATTAAAATTAGGTATAAAGCATTTAAGCGCTCTTGTCCCATTACTGTCCTTTTATTTTTTATTAAACAAATTGCGCACGCCAACGTAAAATTTAGTCGAAATGCGATACTCACGGTTGAAAAGCAAAACCAAAATTTGCTTAACATGTCTTTGATATTTCCTTCGTATTAGCCCTTTTTCTGAATGTGAAGCGCGACATGTTAATGAAATTTATTCATTTACCAAAAGGAATAAAAAAGGAAAAGCTTCCGTGAAGGCAAGCGATTTACCATTTCTGTGATTTGAATGTAGTTTTTTTCTCAATGTGATGAGCGACATAATGAAATTGATTTATTATCCAAAATGAATTTGAACATGTTAAAAATGTTGAACAAGATTCATATGGGAAAAGCTTCAATTTTACTGTACGTTTCATCAATTGACGGTAGTTGTCAAACAGACCAATTTCATTCAAATGAAGGACTCCAAAATGTGTTTTCCTTCTGATTCATATTCATCAAACTATTCTCGAATTTGATTTGCGTATCTTATCGATCTTCTTGAATAATCTATAACTCTTTCAATATTAGTGCTTCTTTTTGGAATATGTTATTGAACATTATTGAACAGAGAATCACTTTTAACAGATTGTTATTAATACACAAGATCAATAGAAATATGATAAAAATTGAAATAAAATTAAAGATATCCGGCGAAATCCAGGAGCACACAACAAGAAGTAGACCACACATCAGATCAGAAAGATCTAGAACGTATCGTTACGCTCCCTTCATACAAGGGAGCTCTAGATAAATACAACAATCTGGAAACAGACACAAAATACCTAAATTATGTAACTTTTAAACTAAAAATAAAGTCACTGATTCTACATGGAAGAGTCAAAGCCTAAACAACCAGCTCGAACAATCAAGAAAACGGTACCCTCGATACCATTAGCCCGAGATCGGATATTTCTTCCGAATCCCGAGGTGAATATGAAGGGAGAAAACACTACGATCAACTGTTTTATAAACATTTATTGTAGTACATTTATATTTTTATATAATATGTATATAATTTTGAATAAACAATCTTATTATTATTATTATAACATAGTTTGCATAGGTTCGTCCAAATAATCGGGCGACATTTTTTAAAATCTATTGATGGCAATATATTTTGATTTTAAACATCTTTAAGTAGATCCGGAATAAAAGTTATACAGTATTTGAATAGGCACAAACATGACAAACACTCCCTGGGGGGGGGTCGTCCCACAAGATTTACGGAATGGGCACTGCACGGCAAGTATTTGTTCAAATCATTTATTTTCTTTATTGGACTTTGTAGTCAGCATAGTATTTCCTATGTTTGCTGTTGTTGTAACTTAAACAATATTATTAATGTAAACGAAACATACCTAACATTGTAGGAAGCTACCCAATGGCAAGCACTTTGCTACTTTAGTGGTATATACGCTTTATATAAACACAGCACGCTGGAATCCCGTTGCATTTTGAAATTTGAGTATTGTGTAGATACTCAATACTTTTTTTGGTGACTATTGAGAACTCCACAAATTTTTAGTTTGAGTATTGAGTAGATACTCAATACTCACCGAAAAAAATGAGTATTGAGTATTCAGTACTCAAAATTACAAAATATGAGTATTAAGCGATATACTCAATACTCATACTCTTGACAAGAATTTGCCCCACTCTGCCGTTCGGCCTTACTTGCACGCGATGCTCATGCTCTTCGTAAACCCATTTTTCTATTGCCGTACCGTGAATCTTGTTTTGAACCGTAGTACATACTTAGAAGTTAGAACCATGTAGTTCTGAGACAGAATACCTATATCATTCCTGCATTCTGTCGGTGAGTACTTACAATATAAATCTCAATCGCCTTTTTGACAATCCATTTTTAACGTCACACAACCTTGATAATTATTATGCCCCCCATCTAGTTCTGTTCCGCACTGTTCCTATAATGTTGACATCAGAAATCAACATTTTTACTTTTTATTTTTTCCATAGTAAATAAAAAATAATATATATATATTTTACAATTTTTGAAAAGTAAAACCGGTCCTGAAAAGGGTCCACTTTTACGCAACGTTTGTCCCATTTAACCGACATCGTAGCTCTTACAGTTTCCTAGATGTGTTCTTCCGTATGTACATCATGTTCCGTGAGACAGCCTGTATGTGTGTGCTTTTAGAATAACGTGGGATTTCCTGATCCATTTGGCCGGAAGTATTTGGTAGGCCGTCTTGAATATTTTACGTCTTCTAGGTTGTATATCATTCATTTCTGGTCAAATGCAGTTTGGCTAGTGATGGGAGTAATCGAGATAAAATAATCGAATTAGTTCATTATTGAAATACCTCGGGATAATCAATTAGTGTTGTACTTTACTAAGGCTGGACCTACTGATAATGGTATAGTACTAAAAGTATTAGTAGTACTAATAAAATTACTAGTACTAATTAAATTAGTGCTACTAATTAGTGCTACTCATCATTAACTGCGACTATATGTTTAATGATAATAAACTTGTGAGAGTAAACCATATAAAAGATCTCGGAGCACTTTGAACAGAAAGTTAGATTTTTTCTGACCATATAGTTAATAAAAGATTTAGGAAGTTGGGGTTTCTCATGAGAAGTTTCGTGGACTTCACGGATTTGCGGTGCTTGAAAAATGTTTACTGCACGTTTGTTCGGTCTCACCTTAAGTATGCTCCGGTGGTATGGTCCGTTTATTATAAAATATATATTGATAAGATAGAGAGCGTGCAGAATAGATTTCTTAAATTTATTTCATACAATATGGGAACAATATATCATAGAGATCAGCTGGTTCATCTAATGAAAGTTGTCAACATTGAAAATCTTAATACCAGGATATTTGGCTATGGATATTTATAATACCTGGCCCTTTTATATAAAGTTTTAAGTAATAAACTTGATGCCCAGAATTGCTAGGGAAGATTGGCTTCAATGTGCCTCAAAGAGGTCTTAGCAGTAATAAGGTACTTATTGAACCGTTTCATCGAATGAACTATGGGACTAATACACCCTTTACAAGGATGTGTCGGTTATCCAACAAACTGACTTGAGTTGGATGATTTTGATCTCTGGTTGAACAAATTTAAACAATTAATTAGGGATAGGGTTACTTTTAAATTAGGATAATTTATTTTTTATATTTTATGTGTATGTATCTCTTTGAAATTACTGCGGACGTAAATAAATGTTATTATTATTATTATGCTATTATTAATGTCATTAGTACTACTAGGTTCATTAGAACTCTTAATTTTAGTAGTACTAGCAATTTTATTAGCACTACTAATTTTTGGTAGTATTAAAGCTGTTACTACAATAATAATACAACAATATTATCAGTAGTGCCAGTCTTAGCAAAGTACAATTTTGTGCACATCTGACATATAACAACATTGCCAGAAACGACAAGTCCATGCTGTTTTGAATAAATTTATCACACAAGCACACGGCGGGGGAATTTGGGTATTGACGAAGATACGTTCATAAAATCTGACTAAAACATGAAATCGGAAATCAAAAAGTCTTGAAAAGTTTGGAACCGCGATAATGCCGAAACGAGACAAAATGCCTTATAAGCACCTGGTAATATTATCTAAAGAAAGTCGACGTCCGAAGTCGATAACAGACGATGCTGACATGCATGGGACCGCAATTTAGCAGTTGTTAAATACCCCACTGTTAGTAATTATTTTTAATAAATGAGTACTGCTAATTTTAACAACTAAATTATTATTTACTACTAACTTCAACTACTAAATTAGTACTAATAATTTGAACTACTAAATTAGATCTACCAATTTTAACTACTAAACAAGTACTACTAATTTTAACTACTAAATTAGTTCTACCAATTTTAACTACTAAACTAGGACTACTAATTTTAACTACTAATTTAGTAGATTACTAAAATATCTCGATTAATAATAATCAATTATTCAAATATCTCGATTATGCCCATCACAACGTTAGACACACCAAGTTATTGGGAAAGCCCATTTCTTCTATAATTGAGAGAGAAAAATGTTCAGATATGCTGTGAGAGTATACCCAATTTTAAACCAATTCAACATTGTTTCGGCCGGAATTGCTAAATTTGACATAAGAAATTTTTCGTAATGATGTTTTATGAAGCCTAATACTGTTCACTCGTCAACATTTTCGGGTAATGTACAAAAAGCAAAATTAATCCAGCAGCCTCCGTGGTGGAATTGGTTAGCGCGTCCGGCTATTAACCGAAAGGTTGGTGGTTGGAGTCCACCCGGGGCGATATATTTTATTATTTGCAAAAAGTTACTTGTCGCTGATTAAGACATTGATAGGTAGGTCAGGGTCTCCCACGACGAGCTGCCATTAGAAGTATATGGAGAACCAAATGAAATGAGAGATTGAAAATTTGTGGACTTATATTGTTGGACACGATCGTCTCAACTAAAATTTTTTGAGTTTTCGGTTACTTACGGTTACACCGGAAATGATGTCAACTTTTACATTTCAAATGGAACACCCTGTATTTTATCGCATTTTTTAAATCTTCATTAAATTTTAGGTCAATTTTATGTTACATTCCCTATACCTAACGTGTCATTTTTGCGATATTCATCTTTTTCATTAAAAAATGACATCTGCACGGTTACTTTCAATTACTTATAAATTGTCCCCTGTGAGCGTTGGAAGAAAGTTGTCTTGAAAAATTGTTGTGAAGGTAACATATTGTCGACACATCGGTAGAATTCTTCTAAAAGTTATACAGAGTGTTCAAATTATAAGATCAAAGTTGGATTCGAGAAAAGTACTAAAAGTCAATTTTTTCAAATGGCAACCCTAACATATGAATACATTTCTCAATTCTATGGAAAATTTTAGATCAACTTTGTGAACAGTGTACACAAAGTATATACCTGAAATGTACTTGTACCTACTAAAATCGATTTTTAAACATCACAGTAGAAATTGCAAACATTGCCAAATCTAGATTACGTTTGAAAACAAGTGTACAATTTGGAATAAACAGAACTTTATTAAACAAATTTTTTAGGTCATTTTTCATTATAATTAATTTAGTATTTATAAAATTATAAGCCTGTAATAAAACACATTATTAAAAATAAAGCAAAATCGTAAAGTAAATTAAAAAATAACTTCTTAATTCTATTTCAGTAACTGTTAAAAAAAACGTTGCCATTTTCCGCTAAACATGCTTCAATTCTTTTTAACATATTATTGTTGGTGGCGTCCCTGATAGAGTTAGCACTTAACCCATTGAAAGCTGCTCGAACTCTCTCTTTCAAGTTCTCCTTGTCAGTTATTGGGTTCTCAATAGTGGTTTCAAATGGACGGTGCTCCAGCGCACACAGCTGTTGCACTAAGAGGCTTGCTTAACGAGATGTTCGTCGTTCGGTGGATTGCGCTTAATAGGCAATACGAATATCCACCGCGTTCCCCCGATTTGACGCCAATGGATTTTTTTCATTTGGGGAGCTATTAAAGACGTAGTTTATGAGGACCCAGTAATTGATAAAGAGAACATGAAGTAGTTCGACCTGCTTTCAATGGGTTATGTGCTAACTTAATCAGGAGCGCCACCAAGAATTGAAGCATGTTTAGCGAAAACGGCAACGTTTTTGAACAGTTACTGAAATAGAATTAAGAAGTTTTTTAAAATTTACTTTACGATTTTGTTTTATTTTTAATATTGTGTTTTATTGTAGGCTTATAATTTTATAAATATTTAATTAATTATAATGAAAAATGACCTAAAAAACTTGTTTAATAAAGTTCTGTTTATTCCAAATTGTTCAGTTGTTTTCAAACGCAATCTAGATTTGGCAATGTTTGCAATTTCTACTGAAATGTTTAAAAATCGATTTCAGTAGGTACATTTTAGGTATAGGACATTGTACACAAAGTTGATCTAAAATTGTCTATAGAATTGAGAAATGTATGCATATGTTAGGGTTGCCATTTGAAAAAATCGACTTTTCGTACTTTTCTCAAATTCAACTTTGATCTAATAATTTGAACACTTGTACAGGGTGTTTATGAAGAATTCTACCGGTGTGTCGATAATATAATTGTCGATAATATAATTGGCCAACTTAGGTTATCGTGACGAGTGCCGGGACGCTTTCACCCAGCTGAAAATTTTAACTTTGCCGTCGATATATATCTATGAATGCCTCAAGTACGTAGTTGCAAACATGGGCTCTCTTACTACTCACGATGATATGCATGCGTATTCCACGAGAAATCGCGAAAATCTTCGACCCGATTGTTTGCGCTTAACACGTTCCAGAAATGCTACAAATTATAATTTATAATGCAATTGACATGTCTTTACGACAATTGCCGAGTTCTGTTTTACTGAGACAAATAAAAGAAAACTTAATAGAGCGAGCAATCTTTGACGTGCAGGAGTTTATTGATAGCCCTCCGGCGGCGGGCGTCATTGCTGACTAAGCTTGGTTATGTTTACGTATGTCTAATTGTTTAATGTTTTTTACCCGTGTTTTATATATTTATATATGTCGAAGGTTTTTTTTTTTTCTATTTTAACTTAGCTTGTTCCACGTAGATGTATTTGTGTTTCCTACTGTATTTTGCTATATTTTGCATTTTGACTTGTGTAAGCCACTAGGCAGTAGCACCAAATAAATTATCTTATCTTAATACGTTACCTTCACAACAATTTTGCCGGATAACTGTTTTCCAACAGTAACAGGGGATAATTTATAAGTAGTTGGAAGTAACCGTGCAGCTGTCATTTTTTAATGAAAAAAGTGAATATCTCAAAAATGACACATGATAGGTATAGGGAATGTAGCATAAAATTGATCTAAAATTTAATGAATATTTCAAAAATGCGATAAAATACAGGGTGTTCCATTTGACATATTTTCCGGTGTAACCGGAAGTAACCGAAAACTCAAAATATTTTAGTTGAGAGAATCGTGTCTTATAATTTGAACACTCTGTATAACTTTTAGAAGAATTCTACCGATGTGTCGATAATATGTTACCTTCATAACAATTTTTCGAGACAACTTTCTTCCAACGCTCACAGGGGATAATTTATAAGTAATTGAAAGTAACCGTGCAGATGTCATTTTTTAATGAAAAAGATGAATATCTCAGAAATGACACGTTAGGTATAGGGAATGTAACATAAAATTCACCTAAAATTTAATGAAGATTTAAAAAATGCGATAAAATACAGGGTGTTCCATTTGAAATGTAAAAGTTGAGATCATTTCCGGTGTAACCGGAAGTAACCGAAAACTCAAAATATTTTAGTTGAGACGATCGTGTCCAACAATATAAGTCCACAAATTTTCAATCTCTCATTTCATTTGGTTCTCCATATACTTCTAACGGCAGCTCGTCGTGGGAGACCCTGTATATTTCACCGAATGTACTCGCGGCAAACTTTATCATAGACCATACCAGACCTGATAATTTTACGTGGCTAGAAGACGTGTCTCATTTTGTTTAATAGGGTGCGTTGAATAGGACCTTCTTTTATAAAATTTTGATGTACTTATTTTCCACAGTAAATCATATTAATCTAATCAAAAATACGTTATCAAAAACCTTAGGTATGCGCACATTTTTCTTTAAGTACGATTAATACACAAACAAATAACCAAAAATTACCGACATGTCATGTCCTATCAACTAAATTCTTACATGGAACAAAAAGCATTTCAACACTGTATTTAATACAATACAGTGACAGTGTAATTAAGAAAGTGAAAACTGACGTGGGGGCGATGACTTCCTATAAAATAATATACATGAAAGAATTTATAGTACATATCTACTAAATTAGTACTACTACTAAACTAGTACTACTAGATTCATTAGTACTATTAATATTATTAGTACTAGCAATTTTATTAATTTTTAAGTGATACTAAAACTGTTACAATAATAATACAAGAAATTTATACCTCGCAAATTTTTTTTTGCTGGAGGGCAACGATCCCCCCAGTACATTTTCCTCAAATTTTCCAATTAAAATACATTGAAAAAATGCGTCTTTTTTCTTTATTTTGCACGTTTCGGATTAAGAAAAAAGGAGATTATCAAAAATAAATTGAAATTATCAAACATTGTTACGGACATATTTTTTATGATTTATTGTAGAAACTATTATTAGCATTGGCATTTTTTTGTCATTTGTTAACGAATTTGCAATTCTTTAAACAAGTACCATTTGTTTAAACAACAATTTACAATGCTTTTCTGTTTTTCTTTTTGTAGAAATTAGTATTGTTAACATTGTTGGCATGTTTTTTGTAATTTGTTACCTAATGTGCAATTATTTGATCAAATAAATTTGGTTAAACAATAATATACAATGTTAGTACGTATATCTAGTCCTTTTTGTAATTTTGGAGGTTGTACGATATCGGTTAAATCAATACTAGTGCTTGCAATACTATATAATTATTATTATAGGTTATAATTGAAAATTTGTTAACAAATTTGGCAAGAAAAAGAAAGACAAGAAGGACAAGAAACAATGATAATTTCTGCCAAAAAGATAAGTCCATTTAGTATTTTTGTTTAAACAAATGGTATTTGTTTAAACAATTTCAAACTAGTTAATTAATGATAAACAATGCCAACAATCTACTAATAATTTCTCAAAAGAAAATATGTCGGAACATTGTATAGTTTTGTAAACATTTGTTCAAACAATTGCAAAAATGACCAATATCCTAATAATAATTTCGTTTAAAAAATAAAAAATATGTCCGCAACATTGTATTATATTTGTTTAAACAAATAGTCTTTGTTTGAACAATTGCTAACTAGTTACTAAATGACAAAAAGCCAATAATAATTTCTGCAAAAAATGGAAAAATATGTTGGTAACATCGTATATTTTTGTAAGCAAATGCTAATTGTCAATACAAAAATTGTCAAAAATCCAATAATAATGATTTCTGGCAAAAGAAATAATAAAACACTTAAAATTGTAATTTTGGGGAAACTTTTGTCTAATATTTAGGGTACTATGGGGAGGGTGGTGGTAGTGAACAAAAAAATAGTAGTTGTGGATTTGTTCCTTGGGGAGTTCTGAACAACTTCCGATAACCTCCCGCAACTTTTTTTTTAAATCCAAATGGTGAAAAGCAGATGCATTTTTGCAATGTATTTTAAATGGGACATTTGATGTGTTATTAACGTTAACCGATTTTTCTCAAATTTGGGGGGCATTTTCTTTGTCTGGAAAAGAAACAGATTGGGGAGGGTCGTTGCCCTCTAGCGAAAAGTCCGTTTTTTTGACACTAAACAGATATTTTTAAAGTTTTGACTCCTGTTGTAGCGGGAATACACTCGCCATGTGACGTATGTATTTTATGCTATGTATATTCAACTATCAATTTCAGACAATAATCGCGGTTTAATTTGAATTCTTTATTTTCGAGTTTGTCTTAGCTCACAGTCGTTCGTCTATCGAGAAAACACCTAATACTCCATTGGCAAAAAACACCTAATACTCTATTAGTCGTAAGCAATTAGTCGTGATCAACAATGCAGCCAATAATTGAAAGATTTGTCAGACAGATCGCAATTATCCTCGGTAGTTGGTTGGCGACTGCTAGCTTAGCACTGGTGGACGAACGTTAAAAATAAAAATAATAAAAATTGGAAATAGTTAACTTAGTACCCATTATTTGAAGGTCTGTGTCAACTTAAAGATTCTGCAACTATAAGAATTTATTAATCAATTTACTATATTAAATATAAATTATAAATACCAAAACAAGTTGTTATTACTATGGAAACATGAATATTTTAGCCAATGGAGTATTAGATTATTTATTCTGAGAATAACTATTGGTATACGTACGCTCGTAAGAATGGCCCTTAAGACAATTTATGAATCAAACTAAGAATTGTCTGAAAAACATGCCCGAGCGTCCAATCATAAGATAATCACAAACAACAGAAAACAAAAACTATCGGACAGATAGTCCAGACTTATCCCAACATGGCTACAAAGTTAACAAAATAGCCGCCCCCGGGTGGACTCGAACCACCAACCTTTCGGTTAACAGCCGAACGCGCTAACCAATTGCGCCACGGAGGCTATGTTCACAGTTTTGTTTATTCCTCTCACTGAGAGCAATTAGCATTTGTTCGACAGGTACTTGATTAATCGTCACAGAGATCGACTGCAAAAAACGAATCATCCTCGCTAATATTCTTATACCGTTAGGCGATCTAGTAAGCCATGGCCTCCGTGGCGCAATTGGTTAGCGCGTTCGGCTGTTAACCGAAAGGTTGGTGGTTCGAGTCCACCCGGGGGCGGTCTTTTTTCATATTTTCTTTTCATTTTGACCTTTTTCTCAATTCATGTTTTTCATCTTTTATAAAATAATGTTCCTCTTTTTTTTTCCTCTTTTGTGTCCTTAAAACACAGACAGCGGTTGTTTATTCAAGTGGTCTGCGGGGGTGTCCGAACAGAACAAAAGGAAAACCGCAATACCCCGATACATATTCGTCATCAACGCACAGAAATCTGTCAAAAGCGCGCCTATAGACAAATACAAATGACCGGAAAAATATCCTGAACATCATATCAAAATGTTTTCTCATAATGATATCATTATTGAAATTAATAGTGATTTTAAAAAAATTGTCTTAAAATGTTGCCCATCAAAATCTCCTAAAGCTTATTACAACAAAATTTTTACCATATTAAATAAGACAAAATATTTACAAAAAGTTAAGAGAAGGTAAAAACGGAATTTTAGAAACGAGATATTAGCTTTGTTCGCTGAGCCAGTTCGGAACGTATTCGGGACGTTATTTATATTGGACCAGATATGTCAGTGTGATGATGGTAGGAGAGACACTGCAAGACATCGCATTGGTCCAATATAAAACAGTACTGAACTAGTTCGGGATTCGCTCAGCGAACAAAGCTATTACGTAAAAAATACGAAGTTTGCTGATGACTTGACAAAATAGATATTGTCAAGATGTGGTGTATATTTTACTTATATTTACTTATATTTTGCTTAATACTTTTGGAGATATTGATGACGAATTTTTAAATCACTGATAGTTTTTAATTAGTATCAATAATAATATTATCAAAGATTCAGGAAACATTTTAATATGATGTTCAGGAAATTTTTCTGAATCTATTGATATTATTTTCATAGCCGGGCGAATTATTTACAACGTTCAATTATTTATTCACATTGCATTTACTCTAGCGGCTATGTTGTATAATTTGCTCGGCTAAGCTTTCGGAGATATCCAGGCCGATTCTGTAAAAATAAATTGCTAACTAACCACTTGGAAACGTCGGTAAATTTATTAGCAACAATGTTAGTTAGTAACGTTTTTATATAATGGCGATTATGATGCAAACATTTCTGAACAATTTTTGTAATCACTGATAGTTATTAATTTCATTAAAGATTCAGTAAACATTTCGATATGATGTTTAAGGCATTTTTTTTAGTCCATTGTATTTTCATAGGCAGGCGAACAGATAATCTGCAAAATTCATATTCCCCAGTGTTATCAGTATCTTACAAAAATTTGCAAGCGGAATTGCTCAAAAACACTTACTTATTTGCACCGTTTAAAAACAAGATAAGATATATATATATATATCTTATATATATATATATATATATACTTATATATATATAATATGTCAATAATATGGGAAATTCGGTCAGGAAGGCTGTTTAAAGGAAACTCCTTTTATCTCAGTTCGAATTTTCGCTTTAATTTAATGCTTCTTCAGGAACAAGCTAGATATAATAAAACACAGGCCTAGTCAACAAATAAATAGTCAATTAAAAGAAAAACTTTTACTTACAAATAGAGTTAGTGAAAAGTTCGCATGGAGAAATGCATCATCGGACAAACCATGCCAAAACACAATCACAACAGAGCACAAACGGAAACGACGGTAACATTATAACATTTATAAACAAACTGTTGAGGCGACACACTGTCTCCTACTTGCAGACAACTGGTTGTGAGAACCAAAAATACAAGGTGACATGAATATATATATATATATATATATATATATATATATATATATATATATATATATATATATATATATATATATAGGATGTCTCACGGAACTGGTACATTAGAAGTTTCTCATGTTCTACTATTTCTGGAAACTTCAAATGTTGGAATCAGAATTTACTCGATCTGAGCTCTTCAGCTAAAATATTCTCAAGTTAACTGTCACGTCCGGCCACCGGAAGTCGGTATCAAAGTTGTTAGTTTAAATGGAATGATATAATTTTAAATTTTTGAATTTTTGGTTTCTACCTATCAAAATACATCATTTTTAATAAGGTTTCCCTATACCCAAATATCACAATTTTTGTGTTTTTTTGGTTTTACTAATTTTTTGGTGATTTTCGGGGTTGCGTTTAAAATTGAATATCTCGGTTATTATTGAAACTAAAAGTTTCATGATTGGTGGTCCAAAACTAGAAACATAACGAAATAAGACGATATTTAGTTTATCATGATATCTTATACAGGATGTTCAAAATTTACAACACACTAATTGAATTTTCAAACTTAAAAAACTCATTTTTTTTTCAAATCTTATTCCCTATCAATCAATATTGAGGTTCCCTACATCTATCTTTAATAGTTTTTGAGAGTTTTATAATATTTGCTGCAGAAAAATTTTTCTTTGAAAAAATTATTGCATAAGTTTCTATCATACCCCAAATTATTGGTAATTAGAACACCTAGTAGCCCTACGACGGCGACGTTTGGAGTTTTGCCCCATGGACAACAACCCTTAAATGGCGATAATGTCGAATAGCAAACGTATTTCAAACAGTTGCTAAAGAAAAATGTTTACAACTATTTCAAAAAATTGTTGCATAAATTTCTACCATACCCCAAATTGTAGGTAATTAAAAGACTTAGTAGCCCTTCGACACTCGAAGTTTTGCCCCATGGACAACAAGCCCTAAATGGCGATAATGTCAGTTCGAATAGCAAACGTATTTCACTCAGTTGCTCCAGAAAAATATTTATAACTTTTGCAAAAATTGTTGCATGAATTTGCATCATACCCCAAATTATAGGTAATTAAAAGACCTAGTAGCCCTTCGACAATCGGAGTTTTGCCCCATGGACAACTAGCCCTAAATGGCGATGATGTCCGTTCGAATAGCAAACATATTTCACTCAGTTGCTCCAGAAAAATGTTTATAACTTATGCAAAAATGGTTGCATAAATTTCTATCATACCCCAAATTGTAGGTATATAAAAGACCTAGTATCACTTCGACGTTTGGTATTTTTCCCCATGGATGATAACAATGGCGATAACGTCCATTCGAATAACAAATGTATTTCAAAAATTTGCTGAGAAAAATGTTTATAACATATGGAGAAATTACTGCATAAATTTCTAATTGTAGGTAATAAAAAGAGTAGCCTAGTAGCCCATCGACGTTCGGAGTTTTGTCCCATGGACAACAACCCTTAAATGGCGATAATGTCCGTTCGAATAACAAACGTATTTCAAACCGTTCCTAAAAAATGTGTTTATAACTTTTGCAAAAATTGTTGCATACGTTTCTATTATACCTCAAATTGTAGGTATTTAAATGACATAGTAGCCTTTCGACGTTTGGAGTTTTGCCCCATGGATAACAACCCTTAAATGGCGCTAATGTCCATTCGAATAACAAACAGTTGCGACAGTAACTGCAAAACAGCAACTATTGCAAAAATTGATAACATGACCAGTTGTCACTTGTTAGTTTCTGTTTTTTTTTTTCGTAATTGACATCTGCGAATTTTTATGTGTAAATTCAGAAGTTAAATTATTTTATTTTTAAGTTCTATTATTTTATTTTTATATTTTCAATTAAAAGTTTTCAATCAGCATGTATTTCATGACTTTTTTCTTGTTGGTCTTTCTCCTGTTATACCAAAAGCCAGGGGGTGCAAGTACACCCCCTTGTCCCTCTCTGCGGGCGCCCAGAGTACGTAGGCTTTCACGGGCAGAATCATTTAGAAAATAAACTGCTTCCGGGTTATGCCGTGTGTCAAGATTTGTAAATGCTGACGTTTCGCGAATCATGTTGCTCGCTTCTTTAGAGCTAACTGAGTACTGTAGTGTATTCAGTTAGCTCTGAAGAAGCGAGCAACATGGTTCGCGAAACGTCAGCATTTACAAATCTTGACACACGGCATAACCCGGAAGCAGTTTATTTTCTAAATAGATAAAACTTTTTAACAAACAAAAACTTTAAATTAATAGATAGTTCTGCCAAGCAACGACAAAATTATTTTCGAAAATGATTTTGATATTTTTTCATTGTAATTTAAAGAAACGTCCTGAATAGTTTTTGTTACCATAGCGATGTTTAAAAATCAAAAATATCGCCCCCGGGTGGACTCGAACCACCAACCTTTCGGTTAACAGCCGAACGCGCTAACCAATTGCGCCACGGAGGCTTGCGTCGCTACTTTTTCTATAGTGACAGCTAATATCCGACCGAACATTCGGCTTCGACCACCTTCAGCCAAAAAATGAATCTTCGGCAAAACATCGGCTTCGGCCAAAATTAGGCCAAAGGGTTAGCCGAAGCCGAAAGTTCCCCCATAGCGCATGCGTAGCAAGAAATATGAAAGGAAAGCGAAATATTTGATAGTTGGTGTTTGGCCAAAATGTGCAGGAACGATGCACGTCTTTTTGTGTTCTATAATAATAGATAAAGTACCGCCAACACAATAGTGGAAGCATTAGAAAGACTTAGTAGTTAATAAATTTACCAGGCCTGACGTTAATAACAAAATACATATGAGAAATTGTTTAGACGGGAAAAAAATTATAAAATCTCGCAAAAGTTTGTAATAATTTTTTGTTTGGTACTTTTTTGTCGACACATAATCATCAAGAACCACTACAAATATAAACAAAATCATCATTAGACGGAAAATTTGAATTTGAAGTAATATAAACCTGCTATTTTGCGAGTAGAAAGCAGATGACTGGTACAGATTCTTCTGAAGCATTAGAGATTTTTTTTAATTTTCATCAAAATTAAAGAACGCGGTTTATGCAAATGAAACTTTTACCTACCACTAAAATTTTGGGAATGGCAATTTCTTTCCTTTAAAATAAGTAAAATTATGTGTTTCATATTAACAAGAAAAGACTGAAAAAATACTTATAAGTTTATTAATAAAAAACACACTAATTTAGTAAAATAATATCCATTTAAAAGTTATAACAATCATTTAAACTAAACAATATACTACAATATTTACTCAATAAGTAAATAAATATAAAGTGCGCTTGCTTAAAAAAACGAACATTTACAGAAGGTAAATTATGTACATGGAGTACATAATTATACATTATGTATAATTACAACGCACCAATCTATAAATTAAAATTATGGTAATTAAGTCAAGATCACAAAACATCAGATCCTTAGAGTTTAATTTAGAAAATCTCCCCAATGATTTTTTTTACACAAAAGTTTTTTATTGACATTCCAATTTTGCGCCCCTGTATTCGTGCGCCTGGAGCAGTTTGCTCCCACTGCTCCCCGTAGGTACGCCCCTGGACCACAATAATAATGTTTACATTTGTTGGTTCTTAGTTAATCAATTGATTCATCAAATCTAAAGTAGCCTTTGAATACACAACACGATACTATCAGATTAAAGGTAGTGTCCACTCGTATCATATACATTTGCGTGTGAATTTAAAAACAAAAAAAATACTAACAATCTCCGTGGTGCAGTTAGCGCGTTCGGCTGTTAACCGAGAGGTTGGTAGTTCGAGTCCACACAGGGGCGATTTACTTTCTTCCCCTATCTTAAAAATATCACATTAGTGTGAAGATGTGACGAACTACTTTTGTTGTATATGTTTTTTTGCATTCTGAATTATAATACCGGCTGTATGTATACCGGGTGATTCAATTTCGAGGCTCACCATGGGGATCTCGCTTATTAGTGGAGATGGAGCCTATCTTTAAATTTGGCAAAGTTTCGTATTTTTGTGCTGATCAATTATCTGAAAAGAAATTTTAGCTATCATTTTTCAATTTAAAGATATCCACAAAAAACTGAAATGTTAAGATATCGGTTTTAATTTTTTATTCAAAACCAAATATAGCTAGACATTTGAAACAAAAACATTCTACAGCGACTTTTTAACAAGGAATGCAGTGTTATTTTTTAATTTGAAATAACATCAAAGGTGGCGGCATAACCATGGCCAACTTTTGTTTTTCTTATGAGCGCCATATTGAAGGTTGGTATTTTCCAATAGCCGTGTTTTTTGTCATTTCCGCAATGTTGGCATTATTTTTTAAAACACTGGTTTAATAATAAAAAAAATGTTCTTCTTTTTCTCGTTGTTTGTCGTGCTTACCCAACTGGTGATTGGTTACAGACCGCCTGTGCCGGACTGACCTTTGGGTTAAAAACATTCAAATTGTAAAACAAGCAAGTTTATACAACAAAAAGCTTATTTTTTAAGTAAATCTTCAATTTGGTCGCCATTTTCGTGAAGGCATAAAACCGAGCCAGCTTTTCGACATGTTGTTATGCTCTTCTAACTGTTTCCGGAATAGCATTGACCGCATTTGTTATTCGATCCCGCAGATCCTCGATATTTTTGCAAGTATCGTGATAAATTTCGTCGTTCACAGTTCCCCATAGAAAATAGTCCAGAGGACTTAAATCAGGGGATCTAGCAAGGCATTCCACCACTCCACCATTACCAATCCAGCGATTTGGAAATTGTTGATTCAAATAATTTCGTACAACTGCAAAGTTTGACTTGTGTGGGGTTTGTACGATTTCAATTTCTTTGTTCGTAATGCTCTCCAAACACGTGTTTGCGGCAATTCCAAATTAGAGGCTACTTCCCGCGTAGAAATCCGAGGATCGTCATTTATCTAAAAACCAGTAGTTGAAGCATTGCAAATTATTGTAATCTAACGTTTACCATTTCCAAAATATCTCTTTGATCGTTTTCAACATTTCCATGAGGATTATAAGAATTGCGGGGTTTAATAAACGATCCATGGTCCGCTAAATTTCTGTCCAATGTTAGGAATATTGTACGATTGGGCATTTCTATGAGAACAATACTATAAACCCTTATCATATCACGCTTTTCGATATTGGTAAACGGCATTTTACATCCACAATCAACCACAATTAAGGTTTATTTGGTTAAATGGCAAACCCAACGCTGAGCGCGCCGCTTGATCCAAGTGCATTTTGTTGACGTTGCTTGGCAACGAGTCCGACGGTCTGGAACCAAGATCCAGTTAGGTACCTGAAGGTTTTTTTGATTATTACACCTTTATTTAAAAAAATAATGCCAACATTGCGGAAATGAGCAAAGGCACGACTATCGGAAAATGCCAAAATTCATAATGGCGCCCATAAGAAAAATTAAAGTTGGCCATGTTACTCCGCCATCTTTGATGTTACTTCAAATTAAAAAATGACACTGCGTTCCTTGTTAAAAAGTCGCTGTAGAATGTTTTTGTTTCAAATGTCTAGCTACATTTGGTTTTGAATAAAAAATAAAAAACGATACCTTAACATTTCAGTTTTTTTGCGGATATCTTTAAAATGAAAAACGATATCTTAAATTTCTTTTCAGATAATTGACCAACACAAAAATATGAACCTTTGCCAAATTTAAACATAGGCCCAATAATAAGCGAGATCCGCATGGTGAGCCTCGAAATTGAATCACCCGGTATATGTAATAATTGTAAGAAACCTCCGAGGCAAACGGTAAAAACGGCGTCAATAAGAAACGTAAAAATTTGTTAAAACGGTGTTTCATGTTTTAGTTTTCTATACATAATTATTTGTTGTCTTTCTTTAAGGATGCCCATCCAAAATATTCGTTCGAATACGCTGTAAACGACCCACACACCGGCGACGTGAAGGAACAAAAGGAACAACGTGATGGTGACGTAGTGAAGGGCCACTATTCATTGGTAGAACCAGACGGTAACGTGAGAACTGTCACTTATGAAGCCGACTGGAAGACTGGATTCCACGCGCAGGTTCACAACTCGAAAAAACACTAATTTATATCGCAAACTCACTGTTATTTTAAGGTTAGATCGTAAGACAACATCATTTTGTATATTTTGTTACCATAATCGCCATACATTTCGAGTTCAGCTTACCTAGTCGTTAAGTCACGCATCGCTAATACCGACATCGCGCCATTTACATAATTTCATATCCCATAATCGCCGAAAACATGTGATATTTGTAAATTGTCTATCTAATAAAAAGATAAATTGATTATGGTTTGTGTTTATTTTTACCGTATCATTATGCACAGGAAACAAATCGAAAATTAAGGAAATAATTTGGAAATTGAAGATTAAATTTAACAAACTAAAATGTTAGCATACAACTTTATTTTCATATCTTAATCCTCATCGATATCTCAAAATAGCTCATTAATTCCACCTCCACAAGCCAATTTATAGGGGATAAAAAAGGGTAAAACGTCAGTGCTTTAGAGACATGTATTTAAATTAGCTATAGTAAAATTTTCTATAAAAATAATTCCTCGTTTTCGTTTAAGCTGGTCTCTATTTTTTGTTAGAAGCAAAAAACTACAGAGTAAGGAAAATAGAGAAATGAAATAACTTTTAAATATTGTTTAGAACATCAAAATAAACCTATATACAAAAGTCCAGAAGATTTTTAAGGTTTTGGAAGTTGATGGTGACTATTTTTTTACTGTTTATTTTTCTTCAAGTTACCTGAAATTGAATTTCCATTGACTTCGAATTAATTCTTTATTTACCTCGCTCCCTGGGCTATAAAGTGTATATGGGCCAAATAAGAGTCATAACCTAGTGAAAGTATTATTATCTCAGAGCGCACTTCGATCTATTACGCGAACACGTAATGCTGGAGATAGAAAGTGATCTAGATCTCGAAGAAATAAATTGATATTTCCTCCGTGTCAGAATGTCGAGAGTCCTAGACATTCCGGCGATATATTTATGTCCTCTTATTGCGGCGAGCACACCTCGCTAATTAACGGGTCGAACTAGATAATTCCAATTTAATTGGTGCTTCGTCGATGCAAAATTGCTTATCAAGTGCGTTTATTCGGAGCAATGGCGTAATTGAGATGTTTTGACCGTACAAGGCCTACAGTTAGTTTTATGTATAATAAGGCGGGGTTTTGTGTAGATTTCAGGAATTTTCAACGGAATTAGGCCAATTAGTAAAACCACTATTTCCTGGACATTTTGTAGTCATTTTAATTTTTGGATTAGTAGGCCGGGATAGTCAATGCCAGTTTAAACCACGTTTAGGTCTAAATCAAGTTTAGGGCTGAAGGATTTTGTATATCTAAACTTAAAAAAAAAAGCTTTAAACTTTATGGCATTAAAAAAACGCCTGTAATGTGTCCTCACATAAATGACAACACGTTTTATTTTAAGGAAAAAGAAAGAAAGAAAGCAAAGCTTCATTTTCACTATCAAACCAATAATCCGTATTTAACCCATATACATCGGAAATTTATGCTCAAACCATTAAACAGCATTTGGCCGTGAATCCAGTAATTTGGCTGTCGGAGAACTCTTGTGTCGGTTGGCGCGGTATACAGCGCCTCAAAATTGGAAAGCTCTTTTATTATTACTATTCTTGTAATAGGCTTTTCACATAATTTACATATCATACCAGTATAATATGGAGCTACATACCTACTTTTGACAGAAACAACTTACATGGTGAAATTTAAATTTATTTATTCGATCATGGAAAATTTAACATTAAAAAATAAATGACTTTTTCTGATCTTCTGAGAATTTTGCTTTTTTTAAATTTTTTTAAATTATTTTATTAATATTATTTTTTATGCCCAAAACCAAAACTTGAATTAAAAGCTCTTTCACAATATTCGCTGTGAACATAATATATAATTTGTCATCTGCAAATTAATTATTGGAAACTTTAGATCAAAAGTTTCAATGCGAAAATTTACGTCAAAGAATATTTTAATTTTACAAGTATTTCACTGGCGAGGTATAGTTTTTTTTATTAAAACAAAAAAAAATTAAACTTTTTTGTATCTAATTCAATAATGATAATGGGCTAATTTATAAATTCATTACAATAATCTACACAAAAATCAAGTTTGCTTGAATGCTGCTGGTGTGCGTCGCAGCAAAACAAACGGTTGACAGAAAACATACATACCGCAAGCATCGTGAATTTTGCACCTAGGAGCAAATGCTCGTTCAGTGTGCGGGTCTACATATAAATACATGGAACCGCTTTTTGCACCTTGATGCTTTTGCTGCCTGTCTGCTGCCTGCTCGTTCAGTGTGCGGCCTAAAAGGGTAACTTTATGTTTCTGAAGATTCCAAAGTTGGAATTACATTGAAGTATTGAACAATTATGCAATCTTGGGTAAATGATCGAGCGACAAATCTCCAAAGAAAACAAAGAATACAATATTATTTTATTGATCATGATATCGATGAAAGTCGATGAAGAAATGTTGTGAATGCTGTCGCGAAAGAAGTTCAGTGCTGTAAAGATCTTTTCCGTCGATGGTTTATTTATGAGTCAGTTTAGTGAATACGAAATCGTTTATTAACAATCGAACATATGTGAAATGAAACCTTCCAATCAAAACATACAGCCCTCTACAACTGTCAGTGTCAAATTACATAAATTGTCATATAACCTAAAAAGACATTGGCGAAGAAAAATCTATGTAGACGACGCTAGAAGAATACGATCGACGAAAAAATTTTGTAACCAACTCGAATATTAAACGGCGATTAATGATCTCGACAATTAACGCTCTCGCTCCGCTCGAGCGTTAAACAGTCTCGATCATTAATCGCTTTTTTTTAATATTAAAAAATTATATTATTATTGTTGGTTAAATAACTATTTTGTGCTGTCACACTCGAAAACAGCTGTTTTCGTTAGAGGCTGGAGAACCGCTATGGAACTTTGCCGCTCTAGTGCGGCAAAGTACAAAACACAAATTTCAAATAAACTTAGATCACCAATTTGATTGTTTGTTGATAAGGAATATCAACCCGATGTTATCTAATTCTAAAAACGATAAATTGAGAAAATTGTAAATAAAGTATAGCGACGAGTGTAGCTTTATTTTAGTAGGTTGCTACGCATGTGACGTCTACAGAGTAATGAACAAATACAAATATCCCGGTTCGGGGAAAATCGACTGTCCTGGTATTTTATACCTTTGCATGCCGCCTTCCATAGGATGAGGAAGTAAACCCGGTGGCCCCGTGTGCTGTCATGATGCGACGTGCACGTTAAAGAACTGGAGGTTGGAATTCCTTCAGTTCGACAAAATTCCTAGGTGTGTGTAGCCTGCCCTCAGCGTCGGTGATTGGCCTAAGTTGCGGAAATAGACCGACGTAAAATAAACAAGATAAAAAAAAAGAAAAAACAAATATAAATCTGTCAGAATTTGAATTAGTTTTTTATTCTTGACGTTTCATCGAAGTGGTACCAGCCACTTATATACCTTACTTAGTAGTAAGGTTATCCAAGTACGAGATTTCTCAGTTTGCGGGGTAAACGGAGATCGTGACGTCACTAGAGTCGTGCGCTGCCACCAATTTGAATGCTCATTTCGTTGTATGATTTAGGTTAAGTAGGTGCATAATTATATTGAAAAAATAAATGCATCTTTATTGTGATCATTTTTAAATGATTAGGATGAAAAAAAAATGATGAATGTGATTATCAGAACATGCTATTTCAATAATTTGTTAATAATGCTAATTAGTATGTAATGTATGTCCGATTAAAGAAATGTGTTGTGCTAAACCAGGTCTCTGCAGTTGGAATCAAAATTTAGCAGAAATTCAGTGAGTGGAGTCAACCTACAAACAAAATCAAGAGCCGGAGTCGAAGGTGGTATAACGGCAACCACATATTTTTGCAACCATGCAAATTGGGGGTTGAAACACTAAAATTATCAGGAATTGAAGTCGAATGTTTGGTTTACCGACTCTACAGATAAATAAATAGAAAAACTATAACTAAATCAGTATTGGTAGTATTGGTACAACTTGCTTATTAAACCACTCATTGGCTTGTCCTGATTACAATATTTGGTTAGAACATACGTACAATGAAAAAATAAAAAATGAGCTTTATTGTACAAATTTTCTCATCTTTGTTGTAATTCTATTTTTAATATCAGCTACTCTTAAATATTTAGATTTTTTTGCTGTTGAAAAGTAAAATTTAAAAAAATTTATCCGTACATTCTTATTAAATTTATCGTATATTCTTTGCTCGACAAAAGCTTTCAAAAAAGTTCTCTTCTTAATTTACTGCTAATTCTTTTCGAATTATTAATCCCATCCGCCGTAAGTCTTTCGAACTTGCTAATTCATTTTATTAAACAAGCGTTTAAATTCTTCAGACGGATTTATTAGTCCGTCAAAAGATAAATGACGTATCCAGGATGGAAGGGAGTATGGGTGCTCTTGCTGGTCTTCGTATGAGTAATGTCCCAATTGTGGATGAGTTCTGCTTTAAACTTTGATCACGTGGAAAAGTAAAATATGATATTGTTAATCCAATCACTGTTGAAATGTTATACCTCATACCGCAACCCGGTACGGAGCAAACCATAGGCATCTAAAATTGATACATGATTTAGAATAATGTAATTTCCAATATAAATTAATATCTTACCTTTACTAACTTAATTACTTTATAAAATACTACACTAATAAAACAACCAATAACGTAAAACTATCAACTATTGAATATAACAATATAAACGCAGAATAACGATTAAACACGAACAAAACCAACCTTTCTTTCTAATTCACTAAAAAACCGGTATACCAAAAAACCTATAACGAGCTGTGCTGGCCATAATTAAATGTATCTTTGAACAAACTAAACGAGCGATGTATGCGACGTGATGCGAAGTGTGCCGGGACTCTAGTGACGTCACGAAAGTAGAGCATATAGGGATCTGAGGGGGGTATATAAAGTGGACTATAGGAAAGATAGCAAACTGGACAAGCTCAGTGGCGGATTTAAGGGCCGAGGCGCCCCTAGGCACTATTTGTCCGAGCGCCCCTGCTAAGACCTTAAATAATGCAAATAGAAATTTCTCCCAAAAAAAGCTGTCAAGTTTATCAACCACTTTTATCTTTTCACTCATTTCTTTGCTATTATTCGCATACACGGTAAACCCAAACACGGTTTGTTGGAGCGCAGATTATTGGCCCAACCACTTGCACTCAAGTGACGTTTTTACCGTAGCATAGCCAAATTAGCACGCCTTCATTTGAATCGTCACTCACGTGACGTCATGCGCGAGGAGAACGAGTTTAAGAATTTTGTCCAGCATACCGTGTCTAGGTTTACCGTGTTCGCATACGCGTATTGTCAGCGCCAGCGCCGCACAGGCAAAAATGACCTTTTGGGGACAAAATTCTTTAACTTTGTAATTTTAAGATGAATTCTTATAATATTTGGTGTGTATAAAAAGAAAGGGCCAAGGTTTAATCTCAGTAAAAAATCATTAAAATATTATTAATTATTATTCGCCGCAATTATTCTTTTAAGTGGGCTTTTTTTCATGCTCGGGAATACTTGCGATTGCGCCCTTTTCCTTTGCGCGCCCCTAGGCACGTGCCTAACGTTCCTTATGGGAAATCCGCCTCTGGATAAGCTCTCTCTTTATAGACCTTGGTACCAGCCTAACATTTCTCATACAGAAATATAACCATTTTTTAATTTAAAAAAAAAATACATATTTAGTCAAAAAGCAGCACAAAAAACGTTGTATGTCACTCCTGCCGAAAACTACATAGCGCGGCTCGCTCACCTGCGACGCTCCGCCTTCGGCGTCACGCTCGTCGCGCTATCCCGTACATTCGGCACTCGTAACCATGGTTGATGTGTTTATGTTTTAAAACATTGTTTTAAACATAACATTTTGTTCATTTTGTTTTGAACATGTTAAAAACAGTTAGTTTTAAATGTATAAAAACAAATAATACTTTGTTTTAAAACATTGTTTTAAACATGTTTTAAAACAAATATTTTGTTTTAAATATGTTTAAAACAGTTCGTTTTAAATGTTTAAAACACTGTTTTAAAACATAGTTTTAAAACATACATTTCGTTTTAAACTATTGTGTTTTAAACATGTTTAAAACAATTTTGATTCCTTATTTAAAACGTTTTTTGGGTGATTTAAAACATGTTTTTTCATGTTTAAAACATTTTTTTGCCAAGTGTTTAAAAACATTTTCATTTAAAAAAACATCATTTTATAAAAAAAAATAAAAAAAACGTTTTTTATAACAACCCTGCTCGTAACATAAACAACTATCATCTTTTTTTTATTGTTTTACCTGATGCGTAAAATAAATGCAAAACAGCACACTTTACACGATTTTTAAAAACAAAACGTGAAACGCTAATACTGATTTTTATTCGTTAGAATAAATTTATAAGGTCACTTCTGTTATAAGAATGTTTGTTTGTATTACTTTATTAAAGTAATATTTCATTCTACTCGCCAAATTATTATTATTATATACTATAAGTTGTTGAATCGTTTCTAAAAATACTGCCCAACATTGGTCCCGAGAATGATTTTGTATAACACATTATTTCATATCAAAAAGTAAACCCGACGTCTGCGGAACGCATCTCAAAAATTTGTATGGTGTCTTATGCAAAATGTGAATCGATTTGCGTTGTTTCGATGTGCGTCGCACTTTCCCAGAACGTAACCCCCATGCAAATCGAGGCCCTAGTAGTAGTTTTTCGCGTAGTTAACGAACGCGCAAGCAAGTCACGTCACATTTTTGAGGAAAATATGCTCAAATAGCCCGGCCTAAAATATTGTTTCTAGCATTCTTGAAGATTAAAAAAGTAATATTAAAACAATAGGTACTGCGACTTAATCGAATTCGTTAAGTAGGGTCAAGTAAAAGCTTGAAGTCCAAAGCTAACATTATATACCATTATTCTAGGGTTTTACGGACCCTAGGCACACCTGAAATTCCGGGCCCCTCAACCTACATATCGTATATGATATAACACCAATAATAAAAATACTTTTTAAAGAAATCGCATTTTTAAGTAGTTAATTTTTATTGAAATTTTTAATGAAAATATGTTATTTTAGAAACCGAAAATGTCCTTTTTCTGATTTTGGCTTCAATCAATGGCTTCATCATAGCAATTAATTTTAATTTTTTTTTTTATTAATTTTTTTTTAGAAAATCCTTTGGAAGTTTTGCAAGCGCGTTGAGATTTTACTCCGAAAGTGTACCGCGCAAATAATCTTTTACCAGCTTAAAATAGAAAATGAACCTTCGGCATTGCTGACTGGTCGTGTTACAAATAATCTTAAAATTATTTCGACATTAGGAGAGGTGGATTAAATTTTGTTATCTAAAATAAAATTTAACTTCTTTTAAGCAAATCCTATTCTCTGCGATTTTTAATAATAACTAATTTTAACTTTAATTTTTAACTGTTCTATTTATATTTTTTGTTCATCGACATTTAAATCTTTGTCAGAAGTAAAATATGTTGTTTTTGTTGTTATTTCTAGAAATATGTGGAACAATCTTACTAAAATTATTTTATTAAAAATATAATCAGTGGCTTTATAAGCGAGTGTAGGTCAACTAAAAAATTTGGCAGTTCTAAAAGCCGCAAATCCTTTTTTTGTCATTTTCAATTTTTTTTAAACTCCCTTAAAACTTGTGGGTTCTGCAGTTTATGTTACAGTTTACCTTATTTTTTTTCTCCTTAGCATTAGTGCTATCTTAAAAATAATCTAGATAAAAAGAAATTGAACGTAAATCTTAAATACAGGATGGTCGCTTTTTTTCTCGTTTATTTGAAGAGATACAAGAGTTAAATTCAGGCAAACGCATTTTTAGCTGATGAAAGCAATTTCCCGATATCAACAAAAAAAAACATTTTGAATTTTCATTATTAATTTTGTACATACAATAATACATATAATTTTAATAATATTGTTGAATGTACGTTTGTCTACAAATGTATGAAAAGCCACCAGTTCCCAAAAATGGGTGTTACATATATTTTAATCTTATTTACGCATGTTTTGAAAATTATTTGCATTGACATCATGTGAAGTCCCCAAAACCTTTAAAAGCCTACTGTTTGTCACATTAGAAAATAAAGCATTTGGTATATTGTGGTTTTGAGAATACTCGACATTGTTCGAGCATTTTTGTGTCTCGCAAACAAAAAACAGATCATTACGATAGCTTTTATTTAGATTTTAACAAAAAATCTCAAAAATGGTATCAAAATAGAAACAATTTCGTTTTTTTTGGCACTGCATTCTTTAGGTAGGCTGAAATATAATCTTGAATGTTGGAACTTCAATGCAAAGAAGAGTGTAATCAAATTGCCACGTGTCCTATTAAAAAATCAGGCATGCACAAATTAACGAAATTCTAGCAAGTCCAATTATTTTTTAGAGAAGCTAAAGTTGTGTTAAACTAATTTTTTTTAATATTTAACTTATTTTTCTCAAAAATGTGATGTTATGGAGGCTCGTCGACAAAAAACATTGGAAAAATAATCCACGAAAAGAAAAACCACTGATATCACCGAAACCATCCATAGAGGGCCGCCGACTTCCGGACCTATTTCTGAACGAGGCCCAAAGTATCGATATGGGCGATATGCAATTGAATTTGAGTTGTAATAAATGGTAAAATTATTATTGATATAATGTATTTTTGTAATATAAAATTTTCTAAAATTATCAATTATTATACAGTGTGTCCACGAAAGTCCGCACCATATGGAAAAAAATTTTATTGTGTATTTCTCAGAAAATTTTATTGTTTATAAAAGTTGGCGGCTCGTATGAAACCAAAACTGGAACCGTCAAATATGTAAATTTCGGTGCCATATACCGAGCGATTCAGAATATATGAATTTGTGATAAGAGTAAAGTACCTTTACTTTCATTATTATCGATCAACTTTATTTAGAAATGTTGTTTAGAAGTGAAAATTATATTCAAATATGAAGTCAGAGCCACCTACCTTGAAAAAAAATATTTTCAGTTTTTTTCTTAATTATTACTCCTGTGACAAATATTAGTAAATGCCAGTGATACTAAAAGGTTCTTTTTAATCTATTTTTTGGAAATTTGAATACATTTTTTATATTTTTTGTTATTTTGGTATGATAACCCAGATAACAATCGTGCGACGCACGAAATCATCACGCGTAATTTTTCGGTGCGATGAGTGCAATATCGCTCGCACGCGTGCGTTTATGTATCCACACGCATGAGTGCCGATCAAAACAATACAAAATGCGTCGCACACAATCCCGGTAAACAGGGCCGCGAAGAAGCATCGGTGACGCCGAGATGAAGGCATCATGCTAGCTACAATGCTAGCGTACTTTTGTTTTATTATTATATTTATAACAAGTCAATGAAGAAAAATAAATTTAGGTTTTTACCTAAATATATATATTTTTATAAAGTACGCTTTATAATAAAAAAGCAATTCTTTTTATTGATTCATGCATTGCGATCGGAAATATGTCTACATGCCAAATTTTCCAATTTTTGTTATTAATTTATATATTCGAAATCTGAAGAAACAAATCTGTTCAAATGCAAAACTTCAACTGGACTGGACAAATTTTCCAGATTTGTTTGTAGTAATTGCATTGCAAAACTTCAACTCGACTGGAAACATTTTTGGAAAATTCTCAAAATTTTTTTTGGCCGTCGTTGTCACCGGAAATCTGTCCACATGCAAAATCTACTCGATTGGACCATTTTCCAAAATTTGAAAACTTGACAAATTTTGGAAAATATTTCCATTTCTTATTATTGATTCATGCGTTGCATCGGAAATCTGTCCACATACAAAATTTTCCATTTTTTTATAAACGTCTTCATGGGACCGGAAATCTGTTCACATGCAAAATTTCAACTCGATTGGACATTGAGAAGTAGGTAAAATATCATGTTACTAGATTTGAACGTAACAAATAAAGGGAAGTGAAGATAAACGTAGATTAGTGAATAATATCATATTCATAGTATATTTCACAATAAAAGTAACCTATTTGCGATTATTCAATAATTTCTTACAAAGTTATGGTAATTTTTTAGTTCTTAGAAATTAAGGTGGCCATTCTGCAACTGCGCGCGGCGCGGCGCTGAGGGAACAATAGTAGTGTTCGATTGCCGGCCGCGCTCAGTTCAATCTGAGCGCAAATTTGAAATACTTGCTTCCTATTGGTGGAATCAGTTGAACAGAACCATAAAAGAATTAACCACAACTAAGCGCGGCAGCAATCGAACACTACTAATAACGAAAAGACTAGAACAGTCTTTTTGCTTTGGCCTTTGCCTCTCTTTAGTTGTTATCAAGTAAAGAACAATAAATAAAATACGTGGTAAGTATCTGTTAAGTATTGATTCATAATTACAATAATTAGCGGGCGTTTTATGATTCTTTTTAGAAACAACTCAAGCCGAATAAACAAGAGGGTGATATGAGGTTGATATGGAATATGGAATGATACACAGAATAGAATGAAACCTCCCATAACTCGTGACACGTTTCATCATCGAAAGCCTGCAATTTTATATAGAATATCAACGTGTTGAAGTAAAGCAACTTCAACATTTTCACATTCCAATGACCATGGAGACATTCATCCCATTGATAGAATATCAACCTCCATGAAGCGTACAGCGATGGTATTGTTGGTTGGCGTTGGAAGCGTTCACGGTACCGGTGGCTGAACTCGGCGAGAACTTCAAATAGTCACTGCGGGTCAAGGCAAGTAATTAGTAGAAAGTTTTTACTTAATACTAGGATATACTGGTTTGGTTATAAACGCTACTTATCGCATGTGACAACATTATATTTGCAAAAATCTTTACGTTTGAGATAGCGTTTGCAATTAACCAACTGAGCAGTTTTAATTTTATTTTTTTTTTTTGTTTCTACAGCGTTCATTGGGAAGCTTGTATCAATTCTCCGTGATTAAACCAACCCACCTATTCAAATGAAAAGAACAATGTTGGTTGCGATTGTTCTCAGAAAGACTTTAAGAAAGAATACGAATTGACTAATAAATAATTGAATAAGAATCCTTGCCGTAAGTAAATCAGTATAAAATATACATATTACAGTAGTTATAGTATTACAGCAGAGTCCCGATCATTTGAACTAGTGCAGTGCGCAAGGGCGTAGCCAGAAGTTTTTACAGGGGGGGGCAAGGAGTCAGAAAAATACCAAAATTTAAGTAAATAAATATTTTTTATCGCATATCTTTTTGTTTATAAAAATATATGTATGACGTATGTACATAATATAAAATATGCTAATAAATATTACGTAATGTTAAGTTTCCGCTTGTTTTCGGAAAACTTCTGCATGACAGATTCTTTGATTGCTCTTGGTCTTCATTTGCAATGTTGCGATGAACGCTGAGCATGCTACCGAAACAAATATTCTTGGAGGACATGTATCAAATGTATCAAAATATACATATAAGTGTACAAGAACAATAATATATCAGAATTTCCAAGATATTTGCGAACAGCGAATTAATGCAAGAACCGCCATAGCACCATCTATTGCTTAAAAGACAAACTATAGGTAAACGGGTTGACATTTGCCAAACGAGACCAAACTCGAAACTCAACAAAATTAGACTAATCTAAAGTAATATTTAGCTATATGCACTTAAACTACAATAATTACGTGATTACAGTGTTACGGATACAGTGATAACACTGTAATCACGTAATCCTATAACTGAAATACTCTTTAGGACCAGTAATCCTAATCACCCAATCATACAACGATATAACACTGGTTTCCAAATAATAATTAATACTTAGTAAAATAGTTTCTTATATCCATTGCAAAAAAAACACTGCTTTATTATCGCGTTCAATAACTACACATCACACAGACTCCAGTAATATACAAAGTTGATATGTGATTTTGGTTGCCAAACGGACAAGTAAATTGAAGATATAATTTTAGATTTCTTTATTACAAATAACATTATATTATTACATAAGGTTATTTGTAATAAAGCAATCTGAAATTTTTACTTCAACTTACTTGTCGGTTGCATAAACAATTCCTCTATTAATTCCCAATAAATCAACTTAACAATAAATACCTCACCCTGTATAGAGATTTGGAGGTACTGGTATTTGAGTTGCATACTCGACGGTAATTTATTAAATTATATTTTCTCATGAAATAAGCACAACTGGCTTTAACAGTACATGTTATGTGTCTTTGTAAATTTATTATGTACCTAATACAATTTTGTGCATTTTTATTTTGAGCGCCAGGGGGGGGGGACCTGCCAGGGGGGGGCAGGTGCCCCCCCCTGGCTACGCCCTTGGCAGTGCGGTTGTTTCTTTTTAAAGCAATTATTGCAATCCTGATTTTGAGAATTCCCATGTTTATACGTTCGGGGGCTACATGTTATGTACACCGGTAACACGAATCAGTTGGGAATCAAATAACCGGGAGTGCAGTGTATCGGTTAATAAGGGCTTCGATAATTGGGAATCGATTGTAAATGATTCTGTACTAATATTTAGAATTGTTTATGTTAACAATTTTTCTTTTTTATTACAGAACGGAAGATCTGAACTACACGATAATGCAGAATTGTTAGTTTGAGTGTCCATGCTTTAAGGAACCTAAGAATCTCTCGTATAGTATGTCAACCCAGCCAAATTGTTACTTATAGTCGTGCCAGAGAAACAGCTAATACATTGCATTTTGTGATTCTTGGCGTACAGTAGTTTTGTTTTCTTTGTGAATAATAATTTAAGAACATTAAGGTGTATCAGCTGTTGCTGGCTTGACCAAAGGCCTATAGATCCTATAAGACGTCACACTCCGGACAGTTCCTTCAATGTTTGGGCACTCCTTCTCAGGGACCATGAACGGTTGCCTGTTTAGGTTTTAGGCGGGGTGTGTCGCGGTTAGAAATAGCGGAGACAACTGCATTTAACATTGTTGGCTGTAGACAAGCGCTTTTGCCATAGCCACCCGAGTACACACAAATCCTTTTAAATAGGTTTAACTCTCTATCTCACTCTCGAAAAGTGGTTCTATTTTTGACTGACGCTTCTTTCATGACTGGACATTTGTTTTACTCTATCACATTTGGAACGTGGTTCCCTTTTCGAGTGTTGCGTCTTATAGGATGTCTAGTCTTTCGCTTGACTATAGAATAAGCAAACGTATGTCACCGGGAATAAAGAAACCGACCTATCTGTCTAGCACGGTTAGGGCGTTTTGCTGTGACCTGGAGTGAGGAAAGCGACCGTAGTGACTGAAAGCAATTTGGTCAGTTCCTTTATTTCCTGTTCTGACGGATAATGATTTTTCGTAGTGTTGAATTTAAAAGAATTTCTATGTAAATATTGCATGCCTAAAATAGTCGCATTTTTTGATACAAATTTGTTATGTAACCAATGTACCCTGTTTATGCCTGGTTTTGTAATAAAATAAATATCAATAAAAGAAATAATTGACTCTCATTTATAAAAATAAGCTGTGACGTCACACTAACACGTTCAATGCAAGTGTGAGGGCGAAATCCGTTCTTATTGCGCCATTACGCGTGCATTTCGTCGTGTTGTGCGAGCTATATGCGTGTCAATATGGTGATTTTCGTCATACGTCCGGCACGGTGCGTCGTCCGTGACGAATAAAATGCACGCGTGCGAGCGATATGCGTGTCAAATTGCTGATTTTCGTCATACATTCGGCACGGTGCGTCGTCCGTGACTAATAAAACTCACGCGTGCGAGCGATATGCGTGTCAATATGCTGATTTTCGTCATACATTCGGCACGGTGCGTCGTCCGTGACGAATAAAACGCACGTGTGCGAGCGATATGCGCCGCATATCGTCACTCGAGTGAGAATGCGGGCGATATGAACCTCCATTTATGACGCATCTGCGTGATCATATGAAGGCACGTGCGGTTGCAATTGCATCATTATGCGTCGCACGATTGTTATCTGGGTAGTGCTTCTACACCTACATTAACCATTAAACCAGCAAAGTATTTACCTAAATTACTGTTTTCTCGCATCATTTCATCTTTTTTTTAATAAATCAAAGTATTTGATCACATCTGTAGTTTAATATTATTTTTAATTTGAAATAAATTTACTAGCCTACAGAGTGGCTATTAACTAGTGCTAAACTAGTTATTGCGGTATAACGGTGATATAAAGTTGTTGTTAAAGCGCAGGTGTTGTTTTACTGATTTTGAAATAAAAGCAATTCCACAACGTAACTCAATATCAAGCACATGTACTGCAGTACATTTATTTTTCCATAAAGATTAATACTTAATATTGTTTTGCAAGAAATAGAAATTTATAACTGTAATTTAATGGACATTTTTTGACGAAGGAGACAAGTTATTTCTGTAACGCTTTATTTTAGCACTAGTGTGTGCTAGTACTTTTTTGTGCAGATGCATTTTTATTGCATTTGCCGAGAACCCACACCATGTCAATTAGTTCCTCCTGAGAAAAGTTCGCCATATTTCCAAAAATTATGCAAATCTAACGTAATAATATCACCACGACTAACTTAATAACTTGTTCAGCACAGTTTTTCATAGCCTACATGGTACAAGTAAAATTTTATTTCAAATTATAATACTAAATTGCGGATGATATCAAATGTTTTGATTTGTAGGTAAATTAGGTAATTTAGGTAAATACTTAGCTGGTTTAATGATTAATGTAGGTGTAGAAACACTTATTGATAGAAAAATCGATTTTTTTAAGAAGACTAGTTATCTCTGCAATTATTTATTTTAGCACTGATGTGTGCTATTACTGTTTTGTGCAGAACGACGCGTAGAATTCAAAAAATTAATTAGATACATGGTGTTCCATTTTAAAAGTTAACTTTCATAGGAAAAACTATTTACTATATTTTGTTGCAGATTATGACCAACCTGTACATTATTTGGATATAGTAGGTAATTACGCTAACAGAACGCTTCTTACTTAATCATAATCTAAGCGAGAGCAATAAAATTAATCATTTTTTCTTAGACTGCTGTTTTTCCATAAAAATGTTAATAAATAAAAAAATCTGATGTGGCCAGGCACATGACTTTATCATACTATATATAAAAACAATAATTTAGCTGCATGAGATTCTATTTGATCGAGATCGCCTATGTCTGCATTAAAATAAAACTAGTAGAACTAGACAGATGTTATGTCGATTAAGCTGCGTTCGGATATTGTACACCGGGTACACCGTTCAAATGACACTTACGTGTTATTGGGTGTAAGAAGTGACGGTGTACATTATCCGAACGCAGCTTATATTGACAGTAGGTGTTGTCAAAATCATGTCAAAACATTAGCCTGACATTACCTACTGTCATTAGAATCATAATTTCTGACATATCCTGGCTACTAGTTTAAATGAAGTACGACCGATCTCGATGAAATAGAATTTGCTCATGCAACTATACTATTGATTGTACCAAAAAATGTCATAGTCATAAATTATTCAGAATTTCCTCATCTTTAATTTATTATTTAACTATTTCGACGAAATTCCAGAAATGGCGGCTTATTTGCAAAATCTTTCAAAAATGCTAAGACTAAACCTCCAGTTCCTTTGGACCCTTTTCAACAGAAAGCTTTTCAGCCGGAATCGTCGTCACAAAAAATGGGCACACACACACACACACACACACACACGCACGCACGCACGCACACACACACACACACAGACATTTTTTTGTACCTTGGTCAAAAATGTTCAGGGGACCCAAAAAGACATATTTCCGCTAAAATCTCAAAAATATTTTTTTGGCACGATTACAATACTTTACAAACTGCTTATGATAAAGTAAAAATATAAAGTTTAGGGTACCTAGGTAATGTTATTTTTCATTGTCGTAACATTTTGCGAGGAATTCAAAATTGTGTCTTCCTTAACAGAGGCACAATCTTCCGAGATCGCACTGTTGAGACACCCTCTATAGTCTATAGGAACTAAACTTTCCTTGATTTTATACTTGCGACATCGGGTATAAATTCTGATGTATCCAAACTATCCAAGATTTCCTGTTCTATTGAAACAATAGTTAAATTATTAAGCCTATCCTGATGCATATATGCTATCAACTATAGTTGAGCGTAAATAATTTGTTATAATATTTAACTTGGAAAAAGATCTTTCACCAGATGCCACCAAAACCGGATTATATGGATATGGATCACTAGGCTGAGGCTGTGTAAACTGTTATAATACATTTTTTTGGGATTGTATACTAAGTCATAACTGAGGAAAAAATACGTGTTATAAATGAAATGCTGTACTGATAAATGAAAATAAGTTTGAAAATAATGAGATTCCTACATTTGCCGCCCCCTTGAAGGTGTCGCCCGCGTGCGGTGCATCCCTTCCACACCCGCTTACGGCGGGCTTGTATGAAGGAATGGTTTAAAAGCCAATCTATTCCCTATCAACGGTATTTATAGGAATTCCGCACTAGAAGAACAGTTGATTTATGTTTTTCGAAGTTAATATAATATTTTATGGCAAATCTAATCCAATGTTTAAGGCTCCCGTCTCCTACCTTGAAAACGCGAAAATAACCCACGTCATAATTATTGCGCCAAGCGCAAAATGCTCGCTACCATTCGATTCTGAAGGTCCCTATGCAACTCCTATCGGAAAGGAATTTCAATATTTATGAAAATTATTTATGCAAATGTTGGTGTGGACTATGTACAAATATATAGAATTGCTTTCCGATGGCAGTTGCGTCTGATTATTGTCTGCTGTAATACATTAATACTTATTTAACCAACAATTATGTATATTAAAAAGAGCGATTAATGATCGAGACTGTTTAACGCACCAGCGATAAGCGAGTGCGTTAACTGTCGAGCTCATTAATCGCCGATATCTCAGATGTCGGACCAGTTCATGGCGAATCCGAAGTGGCTTCCCTAATAAAAAATAATAGAAAAACCTAAATATTGACAAAGTATGTCGTTAAACGTTTTCAAATAATAGTGGTCTGAAATTTTTCAATAAGTATTTTACATGTGACAGCACTTGATTTTTTAAAACGGAGTTAAAAAAATAGAACATACGGAAAATCTATCTAGAGCAGAACTTAGTAAAAAATAGCCCTAAAGGAGTTTTTTTGCAGGAAAAGTTTTTGTTTTCCATGTTTTTTTTTTAAATCAGCACAATTAGTCTCAAACATAAATTGTAAAAATAATAATAAAATACTGATATATGTTTTTACTGAAGTACAGGTTAAAGTTAACACTAGCAATAGTGTATCATCAACTGATAATACAATAAGATAAGAGCAAACGATAAAAACAATAGTTAAAACGTAATTAATTCATATAAAATATTCAAATTTTATATGCGAGCACCAGACCAAATTTAATAAAATTTTTCCTTCTGACATTTTACATTTAATTGTGAAAAACTGATAGTTTACTCTTGAGCAAGTTTAACAGTTTCTTGTTTTACAACCCCCTCCTCGTTAAATCAATATTGTAACAATAATTGCAACGTGCTTAATTTCGTCACTTCTTTAGCATTATAGATTTCCTTCGGCTTCGGCCGAAGGTAAAGCGGGAAAGCCGAACATCGATTTCGGCTTCGGCCCAAAAAATCGCCTTCGGTAGGACACTAGTTACGATATCTTCCACTTCTGTAATGATGGTTGCCAATTCACTGTTGTTTGAGCACTGGTTCTCCAACGGTCGGTTGTCTATAAAAAAAAATTAACGATCAACTATTAAGTCACATTAATATAATATATAAATAATAGTTACGCTGAGGTTTGGTTGATGATAATATTTTATTTGGTATCTGACAAAACAGGTTCAGGATTCCCCGATTTCAGTGCAAACGTCAAATTCTTACACCACGTTTGACACAATTGCTCCTGTCCCCGTTTGAAATAGTTGACAATATGTATTGACAATCACATAATATATTGACAATATGTATATATGTTCCCCTGAAGACAGAGAAACCCCAAACAGATTTGCGAGATACCAAATTAAATATATCATCAACCAAACTTCAGCATATTATTATTTTTTAAACGATGTGGATGAAAAATATTGAGAATTTCATAGCGAAACTAATAGCGTTTTCGATTTATACAATTTTATGCAGTCACTCGGTGCAATTCTTTAAAACCAACTTCACGGTGAACAGAAGTAGAGGAATAAAAGAAGTTTCCAGTTTTCCTGATCATAAATACCACTGCCAATGTTGGTATTTTGAGGAAAACTGGAAACTTCTTTTTATTCTTCTACTTCTGTTCACCGTGAAGTTGGTTTTAAAGAATTGCAACGAGTGACTGCATAAAATTGTATAAATCGCAAACGCTATAATATATTATAATCCAACTTCACTAGTAAAACCAAACATTCTAGTGATGAAACAAGAATACAAATCAATACACTAGTTTGCAATAACTGTGTTTAAATATTCTATACCTTTGACACCGCAAATGTTCAACAAAGTATAAATGGTCTAGAATATCCGCACATAGCTAAGAAAGATTTATTGTACACGTAAGTATAACCTGATATAACTGCGGTATTTCTACTATTTCAAATCCTAGTAATTAATACATTAGATGCTTTTGATTTGACAAGTGGTGCATGCCAGCATGTACCCGATGTATTTTTCACTTTGCTTTTATATATGGACATATTGCAATGTCATACACCAATAGTCAAATCCAAAGCAGCTATTTACCTATGAGCTATATATGCATCCCTGGTAGAAACAAAGTGGAAAGTACATTATGTTTCAACTTGCACAAAGTTCCACGATTATAGCAACTGTCTTCAAAATGTCTTAAGCAGATTCTATCCCCACACAACAATCGGTGATTTTAATTTTGGATTGCCAATCCTTTTCATCCATTCTGCTAACAAAGTTGGGCAACCGAATCCTTGAAGTAGTTCTGTCGTCACATGTGGGTACAGCTGAGTACCATTTTTTCTAAAAATTAATTTTTCTAATTAATTCAATCTAAAATTGTTGTTTATAAGGTCTATCTAAAGTTTAGTTAATAAACGTTTTTTTTTGTTCTAATGAAAATCTTCAACCGTCAAAATAAATTACATAATTTAAAGAGAAAATGAACTGGTAAAGCTAAATATACTTATCATATTTATATCACGTCCTCACTGGTAGTATACTTAGTATATAGTACTAGGAGAATGTGCAGGCCTAATAGGCCTGCTAGTCGACCTAGGTAGATCGCCGAAGCGTTAAGAGAGAGAGACAAAAAGCCCGGATGGTTATGATCGTACGTTCGGTGCGGTTACGGTCGCGCCATCTATTGCTTCGTAGCGTAATCTCAAGAGCGACATGATGTGTCGCCGTCTGGCGACCGATCGATTGGCATGACGACGCGCTGTACAGTCCGAAAGGATAATCCATAAATTTAGCCGAATCGAGGTAAAAAATAACGAGAACTGGCCGGAAATTGGACGAAATCGAAAGTCTAAGCATCGTAGAATCCAATTTTAGGCGTAAAATCGGCGCCTGCGGCGCCGATTTTCGCTTCTTTCAAAAGCCTTTGCATTGCCAAGTTTCAATATGTTTCTAAAACTCTTGTTTTGAGTGTGAGTCACGTTTAGTATATAGTAGGGACTAGGAGAATGTGCAGGCCTAATAGGCCTGCTGGTCGACCTAGGTAGATCGCCGAAGCGTTAAGAGGGAAACAAAAAGCCCGGATGCTCTGACACGCGCGACGTGATTATGCTCGTACGTTCGAAGCGGTTACGGGGCGCCATCTATTGCTTCGTAGCGTAATGCCAACAGCGACATGATGATGTGCCGCCGTCTGGTGACCGCGTCGCGAAGCGCGCGGTAGTTGCCTAGCAACCTCGATCGATTGCCATGGCGACGCGCTGACCTGTACACTCTTAAACCAGAATCCATAAATTTACCCGAATCGAGGTAAAAAATAACGAAAACTGGGCCGAAAATGGACGAAATCGAAGGCCTAAGCGCTGTAGGATCAAATTTTAGGCGGAAAATCGGCGCCTGCGGCGCCGATTTTCGCTTCTCCGAGGAGCAGACCCTTCCCCCGATTCGCCGATTTTCGTAAACTTCTTGCGCGGACTGTGTTAGACTTTTAGTATATAGTAGGGATAGGGATAGGGATAGGGATAGGGATAGGGATAGGGATAGGGATAGGGATAGGGATAGGGATAGGGATAGGGATAGGGATAGGGATAGGGATAGGGATAGGGATAGGGATAGGGATAGGGATAGGGATAGGGATAGGGATAGGGATAGGGATAGGGATAGGGATAGGGATAGGGATAGGGATAGGGATAGGGATAGGGATAGGGATAGGGATAGGGATAGGGATAGGGATAGGGATAGGGATAGGGATAGGGATAGGGATAGGGATAGGGATAGGGATAGGGATAGGGATAGGGATAGGGATAGGGATAGGGATAGGGATAGGGATAGGGATAGGGATAGGGATAGGGATAGGGATAGGGATAGGGATAGGGATAGGGATAGGGATAGGGATAGGGATAGGGATAGGGATAGGGATAGGGATAGGGATAGGGATAGGGATAGGGATAGGGATAGGGATAGGGATAGGGATAGGGATAGGGATAGGGATAGGGATAGGGATAGGGATAGGGATAGGGATAGGGATAGGGATAGGGATAGGGATAGGGATAGGGATAGGGATAGGGATAGGGATAGGGATAGGGATAGGGATAGGGATAGGGATAGGGATAGGGATAGGGATAGGGATAGGGATAGGGATAGGGATAGGGATAGGGATAGGGATAGGGATAGGGATAGGGATAGGGATAGGGATAGGGATAGGGATAGGGATAGGGATAGGGATAGGGATAGGGATAGGGATAGGGATAGGGATAAACAATGCCTATGCCTACCGTAAGCATATCTAATATATCACGGATATAATCTCTTTTATAAGGCGGTTATTATAAAAGTGTTTATCACAAAAAAAAAAGACTTTTAAATACATTTTTTATTTAGATACATGAAAAAATATAACAATAACAAAAACACAAAATAATTCTCAAGTCCAGGAATCAGTTTAAAAATAAAATATATTCTTAATAAATAAATTTAACAGTAGGTAACTCAAATAAAATCTGTATCACATTTGTGCACTTGCAAATCAAAAATAAATAATATTCATAGAAAATAATTAAATAAAAATGTTATAATATAGTTTAAGTTTATATTCGTTTGGTTAGGCAACCAAAATAACAAGTTACTTTCTATCAGCATTGTATATATTTTATGTCTTGTATTGTTGAACAAATAAAGAAGACTTGAGTTAAACCTCGACAGTCGTTTCAATAAGACCTACGTCAAATAAAAACCCAAAGTATAATATGGCGCAGTCCAAGGAGTAATAAATTAGTTAAATTAAAAATAAAGAAGAAAATTAAAAATAAGAGCGACAATGGAAGCCAGCAAACCAATCCCGCAAATGAATTTCAATGGAAATCTTTCAATAAACTGCAAAACGTGGATGCAGACGTTCGAAATTTATTCTATAGCGGCGGAACTCACAAAAAAGGAAGAAAACGTGCAATGTGCGCAATTACTTCACTTAATGGGTATGGAAGCGATCCAAATTTATAACACATTCACATTTAAAGAGAATGAACTCAATAAAATCGATGTGTTAAAGAAGAGATTTGAATCCTATTTCGTCCCAAAGAAAAATTTAACCTATGAACGCTACAAATTTATTAAAACACGGCAAAACATGGAATCAATAGAAGAATATGTGACGGCATTGAAGAACCAAGCAAACCAGTGTGAATTTGGGCAACTCAAAGATGACTTAATCAAATTAATACTTATAGTTGGCATAAAAGATGATCCAACCAGGGAAAAGCTACTACAAAAGGAAGATCTAAAATTGAACAAGGCCATCGAAATATGTATCCTTACTGAAAATTCCAGATCTCAATTAAAGGACATGAGAAGAGCCGAAGAAAAAAATGAAGTAATAGAAGAAATGAAGAAAGGTCCAAGCAAGCCATATATTGCTACACGTACGCATTCAGCAAAAACAAGTCCACATGGTCCACAATCATTCAATTTTCAAGGAACCAAAAAAGAAGCCAGGTACAAGAACACGAAAATAAATTATAAGGTAATACAAAATTGTTACAGATGTGGCTACACACATAAAATAAATGCATGCCCTGCTTTTGGGAAAAAATGTAATGTATGTAATAAATTAGGACATTTTGGAAAACTATGTAAAAATAATGTAAACAAAAATAGACAAATTAACAACTTAAGTAATGATCTTGCCATTGATAGTATGAGCAATAGTGAAAGTAAAGAACGAATTTATGTAAATTTAAAAATAAATAACAAAAGTGAAAAATTTAAAATTGATACAGGAGCGGATGTAAATGTAATTAGTTTAGAAACATACAAAAAGTTAGGGTTAGATGTTAAAAATATTAATAAATCATGTCAAAAAATATATTCCTATACAAAAAATGCAATTAAAATTTTGGGCACTATTAATTTGATCACGGAAATCAACAAATGTAATTATACGATTTTATTTTATATTGTATCAGAAAATTATGGAAACATTATTAGTTTAAAAACCAGTTTAGACCTAAATTTAATTCAAATAAATAAAAATTTAAAAGAAATAAACTCTATAAATGAAATAAATGATTATAAAACAATAATAAATGATTATAAAGATTTATTTGAAGGAATAGGAAAATTAGACAAACAGTATCACGTAAAAATAAATAAAAATGCCACCCCAAAGATTCAACCGATTAGAAGCATACCTTTTCCACTTCAATCTGAATTTAAAAAGTGCATTAATAACTTACTAGATCTCGATATAATTGAAAGGGTTCACGGTACATCAGAATGGGTAAATTCATTTGTTTTAGTAAAAAAGTCAACAGGAAATTTAAGACTTTGTCTTGACCCTCGAGAATTAAATAAAGTAATAATTTCCCAGCCATACAAATTACCGAACATAGACGAAATATCAAAAGAAATAAAAAATTCTACATGTTTTTCAACACTAGACGCATCAAATGCCTTTTGGAATGTCCCACTGGATGAAAAATCAAGTAAATTATGTACGTTTGGCACGCCACTTGGCAGATTTAGATTTAAAAGATTACCCTACGGTATAAAAACCGCCAGTGAGGTATTCCAAGAGTATTTTCAGGAAATTTTTGAAATGCAAGGTGTAAAAGTTTACATAGACGATATTCTGATATATGGAAAAACAAAAATTGAACATGATCAAATTTTAGAAAAAGTTCTCAAATTAGCTCGAAAATACAACATAAAATTTAATTTAGAAAAATGTAAATTGGGTTTAAATGAAATAAAATACTTGGGTTACAAATTTAACAAAAACGGTATACAAATAGATGATGAAAAAATTCAGGCAATTAAAGATATTGAGATTCCCAAAAATAAAAAACAATTACAACAGTTTTTAGGTTTAATAACGTATGTTGGTAGATTTATTCCTGACCTATCAGACAAAACTTACCCACTCAGACAATTGATTAAAGACAAAAATGAGTTCATATGGCAAGAACCACAAAATAGAGCATTTGAAGACTTAAAGAAAATAATTTGTAGTGAGCCAGCACTAAATTACTTTGATCCAAGAAAACATGTCACAATTTCTGTAGATGCTTCAAAAAACGGATTAGGTGCTGTTTTGCTTCAAGACAACCATCCATGTGCATATGCGTCCAGAGCAATGACACCCACTCAAGAAAATTACGCGCAAATTGAAAAGGAGTTGTTAGCGATATGCTTTGGAGTAAATAAATTTTATCAATACGTATATGGTTCTAGATTCACAGTAGAAAGTGATCACAAACCTCTTATCTCGATTTTTCAGAAACCACTAAACAATTGTCCCGCAAGTATATTTATATATTTATATTTAGTATATAAACCTGGAAGAAAATTAATAATAGCAGACCACTTATCTAGAAATTATTCAAAAATTCAATACACCGACAATTTAGATTTAGAAGAACAAGTATGTTTAATAGAAAAAAATGTGACAATAACAAATGAAAAATTACAAACACTAATAAATGAGTCAAATAAAGATGAAGAATTCAAACAAATAAAACAATTTATATCAAATAACTGGCCTAATAGCATAAATAAAATAAATCAAAATTTGAAAGTATTTTACAAATTAAGACATGAAATAACGCAAGGAAGAAATGGACTAGTATACATTGGTCAAAGAATACTTATTCCAAAATCAATGCGACACAAAATTCTTGACAACATACATACAGGTCATTTAGGCATTCAAAAATGCATAGAAAGAAGCAGAAATGCAGTATATTGGCCAGGTATCACTCAACAAATAGAAAACATTGTAAAAAACTGTCACATATGCAGTAAATATGAAAATTCAAATCAAAGGTTACCATTTAAACCACATGAAATAATAAAGAAACCATGGCAAAAGGGAATAATTATAAATAAAATAAGAGATAGAACTTACAAAATTAAGAAAGGGGATGGAAGGCATATAATTAGAAATGTTCAATTTATTAAACCATTTAACGACAACGCAGAGTATGTAACACCTAATCATGAAACAAATCAAAAATCGTCAAATGACGTATACGATGAAAGTAATAGTGAACAAAATGGCGACATGATAAATTTAGATTTGGAACAAAATATGATACCCGAAAATGACGAACCAAATCCGATAAATAATTGTAACGCGAATCCGAATCGTCGTAAAATTACTGTACCGACTAGATTTAAGGACTTTGTAATGACTTATTAAAATTTAAAAATTTTAGTTTAAATAAATAAAAAAGGGAGATGTTATAATATAGTTTAAGTTTATATTCGTTTGGTTAGGCAACCAAAATAACAAGTTACTTTCTATCAGCATTGTATATATTTTATGTCTTGTATTGTTGAACAAATAAAGAAGACTTGAGTTAAACCTCGACAGTCGTTTCAATAAGACCTACGTCAAATAAAAACCCAAAGTATAATAAAAAATAAAATGCAGGTACAGTTGGGTACAGTTCACATTTGTGAACAAAACAAAAGAAGACGACGTCCTATTGTTACAAACTTTATCTTGCTTTATTTTTAAAATATAAATGGTGTAATTGTTGTACTACCACAAAAAAAAGGTCTAGCAGGATTTTTGTATTCAAAATTAAATATAAAACATTTTTTAAAGTTTTGTATTAAAAAGATAATAAATAATAAGTTATTAATAAAAATAATTTTTCTTGCCACAAATTGCAAAATACAAAAGCAAACGTAACAAATAAACGGAAGTGAAGATAAACGTAGATTAGTGAATAATATCATATTCATAGTATATTTCACAATAAAAGTAACCTATTTGCGATTATTCAATAATTTCTTACAAAGTTATGGTAATTTTTTAGTTCTTAGAAATTAAGGTGGTCATTCTGCAACTGCGCGCGGCGCGGCGCTGTGGGAATAATAACGAAAAGACTAGAACAGCCATTTTGCTTTGGCCTTTGCCTCTCTTTAGTTGTTATCAAGTAAAGAACAATAAATCAAATACGTGGTAAGTATCTGTTGGCTATTGATTCATATTTATAATAATTAACGGGCGTTTTATGATTCTTTTTAGAAACAACTCAAGCCGAATAAACAAGAGTGTGAAGGTTGATATGGAATATGGAATGATACACAGAATAGAATCAAACCTCCCATAACTCGTGACCCGTTTCATCATCGAAAGCCTGCAATTTTATATAGAATATCAACCTCCATGAAGCGTACAGCGATGGTATTGTTGGTTGGCGTTGGATGAGTTCACGGTACTGGTGGCTGAACTCGGCAAGAACTTCAAATAGTCACTGTGTGGGTAGTCCTTCTCAGGGACCATGAACGGTTGCCTGTTTTGGTTTTAGGCGGGGTGTGTAGCGGTTAGAAATAGCGGAGACAACTGCATTTAACATTGTTGGCTGTAGACAAGCGCTTTTGCCGTAGCCACCCGAGTACACAGAAATCCTTTTAAATAGGTTTAGCCCTCTATCTCACTCTCGAAAAGTGGTTCTATTTTTGACTGACGCTTCTTTCATGACTGGACATTTGATTTACTCCATCACGTTTGGAACGTGGTTCCCTTTTCGAGTGTTGCGTCTTATAGGATGTCTAGTCTTTCGCTTGACTATAGAATAAGCAAACATATGTCACCGGGAATAAAGAAACCGACCTATCTGTCTAGCACGGTTAGGGCGTTTTGCTGTGACCTGGCGTGAGGAAAGCGACCGTAGTGACTGAAAGCAATTTGGTCAGTTTCTTTATTTCCTGTTCTGACGGATAATGATTTTTCGTATAGTGTTGAATTTAAAACAATTTCTATGCAAATATTGCATGCCTAAAATAGTCGCATTTTTTGATAAAAAATTGTTATGTACCCTGTTTATACCTGGTTTTGTAATAAAATAAATATTAATAAAAGAAATAATTGACTCTCATTTATAAAAATAAGCCGTGACGTCACACTAGCACGTTCAATGCAAGTGTGAGGGCGAAATCTGTTCTTATTGCGCCATTACGCGTGCATTTCGTCGTGTTGTGCGAGCTATATGCATGTCAATATGCTGATTTTCGTCATACGTCCGGCACGGTGCGTCGTTCGTGACGAATAAAATGCACGCGTGCGAGCGATATGCGTGTCAATATACTGATTTTCGTCATACATTCGGCACGGTGCGTCTTCCGTGACTAATAAAACGCACGCGTGCGAGCGATATGCGTGTCAATATGCTGATTTTCGTCATACATTCGGCACGGTGCGTCGTCCGTGACGAATAAAACGCACGTGTGCGAGCGATATGCGCCGCATATCGCCACTCTAGTAAGAATGCGGGCGATATGAACCTCCATTGATGACGCATCTGCGTGATCATATGAAGGCACGTGCGGTTGCAATTGCATCATTATGCGTCGCACAATTGTTATCTGGGAACTAATGTTTATTTGGAATTAGCGCAAAATTACTCATTTTCTTGGTGCGAAGTTGATATTTCACCCTGTAGATATTAATATATCACACAATAACTAATTCAGCAGCGTACTTAGCTTTTATTCAGTTAATATTAATGACTGTGGATAGGTTTTTAATAGTAGTTATCCATCTACAGCGAGCGATTCGCAAGTGGTGGTACGCGCGGTGGTGGCATTTTCACTGATAATATTTTAATAAAAATAACTAAAGCATCAAAGCAGCAATTATGACTCACTTACCCATAATTAAGTTAATAACTATTATGAATATGTTAATAATGCTAATTTATTATCTATGAACTTATTTTATTTCTACTACTTACAATGTTGTATGGTTTCCTCTAAATGATTTATATCTCTAAATGGCCGGTGTTTGTATACTTTAATTTTTACGTAACCCCACAAAAACAAATCTAACGGGGTAAAGTCGGGGATCTAGGTGGCCAGGATCCTGATTCCGAATTTCTGCCTATCCAGCCATGGCCAAAATGAATTAAAAAGTTCTTGACAAAGTTTATATTGTGTATATGGGCGCACCATCAAGCTGGAACCAAATTGACGGCAAATTGTCCAAAAAAGGTGAACTGAAGATAAAAAAATTAAAAATTAAATTTAAATTTTGACGAAAAAAAGGCCCAAATACTTGATTATTCAAAATACCGCTCAGCACATTAGCCTTAAAATGGTACTGATCTCGGCATTCTACTGTAAAGTTCGGGTTTTCATGTGCCCACCACCGGCAATTTTCTGAAGAAACAGTCCCATTTGACGTAAATGTTGCCTCGTCTGTCCATAGAATATTAAAAAAAAACTATGTTCTCTTCCATTTTCACCTCAAACCCGATGGTAAAGTCATACGTGATGTAGAAGTCTCTTTCTTTTAGTGTACTTAAAAATTTTGGTTTATAAGGGTGATACTTGTTTAGTTTTAGCATTTTATGCACTGTTGATTTACTGCATTGGCTGTGTGAAGCAATCTGTCTAATAGAAGTCGTTTTATGCTCAATTACTTCTTGCAACACTGGCAAACTTGTTTCCTCATTTTCGGCAACATATTTTTGTGGGGTTTCTTGAAGCTATTTTCAACAGACCCAGCCTGTTTGAATTTTCTCATTATCCTGGAATGGTTGAATGGGCAATTTGGTTGTGTGGATGTCTTGAAAATAGCAGCAACATCTCGGTGCGGTCTATTTTCTCCATGTATTAAAACAATTTGTTGGAGTGTAAGGATGGTTTTAAAAAATACAGCACATAAACTAACATAAACTGCAATGGGTACGATTAAATGGATAATGTCTGGATAATGCCTTTGTTTTTCATATCCACCTATGATAACTGCTGTCTGCTTATTTTAAAATTTAAACAATATTGCATAAAGAAAATAAACATTTTGTTTCATATTCATTCATATTCATCATTGGGTTTCCTATACAAGAACCTATACTTAGGTTGTTATTGGTGCGTTTTGTGCTGCTGTATATAAGAAGATGCATTCTTGCATAAAATAATTAATTCAAGACACAATTCATTGAGGTTTCAGTTATGTTTATTAAGATATTATCAGTGAAAATAAAATTTCATAGGTGGTAGTACCGCGCGTACCACCACTTGAGAATCGCTCGCTGTAGATGGATAACTACTATTATAAACCTATCCATCACAGTCAATAGTATTAACTGAATAAAAGATAAGTCACGCTCCTGAATTAGTTATTGTATGATATATTAATATCTACAGGGTGAAATATCAACTTCGCACCAAGAAAATGAGTAATTTTGCGCTAGTTCCAAATAAACATTAGTTATCATACCAAAATAACAAAAAATATAAAAAATGTATTCAAATTTCCAAAAAATAGATTAAAAAGAACCTCTTAGTATCACTGGCATTTACTAATATTTGTCACAGAAGTAATAATTAAGAAAAAAACTGAAAATATTCTTTTTCAAGGTAGGTGGCTCTAACTTCATATTTGAATATAATTTTTACTTCTAAACAACATTTCTAAATAAAGTTTATCGATAATAATGAAAATAAAGGTACTTTACTCTTATCACAAATTCATATATTCTGAATCGCTCGGTATATGGCACCGAAATTTACATATTTGACGGTTGCAGTTTTGCTTTCATACGAGCCGCCAACTTTTATAAAGAATAAAATTTTCTGAGAAATACACAATAAAACTTTTTTCCATATGGTGCGGACTTTCGTGGACACACTGTATGTAACTTCAAATTCTAATTTTAAGTCGATTTATTTATTATACAATTAGTGGGCCCTAGCCCCTATTTTATTTAGGTAAAAGGGGGCCCCCCTTTCGCCGGGCCCTAGGCACATGCCTATTTTGCCTACTGGTTAACGCGGCCCTGCATACCGGTATGATTACAGTGATGTTAAACAATTGCCTGTAATTTTAATAACTTGCAAGATTACTGGCAATATTACATTTGCAATATTAACGTTAATTTTACAATAAATCATACTTGTTCTTGTAAAAACAAAATCAATCATCACCACTTTACAAAACATGTATTTCATATAAAATATACAAAAACTTAACAATTAAAAATAGCTCTATGATAACTGTATATGCTTACGCAGCTAGCATCACCCTCTCGCACATGCTATTGTAACTGCTATATTCGCAAGTGGGGCACTCGTATCGACTGTCCGCAATTTGGTTGCCCTGAAATAAATCAGAAATGTAAATACCAGCTTGCACTTTGTGACAATCTTGCACCTACCTTCAAGCAATTATAACAAAATACATGGGCGCAACCCATATGATGAGGCAAAATTGGGTATTCCCCACAATAGGGGCACCTCGTATTCAACGTATACACCCGAGAATCAATTGTAGAGTATGCTGGCTTCTTATGGAATGGATTTAAGTATTTAACCGTCCGTTTTACTTTATGATAGTTGATTAACGGAATAATATACACAAGTAATTCCTAAAAAAATATTATCATAACCTCAAAGAAATTTTAGGTTAGGTTTAATATATTTTTTATATAAACACATTTTATTAGATGTGCATAAAAACTATCACGTATAACTGATCTATAAATAATATTTACTAAAATTACATACTATAAACGAATCCCATAACAGTTCCCTAGTCATGTATTGGGTATCATAAATTCTCTGTACGTTTTCCTTGGCATAAATTTGATCTAATGACAATACCCGATGAATTAAATCAGGTCGAGTGCCGGTTCTCAAAAACAGAGAAACATTCAGAAACCGGCACAGCTGTATAAAAGCATAAATTCTAGAGAGTGCTGTCTTAATTCGAGATTGTTCTGTGTTATCATCGATTTTGATCTTCAAATAATCGAGACAACTAAACACAACGTAAAACCACTTTTTTATCGGCGTTAAATTATCGTATTTAATCGATAGTAATTTCTGTCCAAACGTGCTGTTGCCTTTTACAATAGAATAATTCAGTATTGCCAGTCGTAATAATAAATTTAATTCATTGTTGAATCTACCAGAAAATCCAGGCTGAAATTAGAAATGTTTATTTGTTAAGCAGATTGTGTTATACGTACAGGTAAATATTTCAAACAATCATGTATGTGTTCCGAGAAGATCTTGTAAATTTCACTATCAAAGTAGGATGCGTTAATCTGGGTAATTCGGAGAAGAGCTTGCTTCGACATTTTTTACGTTTTTGGGCCTCATAAACAAATATTACATTGCAAAATTGTGTTATCTTGAATATCGTAGGTTTCCGATAAATACGTAAAAGTTTAAGAGTTGGCTGCAATGAGAACGGTGAGTGTTGCCAAAACACGTTAAATTAGCGTATAAGGTTTTCAAAATTTAAACTTCTTCTGAAGTGCTAGTTCCATCGAAAATTTAATTATATGCTGAAGTACACAGCTAATATTATAGTGAGCTCTTTTTATGAAAATATTTTCCCAATAACTACAAGATCATAAAATTGTAGAAAGTCCTTAGTTTTGCAACACTGGATTTGTGATATTTACGTACTTTCAGTTGGCTCAACGCCTAGAGTAAGATGTCTACCAAAAATGCGTCTTCTGTTGATGCCCGTACAGAATTGGCTGAGCTGGTTAAAAGAAAAGCAGAAATTGCTGTAAGTAAACTAGATAGTCTAAAAACCAACCCGTCGATTTGTATTACTTCGTTGTTACTCAGTTAATTAGGCTATTTGTTGTCAAACAGCTTGTTGACCCACGTTGCCAACAAACAAACGGAAAGCGGGAAATTTAAATTTCTTCTTTTATTTTCGTCTTTTTAGGAAACGTTGGCTAACCTAGAACGTCAAATTTACGCTTTTGAAGGATCGTATTTGGAAGACACTCAATTATATGGCAATATAATAAGGGGATGGGACCGATACTTGTCCAGTAATAAAACTACCAACTCAAAAGCTGACAAACGAAATAGGAAATTTAAGGAAGCAGAACGTCTGTTTTCGAAATCTTCTATAACGTCTATGGCAGTATGTTTTCCATTGGATATCTAATACATAATATGTTCCAAGTTGCAGTTTTACAATAGTTTTTTTTTTCTTTATTTTGTATTTTACGCAAAGTTTTCCAAATTGGTCATTTAATTTTTGAGCATTATCAAGTTTTTTCTAATAGATTTAGATTTTTAAAAAAGCGGTATTAACAATTTTGGTGATCGAAAATGATTGATGTCTGCATTGTAGATATTTTCGTAGTAGAAAATTTCTTCCCAAAATTTAATGAAATATTAAATTACCACAAACTTCCATATAGAAAGTTTCCTTCTATAGTGAAATTTTACTGTGTAATCATCCTGTACTGAGATAGTATACAGTTTACAGAAACATAAAAACTGATAAACGTTATGATAACGTGACAACAGTATATTTTGTTTCAATAAATGTCCTACACATCTAGTAACAAGGTTAAAGATAATAAAATCTCTAATTTTGCTGAAGTTATGTTTGTCATTGTTGATCATCCTGTACATTATATGTACTCGATTTTCAGCCAGAGTTGGCATTGACATCATCTAATGAGACAAAATGTGCATCTAAAACACATAAAACATAGAAGTGGACAATACTAGATGACCATGGTATTTTTAATTTATAAATATACATAGATGACATATTTCATGATTTTTTAAAATTAATTTTACTTTACGTCAGCCTCTTTCTGGAATCACCAATGCTTCAGAGAGAGCCTCAGAGAGCCAACTATTCTACTTCCTCATTTAAAGATCAAAAGATATTTTTTCTCTGCCAAGACAATCAATGTTGGCCCGACTGGGAAATGAACCTAAGACTTCCAAAGTAGCTAAGTAACCTCTCTAGCATGTAAGCCATTACCCATGAACTAATTTGATTTGACATATTTGAATTTAATATAAGGAATAGCAACATAAATCTTTTGAAAACTTGTTACCTAATAAGAAAATCACAATTATTTACAGTCACCGGATAGTTAGAAACTGCAAGTTGGAACAAACCTACTAATTAAAAAGAAATGTAATTTTTTTTTGTTTTAGGCAGTTAGTGGTATTGCTGATGTGAATCCTGATAAAAGTAAGAATGCTATTTTGCAAAGTACAAATTACAACGCAGACCCTTATATATTTTCCCACCCTTTGTAGTTGAATTGTATTTATTTTATCTCCATTTGTAGTAGTTAATTATTGCTATGTTAATTTACCAATTAAAATTTATTTATTATTTTTACCGTTATCATTTTTTTGTGGTTTAAAAAAATTGGTACCTACCTAATAATAAACCGTGTATGTTTTAATTAGTCATTGCTTATTAGTTGACAGGAATAGTGACACGGAATCTCAGACGAATGAAGATTCCAGTGATACCAACCTCGCACCTGCCTCAAATCACATCGACTCGGGTATCAAAATGACCGGAAAGCATTCAACAAATTCCAACTCAGCATTCACATCAAACGGTACACAAAACGGTCTGGATAGGTCAAGCCCCCATCGTGATATGTCCGCCAAACAAAAGAACTTTGCAAACAGCGCCAAGAAGAGTAACAATAAGAAGGCCCGCCACAGATAATTGTGATCAGTGGAAAGCGAGAAATTTGGCCCGATCCGCCCTAAAGACTATACGGTCCGTGCATAATGTCGATATTATTTGTTCCGTTTTTAATTTTGTACCTCGTGCATAATTCTCTTTTTTTAAGTGATATGACCTGTCTGTGTGAGATTTTTCGGCTTTTAAGTTTGACTGTAATATTACTACTTAAGATTAAAGAATAAACTCACAATCACTTCGCAGTAATTGTTTTATTTGTAATATTTATTTGTAATTAAATAAAGTATTATTATTATTTAATTTCTAACTAAATAAAGTTTTTAATCAAAGAATCAATCAGATGTTCAGATCAAAGAATAAATGATGAATTTTTTCTTTGTTCTAGAATAGGTAAGGTGACTAGCTATCCCACTTTTGGCGGGACAGTCCCAATTTTTCATGTTTTGTTTCACGGAGTTTTAAAAATGTCCTGCTTTTTGGAAAAATTGTAACATTTTCAGTTTCAGAAAGTTATTAAAAAACCTACTATTATAATTAATTTTTTTACTTTATTCTTATTTGGTTCAAAAATTATTTTTTATTCATTTGATAAAAGGCAGTATTATTTTAACTAGGTATGAATATACGGACGTACCGTATCTTATGGACTTACCGTAGTGATCAATGTATAAATTTTATTATTTTGTTCTAAAACAACATTTTGGGGTCACTAGAAACTAAATTAATCATTCATATCTAATCTGGATAGATCAAAAAGAAAGAAATTCTCACTTCTGTTTTAAAAGTAATGTCGGATACAAGAAAAAAACACGACATTAACAAACACTCTTTATTTCAATATCTCTTAATTAAATATTTATCACAATAAAATATCTCATAAATATTACTTCATATCACATTATTTTCTGGATGATGACGACAAAGACTCCGCAAATCGACTTTCTGCAAAACAAAAATAAACAATAAATTAATAAGATAACAAAATATAATTGCAAACAGCCATCTTTCTCAGAACAAATAGTGTAAGTGCTACTAACTATATTAGGTACTTCGTATGGGGAAACAAAATACATGTATTATAAATGTTTGAATCTATCAGAAACATACGTTAACTTTTTTGTGGTTGTTATACTTATTCCAGCCAAACAGCTGTTACGTATCATCAACTTTCAATATTACCTCAGAATATGCTTGCCAGATTTCATATAGTCAATATATGAGTCTCATATACCACATAATACCACCCAATATGGTCTTTGGGCAATAAATAAAAATTAAACTGAGCAAGAACTAGAAAAGATTTAAGGATCTGTATAACATCACAGATTTGATAAGATGTTTTTAATTTAAATATAAAAAATGATAGTTATTTACTCTTAAGCAAATTTAGTATTTTCTTTTTGGTTTGTTGACAAATCCGCATGTTAAATCAAAATTTTGATTATACCTATGGATATTTTGTCAATTTAAATTTAAGTCTATTGGGAACACACTGTTTGTGATGATTTACTTTTCGTTTTTAATTTTTTTATTTGGGACAACTGAAATCTCATATAATTTAAGGATGCTTTTTTAAGCTCCCCTGTAAAACATTTAGAGGACGTTGTCACTTTTTTCTAAAATTTTTGATGACTTTGTCACTTTTAAGATTTTAAGGGTTTCTTATTGCAAATAGGTTTGATACAAACTACTCGATCATATAATTGACAAGAGAAAACTTGGTAAGAATTCATCACTGAGCCCAGGGCGCTTGCTCCATGGGAAAAAAACTCCTGACATTAATAGTATAAAATATTCCATATTCTGTGGGGTACAGCTATTATTGTAGCTGCGCACCTAGGCCGCAGTTGGCCCCTTTTGCTTCCCCGAGATGGATGTCACGAGCGCGCAGTATGGTCAAGGGCAAATGGGTAGCATATCTACCACGTCTCGCATACCAGCCTCTATCCACAACAGGCTGGTTGAACAGACAGGGCTGACTTGTAGCCAATGCCCTGCTGAACAGATAGGATTGACTGCACATGTGGGAGCCAAGGCCCTCCCAAGCCAAGGTCTGTCTCTGTTTGTGAGGCACGTTATCACGTGACTCCATCTAATAGTATGTTATCGAAACCAGAGGGCGAAACTAGTTACAGGACCACCAGCTTAACATGCCATCTGAAGCACGGCGTCGGAGAGAAAAACCCGTATGCCCATCCTGGGATGCAAACCCACGACCTGTGGAGTGCAAGAGAAATACCTTACCACTCGGCCACTCCGCCTACTGACATTAGTAGTAATAACAGTATATTATGTACCAAGTCAAGAAAGTGATTCTTTCTCGAAGCTAGACACTTTTCAAGGCTCGGAAATTTTTCATCATCATTTGCATAGTGATTTTAATCAAATTTCCACATGACCGTTATACCCGTTTACAAAACTTTGGTTAATGACAACCTCCTTCCAAAGAAATTAAATAATAAAAAAATTCAGACAAAAGTTTTTGATTTTAAACAGGCCATCCTATGATACATAACACTTTTTCCCTATGCTGTTTGTAAAATTGGTACCATCTTCTGACTGGTTCATCATTCAAACAATACGTTTCCTTACATGAGTTCCTTCAAAAGTTGGACTAATATACATAGTATGTATGGTCTGTACAACCTCTAAACCAGCGGTTCCCAACCTTTTACTCTTGCGGAACCCTTTAAATTGGGTTGGAACCTGGCGGAACCCCAACAGAAAAATTAACAATGTCCTTTCCAAGGCATTTCGAGTATTTTTTTGCGAAGAGAAAAACGAGTAACGCAGTTTTTCAAGTAACCAGATACAAGCCTGTAAAGAAACGCAGTTTAATGATTGAATATGACTTACTACTGTGAAATTAGAGTACTTTTATTATCCAATAACCAGCGATGTTTCTCTTCTTTTACAGCTTTTTTGGTAGTTTATTACATTCATGTTCTGTAACATCGCACATATTTCTCTCTAGGTATAAAGTTATTTGTTCTTTTCAGTTCCTTCAAGTATTACCAAAGGAAGGAAAAAGAAAATACAAATCATACAATGCAAAAACGAAGAAAACAAAAAGTACCTTTTACAAATAATTAGATAAATAAATTCTTTAAAAAAATAAAAAGAAATTATTGGTCAAAATACAAAAATTAAGAAATATTTATTCTGATTAAAAAGTTTCATATGGACCTATTGATAACAAGTTAATATTCCTTAATATTCCATTTTAAATTGTGTTTTATTAATATTTTGTTATTTTTAAGGTATTGAAAAATAAATAAGTCCTTATGAAATATTTTAGTCAGTCAACAATAATTACGTTCTGAGAAAAAAGTGTGGGCATAAACACCCAACTAGAAGATATTTCTACCTACACACTAATTTCATCTATAAGAGATGATCTCTACATTGTTTTGTTTTGTTTTCTCTTAAAGTTTGCTAAATAAGAAAAACTTTGCTCATACATACACAATGTTGAAATCTAAACTGATATAAGGGTAGTTATAGTAAATGGTGCAGATTGCTAATAAATGTTACAGTTATCGGTAGTGTATAAGTGGTCCAATCAAATTTATATTATTTATTACAATATTGCATTTGTTAATATTTCTTCCAGTATTATTACAGTGGATAACGCAACACTTCATGTGTCCCATTATGATTATTTATACCAACGATATGCTATTAGGTCTGACGGATTGAAACATTGAACATTGAAACATTGAAACTACTGCACATAGTATAGGCAGGTATTTCTCCGCTACAGGCGCTTAGATCGTTTCTCAAGTCCCCTCCACGGTGTAGGCACAGGGCGAATACATATAGCAACAATTAAAAAACTATAGAGAGGCGGCAAAATTAATTGAAATTCAATCATCAATATATAATAAGAGTTGTCGAGCATGCAGGTGTCACCACTGTGGCTAAGAACATAAAGTAATGTGTAGTTAATAGAATGTGGATGGTCTAAATAGTTTTTAAATTTAAGGAGAAAATTATTAACGCCAACGTGAAAAAAAATTTAACAAAACTTCCACAATAAAAAGTTGCAAGTCAATCTCACATATCTCATATATTTTGTCATAACTTCATATATTGCTATAAGTAAGTAGTACTATTTATTTTGAAAAGTAAATCTGGCATCTCTGTATCTAAAAATTCAAGAAAAATACTTACGCATAAATATCCTAGGTGATTTCTTATCGATCAACAGCTTTGTCAGAATATAAAACAACATTGTTATGAGGCATAACACAGTCACAGAAGCAATGAATCCGTATTCATCGTGATGTCTGTACCGGCAACATTTCTCACTCCAGAACATTCTCGTCGTATTCATCTAAAACACAATCGCAATTAGAGTAAAACATATCCCCCAACTCAGCAATCGGGATAAAATGACATCCCCCTTATTTAATCGTCTGGATTAAAGAGTGTACAAATGTTACCAGGTATTATACAACTTGAAATTTTACTCACTAGATCAACGATATCCATACACATCCCAATCTTAGCATTTTCATCACTTATTCCATTGTAAAAATCACTAAGAGACAAGTACGAGTCCATGCAATTAGTACACATATCGGCAACTTTATTATACGTCTTATTTATACATTTTTGATTCTTGTCATATAAGTCGTTAAATTTTATTGTTTCATTCGATTTATTATGAGTTAGCTCACCGTTTATGACTTCAAAACATTCTAGAAATAATTATTAGTTTTTGTAATAATACATTTACACTAACATACCGTAGCATTTCGCACGATTCCATAAATCGTAAACGTTTTGGTACATGGTTACGACTATACCTAATCTATCTAAGTTGACATAATGAAATATGCATTGCCCTTGAGTATCTGAATACTAAAACCGAAAATAATTACTGCAAACAAATTTTTATTGTTTCTGAATATTTACCAAGGATAAGTTCTTATAGCTCTCGACGACATCTATATAATTATCAATACATAATTCGCAGAGTTTTATCGGATGAGCATTCGATATAGAACACATTGCAAATGTGGCTACCGCCTTCCCAAAATTCTCATTGTATTGTGTACAGTTGGTGGTATTTGTTTGAGCTGTCACAGAACTGAAAATTTCCAAATTATATATTTTGCTATCCAAATATTTTGGTACTTACTCAGTTAATTGGAGAAAAATAAATATTAGATAGTAACAGAACATGTTTGCTGGTATTTAACTAATTAATAAAAAGTATTTCATTATAGTTAATTAAATAGCAAGAGGAAAATAACGTGCTTATTATTGTTCGTATCTTGAATGAGCCAAGTCAGCCAAGGTGAGCCAATTGAACAACAAAGACCCAAAAGTAAACATAACCTCGTTCAAGAACTTCTAGATAGGCAGTGTTGCCAATTGTGGTTAAATGCAAACCACTATATCCCCCTAGATTATCGATCCTCGGATTTCCAACCATAGATGGCGCTGTAATGTGTAATAATTGACACCTAACCTTAAAATATTTTTATCTGTTCGATACATAATATAATTTATCAAAATGTTATTGGAGAAATTGAGCCAAATCTCATCACTATTATCAACCGCTACAAAATTAGCATCAACAAATGTAAGTAAACGTTTCATTTCCCAATAACAAGTAAACCTAACCGCAAAAATGTAGCTTCAATTTGCTAGATCGAAATGGGTAGACGCTCGCATGGTAAGAGACGTTAAACGGAGACAGATAACTACGGAATTCGCGCCGATGAGGTTACGAGTGAACGCCATGCGTAGAAACGATATCTTGCCTGCGGAGATCAAGGAGTTGGCCACAGCTGAGATCAATTCGTTCCCTAGGGATTCTACGTTGATGAGGTGTAAGAAACGTTGCGTATTTACATCAAGGCCTAGAGGCATTGTATATAGATGGAGGTTGAGTAGGATAGTGTTTAGGTCATTAGCCGATTATAATAAATTGGCTGGGGTTCAGCGGGCAATATGGTAGACAGTGTATAAAAGTAGGATGTTCATTTGTTGATTTTAAGTTAATAAAAGTGTATGTAATTTATATGATTGAGTTTTAATTAGATAAAATATAATTAATTAATTATATATTAAAAAGCTTCCGCAATTTCCTTATTCTTGATTTTATATAAATTATTGCTACATGTTTAGTGTCCAACTGGACACTTCTTCAGGCACTACAGGAAAATGAGATAAATATTATACAATTGACAAACAAATCATTGTAAAAACTTAATTGAAACAAATTTACATTTTGTCAAACGTGGAGAACATATATGTTGTCTATATGAAACTCTCACTGTAAACTGACTATAACACTATCCAAAATCAGAACTGAATCCTCAGGGCCAAAGTAAGCTTTTGCGAGGCCGGGTTCAAAAATTGCGCGGGCCAAAGAGTACTGCCAAATAATTTACTTATTATATATAAACACATTATTGCACTATGTAATTTACATACATACATGGGTTACACTGTCAAATGGATATGTATGTGGTAGCAAAATGTGAAAAGTATTATCAATAAGAAACTAAACAAAAAAATGTTTAAAATCCTTTTTAAGTCGCCCGAGGGTATAAACATCAAGTAATGCTCGAGGTACATACAAAATTTTGCGACTTACAGCATTATTCTTGTTTATAACTACACAAAATTGTGCACTGGTACGTCCAAGTTTTATCAAAAGGAAACGCTATCAGTCTCACTAAGTAGGTGAGTCACAATAGACACAAAAAACCTAATAGTCAGAGTAAAGTTGCTAGACAATTCCACAGAAATATTGCATGGTGATAGCCTCGTATTCAACTATGTACTTAGGCAGATTTTTTTTTAATTTAAAATATAAAAATAAAACGCTGTGCTAGTCAGAGCTTCTTTATTGGTTATGTACAGAAGCTGTTACAAGTCAACATTTATTTTCAAGTCTATCATCATCAAGTGTTTCAACGAAAGGACACTGCCGATTGCTAACATCAACGTAATGAAAACAGAAAAATAAAAAGGTAACGGAAATCTTAATTCTACAAAATTTAAATCGGTGATAGAAAGAAGAGATGCTCCTTCGCATGTTGCCTGCGTGCATACTGAAAATAAAAGCCGCAAGTAACGGGATATCAACAAACCAACGACCGAGGAAGGGGCGCAAACGTAGAATTTATAAAATATAAATAATAAACTTATTTAAAGAATAGACAAACAAAAAAAAAACGGTAATCATAATTATAAAAGTACGAGAGCAACGTCGAGGGCAACGGTGCTTTTCCTCCTAAACTCTTTGCGGTGAAAATAATTCTGCTGGAGCCATCTAGAAAACAGTAAACGATGGTTATTGATGAAGATGTCCTTGGCTAAAATGGCTGCAGACAGTACTAAGTCTAGTTATTTCTTCTTTTGGGCCTTCTCGGCGGCCTTTGTGACTTTACCAGTCGTGTCTTTGAAAATGACCGACTTTATCACGCCCACAGCGACGGTCTGACGCATGTCACGGACGGCGAAGCGACCCAGAGGAGGGAACTCCTGGAACGCTTCGACGCACATGGGCTTTGACGGCACGAGGTTTACAATGGCCGCATCTCCCGACTTTATAGACTTGGGATTCTCTTCCGTGGTTTTCCCAGTACGACGGTCGCACTTCTCCTTGATCTCCGCAAATTTACAAGCAATGTGGGCAGTGTGGCAATCCAATACTGGAGTGTACCCATTTGCAATCTGGCCAGGGTGGTTCAGTACAATCACCTGCAGAAAAAGAAAAATCGTTAAAAAGTTTATAAAACAATTTATCAAATTTTAGAAGTCTTTTTCTTCTACTTTTGTGACTGCCAATTTGATGTATACCTACTTAGGCCAGTCAATCTTGATATTTGGGGTAAAAAAAAACTACTTTTAACGAAACAAATATCTATCGATTCAGAAAATTCTCCCAAGCAAGGATGCAATTGTGTACTTTCAATTTTAAATTGTTTAAATTAATTAAAAACTGTCAATAATTGAAGTGTCATTGCCAAAATTACGCGCAGTTTTAATTTGAATCCAATAGGGTATTTGACTGTATTAAAAATATGGCTCGTCTTATAGTCATCCTAATAGATCACCGTTTAAGAAAACTATTTATTACTTTTCAAAAAAAATATGCTTTATTTCTATTAAAAACCAAAATTAAAATTTATTCACGTCCTATCACGTGATTGAAAACGCTCTGTAATTGGCTCAGTCTCCAGGGACGTCATTCGTTAGTACGCTTAGAGCACGTTCGGTTTGTCAGGGTAGGATATGGGGAGAGCAATGCTCAGATAACCTGGGTTCTCTCTCTTATATATGCAGATAAACGCCGTATAACGTTAGTCCGTCTATTATGCAGCGCGTCACTCTCACCATACAATACCAGGTTATCCGAACGCGCTCTTATGCTTCTCCTGTTTGAATTTAATAGCTCTAAAGTGCCATGTTAGCATAACTTTGTAGGTTAGGATAGCCCTAACCTTAAGCTGTCAGATCAGATAATTATTCAATCGAAATCGAAATCAGATTATTCGAGTCAGTTTTACTTATGTCGAAGTAATCTTTACAACAAAAAACACTTGTATTGGCCGCTATTTATTTCATTTGGATTTCTACGAGCCAACCACTTTCTTCGCAGTTTCAAATCTTGCGGAACAGCTACAAATAGTTTATCCGGAGTTTTTCTTGACGTATTTCTGCATTGTGGATTTATACACCATTTATAACCCATTTTTGCTGACAGACCATATGGGCCGATTTGACATCTACTATCGGGTGACGTTACACGACAGAAAGTATCGTTTTGGCGAAACTTTTTGTGATTCAATTTTTAACGCTGATTTTTATGAAATATTGAGGAAATAATTACGAAAAATAATGCATTTACAATGTAGAGTGAAGGAATAAAGACACTAAGATGGTTTTCCAGTAATAGTCTAATACCCTATTGTAATTGACACTAAAAAAATTCCGCTTCTAGAGGAGCAAGTTCTCTACAAGTGTGGGGAAGGATCATATACTCTACAGTTTATAGCTTTTGTATAATTAAAAATAAAAGTACCACTGTTTTCCAAATTTTCATTTCTAGAAAACAGTTCAGTAGTATATGTAAGTCTATGGAAATATATACAGGGTGTATATTAAATGAGTGCAATAATTTTTAGAGGTTATAGATCTTCATAATTAGAGTAAAAAATTCAAATACGTTTTTTCTCTAAGTGACACCAGTATTGAGTAATTAATTATTGAAAATGCAGAATTTGACGCCACACGTTTTTAGAAAGGGTAGTAGCGACTTGACTTAGAGCCTGTGGCGAAACAACTTTCAGCTGAGCTAGGGGAAGTCCCATGCGTGCTTTAGTTTACGCTCTGCAGTTTCTGTTTGTCGAGTCTCTTGGTAGTTATTTTGTGGTTTTGTGTTTCAAAATGGACAATTTTAGTAGTGGTGAGTACGTGGACATGTTACTCGTTTATGGTGAATGCAGAAAAAATGCAGCGGCCGCTCAAACACATTATTCGCAACGATTTAGAAACCGGCGCGTCCGTAATAATAGAACTTTTGTTTCCGTGGTTCAACGGTTAAGGGATAGTAAATACCGAAGAACAAATCTTGCACATGGTCCACGAAGATGATCGACGAGCACTACAACAATTATTGCTCGACCAGTCGGAGTTTCCCACGGGATAGTGCACAGAACACTACGTGAAAACCGTGGTATTATTATTAGAGGTATGCTCATACTCATGTGGAGTAGGGATGAGAATCTGCGAGAATCTTCGTTACGTTAATATCCGCTGGGCGCGCTGCATGGTTGAAGAATAATAACATAAACATAACTAGTACCAATCCAATTTTTGTTTATTTATGCTTATTTCTGCGTACATAATGCAAATGCTGGAAAGTTTTCTTTTTATACAAGTACGTTTGTCTGTTATGTTTTATAAATTGTTAGTGGCATAACCCCTAATAATGTAAACATAACTAGTACCAAACCAATTATTGTTTATTTATGCTTATTTCTGCGTACATAATGCAAATGCTTGAAAGTTTTCTTTTTATACAAGTACATTTGTCTGTTATGTTGTATAAATTGTTAGTGGCATAACCCCTAAGTTTGACATATGCAATGTTGGTTGTCTACATATCACCTGCGCAGTAGCGGTCGTAAATTCGTCCAAAAATTAATCATACCTTTATATTCATACCACGGTGAAAACTTACTTTGGGTATATCGGGAAACGCGTGTACAAGGTTTGCTCCCACAGGATTATTTACAGAGGGTCATGTGTGAATGGTTTCGTGGTGAATGTCAAACCAATGAAAACTGTCCTACTTTGGTACTTTCCACTGATGAAGCGACATTTACCCGAAACGGAATTTTTAACAGCCGGAACATGTGCCACTGGACGTATGAAAATCCGCGAATTATACGACGTACCAATTTTCAGCACCGATTTGCCATTAATATCTGGGCCGGAATTATTGGCAATTGTTTAGTAGGGTCAGTGGAACTGCCGCCCGTCTTAATGGTGAAGAATACTTTTTACAAAACACACTACCAGGTTTGTTAGAAAATGTGCCGCTTGATGTTCACCGTGAAATGTGGTTTATGCACGACGGTGCTCCTGCACATAAGAGCCGCATTGTAGTGCAACATTTAAGTGAAACATTTGGTAAAAAGTGGATAGGGATTAATGGACCAAGACGGTGACCAAGTCGTTCTCCTGAGTTGAATCCTCTGAATTTTTATTTCTGGGGTTAATTAAAAGGATTAGTGTATAAGACGAAAGTAAACAATGAAAATGAACTCCGTGAGCGAATTATCAATTGTGCTGAAATTGTGCGCGATGACATTGAACGCCGTTCTTTATGTGCGAATTGGAGGCGCCGGGCAGAAGCGTGTTTGGATGCAAACGGTGCGCACTTTGAGCAGTTTCTTTAAAATTTTTGGTAAGTTTACTGTTAAATCATTGAATACATCGTTATTTATACACATTTCGTGAGCTCCGCGTGCTACAGATAGGTGCGGGCTAGTTTTCGACGGAGTACTACACATTATGAAAACATGTGGGTAGTGGCAATTGAATTTTTAACAGCAAAATTTTGAAAAATTTTGTTAAGATTTTTTGTTCCTCATATTACTGTTACATTGCCCCTCCAAATTATTGCACTGAATTAATTTACACCCTGTATACTTCTGAACTGATTTTGTCTTCAGCAAATACAACATTTGCATTCCAAAAAATAAGCCTTCTCATTTAGCCTTCTTTTTCTCTCACTAGTTTGTAAAAAAATGGCAACAGATCACACTATTTCCATGACATTAAAAAAAAATGCAAAAAAAATATTTACCTGGGCTGTAAAGTCAGCAGCACCCCTAGGTGGGTTATTCTTGGAATCGCCGGCAACGTATCCACGGCGCAACTCCTTGACAGAAACATTCTTAACGTTAAAACCAACATTATCTCCGGGCACTGCTTCCTGCAGAGCTTCATGATGCATCTCGACGGACTTCACCTCAGTTGTCAAACCGACCGGGGCGAAAACAACAACCATGCCAGGCTTCAGCACTCCAGTCTCCACACGACCCACTGGTACAGTTCCGATACCACCAATTTTATAGACATCCTGAAATACAGGAAGTGATTTGTCACAAAAACAAACATTCAAATTTGTTAAACTTTGACATTATTTTAAAATGTTTGTACTTTAGTACAATATTTCTTATGCAAGATTGGTTTTTATCATTTCTCAGACTTCCTCTCACAATTTTATACATAAAGGTGGTAGCGTGTGTATATGTAAAAAAATATCTCTGATAGCAGTAAATTTTGCAATATACAAAGTCAAATTTGCAATATTTATTCCAATTTAAGCACTGTTAAGACAGGGTAAGTTTAGTGCCTGTTCCACCGTAAAAATATCTTTTGCTAACTATATATATATATATATATATATATATATATATATATATATATATATATATATATATATAACTAAGTGCGTTGGCTCATTACTGAAGAAATCGGGTATCACGGTAAGGTAAAGAGCACCAGCTTAGGTAAAGGATCTTTTGCCTAACCCAAAGGATATCACACCAATCTTGAAGAACGAAGGGGTATACAAGATAACATGTGAGTGTGGAACATGCTATGTAGGACAGACAGCACGATGCATCAAATGTCAAGTCAAGAAGCACAGTAGAGACACCCAACTTAGGCAAGATTCCGCTGTTGCTCAACACTTGCATGAGTCAGGACACAGAATGGATTTCGATGACATTAAGATGTTGGCAAGGGTGAGTTATTATCATCGAAGGCTTATTAGAGAAGCCATCTAAATTTAAAAACATCCTAACAACATCAATCGTGAGGCGGCACTGACATTAGTAGGGTCTGGAAATTGATCATAACGCGGTAGCTCCAGATGTGTGCAGTGAGGTGTAAATTTAGGTATATAAGGGAGATTTCTTTGGTAGGTCTTCAGTATTCAGTTAGCTCTGAAGAAGCGAGCAACATGGTTCGCGAAACGTCAGTATTTACAAATCTTGACCCACGGCATAACCCGGAAGCAATATACTTTCTATATATGGGACGTTCTTTCTCAAACGGAACATCGCTCTGCCCAAAGTTCCTTTTGATTGAATATAATGATTGTGGGCTCAAATTTCTTGTTTTTTAATCCGATTTATGGGCCCATTGGGCCTTTTTGAAAATTTCAAAATGGTGGCTCAAAATGGCGGCTAGAAATCCAAGATAAATCAAGGGCTTGGTTTAAAAAAATGTATAAAAAAATAAATACGCGACGGATTTCGTTATTTTTTGTCTTAATTTGTTGGTAATGGATCACTCTAAAATGTTGATATGGTAGAATGGTGAAATGCAATATGGAGGATCCAAGATGGTGGACTAGAAACAATAATCAAACGTTTTGCGCCAAATTCGATTTGGATGTGTTTAGCGGGCGAGGTTTGGGGTTGCTGGTCACCAATCCGTATTTAGCTTTTAGGAATTCAAGATGGCGGTGAAATTTTAAAAAATCGACCTTTTTACATCAAATTTCTTATTTATTCGGGTGTTTGGTGTCACTGATTATGAATTTAATACTAGATTTTTAAAACTCCAAAATTATATCTATGTATGAAGCCCGCATTACTTTTTTAAACTTTTCTAAATTTTTTTGTTATTTAAAAAACATTTTTTTTATTTTTATAATTTTTTTGGTTAGCAGATATTCATTTCAAAATAAGGTAAGACTACTATAGTGACACTCGAGTCGGACCAAGTGTCAAGCACTTTTCAGGAGAAGTAACGCGAACTTAACATGTGTACAACCCGTAACTTTTACGCGCGTCGGAATCATAAACACCTGCGGCAAGTACCAATCATATGAAATGAAATGAAATGAAATTTATTCTAGTTGCAAAAACAGGCTACAAAATATACATTATATATAATATGGCAACTGTACAGCAATGAGTCATTGTAAGGTATATGGACCTCTTCTTCCTTCCTTAATTGAGGGTTTTCATGTATCTGAGAATACATGCATACATGCATACAGTCAAAATAGGGCCAATGAAGAAAAAGCGTAACCGAAAAGTGAATTTTGCGTATATTGAAAGTAATGGAACGTATGAAGTTTTAAATGATGAAACTTTTACGGTACATCGGCTGCTACTCCATCTGCTAACCAAAAAAATTATAAAAATAAAAAAAATATTTTTTTAAATAACCAAAAAATTTAGAAAAGTTTAAAAGGTAATGCGGGCTTCATATATAGATATAATTTTGGAGTTTTAAAAATCCAGTATTAAATTTGTAATCAGTGACACCAAAAACCCGAATAAATAAGAAATTCAATGTAAAAAGGTAAATTTTTTAAAATTTCGCCCGCCATCTTGAATTCCGAAAAGCTAAATACGGATTGGTGTCCAGCGACCCCAAACCTCGCCCCCTAAACACCTCCAAACGGAATTTGGCGCAAAACGTTTGATTATTGTTTCTAGTCCACCATCTTGGATCCGCCATATTGCATTTCACCATTCTACCATATCAACTTTTTAGAGTGATCCAGTACCAACGATTTAAACCAAAAAATAACTAAATCCGTCGCGTATTTCTCTTTTTATACATTTTTTAAACCGAGCCGTTGATTTATTTTGGATTTCTAGCCGCCATTTTGAGCCACCATTTTGAAATTTTCAAAAAGGCCCAACGAGCCCAGAAATCGGATAAAAAAACAAAAATTTTTAGCCCAAAATCATTATAATCAATCAAAAGGAACTTTGGGCAGAGCGTTGTTCCGTTTGAGAAAGAACGTCCCATATATATATATATACATATACATCTCTTATAAAAACATGTTTAGATATTTAAATACTTTAAAGCATTTTGCCACCAAGCCATGTCAAAATCTTAATAAAAAAAATCAATAAATTTTTATCGCTATAGGGAATTGTGTTGGCAGGTTCACTGGACATGTGTAAACATAAACTTGCTCTGTCTAAAGAGTGTTTTAAAGTTACAGTAGTGAATATGACTTCTAGCAATCGAATATTTAGAAAAATTAGTAACATGTCATTTCTAAGCACAACTACACATCACCCACATTTTTCTTTGACTTGTGTACACTGTATGGGAGTATATTGTATGTATATGTATATATGTATGTATATATTACTATTTTGTATTTACATGAATAAATATTTGAATTTGAATTAAGGTATTATAATTACAATCCCTTTATGGAATCTAATGTCTGGTATTTATAAACTGAATTCACCTCTTATCATGTGAGATTGATCAAAATAACCTGCAGTAGCAAACAGTAGTATTATGAGTAAGCCTTGGCCTCAAGTTGCAAATTGATAATAACAGCTGATGTGAATACCGCCAACCGAGATAAGCTTTACAATCAAAACATTCCTTTGGTAAATCCAGCTGATGTTATGTCATTTATGTTTACAGTTTGAATTTGATGATTTGTTTGTTCAATTGTAGATTCCTCAGTAACAATACCTTCGTTTTAGAACATACCCTAGTACATATTCTTGCTACATTTCTTTCTTTTTAAATAAATGTAGTTTTGAGTAAAAAGTTCAATATGAACTTATTTGTTTTTCAGTTCATTAAAAAGTTACAGTCATTTAAAATATTTACAAACCTAAGAAAAATAAAAAATAGAACATATCCAACAACAAAGCAAAAAAATGTATGTCCCAGAAACAATAAACAGAAAAAAACAATGTAATAGCCATTGCAATAAAAAAGTAAATTATAGTAACGAAAATAAAAATAAACTGAGTAAACAAATAAATCCATATGAAACATTTGACACACTGATGGCACAAACAAGAATTATTAAAAAATATAACAAGTTTGCGAATTGGCAGGTTATTACTTATGATTCCTAAAAAAAAAAGTTAGAAAAAACATTTAATCTTTAGTGAAACCATTTATTCTGGTTTGTGCCATAGGGAGACAAAGACAAATACAATGTCAAGAGAATTCTTAAAATTAATCATTTAGTTTTTACAAAACAACAACAAAACAAAGTTTTATATGCAAATTTTATATCTTTTTTTAATCAATAATTTTTCTATTGACATCCCGAAAACTATTAAGTTTAGGAAAACAAATGATACATTATTATACAGAGGATAAAAATAGTGAAAGCTACAATGGGAGAAGAAATGTTACATAAAAAAAATATAATAATAATCTTCCAAAAATGAGGTATTATGCGATTTGGCCCCTCGTTAATTCTTCAAATTTGTTCCTGAGATTTTAACAGTGTATTCTTTAAACGATACAATCAAATACATAATTAAAAATACATTTTGTTTTGAAAATTTTCCACCAGAATGTCCCCTTAATATACTGGTTTATTAATATTCTCTTTACTCAACTTGACTCAGCACGTTACTCAACATAACATTTACTATCTGTAAAAATTTTGCGTCTACTCTTGTACAGGTTGGTGTGCTCTGGAGGATATATGAGGATAAGTCTTTTTGTCAAAATTTGTAGTACTGTGTAGGTATACAACTCAGCGACCGATAAGAAAGGGTTCTCCGACTGCCAAATAAGTCCTATTTACAATGGAACAATCGTCAAATGCCCATTTAATTATATTGGGTCGTCAAAGGACCCTTTCATGTCTGTCCTGAAGATTACCTCAGTTTATCATTGCTGTATCTCCATTATTAAAAAAGGCACATAAAAATTGGAAGAGCGGTTTGAGAGAAAATTATTGATGTGCACAATAAGAAAAAAAATCATTTATCTTTTATATCAATTTTTTATATAAAAAATGTTTTCCAGAAGGTTTTTGAATTAGTTCAATTATTATTTGACTCAATCTTTGCATTTAATATCAAATTATAGGTAATTAGATAAGCAGTAACCGTTCTAGATACATTTCTATAGAGGCAAAACACTTATGTCAAGGAATTCTCACCTGCAAAGGAAGACGAAGGGGCTTCTCTGTAGGACGACTCGGGGGCAAGATTGCATCCAACGCTTCAATCAGGCACTTCCCCTCAGCTTTGCCCTCCTTGCGTTCAACAGCCCATCCCTTGAACCATGGCATTTTATCAGACGGCTCAAGCATATTATCCCCGTGCCATCCAGAGATCGGTACAAAAGCGACGGCTGCTGGATTGTATCCAATCTTCTTGATGTACGACGACACCTCTTTCTTGATCTCCTCAAAGCGTGTCTCCGAGTATGGGGGCTCCGTAGAGTCCATCTTGTTCACACCGACGACTAGTTGCTTCACACCTAACGTGAATGCCAACAAGGCGTGTTCGCGGGTTTGACCGTTTTTCGAGATTCCAGCCTCAAATTCTCCGGTACCAGCAGCAACAATGAGGACAGCACAATCGGCCTGGGAGGTTCCGGTAATCATGTTCTTAATGAAATCGCGATGTCCCGGCGCGTCGATGATCGTAACGTAATATTTAGCGGTCTCGAATTTCCATAAGGCAATGTCAATCGTGATACCACGTTCACGTTCTGCTTTGAGCTTGTCTAGAACCCAGGCGTACTTGAATGAGCCTTTGCCCATCTCTTGGGCCTCCTTCTCGAATTTCTCGATTGTTCTTTTGTCGATACCGCCACATTTGTAGATGAGATGGCCTGTCGAGGTTGACTTCCCAGAATCTACGTGGCCAATGACCACGATGTTGATGTGGATTTTTTCCTTACCCATTTCTGTTTTCTCCTACTGTAATCTCTGGAAATCGCGAGAAAGTTTGTATTAGGATTCAAATTATTGCGCGCTTACGTTTGACCTTGATTCGCTTCGAATTCGCATCAAAGATCGTAACGAAATGTGAAGAAAAGTATTCGAAAATAAGTGACAGTTTGAATTTTGTGCCGAGCTGTCCGTCCTGGGATAGCGAATCAATAAAGCCGGTTGTATTGATTCCGACCTAGGGCGGATGAACTCGCGAAATGGTTATGGACGGTAGAGAAGAAAAAAAAGCAGCACGGAACATACCCGGCGCGGAGACCAATACCGGTTGAATCTGCCGCGATTTTGCAAATTTGCGAAACGAAAAAAATGTAGCGCAACATTACGAAATATGTATTAATACGTACCGGTATATTAAAGGCCCGTAATTAGATACGCCGGCGCCTATTTTTGCAAATTGAACGGGAATGTTAATGACAGTGACGCAGCACGAAAGCCCGCAACGCCAATTTTAATAATTCAACTGGGAATAATCAAAATCCCAAATCGCTACACCCTTGGACGACAAAATTCGTATTTTTCATCCAAGACGTCAAAAAATAATCTCCGAAAATACACGAAAATTACGAGCTCAGATTTGCAAAAGAAGCACGATTATTCGATGGATTTTTGCACAAACGATTTTCATGGATTTTCAAAAAATAATAACGACTTAAGAAAGCTCTGCTCACCTTAAAAGCACTGCGAGAGGGCGAGAATGCGAATCGACGAACCCACGAACGAGTGAGCGGAAATGCAAGGAGTCGTCCTAGCGGTGGTGGGGATACCCTATTGATTTTCGCGCAAACCCTTTGCGGACTTTATTTAATGACAAAATTATGGCGATCGGACGCCGGTATAAAAACCATAAGTCAGTGACAAATATCGTTCAGTTCGGATCAGTATAAACTTCGCTAAAAAATCGAGAGGCGGTTTAAGGGGAAGGGAGTAATAAATAGCCGCCAATACGGAGGCGGTTCGAATTAGCAAACCGGAAACGCGGCGAGGAAGGGCAAAAGCTTTCAAATGCCGGCGGCAAAATCTCAATATTCAAAACTCGGAAATAAAACACCAATATTACTTTAACAAAAATATATTATTCAATATATATGTTCTAAAAGTTGCAGTAACATAATTTATTTGGTATTATTTACAATATGTACATGGGTAAAGGAATTATTGCGGTTTTGACGGTGACGAGCCCCAGATGGGCAAGTAGTTCGACCAGCCCTTTTCGCCTCTCGCCACTGTGGTTAATTTGTGTGTCTCTTCTGGGGACAGCTTTAAGATCGTGTTTAGAACAGGCACAAGTCGCTCTCTTTCATCACCATAGCCCAACGTTAAAAACTGCAAAAGAAAGGGTATTGATATAAACTCATTTTCTTTAATGTTAAAAAACGGGAAAACGTTTATCTTGGTTACTTGAGTCAGTTTGTTTGGTAAGTGTCAGTGCAGTAGGTTAGAAAATTAACATTTAAAGTTACAATTTCAAACAGAATTTTGGTTGGAATTTAGTGATGAGCCATGAGAATATTCAAATGGCACATTTTCTAAGTAAAATTTTAAGCAAGAATAGAGTTTATTTATTCCTTTTTAACTTTGATTTGCAACGCCACTAAAAATTTTAGGGATAAATCTAGTGTATTTGAATTCTAGTAATGCATATATAAAGTGTATAGCAATGATCACAAATATGATTCCAAGTAAGTCTAAAAATACTCTAGACCAGTCAAATTAGGTCCAAAAATGCTAAAATAAGGATAAAATTAGTATCATTCCAGATTTGTCTTTTTCATTTTTTTGTGTAGGTTTATTTAGACGTTTTGAACAATACAGGGTGAAATAAAAAAGGTCCAAAGTCGTTTATTTTTTAAATACTTATCCAATGATATCACACACAACCTAGGTTCTCATTTAAACTTGAGATCCTAAGTTCAGTGATGCCTACTTCCAGTATATATTGGAAATCAACACTACTATCATTAAATTCTCCAGGAAGGCTTGTTACGCAATTTTTTTCCTGAATCACTTTGGCATCATATAACAAAGAAAAAAACCCTGGCACGGATAGTGGGTTACGTTTTGTATTACAAAAGTATCCATCGATGGAAGATGGGAGTTTTGTGTGATTTTCTCGAAAAAAAAAAAAGGATATTTGTCATATTTCACATAAAAAAGGTTATATATTATCTGTTTTAATACAACTCATGTTTCAAAGATCTAAGCATCTGAATACATTTATAAAAAATAAATACCATGAACTAAAAATTAGAAACAAGCTGAGTTCTCTTATATACAACCATATTTTTGTTTTTAATAATGTCTCTAAAGTTCCGATCACCTTGCAAACAAACAAAGAAAAAAATATATAGTGTGGAAGATGATAAAATTTTAAAAAGAGGATTATGAATTAATTTGTTTTTTTTTGGGGGGGAAAATGATTATTATAAATTTATTAACTCGTACGATTTTCTATCAAAAAGGTATGATGTAAGATATTGGCGGGTGCGTGACGCAAGCGGCCTCTACAGGGGTAGCCGTAAATGGTGCAGATTGCTAATAAATATTACGGTTATCTGTAGTGTATAAGTGGTCCGATCAAATTTATATTATTTATTACAATATTGCATTTGTTAATATTTCTTTCTGTATTATTATAGTTGATAACGCAACACTTATTGTGGCCCATTATGAATATTTATACCAACGATATGTTATTAGTTCTGACGGATTCGAACACAACATAATGCGCCGTGAGCTACTGCACATAGTGTAGATAGGTATTTCTCCGCCACGGGCGCTTAGATCGTTTCTCAAGTCCCCTCCACGGTGTATGCACAGGGCGAATAGTTATCGGATTGTATACAGCTTTATTTTTTTAACAATGTCTTAAAAGTCCTAATCAATACCACCTATACAAAAAAAAATTTTTAGAATTTAGTGTGATTATCTCTGACAATAAAAAAAAACTAAAGAAAGTATCTTCAGGCTGGCCGAAGTTAGAATACACTTTCGTATTTTTTCTATCCGATTTCACAAACTTTTCAACTATTGAACGTTTCAGTGTTAAGTAAAAATTATTATTATTTACTATTTTTTTCAAAATTATAACTCGTAAAATTTGCTAAGCATACAAGAGGTTATACAACATATTTTTTTGTAGGTTTATAAACCTATCATACTTAATATTGTTAATTCATTTAACAATTATGTGTGTGGTTTCCTATACGGTATATGCCGGGTCCGTTTTTGTAAAAGTGATATAGAACCTTTTCTATAGAACATTTTACAAACTATATTTTGATAATTGTTATCTGAGTGATTGCTTAAAACATAAATATAACGGTATATACAAAAATTCAGCTTGTTTCTATTTTTTTTTAAGTTTGTTGTGATTATTTTTCATGACTATGTTTAGACACCTATATCTTTGAAAAAGATAAGCTGTATCAAAAATACATATTCTTTTTTACAATTTTTATTATAAACATGTTAATAATAATAATATTTATTAAATGATATTCAAAGGCGGGATGTAAATTTTAAATAAATCAAAAATTACAGCCACCACCTGGATTCGAACCAGGTTGTGGCTGTAATTTTTGATTTATTTAAAATTTACATCCCGCCTGGATATCACCATTTTACTTTACATTCAATAATCATTACGGTAAGTCCGGAAGGGTACGGTATGTCCGTACGAATATATATATCTAGTTACATTTCACGTTCAGTAATTGACATTAAATTACATTTCTGGTGCGAACCCTACGTCATGTAGATGACACTTGATAGGTGTCATGATAGGTTAGGTTTGGTAATGTTTACTTCCTTTCCTTGATATGACGATTTTCCCTAACAAATGTCATAGGCCTCAGTAGCTCAGTTGGTAGAGTATTCTGCTAGAAACGGAAAGGTCCCTGGTTCGAATCCAGGTTGTGGCTGTAATTTTTGATTTATTTAAAATTTACATCCCGCCTGGATATCACCATTTTACTTTACATTCAATAATCATTACCGTAAGTCCGGAAGGGTACGGTATGTCCGTACGAATATATATATCTAGTTTCATTAAAAAGTTATAGCTATTTTATTTTCAGTTTTATATTCCCTTAAAAATATAACCGATTACAAAGTCGGCGTTGTTTAGTTAACAGAAAAAAAATACTTACAAATAACAAAAACAAATAAAAGAGGTTTGAAAATACTGCACAAAATACTGCTCATTTCAGCAGTGCATTTCTGCTACAGCCAATAAATGGCATTCGAGGAACACCTGAACTTTTTCAAAGGGTCCGGCAGGATTTGGGATGGTTTGATGAAATGTGCATTCACATGGAAGGGCAACATTTTGTGCAGTATTTGCAAAACTCTTATTCATTTTTCTTATTTGTAAGTGTTTTTTGTTTCTGTTAAATAAACAACGCCGATTTTGTAATCAGTTATATTTTTAAGGGAATATAAAACTGAAAAATAAAAAAGTTATAACTTTTTATTGAAGCATCAAAAGCCAAAAGTGGATATACCCTTATCGGATGGCAGTGACGCCCTCTATTAGCTCCCTAATTTTCGGAACACCTTTACCGGACAGCCTGTATATAGGAATTTAAATTTTTATGCCCGTTGTGTTTTCACGTCTTCCGAACACTCGTTCTTACTGGAATAATGACATCCGTGTGGATATGACAAGACACTCAGGGATGGTATTTTCACCTACCTACAAAGTTCACAGTTATGTGACATGTCAGATTTTTTGCACCACATTTGCCAGGAGATTTTCGTAATCATGACAGGCTTCACAAACTTGAGGAACCCACGAGTACCAGAAAAAGATACAAAAAAATTCTATAAAAAAATAGAAATTAGTTGCCCACGTACAAAGGATATAATGAGCGGTGTCGCTCTTTTGATTGCTATTAGAGCTCGACATAAAATATTCACGAAGAGTAAAAAATTGTGGATTTGTATATTTTACCATATGCTAGAATTAACATCAGCAAACACATGAATATTACATCAAAGAATAGCCACTTCAAAGCCCTCTCTTGATAAAAAAATTACGTTCTTTGACTTTTGTATAGAAGTTGCAATATGCCTGCGTCGAGGTAGACAATCGACCAGTGTAAAAAGAGGACACCCCTGTTAATCAGCCTAGAAGAAATGATGATTAAGAAGAAGAAGGGTAGACCATTTCAACATGCAACTCTGAAATATATACGGTTGTATCAACTAGACAAAAGTGTGGGCTAAACTTTCTGTGAAAATATTTGTTTGAAAATGTTTCATATGGAAGAGTAATATTTATATTTATTATATATCATAACGTGCAATGTTGTATATCTATACTACATTTATTGATTTGTTCAATACATTCCTTGAAAAAAATAAAATCCTCTAATAATTAGTTCGCTAGTTCTACTTATAAAAGTGTCTAAAATAAATGTTTTCACTTATATTTTAAACATTCATAAAAACTATGAACTTAAGGGTTAAAATATCTAAATAGAGCTACATAGCAAAATCCAGTTTGTTAAAAATTTTCTTGATGTAAAAATCTATGAATATATTGTGCTGTTACTTCGCAGATCTAATTGTGCGTTCTAATATCCTTTTTAATTCTAACTTTAAATTCTTAGTAATGTTCTTTTAGCTTTAATATTATATCAACAAAAAATCTTTCCATCTTATTTTATTGAAAAAAAAATATTTTCTCGTCACTTTTCTGTGTCATCTTTTAAATTATGTCACTCGTCATATTTTGAGTAGGGATGCACCGGAGAGGGTTTTGGCCGAATAGCCGAATACTGGACCTTTGGCTTAAATTTTGGCCGGAGAACCAAAGCTTTGGCCAAAGCAGGGCTTCTTCTTCTTCGAAGCATATTAGCAATATAAGTAAAGGGATGGTTAATATGGATAAACCCTTTATAGTCAATGTTTAATTCTTTTTGTATTTATGCAATTTAAAGCAGGCCACAGAAGAATTATTAAAATGTCCAATTATTTTTCTGCTTTGTGCTATCAAATCTGATGTGGCTTTTTGTCTTACGACAAGTGGCATGCTAATGTGACGTTTGAAAGAACTACCTGTAATATAGGCTGTTACTTTGATCTAGAGATTTAGAGGTTGGTGTTTTCAGCAGGTACAAATTGGGTAGTAAATCCTTAAAAAACTAGGATAGTGTCGAGTTGCTTTTCGACAAGAGTCGTTTTGAGGTGACACGCACAATCTTTACCCCCCCCCCCCACCCGATTTTTGGGTGTGCCTTTGAGGTACCAATAGGGTACTAAATATTAACAAAACTTGTGATTCGACTTGTTTTACAATATGTGGTATTCTCATCGAGATGAAAATATATATATATATATAATCTGGAGATAGCATGCAATAGTCCCCACCACTGCTAAAACGGGTCAAAAGTTGTTTAGTTCTCATAGGTCCATACAGAGGGCGACGCGCGGCAAATTCAAGGACTACAATGTAATATTTAAATAGTTCTCTTATCTATAATCTATTTTTAGTCCGTTAAATAAGTAAAAAAAGGAAGTAATTATCACTTTATAATGCATAATATGAGTTACAGAAGTTAATGATCAAATCATCACAGTACTGATGGAAATATACACTATTTGAAATTTAACTTGTAATGTTTTAAGTAACTAGCAATTTTTGGAAGCATTGCAATTCTGCTTTTTAAACGAAATTGAAAGGATTGGTTGATGTTATAACATTATTTTCTTTAAGGTTTTGTATATTTTTGTCTTATACTTGATTTTCCAACATGAATATTGTGAGTTTTGGCAATATAATAGTCTGCACGTCAAATATATTTTCGCTACTTCCTTTATTAATAATACAATGTGATTATTACCAAGCTCATAGTTTATAATGTGGCTTTTAAGTGAATTAAATGAATGTGTGTATTGCACAAAAACAGAGTGTACTGAATTTTCAAGTATATTGCTCAAGTCTGGTGGAGCATTGTTTGTGACAATCATTATCCGCCGACAAACTCGCTCACATTCTTTGCATATTAATATAACATCCTTTGAGGGATGTATTAATTTACCTTTATTTTTGAATGAAATTAAAGATGATTTATTTGCTGATGAAGCAATGCAGGCATCTAAACACCAATTACCTTTAATTCTTTTTTTAATCATTTTTACTACAAAACCTGCTATGTATTCTACAACATAGCTGAAAATTGACTGATATTCGAAAAATCTAAATAATCTGCATCATCTGTCATGTCATCAAACAATTTATACCGCTCTACTACCTGGCCATTATTAATATTACAAATGGGTTTACTTAAAACACTCCTGACACATAAAATCGATGTACTAATAGTTTTAGGCACGTTTTAGGTTAGAATCACGTTAGAATCATAGGTTTGTTTATATACCTGAAGTTAGATATTTAGTGATTTTGATGTCACTAAAATAAAGTCACTAAAACATCTAACTTCAAGAGCCTATGAAGCTCAGAGAATTTTTTACCCTCCCCCACTCCTACCGCTTGCTACCTCCAGATTATATATATATATTTTCATCTCGATGGGTATTCTGTGACATTCAAAAGAACTACTCATAAATTAGGAATGATCCCTTGAGGTGCTACTTCTGTGGTTGGCGGTACCAATTGGTACTAATTGGGTCACTAAATATTTGGAAAGTTTCAAATCGATTTGCAAAAACTAGCATTCTGAGGTGACAGACGTCAAAAAAACAGAGTGACAGACGTCAACAAGATGTAATTCTTTGTTTCGGCCGCCGAATACTACGGTTGCTCCGGCCGGAGCGGGCGAATACCAGAGCAAAACCGGAGCTTCGGTGCATCCCTAATTTTGAGTTATATCACTGACATAATTGTTACTGAAAATCTTCCACCACCAATAGTTTCACTATTCTCAATATTAAACCATATTAATTTGTTGCATCGTAAACCTATACTCTGTCCGCCGAAACTTTGCAGTATTAGCCTGCATAGGGATCGAAATTCACGCCGTTGATTGGTGCAAACGGCAGGCAGATTTACACTAGCGCAAATTAAATTGTCATAATTTGACGTTTGTTTGAACTGTATGAGCAAGATGATTTCCACAACCAAGTGGTTGTTGGTGTTGATGAGTTTATCGGTGAAGCTGCTGCAGGTCCGGGGCCTGCGGAAAATGTTGGTGATATATACAAACATAGTCAGGGCAAACCGCTTAGTCGAGGGGAAAAGACGCTTGTATACAACATCTTTTCTCATCATAATGAGGCTGTATCAAAAACACAGAGTGTTAAATTAACCGCATTTGTAATCGACATTTCAGAAAGAACTGTTTAGGCAATTGTAAGTGAACAGGAAAGAGCAGAAATTTTATCGTCTCCATCAACAAAAAGACCACACCCTCAGGTCCACGAAAAGATGGATGATGCACATAAAAACTTGCTACGACGGATTGTGCATCAATTCTATTTACAAAACGACCAACCAACATTAAACAAACTAATGTTAGCTGTAGGCCAAAATGAAGCACTGCCATCCATGGGCAGGACTACCTTATGGCAAATGTGGCACAAATTAGGATTGAAATGCGAAAAAAGACGGAGATTCGTGTCAGATTTCGAACCGGAAAATTATTAACTGGTGGATTTATTACATACATTTTTCTCCGTGTTACCTATTGTAAATAAATTATGTTTATTTGTTTAACGCAATTCTTTTATTATGGCAATGCCCATTTATATGAAAGAAAAGCAAACCAGATTTTCTCAAAATTACTAGATAAGAATTAATTTTTTTTTCGAATTTTTCCCAAAACTAAACGTTCTTTAACCTTTAAATCGATAACATTAATGTGATTAGAAAAATTTGTTGTACTATAGTTACAAAGTGTTACTATATAGCCACTATATGGCCAGTGTAAATCTGGCTTGCTAAATCCCACCCACCACTGCAAAGTTTCACTGAACAGAGTATAAGCACAAAAAATACCACCAATACCACCACCCAAAAATAACCTACATACTTTCAAAACGACATTTTTCAAATACTCCAAGTTCTCTGCGTGCTCCTCTCTCTCGACCGACCTCTGCTGTCTACGGATCTCCTCCTTAAGCACCTTGTTCATCTGAGCATGCTTTGCGAGGTCCTGCTCCGTATCGGCGAGCAGTGCAGTCAAGTGAGCCACTTTTGATTCATTCTCGACAAGCTGCTTTCTTATGTAGGACGCTTCCTGGTCCATCTCGTTGCTGAGCAACTTCTCGAGAGGGACAGGTTGCGTGCCGCCAACAGTCGTGCTGTCGACGCTCTCTGAACCCTCGCCTTCTTCGCGCGGCATCGACGGAATGATTAGAGAGGAAAATTCGGGTGGAGTATTGTTACGATCAACCCTCGACTGGAGGTCTATCAGTTCGCGGTGGTACTTTGCCTCCTGTTCCGTTAATTGTTGACGATAACACTGGGCCAGGGTGTCCGCATGTAACTAAAAAACAAAAGGAATAATTATACTATTAATATAAGACTCAGAGTTACTTGTATGTTTAGTAATAATCCAATGTTTGAGTTTGTATATAAATATAAATAAAGAAGTTGCTATCTATGGTATTTTTCACGACAAGTGGCAGTAAGCCGCTGACATAACGCGCAAACGTTCCTATAGGCATTGAAGTGTGTTAGAATGAAATAGCAATCTTCTTTATTTCATTCTAACACATGTCAATGCGTAGGAACGTTTGCGCGTTATGTCAGCGGCTTACTGCCACTTGTCGTGAAATAAACTCTAAGAAAGTTCCTGTAGAAGATGCTGTCTGGATACAATGAGGAAAACAAAGTAAGGAATAATTGCTGTAACTTTAAGGATTTCATTTGGATAGACAAATATTTTTTTAAACTTTTTTTAATACAAAGTTTTTTTTTATAACTTATTTTTTTTATTTTTTCTGTTATACTAAACTATTTTATTAATTTTATTCTGCATAAAAGCTGCCTTAACCTAAAATGCAATATTATACTGTAATTATCTGCCAAAACTATGAAAAACAACCGTTTTGCAAACGCTATGCAAAAATGTTATTTGAAAAAAGTGTAGATATATTCAGGGATGTAAAAGCGTAATTTACCGCGTAAATTACCGAAATAATCACCGTAATTAATGGTAATTTACCGATTTTTAATTACCGTAATTTACAACGTAAATTACCGATGGTAATTTACCGTCAATTTAAATTACCGTTGGTAATTTACCGACAATTTTAATTACCGTTGGTAATTTACCGGAATTTATAAATTAATTTCAAAGACCTTTCATCAGTAGTCGCAGGAATGGGCCCCACCCCTCCTAAGCAGTCGACAAGTGCACTGTTGTTTGCGTTTGCCTGGGAAGTACCTAACAATCCGCGTGGTGCATGGTCGGACTTGTGCGTGACAATGTTATTCAAGGTGCCATTTAGCCAATGGAAATGGGTCTATGGGTAAAGTTAACACAGCCAATGACAGTCGCATTGCCCGTAATATTTTTACTATTCCAAATCATCCGACATTACTTGAGAAAATGCAGAACTAATATTTTGTATTTAATGAATAGAGAAGTGGAAAGCCCCTTCGCCAATGGCGACCAATCCAACAAATCCGATAATGCAGCTCTGAAATCAGAAGCCATTTATTATCAGAATTCACTTTTTAATAAATATGCCAGTGTTAGAAAAATGACAAAGGACAAAAAAAACCTCTGTGAATCGGAGAGTTAATTTGTGAATGTGGACAGAATCAAATTGTTTATTTTCTACTATTATTATTCTGTTTGATTTTCCTGTTTTTGTAGTAGTGCTATAAATAGTATTTCTATGTAGTCTTTGCTTTGGTTTTAGTACTATCAAATCAGGCAAAAGATTTAAGGTTTTACCAAACATTTTTATTAATATTAGTAGTAATCATAACTTACAGTGATCTGTTTAATTTAACATTTTGAACTTTTAATTATCCGCTAATTTAAATCAGCGTAATTTAACATTTTTAATTATGTACACGGTAATTTAAACTAGCGTAATTTACCATTTTGAATTTTGAATTACCTGGTAATTTACACCAACGTAATTTACCATTTTGAATTTTTAATTACCCGGTAATTTAAACTAGCGTAATTTACCATTTTGAATTTTTAATTACCCGGTAATTTACGTCATCGTAATTTACCATTTTGAATTTTTATTACCCGGCAATTTAAACTAGCGTAATTTACCATTTTAAATTTTTAATTACCCGGTAATTTACGCCATCGTAATTTACCATTTTTAATTACGTGGTAATTTAATATTTGAAATTAATAATTTAAATTTCAACGGTAATTTACGAAAAAAATTAATTACCGTAATTTAACATCCCTGGATATATTAGAAGTATTAGAGGGCATTAAATACGAAATTATAATGTCCTTCGTTGTTGGATGATGACCGGTATAGGTAGGGTTGCCAGGAGTCCGGCTTTTTAGGGCCTTGTCCGGCTAAAATAAAGGATGTCCGGCTTGCCCGGCTTTTGTCCGGCTTTTTACCACTTAAACAAATTTCATACTTTCTGTATACTGCATCAATAACGAAAAATTTTATTCAGAGTTACTTATACTGCGTCAGTATTATTTTGCTATACCAGGGCATAACACCAATGTTAAGAGAGTGTTCTCGTTAATTTCGTCCCAGGGGACGAAAGATAGAAATAGACTTAATGTAGACACTATTAGAAACATGATGTCTCTTCAAATAAATTTTCATCACTTAAATTGTGAATAATTTCATACAATGATCTTAAAAGAAAGTATTATTTTAAAAAAAGTTTCGTCGAATGCCAAATATAATGTTGGTTTTATTTGGCATTACATAAAAATATAATGTTCCGAAAAGTTATTATTGGTATTTTTATATGGATCTGAGTTTAATGGTCCTATTAATATAGTATGTTTTTATGTTTTGTGTTATTTTGACTTGCATATTATAAATAAATATTTCACTTATTGTCATGTCCGGCTTTTGTATTTTTAGACCTGGCAACCCTAGGTATAGGGAAGGTCAAAGGTGTGACTATAATTTCATATTTAATGCCTTCGGAAGACGTTAAAAGAGCATCTACTGGAAGTATCACCGTATAGCATCGAAGATTTTATGAACAGCCTCAAACAAACTATTTAATTAACATTTAATACTTATTATGCAATGAATACTTTTCCACATATGTATAATGATTTGTGACTTTATTCTGTACAGAATGTCAAATATATATTTCTATTCTATTTCTTCTAATTATTTGAAATACTTTTTCAAATAATATTTTTGCATAGCTTTGAAGATGAAGGTACTTTACTCTTAGTTGTTTTCATCTTTTTGAGAAGGTGATTACAGAGAAGGTGATTATGATATCGTATTTAAAGACCTCTCATATTTCCAAATACTTTTTTTAAATAACGTTGCGCATATCCATTAGAAAGAATAAGTCCCTTTATGCAGTTATTTTGGTGCTGCTTGAACAAAGCTATTGAAAATGTTATTAACAATTAAAAAACGAACAGTATGTGCAATGGAGAAGGTGGAATATGAGAATGGAATATGCCTAAGTGTTTGTGATAGATTTCTTTCCACTGATCACGAGTCCAGACTCAAAATTTTCGTGTCACGTAACCTTTTTGAAAAGAAGTTGGGGTATTGTATCTACAATTCAAAATATTTGCCTTCAAATTCAGATTCCAGAAAAAAACATACCAGAATTGATGGCAACTTGTTCAATTTTTTTGCTGTTGGGTAGTCAGTTACGAAGTCTTATGAATTTTTTTTTCTAACAAATTCATTGTAGTCACAAATGTATTTTTTTTATTTTTGCAATTCATTTTTCTTTGACAAATTTGACAGCCAGTACCAACCTCTAAATATTTTTTTTTATTTATAAAAGTACTAATGTTTATTGATCATAGAATTTTGAATGATAATATTCATTTTTCAAGCACCGTAATGCCGAATCTAAATTTATCAAAAAAAAATTTTTTTGCATTAAAAATATAGTCTGGATTGATCAAAATTGGCAATATGCAAACCTTCAAACCCCTAATAGTTTCTGAATGCTCGTTGACAACCTGCTGATGCTTTTGGGTCAATTTCTCTAACTCCTTCTTTGTATTCTCATACAAAACTTGTATTAAATCCATCCTTCCCTTCATTTCCAACTTTTCCGCGGCCAATTTTCCATTTTCAACCGTCAAATCCTCCACAGTAACCCTACAACAATACAATAAAAAAAGAGATAAATTGCACCAAATTAGAATTACGATAACCACCTCAATTCTTTTAAATCTGCGGTCAGGATATCAACCTGTGCATTCAAACTGTCCGACTCCTCCTTAAGTTTCTCCTCGGCACCAATATCCCTGCTCTGGTTCTGCCTTAAGACACTTTGTGCCCTCACTTTGTAACTCTCGTATTCCTTCCGGATTTCATCCAACTCTTGCTCCTTTGCTTGAAGATTTTGGTTCGTGATTCTCAACGAATCCTCAAGCCCCATATTCTTCCTTCTCAGCAACTCCAAATCCTGTTTTAACGACGCGTTGAGTTTCTCATGTTCAGCAATCGCCCGAGACAACTGAGTCGACAGATCTTCGTTATCCGATCTTACGTTTTCGATTGAGTACGTCAGATCTTGTATTCTTGTCTCCTTTTCAGTTAGCAGATTTTGAAGATCGCCAATCTTCTTTTTGTGCAGGCCGTTATCTTTGTTTGTAACGTTTAACTGATCTTCAAAGATTTTAACGTTGTCCTCGGCATTTTTTAACTGTTCACGGAGTGTGGCGATTGTTGTTTTCTGGGTGTCCATTTGAGTCTTTAATTTGTTAATTATCTCTTGTTTTTTATCGATTTTTTGGGCCAATTCTTTTACACTTCGCTCGTAATCTTGTATCTCCAAACTTAGGACCGATTGCTTCTTGCATTCGGTTGTGGATTCTAGTAACGTTGACTTTGTTTGCGTATGTTTCTCCATTTCTTGTCTCAGTAACTTGTCTCTTGCTTCTAACTCGGAGTTTAGTTTAGAAACTTGGTTCTCGAATTCCTTTTTAAGGACATTGTTTGCTTCGAGTTCTTTTTTCAAAGTTTGCACTTTAGCGCTGACTTGTTTTTTCCAGTTGTCCACATTCTGCTTATCCTTATTCAAAGTCTCGATTTCGGATCGTAGTTTTGATAGAATCTCTTCATTTTCGGCTAAGTTCTTCTTGTCTTTGCTCACGTCAATAGCAACAGAGTCCAATTTCTTCAAATACGCATTAGCTTCTTTCTTACTGGAGTCTAGGTCGTCTTGCAACTTATCAATTTGTTGTTGGAATGTTTGAACATTTTTCGCTAGTTTTTGTTGCAACTCGAGCTTTTCGGTCTGTTCTTTGCTTATTTCTGTTTGGTTTTCGCGGATTTTTGCTTTTAACTTGACGGCTAGATTCCGTAATTTGGCATACCTTTCTTCCCATGATCCTTCGATATCCTTCATCCTGTTAACTTCATCGTTTCTCGATATAGTTGATGTTGACATACTCTCACTTTCGGCATAACTTACATCATTGCCTTCCGATAAATTATTCACTCGTAACTTCAATTCTTCTATTTCAGTTTTAAGTGTAGCAATTTCGTCACTTTTTCTAAATAGCTCTTCATTATTCTCAACATGTACCTCTTTACTGTCTGATTTAAGTAAGTCGATTTCTTTTTGTAACTTATCAATAACCTCTTCTCGCTTTACAAGCAGATCTTTATTAGAATTTGATTGGGTTTCATAATTTTGAAGTTTTTTCAAAACTTCTTCGCAGTACGCTTGTTGCTTGGATATCGTTTCTCCACGTTCCTTTAACGCCTGGTTCATCTCGTTCATCTCCGAAAGTAGTTCGGCATTTTCCCGTTTTAAACTATTGATTTTTTCCTCTAAAGCATCTTGATCAGTTTGAATGTTTTTGTCTTCGACGTCTTTGTGTTCTAGTTCGAAAACTCTAGATTCTAAAGTTCGAATAACCTCATTCAATTGTTTATTTTCATTCACTTGTTTAATGATTTCTTCGCTTGATTTTTCTGCCAACTGGATCTCCTCGGATTTCGTTTTATCAAGTTTTTTAAGTAGATCTTTATTAACCTTATCCAATTGTTCAACATCCTGGACATGTTTTTCTAGATTGGTTTGATTTTCTCCAATAGTTTGATTTAAGTTATTGTTTAAGTGTTGCATTTCGTTAACTTTCATTTTTAATTCGTTAATTTCTACTGAATATTTTGAATCATTGTCGACAATCCTGGCTTTGAGGTCAGTTACAACAATTTGATCGCTTTCAATATCACTTATCAACTTTTCATTATGCAAAGTAACCTCAGCTTTCTCAAGATTTAATTTTTCGATGACCGTCTCCATGTCTTTGATTGTCGATTTATATGATTCATCAATGGTTATAAACTCCTCGACCTGTTTCAATTGGTCTTCTATTGTTATTTCGAGATTATGAATTTCGTCTTGTAATTTCTTATTAATAGACATAACCTCAAACCTATCCGACTCATTCTTTTTGTATTCCACTTGTAATTCTTCAAAACGTCTGTTGGTTACCTGATTAATTTCAGATAGTTCTTCAATATTTTTTTCAAAACTCTCAATTTGTAATAAATATTGCTCTTCCCGTGATTGACTGTCGCTTAATTGTTTATTCAATGTTACAATTTCTTCAGGCAATTTAGTTAATTCTCCGCTGTCATTATCAGTGGCACGTTTTTTAATATCACCATACGAGGTATTCAGTTTTCTAATTTCATCATTTAAAGATTTATTTTCTTCAACTAATTTATTTTTTGTTTCTTCTAGAATTAAATTAGTTTCCTTCAAATTCTGTAATAGAATATCATATTTCTCATATTTCAAGACTAAATTTAAGCATTCTTGTTCCTTACTAGCTAATACCTGCTCTAAGTCTGTTCTGACCTGAATTTCTTGCACCAAATTCTGTTTCAAGTTAATAACATCTTCTTCAAGGGACTGATTAATATTAATATTAACTTTCTCAGATATAGAATTAGCTTCATACTCCTTAATCCGTGCGTGTAAGTTTTCATTCTCTAATGTGATCTGTTGAATTGAGGTTATGTAAGCGTTGTTTTCCTCCGTTATTCTATTATTTTCATTAGCATTTTCCTCGATTCTCTTTGCCAATATCTTTAAATGGCCTTTCCATTCATTTACTTGGCTGGTGTAAACTCTAAACGCTGTGATTACCTCATTTTTGCACTCCTTTAATTTTTTTATATCACCGGCAAATTTTACTATTTTTGAATGGTAAAGTTTTAGCTTACCTCTTAACTTATCGTTGGCATTTTCTAAGTCTGAAGCAACTCCACTGCACATTATTTGGTTATCTGAGAGTTTTGTGTTGCTATTTTGCACATCTAGCTTTAGTTGTTCCGCGAGAGCCCTGTATTTGTGAAGCTCGGTGTTTATATCATCAATTAAATTAACATTCTTGTCGTTTTCTTTGTTTTTGTCGATTATTTGTGATTTACAACTGTATAATTCTTGTTCTTGTTTAAGTAGATCGGTTTTAAGTGTTTCAATCGTTTTTGAGAGTGTTTGGGTTTCCTCAACAAAATCCTTATTGGTTTGATTTAACTTTGTTTCTAAAGCATGGATTTGGTTGTTTTTAGTTATAAGTTCTTCGCCAATTTGGTGCAAGGTTTGGTCTTTTAAAGATAATATTTCTTCTAGTTGCGACAGTTTATCTTTTAAGGAAACGTTACCTTCTTCGACAGTATTTTGGGATAATAAGATATTGTTCCTTTCCAAGGCTAATAATTGGGCTTGCTGTTCAAGACCAATTTTTTTCAATTCGTCAATCTGTTTTACCAAGTCGTCTAGTTGGCCTATTAGTTCGTCGTTCTCATCGGTTAACCTTTTGATCTGACGTTTGAAGCTTTGGTTGTTTGTATCTAAATCAGATAACTGAAGCTTAGCTTCTTTTAACTCATTTTCGCACGTTACAAATCTATTATCCCAGAACGATTGTTGGCTTTTCAGTTCTTCGTATTTACTTTGCAAATCTAATTTTTGATTGGTTAAAGTTTTGATGATGAGTTCTGCGTTTGCATCGCTCGTCGATTGTTTCAACTCTTCCTTCAGTTTGGTATTTTCGTCGATGAGCACATCCTTTGCTTGTTTCGCCTTTTGGGCGATTGATAGAAACACTTTGCATTTTGCCAGTAATTCGTCTTTTGTCAATTCTTCGAGAGCAGTCTTTTTAGACCCACCCTCAGTCGAGGTGTCCATTACTAGAGACTAGAGCTTGGGCAAATATTCAAATTTGTAATGCTACATTTGTAAGTACACGATAGTATAAAGTTTGACACAATTCGGACACATCACAACATCCAACCCTACCCATTCATTCACCTACTTTACGAAAGCGAGACATCAAAATACAAATTATTCAAGTACGAGTGAGAACGACTGCACAGGTATACTGCATAAATATCCATAAAAAAATGAAGGCCTGAAGTTAGCACCGGACTGACTTACCGGTTTGGTTGGCACCCATGGCGCTCAGAAATCGGAATAGCAAACCTATAAAATAGACTCTTCATTTGAAAAGTTTTTTCCCGTTTTTTCTATGCTTTATTCCCATATAACTAATACTCCTATAATGCAGCTAGACAGAGAGGTTGTTCGGCATTGAAAGCGGGATAGAGGATACCCAAATCTGTTTCTTTCTACAATATTACAACGTGCTCTACGCGCAGGCGTGAGTTCTACGCGCGTGCGTAAATTAGGCCGCAGCAGTGTTGTTTAAAATTCGTGGTCAAATTAAGTCAGCGCGTCTGCGCATAGCGGACAAAAACATTCTCCCCGTCTCCTTTAATACGTGTAAAAACATTGTCGGATAGGGCATGGAGGGATAGGGTAAAGGTGCGTTTTCATTAGTGGTAATGCGGTGGTATATAGTAGACGCCATTATAGTATTTCTAATTTGAATTTGCCTTCCCCCTTTTTTTTTCAAAATTTCATGTTTTTACAGATTGTTTGCAATTCGTTTGCTCTCATTTGCACGCTTTTTAGTTTTGTTTGCACCCATTACCGTTTTCCAGATATATTAAAAATGAAGTTTGAAATAAAAACTGAACCCCCCCATCTTTTTACAATTTTCAATGTTATTTTCTACAGATTGATTACCATTGTATGCATATATAATTGGACACACCTTTGTGAACTTGGCCCCTCCTTTTTCGAAATTTGGAATTCTGTTTCTACAAATCGTTTGCAATTGTTTGCACCCTTTTTATTTTCGTTTGCACCCTCACCGTTTTCGAGATAAAATTAAAACAAATTTGGAGGGGCCAGATTCACACTAGCCCCTCCTTTCTCGAAATTTGAAAATCTATTTCTACAGATCGTTTGCAATTGTTTGCACCCTTTTTAGTTTCGTTTGCACCCCCGCTGTTTTCGAGATAAAATTAAAACAAATTCGGAGTGGCCAGATTCACACTAGCCCCTCCTTTCTCGAAATTTGAAAATCTATTTCTACAGATTGTTTGCAATTCGTTTGCACTTGTTTGCACATTTTTTAGTTTTGTTTGCACCCGTACCATTTTTCAGATTATATAATTAACATAAAGTTTGAAATAAAAACCTACCCCTCTCTTTTTATCATTTTCTATAGATTTATTACCATTGTATTGCATAAGCATGCACTTTCTTTCTTTTTGCAACCTTATTTTTGAAAAAAAAAAATACAAATAAATAAGTGTGACCCAGCCGACACTTATTAATTTAAACCCAAGTTCATTTACAAGTATCATTAATGGAGTAACACAGTTTGGATAGCAACACACTAAACTGTATAACTTATATGAAAAATAACAAAATACAAATTACAATAAATTGACGGGACAATGAATTAACCTGACCAATAATCTAGAATTTGGGACTGAACTGCAATAAATTTAATACACATTCTAATGTTTTAACTGTGTATGTATTTCCAAAAAAATAAAATCGCACACACATGTACAGGAATCCCAACAGGAATCCCACTTTCTCTTCCACAAAAATTCTCCTTAAGTAGTTATGTCATACTAAAAAAAAAGTCAATGGACTCTTTAAATTTGTTTTTTCAACGCCGAAATTTTTAAATAAAATACATATAAACCCAAGAAAGAACATCATCAAAAAAAAAACCAAGAATAAAAATATTTAAAAACGAAGAAATAAATAAATATTTTTTCTTTGTTTTAGCCGTTCTTCTAATGCTACCTGTATGATATCTGTTATTCTATGGGCTTGATCTATAGTGGAATGCTTTTCTCTAAAACCAAATTGGTGATTGGGAACTAGTTCCTTACTCTCAATGATAGGTTTCATTCTCTTTAGAAGCAGCTTTTCAAAGAGCTACGATATCATTGGTGACAATCGTACAATGATATTGGGCGATAAGATTTGGTCTCATTCGGTGCGGTGGTTTGCGTACTTTTGGTATCATGCTAACTTCTGCTACTTTCCAGACGTGGGGGACGTATCTTAATCTGAACGATGCATTTATTATTTACGTCAGCATAACAATACCTTTCTTAGGTAATTGTTTAAGAACCTGTCCTGTTATAAGAAGATCATATCCAGGTGCCTTCTTTGGATTCAGGTTTGTCTTGATTTCTCTGGCAATTTCCTTTGGACTAACTTATAGATGCATGACTTCATAGGTTATATCGTCGTCCGTGATTGGCTCTGATTCGATTTTATGGGACTGGAAGAATTCTGTTTGATGTTCTGCAATAGTTTGAGCCTTCTGTTTATTGTCTCTTCCACAGGTGCCGTCTCTTCGTCTCATAGGTGGGACATGGGCCACTGGCCTCTTGTACTTCCTCACTGCTTTCAACAGCGAGTAATCTGATTATTTATCGGGTGTCAATTTAGTTAAGAAGGATTCGAATAAACAATAAATTCCTTAAGAAGGATTCCATATATAATAAATATGAAACTTTTTTTTCTCGGAAATAATCGTCATTCTGAGTAAAAAGTTTCTATATAAGACTTATTGGTTTTTCGATTTCTTAAGAAAGTAGAGACATTTATAACACGGTTTTGTTAATATTTCCAACGGCTGTAACTATTTAAGGAGTTGGAAAAACGATAAATCCATGTGACTTTTTTATTCATATAACTATATTTTTATATTTATATAACTATCAATATAAAAGAAAAAATTTGCTGGAGAGAAAATGGGATAGCCTGTACATGTGTGTGCGATTCAGATTAATTTATTGTCCCATCAATTTATCGCAATTTGTATTTTGTTATTTTTCGTTTAAATTAATAAGTGTCGACTTGGTCACACTTATTTCATTCTATTTTTGTTTTTTCATTCCAAACTGTAAGGGTGCAAGCATATGTAATACAATGGTAATAAATCTATAGAAAATCATTTTGAAAAAGAGGGGGTAGGTTTTTATTTCAACTTTATTTTAAATACCTATATCTGAAAAACGGTAGGGGTGCAAACAAAACTAAAAAGGGTGCAAACAAGTGCAGTTGACAAATATAGTCACTTACCGATGAAATATATGTCACCTCGTCGAAATCTGGTTTATGGATGATTTTCTGCTGTTGCAGCTGCGAACAGCGCAATAAAACATTATTTTTATATATAAGTTTATATATAGTATTTAAATTAAAAGAATATTAAGTTTTTTATTCGGATGAAAGGGGTCTGAGATATTTGAAAAAAAAGGGGGTCTCACATTTATATCTCGTACATACGTCGCTTGGCCATTTTTAAACATTTTTAGGGAACATACTCTAATAGCTGGACATTAACATGTCACATGAGCATGATTGTTGAGGTCAAAATGTAAAAAAAGTAATTTGCCAATTTTTGTGAAATTGTAACAATAATATAGTGAATAGGCCATACCAATAGATTTTTTGCGCTGAATACGACTGCGGACTGAAAACTTTCCTATCACGAAAGGTTTTCGAAGTAGTACCAAAACAAAACAATAGGATTTTGTAAATGTTTGTGGATTTATTATAGTGGCTGAAGTCAATAGACGTTTCTCGTTCTGGACTAATGATTCAAATATATCCATTAAAAACTAATTATACTATTGCCTTACCTATATTTAGGAGGGCATAACAATGATGCATAACCGTGTCATATAATATGCACGAGATTTAAATAAAACAAGTTTAATAAACTTAAATAATTTATTTTTGAGGAATTGACTAGCAAATAAATATTGTAAAAAGTAGTAATACAAAAAAAAATTTGTAATAATTTTTAACAAAACAGTCAAACATGATAACCTCATAAACCACACTGACAATCTATCAATTAATCAATATATCTCAAAGAATAATTCTCCTAAATTAATAAGTCATTTATAGCTCTGTATGCGCCGAGTGATAGTGTCGCTCCATGACGTCTGGTGCATGCAAGTATACCCCTTCCATTGCCTGCCAATGCACAGACCCCGTGGTAGAACGTAGCCCCACGATTTCCATCTGTCCATTGATGGGCCTTCCAAATGTTTTCCCAGAAGTTCCCAAATATTGATTTGTGTCAATATGCTTAAACATTACGTTATCATCTCTAGTCCAAGAGTCGCCTAAAAATTATTTTTGTGTAATTTACTGAAAAATAATATTTGTTTTTTTATACCTGTGCATACAACAATCCAATGATCTCCAGTATCACCATCTCCATTATCTCCGTAACAGCTTATTTCTTGATTCCCACTCAAGGGACTTGAGAAATGATGGGAATGTAGATTTTTATTGGTAGTTATGTGTTCTAACCTAATCGTCGACCCACAAGCGATAGGTTTACCCCTAGAACAATTTTCGCCGGTAGGTGCCTTTACGATCCAATGACTGTTTACATCTTCTTGTACCTCGGTACCAGTTACCGATTGTTGTCCACTTCCAGTTCCATATTTAACATCATGCGAGTGTAACCGAACTCGAAAATCAGAGTTCATCAATTTTATAACTGATCCGCATGTCACATATCTTTGCTTTGCACCTGAAATTAAGATTATTTTGATAAGTTTTACCATACAACGTGGTATTTAATAGTAGCCGACCAATCAGAATGAGACACAATACCTAATTTGACAACTACTTGAATATAAACATTTTGTATTTATCTATTAGGAAGAAAGTAGAATGGATTCTTACCAGCTATGTGTGGAATTTGGTAGCATAAGTTCAGTAGTATCACAAATACGAGTAAGTTTGCGTTTTTTTCCATTATTTGTTTAATTAATACAAAAATTGAACGAGACGAAGCCAGAACGACCTATCGGCGACGAGCTGTCAAACAAAACTAATTTCATTCCAAATTGTACTGCGTGATATTAGGCATGAGGAACAACAACCGTCTATCTGAAATAAAAAGTTTTGAGATATAACGTGGGTAAAGGAAACTATGCTTTGCATTACGTACAGGCTAATGATAAATTTATTTGCGATTCTGTACAGAAAACAGTCATAGCAATGTTAAGAGCAGTTAATGGATTTCACGTAATATAGACAATTTTCAAAACAAAGTGTTGGCATGTCTGTTAAAAGTAGGCGGAGTTAAATTGCGTGTATTAATCTATGATAAAATTCATTCATTCTCTTGGGTGAAATTGCTTCTCATAATACGACATAATACTCGGATGTTATTGGAAAATTACATTTATTTAGTATTGCGGGAATAATATTGTGCTCATTACTTCTGTTTACCGCTTAAATTTGTCGCCAACCATGTCTACCTAAAATACTGCTGATCAAAATGGAAAACTGTAAACGATTGTAATTCAATTATCAAATGTAAATGCAGATTCCGTAGAATTTACTCATTAGACGAACAGTTAGTTACTTGGTCTGGTTACAATACTCGTTTCGGTATAATGTGGGTTTATGGTTTCATTGCGAGATATCATTCATTGGGACGTATAACATTTTACTGTTGGCTTACCTGCGATTGTATAACCTCTATGGAAACCATCTGACAGATTTGTCAAATTGATCACTGCAAATTGTTCGTTTGCGTTTGTAACTAAGGAACGGAGGTCGAAAGATCAATTGTTTGCAATGTCGGCGCCCGCAAGAGTTGGATTATTCAAGAGATTGTGGGATACAATGCCTGAAGTAGTAGGAAGTTCGTTTATGGGTGTAATAGGGTTAGCACTTGGGGCTTACGGTGTATACAACTATTACCAGAATGACGGAGACAACAGGAGATACAAGTTCGAATACACCGTATACAGACACGATGATCCAAGAGTGCCGACGTTGAAAGATTAGAAGAGTTTGTCTCAACTATGTAAATAGTAACAATTAAAACGCAGTAAATAAAATTTCTTAATCTATATTTCGTTTGTTTCATTTCATTAGTGAACAGATGATTAGAATAAATTAGGAAATAAACATTAGAGCTATTTACTAAAATAGGAGTCTTCGTTCATTTTTTTCTTCTAATGTTTACTATAATTGTAAAGAAAATGATATACAACAGTGTTAAAACTTATATTAATTAAAATAAGATACGGTATACAATATAATGTAGATCATCATATATTTACAATAATGAAGCGTTAACACCACGAAAAGAAGGGGCTCTTATCCTGGAAGCGTTGCGTGAAATTGAAAAATCTAGATGTGTTTTGCCCATGTGACCTGAAATCAAAATCAATTATGTACGAATTGTGCTATATTTTTAAAATACCGTAAAGTGAGTATACTTTGCCCCTGTATGAAAATTGTTACATTAATATCACCAATATATGTGCGCATTGAGAATAAAGCTTATTACTGGATTAATGGGGCAGCATGGCATTTTCAAATTATACATATCGTGATATGACAAAACATTGGTGTTTAATTTAAGTATACTCACTTTACATATACCTATAATAGTGATAAACTAGTGTTAGAAAACTAATATAAAGAAGAATGTTTTGTTATTCAACTGCAGGCTCCGGCAATTTTATTTACTTATAACCAGATACCAGACGAAATAGTCATTTGATTTCATCCACTCGGTATACACAGAATCACTTCGTACGCGGTCCGCTGTAGACTATATCATTGGCGCAAATCAAAGCAAAACACTATTGTTAAATAAATATTTAAAAAGTAATTTCTAAACACTAGAAATTAAGCCCCAACAAAACTGCTTCATATTATACTTTGTAAGTTTTTTTAAGTATAACATGTAACAATTATTAATATTAACTATAAAACTTCCAAAATGTGGAATCTATTAATCAAAAACTTTTCTTACATTTTGAATAAATACATAAAAAGGAAGGTTGAAATTCTGCTTGAATAGTAGGCTCAACAATAGGTTTTTTTTTTTTTAGGAAACATTTTCTTCTTTAAGCCTACGAACGGATCTTCTACATATTCACAATATGGAAAAGGGTGTAAACATTTTGAATATATGAAGATTTAATTAAATTTAATTTTTTTTAACGAAATGGTCTTTAATATAGACCAATCCTGATTTCTTTCTATAATATATATTCACTTAGTCCTTAGGTTGGATATAAAAACTTTTTCACATGACAAAATATACCTTGTTTTCTCTAAAAAAAAGTCGAGTAAAACATTTATTATTATTATAGATTTTATATTACTTGATAATCGTAAAATACTGATAAAATATGGATGAAAATTGCAAAATATTGATTCACTGTAAATGAATTCCGCAGGACATGATTGAATTTAATATGGAGTCTTACTAGACTTCTTGATTCAGATAAACTTTTTTTTATTACTCTTTGTAGCTTAACCATAATGTTACTCTAATTTCAGCAAATAATTATAATCCTTTTTCAGCCAGAGTTAACATGTTTGTAAGGTTGTATCTACTATTGTGAAAAGTTGAATTTTCGAATATGTTGTGATTTACTTTGCAGCTATTGGGTTTGTGCATACCCTGTGGAAGGTATACAAGGAACGATCGAGGCCAACACTGCGCCGGTTGTTTTGTTGTTACGATCTTTCAGAAATATATATTCAATTGTTTTACAAGCACGTCAAAGTTTGCCACAATAATTCAACAACAATTCAGAAAGGAATAGCACATTAGATTAGAACAGTGACACTTCGTACACTACAGATACCTGTAATTTCCAGTTATGCCAACCCCAATAGAGGCATTTGCATCATGCACCCGGCCAATAAGCACTCTAATATGCTTTTTTGAATAATTTATTATGTTCTTATATATTTTAGGTTTAATAATAGATCAACAACAAATCATTCCATATTATAATTTGCAAATACGAGTTTTTTGGTTAGTACGACTATACATGTCACCATAGAGAAAAATCAATTTGAAGTACGTTAATAAACGGTAAATATATGATGCTTGTCAAAATGACACCGACCAAGTACCGCTCAAAGGGGTGTATGCAATATATCATTTACATAATATAGAAATTCTTTTGTAACACTTGCAATTATCTACATTCGATGCATCGAGATGAACATATAATAATAATCCACGCCTTAACATCCCCCAACCGGTTTCGCCACTATGGGGGCATCGGCAAGCCCGAATTATCATTATTATGGCCCGAGTCTGTGGCACGTCTTAAGTTGTTTGGCTTTCAGCGTTCGTCGTGGAGTAAAGGAAAGCTACAGAAAAACTTTCACTCTGAAAGCAGGGTGTGAGACTCGAACTCACACCCCCCAGACTGATAGCCAAGCGCTCTACCACTGCACCACAGTCTGGCTTATATACAGTAGAGCGTCGATAATCCGAACTAATTGGGACCAAGGGTGGTTCGGATTATCAAATATCGAGTATCGGATACAAGCTATAAAACAAAAGTAATATATTTTTGTAAAAAGTAATCGACAAAAATAGCTTTTTACTCGGTTACTCAGTGATTTATTGTTTTATTATTTGTTTTGGGGGCGTTCGGATTAGCAAACATTCGGATTACCGGGGTTCGGATTATCGACGCTCTACTGTATATACAATCTGGATGTAGCACGCGGAAGGAGTGGGGGCGGTCAAAAATTTTTTGAGCTTCATAGGCTCTTGACGTTAGATATTTTAGTGATTTGAAAATCACTAAAACAATTAACTTCAAGTACATAAACAAACCTATGATTCTAACCGAAAACGTGCCTAAAACTATTAGTACATAACCAAGTTTTGGTGTAAAAATTGGTAAACCGATGCTCTATTAAGAATTGTTGCAGCCATTCTAAATTTAATGAAGATATATCATCTCACAAGCAAGATTTTTTTTGTTTTTAGTATGTAGGTATATGAAACGGCCCCTTTTATTTTAGTTTACCATTAAATTCATGTCTTGCTAAGCAGTGGAACAGGTCGCAGGAGAGAGGAAGTCGCAAAAATTTAGTTGACGTGCAGTAGGGATGCCGCGAATATTCGGCGTATTCGGCCGTTTTGTTTGATATTCGGTATTGGGCCGAATACGCGTACTATTCGGCCAAATGCAGAATACCTAATCATGAAAAAAAAACGCACTTCAAAACATTTTTTTAACAACAAAATAATCAAAGTTAATAAGTAAAATTTACTAATGGTAAGTTATGATAGATAAAAGCATTTTTTTCTATATTTGTTGGTAACAAACGATTGGCTTTTCCTCATAGATAGTGCCTGCTTCTGAAAACAAAATAATTCCAAAGATTTTCCAAATTTTTTGTTATTGATTTATGCATTATAACAGGAAATCTGCCCGCATGCAAAATTTCAACTCGATTGGACGATTGGATTTTTCCGAATTTCTTATTTATTCATGCATTATCTATCTATCTATCTATCATTAGGTATAACTGGAAATCTGTCCACATCCTAAATTTCAACTCGATTGAACATTGGGAAGTATGTAAAATATCGATGACAAGATTTGAACGTAACAAACAAACCAACAAACAAAGTGAAGAGTTGAAGTAAATAATGAACTAAGAGCCAAAAATTCAAAAATTTGTGTTGGTTTTATTACATTAAAGTGGGCTGGGTACCACTGGCTTTAATGTTAATAACGGGCTGCGCAAAAATATGTCGAGAAATTCCTAAAAAACATGAGCGCTCGATCTCGCGTGAGTTAACTTTCGGCGTATCTACGTAAATAGCGCGCTACTTGCCTTTAGTGCCAGTAGTGGCTTATAACTAAAAAATAATGCACTTTATAAAAAAATAATTCCTACAAAAAAATCTTATAATAGGGTATTTGACTGTATTAAAAATATGGCATGTATTATAGTCATCCTAATAGATTACAGTTTAAGAAAACTATTTATTACTCTTCAAAAAAAATATGCTTTATTTCTATGAAAAACCAAAATTAAAATTGAATTTCATTCACGTCCTATCACGTGATTGAAAACGCTCTGTAATTGGCTCAGTCTCCAGTGATGTCATTCGTTAGTCCGCCGCTTAGAGCGCGTTCGGGTTGTCAGGGTAGGGTATGGGGAGAGCAATGCTCAGATAACTTCGGTCGGCTGTCTCTCTCTTATATGCAGATAAATGCCGTACGACGTTAGTCCGCCTATTATGCAGCGCGTCACTCTCACCGTAGAATACCGGATTATCCGAACGCGCTCTTATGCTTCTCCCGTTTGAATTTAATAGCACGAAAGCGCCATGTAAGCATAACTTTGTAGGTTAGGATAGCCCTAACCTTAAGCTGTCAGATCAGATAATACCGGGTTCGAAAATACGATAGATAACGTATTCTAGTCAGTTTTACTTATGTCGAAGTAATCTTCACAACAGAAAACACTTGTATTGGCGGCTATTTATTTTATTTGGATTTCTACGAGCCAACCACTTTCTTCGCGGTTTCAAATCTTGCGGAACAGCTACAAATAGTTTATCCGGAGTTTTTCTTGACGTATTTCTGCATTGTGGATTTATACACCATTTATAACCCATTTTTATGTAGAAATTGTGAAAACAACACATGATACAACACAATTACCAAACGGCGACGATGCCGATGCCGGCCGATGCTGACAGACCATATGGGCCGATTTGACATCTACTAACCGGTGACGTCACACAACAGAAAGTATCGTTTTGGCGGAACTTTTTGTGATTCAATTTTTAACGCTGATTTTTATGAAATATTGAGGAAATAATTACGAAAAATAATGCATTTACAATGTAGAGTGAAGGAATAAACACACTAAGATGGTTTTCCAATAATAGTCAAATACCCTATTAAAAAAAAATAAATATACAGGTGCTCTATTAGAAAGAAAAGGTTTGCAAATTTTCGTAATAAAATGAATAGTCTGCTTTTACACAGCAAACACACAGCCACCTTATTATCTCCATCACAAATCTCATAACATTCCCAAATAGGCGACCTTTTATTATTAACTGATGCCATTTTGTAAAGATTATCAGTAGAACGTAATGAATGCGATTTGTGACACGATATACCAGCAAATGAGACTGCAAACGATCTACCCCGGATGCACTGCATCGCAATGAGACTGGTTGTAACCTGTAGCGAATACTCAGCGGCAGAATATTCGGCGCTCCGGCCAAAAGTGTGGCTGAATATTCGGTATTCGGTATTACAAAAACGGACCAAACTTGTCCTTTTTAAAAATCAATAAACCATACTGTATAAAAAAATGCTGTTTTATTTTATTATCTTTTTTAACGAACCTTGCTAACCTTACAGAAAATTGTTATAACATCAATCAATCCTTTTCTGAGAGAATTTAGTTTAAAAAGCAGAATTACAATGTTTCCAAAAATTGCTTGTTCATTAAGACATTGCGAGTCCATCACGATACAGAAGGCCTACATATTGTGATTAGAGGCTAAATTCCAAATAGTGTGTATGTATTTTCATCAGTACTGTAATGATTTGATCATTAACTTCTGTAACTCATATTATGCATTATAAAGTGATAAAGTTATAAAGTTCCTTTTTTACTTATTTAACAGCCTAAAAATAGATTATAAACAAGAGAATCACTTAAGGGGGGAAATCACAGTAGAATTTTCAAAAAATTAAAAAAAAGTTTTTTTGCTTAAAAGTTTCTTTTGGGTCTTAAAAATAATATAGCAAAAGATCAAGAGCGGTAAAAATGTCTAAATGTCTAAATTTTCAATTCTGCCGCAATGCCTCTTAGGTAAGGCTTGAGCGCTTTTTGTGATCTCCAGCAGTCAACGGTTGAAAAGTACGCTCTCTTCACGTCACTTTGCTTTGGCACCGTGCGAAGTAATGTAGGTGCATGGAGGGGACTATGGAAACGATCTGAGCTCCTCATTTTCCGGCAAAATTGCCTTTTTTAACCACTTCTCAAAATAAGCGCTGATGTCGAATGTCATTGCACGGTGGCAATATTTAATATTTTCATTATTCATATGTCAATATTTTCGCGACTTCTGACATATTCTTGACAGTTGGGTAATTTATTGCAATACAAATGTACTAGCAGAATCATTTCTTTCTATAGTTTCTTCACGACAAGTGGCAGTAAGCCGCTGACATAACGCGCAAACGTTCCTATACGCATTGACGTGTGTTAGAATGATACAGCAATCTTCTTTCTTTCATTCTAACCCATGTCAACGCGTAGGAATCTTTGCGCATTATGTCAGCGGCTTACTGCCACTTGTCGTGAAATAAACTCTAGTGACAACGTGCTCTACGCGCATGCGTGAATTTAGCCGCGCAAGTGTTTGTCATGTGTTTGCAATACTCAATTTAAAATTCGCGGCCAAATTAGATTGGGTAAGTAGATCACAGTACACAGACAGTTATTTGACATTTGACAGGCGTTGCAAACTACGAGAAGTCGCCACCGTGACGCACCCTCCCTATGAGTTATATTTGAATAATAGTTTATCAAAAAACAGTGATCATTGGATTTTTACCATGAGTGACGGTACAGCGGGTCGTTATAAGAAAGGAACAAAAACTGATACTGCATACGCCAATGGACCGAAAGCATCACGCAGACGACCGTTAAATCGGCATGAATTGGAAAATCACTAAGATTTAAATGTCAGCACATCGGCAAAAAAAATAAAACAACGTAATCTTTACGATTTTGAAGTGGATGCAACGTTTGGCTATCATCTCGTAAACTTCCTAGCTGTGTTTGCCGCCATTTCGAACGTGGTTGTCTGTAAAGTGTGCCTTTCGGAAGTGAAATTCACTGAAACTAGTAAACGGGGTTTGGGATTTAAAATTGTTGTGTCCTGCGATAAATGTGAAAAAAGAGAAATACCAAATTGCCCATATGTCAAAAATGCTTACGAAGTTAATCGCAGAATTATTCTTGCCATGCGATTGCTTGGTATTGGTCTACAAGGAATAAGAAAATTTTGTGCCTTTATGGAACTGCCCCGCCCGGTCTTTCAATCGGTTTATGACAAGATCATTCAAAACATTGCCAGTGCATCAGAAGTTGTTTGCAAGAACAGTATGTCGAATGCAGCGAAAGAAGAAAAAAAAGTTCTGCTGAAAGAGGAGAACAAAATGGAATCACGGTATCCGGCGATGGATCTTGGCGAAAACGTGGATTTTCGTCTTTGTATGGCTTTGTTTCCTTTATTGGTTGGCACACTGGCAAAATTATAGATGTCATAGTGAAATCAAAGTACTGTAAGTCGTGTGAATACTGGAAGAAAAAAGAGAACACCGAAGAATATGCGGAATGGTTAGAAAATCATGCGAGCGAATGTCAAGCAAACCACGAGGGATCGGCTGGAAAAATGGAGGTCGACGCAGCAATTGAAATATTTCAGCGCTCCGAAAGTTTACATAAAGTGAAGTACGTAAGTTATATTGGTGATGGCGACTCAAAAACCTTTAAAGGTATTACAGAAGCTATGCCATACAAAGATATCACAGTAACGAAAAAACAATGCGTAGACCATGTTCAGAAACGAATGGGCACCCATCTCCGTAATTTGAAGAAGCGTACAAAAGGCCTTGGAGGAAAGGGAAAACTGACAGGCAAGCTTATCGATGAAGTGTCAATATATTTCGGATTGGCTATTCGTAGAAATTGCGATTCAATTAAAAGCATGAAGAACGCTATTTGGGCCACAACACGACCATTGCCCTCCTGGGGAAGATTCATGGTGCACGTAGCAAAGAGCGAAAGCTACAAACACTTTGGATAATTATGAACACAAACCACTTATGCGCGTTGAAGTTTTCGAAGGTATAAAGCCAATATATGAACAACTTACTACGGACGATCTTCTCACTCGTTGCATCGGCGGCTATATGCAGAACAGTAACGAAAGTTTTAACTCGACCGTATGGGCAATGGCTCCAAAAACTTTGAATTCTGGAAAGTTGATACTAGATATTGCCACAAACATTGCTTCGTGCGTGTTCAATGATGGGTTACTATTAATTTTGTACATATTCGACGCTATGCAGATGAAAATTGGCTCAAATATAATAGTCTATGCGTGGAGGCGGCCGAGAAACGCATCAAGAAAGCGGAACAATCACTGAGTGATGGTGCAAAAGAGGCCCGGATTAATTTGAAAGCTGTCCGGAAGGAAAACGAGAAGGAGGAGGTAGATGTAGAAGGCCAATTGTATGGTGCAGGCACTGCAGATTAAAGGTATGTAAGATTATTATATAATTTACAGAACAAAACTATAAACGCCTTTTTCTGGAAACCACTCTTTTTGAACTGGCCGAAAGGCTAACTCAAACAAATCTTCACCGATCGATCTGACATTCTTACTGTATATTCTAAATACCTTTCTCTAAAGACGTACGTAGGACTTCTTTTTTATATTGCATAGTTTTTTTTATTTAAAAAATTATGTCACGATCTTTTTTCATGAAATGTCAACTTTTCGTCTTAAATGCACAAGTTCGCCAAAAATCAACATATGCAAAAAATCCTATGTACGTCTCTTGCTGTTGTTATATAGAAACAAAAATAATTTGTTTTTTTGTTCCAGCTCGAAAATTAAGTGGGTTACGTTTTCGGCCGTGGACCCCTTAAAAAATGCCGCCTTCGAATAAATGCTGCACAGCCGCCATTTTACTATCAATTTGTTTTTGAAAAAATTATATTTTGTACTTGCATACTAGTGGTATTAATACTATTTTACAAGAATTTCGATTGATCCTTTCATTGCACCCAAAAAAAAATCCCGAAATAATCCTATTTTCTTTTGCTCTACTGTGATTTCCCCCCTTAAATATTAAATTGTAGTCTTTGAATTTTCCGCGCGTCGCCCTCTGTATGGCCCTATGAGAACTAAACGGCTTTTGACCCGTTTTACAAGTGGTGGGGACTATTGCATGCTACCTCCAGAATATATCTATATATATTCATCTCGATGGTTCGATGTATTAATTTGCAATGTATCTTTATATTCTGTGCATAGGCCATAAAATTTCGGAGGGGCAAAACCTGATATCTGCTGGGCAACTCAAAATTTATAAAGCCAATAGCAGAATTTTAATCACACACCAGATAATAAAGAAACCTTCCATCATATACTTACTTCTCCACGACAACGGCAGGCATCTGCACAAGCTGCACCGGCGACTTGCCGTCCTTCAGCGCCTGCGTTAAATTTAGTATTTGGCCCCGCATCACAGACATCTGTCTCTCGAATAGCCGCTGATCGAATCCTTTATCCTGCTTGAACAACAGATGCAAATCATCGCATAAATCTTGCACGAAATTCATATCCGACAGCGGCGGTAACACCAAATCACGTATTTCCCGACTGAAAGGTACTTTGGCCTGAGGCAGCCAAGCCCAATGGTAAGGATAAGCCCGCCAGCTATCCGGGTGCTTATAAGGGAACGCCAGCCCGTTATCAATAGCCGCTATTCTGATCTCGGGAAGTTGTACTAAATTCCATTCATTCGTTTCGATAGGTTCCGATCTCAATCCGTTGCTTTGAGTGTTATTCTGCGCAATCGTTGGTTGATCGTACTTAATCAGCCAGTTGTCGTTGCCGCGGTCTGTGTTACGTATAATATAATCGAGAACGACGAGGCGTTCGAACTGGAGTTGGAATTTTTTTGACATCCGCGTCGGAAGGGGTTCTACCTCGAATCGTCGCAGCCAATAATCGGCGTCCTTATAACCATCTACAAATAATTGGAACGAACCACACTAAAATTATACAGTTAGAGGTGAAAGTGACGACAGAAAAACCACGATGGTGGACAGTTGGGTTACCTTAGGCGGTAGGCCTATCCTGTTAAAGCGGAGGCCAACGTTCGGGAATTGCTCCATGATCGCACGCTTAACCCGAGCCTTCTGTCTATCTATCCGGAGGTAGTTGAATGTGTCCGATACCAACTTTACAACCTACAAGAAAAAGAACGAGTATACTTTAAGGTACGGTCATTTCTACAGAAGGGTTTAATCCTACTGAAGTGGTCCAGAGGTAGCTTTACTATTTTAGAAACATTTCAAAATTTTTAATGAATATCCCTATGTTCTGGGAGTGCAAAAACATTTTATTATTGTTGTATTTTACTCGGATCAGAAATGACGGCCAATATTTTATACATTGGTATGTGTTTGCGGTAAACTAAATAACTTTGTTTGTGTCTGTCATAGAGAGTTGACAACTATTCTATTATCTATCGATTGTCGGCTAATATGCAAAACCTCGTATCTGCATTTTTCACTTTTAGAGACATCTAATATAGGGTGACCAACCTTCCCGATTTGGGCGGGACAGTCCCGAATTCTGAGCACTTGTCCCGCCTGATGAAGCGTCCCGAATTTTGTCCCGATTTTTAAAAATGTTATTCTAATGTCCAGAATTTCTCACACACCAGCCATTAAAGTAATGATAAATTGTACCATACCTTTCTCAACAAAATGACCCAGCCGTATCTGAGAAATATAGGTAATTGAGATATTTTCTAGCCAACTTTGAAAACATTAGCGTATTTAGTTAAGAGGAATCATTAGAGCTAGTGCACCCTATAAAAGAAGCAACCATAGTGAGCTTAATTTTGTATCAATGATCTTATGTAACACCTCAAATTATAGATAAAGGTGTATTACTGGTTGTAGTAATGTATATGTATGAATTAATAATAAAATATGTCTGACTCATGTACTCAAAGAATTGAAATTTTGATATATGGGATATTGATATTTCTACACAAAATTTTGTACACTTATTGGCGCCGTGTGCGTACGATATGCCCATCTCTATTGCCGCCGGACGGGACTAAGATCGCCACGAGGTGGCGCTGTTCTATGCAGTTTCCTTCCTAGTAATCACCCACGTGGTAGTTACCTGTAGCGCGTCTACTAAGTAAACATAAACAAGAAAGCTGTTGCCGTACCTAAATGAGGTAAATGAGGCTGTTACTGCCAGTATTTTGACAATTCACCACACAGCACGAGTTAACCATATTTGTATACACAATGCTAGTCTGTGCACAACGCTATCAGCTGACAGAAATAATAAATAAAGTCGACTACAGCGCTTTTGCGTGCAGCGGTGACCGAGAAAACTTCTGGCGGATACATATTCCGCCATGGGCGCATAAAGCGTTCCTCAATCTCCCACTCCGTACTGCCCACGGTGCCAATACAGGAAGGTGTACAATAACTGAGAGATATTATGTGATACTTTTATCAATTTTAAGTTGTGTTCTCCGTACAAAAAATTGCAAAGTCAGGCAATTTTGTCAAATTCAGTAACTTTTAGTCAAAAACGATTAAAAATTTCAAAAATCTATCACTAGACGGAAAATTGTATCTTTAATTTGGTGTATAGCTTTTATGATGCTGTGAACGAATAGCGAAGAAAACCCCTCCGAACTTTTACGTGTTTTGTGAGTAGAATGTAGGGGATACGGATTCACTTTATGTTTAGAGAATCGACTGTTTATTCTGTAAAAAACAGATCTGATGTATAGAAATTTCAGTCAATCAGGATTGACAAATACTATATTAAATATTGTTGACGGACAACATACTGCTTTGAGCTCCTGATTGGATGAATGAATGGCATTTTTGCATTTTATAGTCATAGAAATGCAACACTTTCACAAAAATAATAATTAACTTATTCAAACGATTTTTGAACGCGTATTGTGTTTGTAATTTAGTCACTGATTTAGATTAATTTTAAATTTTAATCGATATTTATTTGTAATAAAGAAAAATATTATTATCATGTAATCATGTAATTAACATCACATATTTTTACCGATATTTTTCATTAATCTAAAAATAATCACAATCTGGATAAATAGTCAAGAAACGAAAATTTAAGAACATTTCAGAAAATAAACTCCGTTATTAGAAATCAGGTGGAAACAAATCACGTGCTTTGGTGTCGTTTTCTAGCGGCGAAGACAGTGAGTATACACATATTGCGTCTAATAAGTACAAAGAATGCCTTAAAGTTACAAGGTATTGAAAATGAATAATATTCTGGCGGTGGAGGTGAAACTGTTGGAAAAAAAATATTTTCCAGGTACATTTCTAATCATTATCTATGTATCATTGGTTAGCAAACTTTTTAAAAAATAAAAGAAAGCAAATGTTGAGACATGGGCAGGACGTAAACTTTAAGTTAAATAGAATTAATAATAATTAATTCCAAAACCTGGATTTAAACCAAGCATCTTTTGGTATCCAGAAAAATGCACAAATATCTATGCTATCGGGGCTATGACATGCTTTTTTTAGTTCTTTATAGGGTAAAGTACACAAGCAGTCGTTGGCACTCCAAGATGTTGGCACCCAAGTAATTCAATGCTAATCAAATACGAGTGTCAACCACTTTTGCGTTTACACTATTTATTTCAATTGGTCATTACGGAATGTCCATAGAATCTTTTCAATTGTATCCTTAGAAAATTGTAAAAAAAACTTTAAAAAAATTAAAGAAGAACAAGGACCTAGCTTAGAAATATAGCTTTAATTTTATTTCCATTTATCTCCCGCTAATAAAATATCCTTGCAATACTTAAAATAAAAATATGTTTCAGTTATTGGCAATATGTTAGCGTCCGATTTAGAGTTTTAAAAAGTTGGTCACCCTAATCTAATATGCAAAATAAGATATTTTTGTACTTAAATGTCTTTTGTGAATACAAAATATGTAATTTTCTCTAAAATTATATTTTATGTAAAAAATACTAATAGTTACTTTTTCTATATTGCATTCGTTATAACCTCATAACAAAACTACTTTCAGTGTCGTTATGAAAACACTCACATCTCAATTGTTATCGGCTTGCCTCAATCGTATTTGACAGTAGTGTTTGACCACAACTACCTACTGTTGCCGGTAAAACCACTCTAGATTGTAAGATGACAACCGTAATTTTCGAAATTTATGTAAACTTAATGTCGCAAAGTAGAAAAAATAGTATATAACACGTTATATAACAACTTGTGTGTCAATTTCTCTATAAAACTTATATTATAATATACTATTTTGCGCTAGTTTTGTAACATTTTCTTAAAACGAACATTTGAGGTTTTGCAGTTTGACCGACGATATAATACATGGAGTTTACACATATTTTTTATTTTTTAAAAATATCCTCAAGTTAGCAACCATTTTAAAGATTTTCTTTGATATGAAGGGGTACTTATTTGTTCATTCGATATTTTCTATTACAATTTGAAAATTTTTCATCCCCACAAAATTAAAAACCTCATATCTTATGTAGTGCAGGCAAAAGTAAAAACAAGGCACGAACTTGATCTAATATGGTATGCCTTAATAAGTATGTGTGCTTAATTCTTTAGACAGTAGCCATTTTGATGCAAAAATGTTTTAAATTGCTAGGCCAATTTCATAATTCATCATTTATCAGGTAGGCCTGGCTCAAAAAATGTCCTGTTTGAAACATAAAAGGGAAAACATGGTATATTATCTTAATTAGCATCCCAAGGGTAATTGCAAGAAAAATATCAAGTAAATATGATTAATTTTTGTCCTGAAAAATTGAAGATATAAAACATGGCCATTCATTTAATGGCAGCGTTCACCGGACCAACTCTTTACATTTGCAAACCCAATCAGTTTATGATTGCAGTTGGTGCCTGCTGAACGGCGTACAGATGTTTTTCGACTGATACATAACCAAAAAACATGTGACAGAACATGGGCGTATCCAGCTCAAATCGGAAGGGGAGGCAGTTGTCTAAATTTAACTTGCTGTATGGGAGAAGGGTGCCCATTAGGGTGGTTCAAACATGCAAAAATTTTTGTGATGATGGAAAGCAACGATCCCCTCAAATCGTTTCCAAATAAAAAAAAAATTGTTCGAGGTTTGGGAAAACTTATAAGATTACTTAAGGAGAAAATAAACTGCTTCCGGGTTATGCCGTGTGTCAAGATTTGTTAATGCTGACGTTTCGCGAACCATGTTGCTCGCTTCTTCAACGCTAATTGAATACTGATTGAATACTAGCTTTGAAGAAGCGAGCAACATGGTTCGCAAAACGTCAGCATTAACAAATCTTGATACACGGCATAACCCGGAAGCAGTTTATTTTCTAAATGATTCTGGCCGTGAAAGCCTACGTACTTACTTATTACTTAAGGACTTGTAGAGGACTTTCCAAGGAAGAATTTGACCTATTATACATATGGATTTGACGCCCCCCAACCAGTGCCCTGAAAACTACCCTTAAATTAAAAAATGTACATTCTTCTGATAATAGGGTATTCCGGTCATGTCAAAATTTAAGCAGGTATTCGGTTTAAGATAACTCTATAAGATAACTGCAATTAAAAGTGCATTTCGTTTGAATTCACCGACCACCCTCGGAAATACACGATGATTACCGATCCCTAGTAGCGGTGGCAACAGGGGACAGCTCTCGAACAGCTGATCGGCCAAGTTGACGGTTGGCGACCCTGTTGTTTGACAACGAATAAAGGTACCTTCTTTGAGAGATGATTTGATCATTGAAACTTGAAGCCAAACATCTCTCATCTCGCTAGTCGGCAATGTAAATAAAATCTTATCAGAAGTTACTGTTCTACTGCTGTTATAGCCCGGCACAGAACAATGTCGGCGTTGGAGTTTATACATTTTGAACAAGTGTTTGATATAACCTCAATAACCAAAGCAGGTGTCAACAAACGAGCGATTCTAAACGTTGACACAACAGAAGTCAAAAATTTACTACTTGCACCCTAGATATAGCAACGTTGTCAAGTCGCTGACTTTGAGCGGTCTTTGTGACGTCACAAAGACCAATCCTAATTCAAACTTCAAACAACGATTTCTCTTAATTTAAAACAATGTTTGATATTTTACTTGTGAAGTAGCAAACAGTAGCACCCATACTTTGTAAAAAATGACAATTTCAAAAACACCGGAATACCCCATTGATCCTTATAATCATTTCACCTCTTTTTTCTCATAGAAATATTACTATAAGTCTAGTGGAATGTTTATAAACATTTGTTAGGTAATTTACATTTGTAAAAGAAATTCTATTTGTTTAAATAATTCGTTTTACTCGAAAATCGGTCTGAATTCTGAGTTTGAAGTGGCAAATTTTTATCTAATTATGGTAGAAAAGCAGCTTTTTTGTGAAATTAACTTATAAATTTCATATTCGAGATATCTAACAAACCTATTATCTATATATTGTCTAATAAACTTACATTTCATTAAACAAATACCATTTGTTCAAACAATTTTTGTTTGCCATTCAGTTAAAATTCATATTTTAGATCGGTCTGGCCAAATGTTATTCTCAAGTGACAGCATTTATATTTTGGTATGATTTCCATTGTTTAAATAATAAACTATTATTCGTTTTCAATATAATTTATTCGAAAAAATTGAAATGATGTGGAAACCTTTTTTTCGGGAAATTGGGGAGTTATATTTCCGAAAGTCAACAAATTTTATTAATCACATTTCTTTCTCCATTTCTTATTCTGATTTCCTACCACTATGTGTCGCAACATAATGTTGATTTGTTGCCGTCTGGAAACTGTTCCCTGTACTCTAATTTGATGAAATATTGAAAACAAATATTATTTTATTATTCAAACGCTGGAAATCATCCCAAAATATAAATGATGTCACTTCAGAACAACAGTTGACCAGACCGAACTAAAAAAAATTAATTTTAGGCAAATAGCTAAAACAAATGTTTAAAGCAATTGCATTTGTTTAAACAAATATAGGTTTATTAGATAATACAGACTAGATAACTTTTCTACCATGATTAGAAAAAAGTTGAAAATGAATTATAATTGATTGTTTAAACAATAGGAAGAATTTTTTTAATGAATAATATCCGTCTAAGGTAATAAACTGCAATTTCAAACTGAGGAAACAAAATTCAGACGGATTTTCGAGAAAAACGATATATTTAAACAAATAGAATTTGTTTAAACAAGTGGAAATTAACTGAAAAATGTTTATAAACATTCCACAAGACTAATAGTAATGATTTCTATTAGAAAAGAGAAAATAATAAGATTATAACGGTCAATTTTCTGAAAAATTTACATTTTTTTCATTTGGGTAGTTTTCAGGGCTCTGGGGTGGATTGGGGGCGTTAAATCCATATGTATAATAGGTCAAATGCTTCCTTGGAAAGTCACAAGTCCTATAACTTTAACATAAGTTTTCCTAAACCCCAAACAATTATTCGAAAAATACCAAATACTTCTTCCCATGTAAATTTGAGGCCTCGAAAGGCAACATTAAAAATAAAAAATTCGAAATAATAATACGTGTCCACTTTTTTTTGATTTGGAAATGATTTGGAGGGGATCGTTGATTTCTAGTGTCCATAAGGGAAGGAGTGCTATGTAATAAACATACTAACAAAATACGGAAGGGGGGCAGCTGCCCCCTCCTTGCCCCCCCCTGGATACGCCCTTGTGACAGAACTTGATGTAGGTGCAAAAAATGGATTTTCCTTTGAATGTTTTTATGGATGACGATAATTTTAACGTAAATGGTATTGTTCATTTAGCATTAGCAGAGCCAATCCATCAATGAGACTATTTATTCAGTTTTACGCAATTTATGTAATACATCACATGTGCAATAAAATATCAAAACAGAAAGTTTTTAAACTCCCATAATTTTAGAAATTACGCACCAAAATGTGACAGGGTGCCCACAAAACAATAGACCCAGTATTGCAAATACAGAAAGTTTTGATCATAAAAATACAGCAAATGTTAACGACAGTGGTCAACAGTTTCTTTTTATTGAGAAGATGGTGTTTAGCCAACATAAGGTGTTTTGCATTCAAATTTAGACGTACTCTAAATTTAAAAAAATAGGGTATTGTAAGTAGATGTAAATAGTGTTATTCATTTTGAAACAATATGTGTGATGGCATACCCTAGTTTTTGGTACAATGTTCAGATTGAGCTTCGTGTCGACAAGGGAAGCGGCTGCCTCGGAGAGGTAACCCTGGTTTGGTATGAGGCATGACCGCCCGAAACAGCACGGGCAGCACAATTTATGCATCCACTTTGTCCATTTGGGATTCAGCCGGCCGTATGGTTCCTCGTCCTTTGGTTTGAAAACCGCAATGATTTTCTGCAAAAACAAACCATCATAAAATATCAAGAACATGAAACATTTAAATGTTGGGAACATTTATTCAATATATATTGCAATTTCAAGCATAAAACTCTTTATTTTATAAACAATGGCCCCTTTTCCAAACCAAACATTTTAAAACTGTGGTCAAATGGGTAAAAATTGTGGTAAATCGGGTAAATAATGTAGCAAAATAAAACAAATCAAAATTTTAGATATTATTAATAAATTAAATCTTTATGTATTTTAGCAAAAGCCAGCACTATAGAGCGTTATATCAGTACAAAATATAAAGAATCACATCAAGTGTTAAAAATAAAAAAAATAGTAGGACAAATGATATTAGAATACGCAATGTTAACAAACTTGTTATACATTTAATATTTCCGGTACATGGAACCTGTTGAATGTCTTTAATAGATCAACAAATTTGTGATATTTTTTTAAAATTTTATATGGTGTTAGTTTATTACCAACTCATCATAATTATATATATGATGTTTTCGGATATATTTCGATGTATATGTTGCAGTAAAAGCATCAACTCCGTAACTGTATACATCAGTGCATACATTTATTGATCTGTATAGTAAAAGTGTTCAGAACCAATAAAATGCACACTTTTAGTAGATGCATATATTTTCTAACCGACTTTAGGAGAAGTGCGCACAAATTAATACGCAAGAATCTAAATGTATACTTTGGCTAGTAGAAGTGTGCAGAATGAAATGATCTTGAATTCTATTGGCTGCCGCACAACGTTGTGACCTCAATACACAACCCATATAACATAACATCAACTAATTCTTAAAACAATACATTTATTAATAAGGTAAGTGGTTCAATACGAAGAGAAAAATGGACAACACTAGTTTCGAATAATTTGAAATCCCAGTGTGTCCTGATCCATTAATTTTAACAGCACACATTCCAGCAATAAGCGAACATGTTCTTGTTCTTTACTTTTTTAATTTTTCACAACTTGTGAGATACAAGTACACATACTTACTTATCTTTTACCATTTGCTTCGATAGACCTAATCACTACTATGTTAATTTACCCCTAGTTCAGCATGTCCAAAAATGCCGAATCAAACAAAAATTCCATGTCAAAATATTCTAAATTAAAAACAAACATAAAATAGTGTTTGATCTACCATTTAGCATTTACTGAACATAAAAGGAAGGTCTTTGTCGAATCACCAGTAACCCTATATACTGATCTCACATTTCAGTTATTTGCAATAGTATGCACAAATATTAATTTCAAATAAATAAATTGATTAGGCATTAACGGAAACAAAATAATAGTAGCGTCTAAAAATAAAATTGCAATATCATAATATCATTCGTCAACAATATTTTAACTTTAAGTTATTAAATTGTTATTGAAATCTTTTTTTAGTTGATTCTTTGAAAGATTTCTAATTTATCTTAGATAACAAATCAATGATGTCATAATTTAAACCCTAAAAATATTCATAAAAAATGCACTATTTAAACTTTAGTCATATTCATATTATAACCATTTAATATTAGTTACGTGTAAAACAGTTTGCTAAGGCAGTGTCTGTAATCGATACATATATATCACGCATCACTAGATAACAAAGTATAGATAATTATTAATTATAAAAGTCACACATACAAATATCGAAATCAGAAACAAAGTATGTATCTCAAATCCAATAAATAGTTCATTTTGCATTCACATATTGATAACTAGGAGACTCAATTATGCCGAAATAAAAACAATAAATACGAGCTCGAGATTAGATAAGCAAAAGCAGTGAACCTAAAAACGAATCAAGACAATAACAAGTGACTAAGTACTGTACTAAATTCACAACTGATACTGTTTGAAATTCCCCAAACGCAAAATCCACACTGCAGGAAGTTACGCCCCCAGGAATATCATGTTAATTTCGCTTTTATAAAAATGTCCCATCAGAAACTACGTGAGGGGAGGTGTCTTAAAAGCGTATCAAAAAAAAAGACATTGATAAAAGATTCCAAGCTAGATATTAATAATGCAATTCTCTTATTCATAGAGTTAGAAACTGATAATGGTTAAACATATTATAAAAATGAAATATACTCATACCTTGTTACTCATTTTGTTAATTAGCTAAAATTTTTACACAGCCTAAAACAAACTCTGGCAAAACCCATCCTTTATTACGACGTACGATGGGCCATGCACCAGTGTAGACATTGTTGGTTAGTGGACATCATTAGTGAAACATTAGCATTCAGTGGGAGTTTTAATCAACAATAAACCATGTGTGGAAAAATGTATGACAGAATGCATTGCAAGTGATTATGAAACCGATAAACATTGTGTCATTGTGTATATAGCAAATAAACCTGGTTTTCAAGATGTAGTACAATGTGATTGATTTGCTAGAAGCTGTAAGAGAAGTATGTACTTTAAGACAAGAAGATCTCTAAAGAAGCTAAGACAGTTAGCAAAACATGAGCGTCTTGACAGGAGGAGCATAATTGTGGCACAAAAATTATCAAATATGAATCATAGCATAAGCCAGAAACTCTAGTTTATAAATGATTCTGTCTACGAATAAATTGCAGTTCTTTAATTTCAGTTATTTACTGTTAACTGCTAATTCTAAAAAGAAACAACAAATAACATTCAAACATTCAGCGTGCATTATTTAAATAAATATGTGTATTAAAATAAATACATTGTAAATTAGATTTAATAATTTGAGCATTAAAATAATAAATATTGTGCATTAAATAAATAAGAATATGTTACATAAAAAATGTTATTATGAACAATATATTATCCATATTGTGCAAAATGAATAACTTGCGCATAAAAATAATAAATATAGAGCACTGAATCTACTGCGAAACAAAATTAATGCTGATCTGATTTTGATGATTCCTATGTTAACGGTAGCGCGTACTTCTAATGATATTCGACATTATTAGTCAGTAATATATGTTAAACTGAATCCTGGCTGAAGTTAAGCAGAGTGGATATCAAGACTAGGACTGTTGCGTTCACGCGACACTGCCGACTTCGGCATCATCTTAACAAGATAGGACTAACCGACACCAGTGAGTGTCGCCTATGCCTGGAGGATAGAATGGAAATGGATGAAAGGAATGGAGCATGTTATCTGCTCCTGTCCAGCCGCGGATGGCATCAGGGTCAGGATTTTCGGCATGGCCAAAATAAAACTACAAGACCTCGAGAACACACCACCCGATAGGATAATCAGGCTCATTAAAGAACTGGACCTGGACGGTGAAGTATAACAATTAGCTACTAGTAGTAGTAGGTGAGCCACAATAGACCCCTGCGGTCGCGGTGGATGGCTGGTTGAGCGGCCCACTCACATTCTCTAATTCTAATATATGAGTATGGAAACATGTCAATATTTTTAAAACGGTTTCTTATTTGGAAAAACACCTCGGAGACATCAACTTTTGTTTATTAAAATACTCATATAAACTGAAATTTTTGCAGAACATCTAACAGAAATCTTCCAACATCGAATCAGAGCCAATCACGGATGAAGATATAACCTATGAAGAAGAAGCCATACAGCTAGTTACTCCAAAGGAAATTGCCAGAGAAATCAAGACAAACTTGAATCCAAAGAAGGCATCTGGATATGATCTTATCACAGAAGTTCTTAATCAATTACCTAGGAAAGGTGTTGTTATGCTGACGTACCTAATAAATGCATCGTTTAGATTAAAATACGTCTCCCATGTCTGGAAAGTAGCAGAAGTTATCATACTACCAAAACCAGGCAAACCACTAAATGAGGTCAAACCATATCACCCAATATCACTGTTACCAATGATATCGAAGCTCTCTGAAAAGCTGCTTCTAAAAAGAATGAAACCTATCATTGAGAGAAAGGAACTAATCCCTAATCACCAATTTGGTTTTAGAGAATAGCATTCCACTATAGATCAACTCCATAGAATAACATATATCATAGAGAAAGCATTAGAAGAAAGGCTTATTTGCTCAACAATCTATCTTGATGTGGCACAAGCTTTCGATCAGGTTTGGGACAAAGGATTGATACACAAACTAAAGAGTATGCTACTTTTACAATTTATTTGTCGAGCTGCAAACATCCTATATATTTAGATTGACTATTCAGAATAAAACAGATCGATGAATACTCAGAACTAAAAGAAGTAAAAGCTGGGGCACCCCAGGGTAGTGTATTGGGACCAATTCTCTATCTACTATATACCAGTGACCTACCACAGCTGGAAAATGTAACACTCGCCACATTCGCAGATGACACGGCTCTAATGGTAGTGTGATCAACTATCGGAGAATCTACTAGGAATCTTCAACAAGCTACTAATAAAATATATGAATGGTCCAAAAAAAAGGAAGACCAAACTCAACGATGTGAAATCTGTCCACATTAAGTTTACAAACAAAACAATCAAGGACATACCTCATGTCAAGATTAACGACGCCACAGTGCCATATACAAACACTGCAAAGTATTTGGGTATGAGTCTGCATACAAAGCTAAGGTGGAAAGAACACGTTAAGAGGAAAAGAGTAGCGCTTGGCCTCAAATACAAAGAACTCTAGGCGCAGAAACTCTCAGTTGTCAGTACTGAGTACTGTATGCATAATAAAATAATTGTTCCTAACAAAATGTTGGGTCAAAAATAAGAAGAAATGTAAACATGTTTTACTAATATTTAAAACCATAAACAATTAGGTTAATAATATGGTGATATACAAAGTATGTCGTTAAACAATTTCAGTTATAAACAATTAAGTTATGTTCTTCTTAAAAGCACGGAATTTGGTGTGGCTTCTGAAGAACTGTCAACAGTTTTCGGAACATTTATTTTATTATGCACAAACCTGCGGACTTAACTTCTCTTTGGCTGAGTTTTTCAATGTTACTTTTCAACTGCTATTTGACGTTGTCATTTAACAACTTCAAAGTTGCTCGCATTAATCATTTTGTGCTAGAACTAGGGTGAATGTATGCACAAATTTACTGTAGAAACTTTATTTCTTTCTGCTAGAAAGAAAATAAAACAGTCTTATGCTTCCTGCCAAAAAATTATTTTAAGTTTTGTGCTAGAACTAGGCTGAATGTATGCACAAATTTACTGTATAAACTTTCTTTCGTTCTTTCTACTAGAAAGAAAAAAACAGTCTTATGCTTCCTGCCAAAAAATTATTTTAAGTTTCAATTAATAATGCTCAAAATTGTTTACTATTACCCTATCCTATGATACTATCTAACTGAACCTAAACTTTAGGGAAACTGTTGATATGAACTTTTTTCACATCTTGGTGTAGTAAATACGTCGCAAAATAAAAAAATTAGAAAAATAAACATAAACTATTTACCTTTATAATTTTTATGAAATTGGAACAGAACAAATGGGATATGAATATGTGGGTTGATGAGTAGTACGGAATTACCCTTACCAGAGACTTATCAAGGCTGTATAGCAAGGTATGAGTATATTCTACTCGTACAATGTAAAAGTGTGCCGACGCAGCTTGTGAATAGTGCACCGAAAATAGCTTTAGATTTATTAGTCTTTTTTTATAACAACAAAGAAAAAATCTAAAATTATGTCAGTATTACCGCCAATATCACAAGTCAAGAATACATATACAACTGATGAGGTATGAATAATTCCAAGGTCAGACACAAATATATGAAAATAATCCATATTATATGTATAACAGAATATACTTTTTTTGTGTAAATATTTCTTTTTTCAATCACAAACAAAAACACCATAAACTCCACTGTAGAAGTATTCTTGACTAGGTCCACATAAAACTTACACCAGAAGGGTTTTTAACGAAATACGAGCCGCTGGATCCTTGTGATATGCGCTCCGGAAAAATTCCATTATCAATGGCAACCTCGGCCTGCCACACCAAGTCACTGAAGGCAGGATCATCTAAAACAACGATTGAAAACAAAGATATAAGATCATATTTTGTAACGCAATAATAATTTTGTCAATATTCATTCAATGAGAAACGATGCTGGCAGCAGTGTTAATTTGCACATTGTGAAATGAATGAAGCAAGTCTACTGTTTACATGCTACAAGCATATAATTTTCTGTTGGTATTGTTAAATTCAGCCAATAATTTCCTTTACTCACCCGGAAATTGGTTGAAAGAGACATCGAGCCCTCCGAGTAGGGGCTGAGACTCCCTATTGATGTTTGGGGAATCCAACGTAGGTTCAAAAAGGACCTCTGGCACAAGCCTGATATCTTCGTCTTCGATCGAACTACAGTCGTCAGACAAGGTACAGTTTACGTCTCGTTCGCAAACACTCGTATCAACTAAAATAGGCACTGTCTCACTCATTACACGTGCAAGCCCCTGGCCAGGTGTATACACCTTTACCGTTCAGCGATTCCTTTGTTTTCTAACCTAACATCACCAGTGGGAAATGCAAAATACATGGGATTTTTTTTCTCTTTGTATCTCTTTGTAGCGTGTGTCTCAATTTACGTCTGATTGTTGATATACTAGACGCCGTACGTACAGGACATTATAGAGTTGACTAGAATTTTCTTGCTGAACGGTAGACAGCCCCGTTTATCACATATACATCACATAAGGTGGAGGGTGAAGAATGAAGCACGCAGATGACAAATTGACAAGTGTCAGAATTAGTTTGTAATCAAGTTTATCGTTCTGTCACGGTACAAACGTCATCGGCGGCCTTGCGCCACGGAGGAACGCGGAGGTGGACCTTTGTAGACGATTAGACCGCTTATCACCGTTTATTTTTACATGGCAGATAAGTTTTGGAGTGAAAATAAATCGTGGAAATTCAAAAATCGTTAGGGTTTGGGGTCTTTTAGCGAGCGCGATGAGGTTGGTAGCGCTATTTGCAATTTTCTTTCTTGACAGTGTTGGGCCCAGCGTTTCTGGCGGCCCCAACGTCTGTTTTCAATAAAGAATGTGTATGTACACAAAACTCATTACATACTTAGTTCAAATTATATCCTATGTTAATCTGGCCGCCATTTACAATCTACGAAAACCATTATACGTATAAGTATAATGTGTCTTCCGGGTAGGGTTGCTAGGTCCAATAATCGAGTTTGCAGGGCAATAGTTAAAAACATCCAGGACGCATGTCATAAAAGCAGGACACACATTCTGCCATAAAGCTTATCTTATAAAATAACAAAATGTATACTCTTTTTTTTTTAAATCCATCCCAGAGGAGAAGATATACAGTTTAAAAAAAATTAAAGGGCGCATGTCAAAAGAAATGACACTCCTTTTGTCATAAAGGTATTTTATAAAAAAAAGATATACATATCAAAATATACTGATGATAAATAAAACTGATAAACACAAGTTACAACATAAAACATTTAAAGTAAATAAATATAACAAAAAAGTATTTTTTGAAAAAGTATATTTTCTGTCAGATTTTGCATGGGTGAGTCACTATTAATAGAGCGCTGAAGACATAGTATATCATTGTTTCTTTTAAGTGCATATTGGTTCATGCATTCGTGCATCATTTTTGCATGAAAAACTAAGATTAGTCTTACTTGAACTCTACAAGGAGATTGTTTTGACCACTCGACCAGGATTCTATGCATAAGAAAAATACGTTCTGTTGAATTCATATATGGAAAATATAAATTGAATAATTTTCAGCTAGTTTCATAATAGCGGTCTTGCATGATTTTACCTAACTTAACAAATACAATCTTTAGGTGGTAAGAAATCCGTGCGTAAAATTTTTCCGCTTAATATTGTTGCACTCTATTGTTATTGAACATCAAAGTTTAAAACGGACTAAAAGCGCGCCAAAACACTCCGTGACGTCATAAAGTTGGTGAGAAGTTCAGCGAGCCTAGGCCATAGAGAGCGGCCGAAAAAAAAGGACCTAGGGGCACGAGAACGGCATCGAGTTGAATTATAGTATCTGGAGGACGTTGTGTGCGTTGTGTTAACGAATAAGTATAGTTGGGTCAAGGGATCTTTGCGTGTTGTCAAAAGTGACAGTCGTCTGAGAAGACGTACGTCCAACGTTAATGTCAATCCTTTCCCATGTCGTAGAAAGAGTGAAGGCATGACAATCGCATCGTAATTATAAGCTCATGTGACGTGGCCTTCGACCAAGCATGCTACGTCACACCAATCACAGCGCGTTCTAGTCTGACTCATTTTTAAAGAAGATGTCCTGCGAAATCCAGGACACCTGGCAACCCTACTTCCGGGACGTTGGATTGTATGATTACTTTTTGTTAATTCATGTTATTATAATTCGCAATGGTTTCACAGACATTTTTAAGTATGGTCATAACTTTTTTATTTGTGCTCCGATCTGGATGCCCTTTTGAGATCCTACATTAACGCTTCAGAAACTCACTCCTGTCACAAATTCTGAACTTCGATCCTTCAAATAAATTACAATAATAATAATAATAAGCTATAAACCCGATAAAAACCTAAAAATTATCATAAATACGTCAATTAATTTCCAAATGAACCGCATACTTATTAAGTCGATAAAGTGGATCGGGCAGTATTCTAAGGATATTTTCCCACTGCACAAATATCAAATAATTTTGTTTGACCCAAATTATTTCTCAACTACGAGAAATTTATTTGAAGTGATTTATGATGGTTCTAACAATGTCATGTCAAGACATTTGACAACTAGTTTGCAAACAATGTTCTTTCCAAGAATATCGATTTTTATTGGAACAACTTGCAAATGGCTCCATTTATGGAGTCTACGTATTTATACATAAAATTAAAAAATCTGATGTGGCTAGGCACATGGCTTTATCATACCATATATAAAATTAATAGTTTAGCTGGATGAGATTCTATTTGATCGAGATCGATCGAGATGAATCGTGTCTCCATTAAAATAAAATTAGTTAGCCAGGATTTGACAGATATATCGATTCTATTGACAGTAGGTATTGTCAAAACATCAGCGTTTGACACTTCGTGGTCACTACCTACTGTCATTAGAATGAAAATATCTGTCAAATCCTGGGATACAATTTGCTCATGCAGCTAAACTATTAATTTCACCACAAAATGTCATAGGCATATTATTATACAAAATTACCTCTACTTTAATTTATTATTTGACTATTTTGACGAAATTACAGAAATGGCCGCTCATTTGCAAAATCCTTGAAAAGGGCTTAGAGTAAACATCCAGTTCCTTTGGACCCTTTTCAACAAAAGTTTGGTCATGAAACTTCTAAATATGAATGAATAAAATGAAATATGAAGTTTTGTCCCGATACCTTTAGTAATTGCTCCGGAATCGTCGCCACAAAAAACGGTTACACACACGCACACGCACCCGCACGTGACATATTTCCGCTAAAATCTCAAATATTCTGGCATATTATTGTAAAAAATTTCTGATTTAGAGATAATTGCATTTTTATGTAGATTGAATGAAACCTAGGCGCCTTATTTTCTTACATGGAAAGATAAATTTTTTCAAATCACCTGAATATTTTGTCTCAGTAGTTGTGACATTTTCTTGTAAGTGCAAATAATTAAAATTATATTTTAAGAGAAATGTAATAAATAAATGAAATCACAAATTTGTACCTACTTACAGTATAATACAGTAAAATTTCTGTCTTGAATTGAAAATGACTAGAGAATATGGAAAACTAGAAAAAGTGAAACTTAAAAATAATTAATATGAATAAAAATGAGAATATACTTCATGCTCATGACTATACACTTTATGCTCAATGTATTGACATAAATTCTCCAATTCACAGGATAGGAATAAAAATCTAAACCAGATTCTCAATGTCAGCGTCAGTAAATTGAGGCATAAAGTATATTCATAATTTTTAGTCATACCACCCTGTGTTCCTTTGTTTTACTAATAATAAAAACTGTCCAATGAACAAATTTATGATTATCTACTTGAAAGAAAAAAGTTCACATCTCATTATAATAATAGTCGAACATGCCATTTCATTTGGTCAAAATACCATTTTTATAGCAAATTCATGTTACGTGTTCTTTTCATTTTTTTTTTAAATAGCAATTTATATCGTTATTTTTATTTTTTGTAAAATAAATACCACGTTATAAAAACCAATTTGAGCAAAAGTTACCTACTGGGATAAAGGTATATTTTGGGAATGGAAAATGTGTTTACTTTTTTGCATTTTAGATTAATTTTTCTTCTTAAAAACCAGTATGGAATGATCAACGTTTAATGCATTGCGCTGCTTATCGACCCAGAAAAAATACTTAAATATAAAATAAATAAAAAAATATAAAAATAAAAAAAATCGAAGAATTGATTACTGCATAAATTTGAGATTTCCACTGGACATTATAAAATTCCCACTGCACAATTTGTGTCCAGCTGCACGTTAGAATAATGCCTGAAATGGATAGTTTTCAATAAAACGTAATTGAAATCACGTTGAATGTAAATGCTGAATAAATGAAGGGAAATGCTAAAATAAATAAATATAATTATATATAATATATTATGATATCTTATCTCCAAAAACACAAGATTGCAATTAATGTCGTCCATTTTTATCAATACATCTTTTACTGCTGTTTCCAAAAATGTTCAGTCATATTCTGAATAATATTGCTTATAGATTTTTAACAATCAAACATCAAAACTATGCAAACCGATACTATGGAAATAAGATTTTCAAAAGAAAAGGAGAAAGACCTTTTCATATTAGCCAAGTCGTTCATTCTGATTCTCCCTACTTAGGTCCATTATGGACATTTCCGGTTCAAGTAACAAACGGCGGTTTCTCCTAATTTATAATAGCGATGTTTGATAATTTATTTGTAAAATGACTATCTTACTTTCTCAACAAAAATTTAAAAAACTGCTTTAAACTGCCTTTTAAACGTCATAATACAATATAATAACGAAATTAAAAAAAATGCTTTTTTATTCATACCTAACTCCCGCCCTGGTGTTTACACTTTTTTAAAAATACCAAAAGATGATCGTACCGATTCGCGGTAAAGTTAGCTGCAGGTATTCTATGTATGAAACAATGTACCAACTACCAACAAGAAAGGAACTAAATTTGGAGTAAACTGGAAAGTTGTTTACGTTCTTGCTTACTTCATCCCAAATATTATAAAATAGTTTTGACTTAAAATAAGCAGAATATCAGGACCTCAATCATGGAAATCGGAGAATTATTGTCATATAAGGTAAAGGAACTAACAATGCACAATGTTTAAGGTTATATGCTTATGCAAAGGCGGCAGTGTTTTAACCTAATTTATTAATTATTAATATTTACACGTTTCCAACTTATTGTAGCCGTCTCAAGCGGTCAAACGACCATCTGAAGCTCTCGACGATGAAGAGGATGACTTGGAGAAACAAAAAAAGATGCGGCGCATTGCTCGCGCAAAAGCCAACCAAATGACCAGACCGTTGTCACCTACTCCATCGGTGCAGACCATAGATCAAATTAGCGAAGAGGAGCGGCAGGAAATCCTGAAGTTTGTCGAAACGGAACAGACGGAAGGAGAAGTTGTTGACGAAACGGCAATTAAAAGAATCGTTTTGAATTTTGAGAAGCGTTGTTTGAAAAATCGTGAAATGAGAATTAAGTTTCCCGATTCACCTGAAAAATTTATGGAGAGCGAGGTCGAATTGCATGAAATCTTGCAGGAGATGAGAGTTTTGGCAACTGCCCCTGACTATTATCCGTTGCTTGTTAAACTTAACGTTATTCCCAGTTTGCTGGAGTTGCTTTCCCATGATAATACTGATGTTGCGGTAAGCATTTGTTATAGAAAAATATATTTTTTAAGAAAAAAAATAATGTATCAAGAAATAATAAATACTAAAAAATCAAACTCAAAAATAGAAGATAGTTGCTAATTTTTAATAGTACTGACGCCATCTTCTATTTCTAGTTTATGTTCTAATCATTTCAAGCCGAAAGAACAAATATGCATTATTATTATTATTGTTTTGGCCATTTTAAAGTAATAATAATAATCTTTATTTAGCAGCAGCCAGCAATATGACGCATTATTATAAAAATACAGCCTGTTGGTTGGTAGAACACAGATATCTCTTTGATGCCAAGAATTGGTAAAATTTTAGATATGTACAAACACCTGCAGTCATATTTTCTTTGTCAAGAAAACTGCCCTCATAAAAGATACAAATTATAATTATTTAGGGGTTGTTAGATACTCCTAAAGTGGTGTTGAATGGTGACTAACCAATTAATTATTGTAACAATATTGTCTGTCGACTGCTAAATATGCATATTATTGTGAAAAATTGCTGCATGACTTCTATACATGAAATTTATTAATTTGTGTCCTACTACTATTTTGGTACAAATTACATACTTGACTACAGAAAGATGTTTATAATGTTTACACAAATTGTTGATATTTTTCTCTTACATACTAAATTGTAGGTATTATTTTAGGGATTTTACTGTTAAAAGCACAGCTACATAATCTATGGCATTCTCTAGATCTTTCATTTTGCAGGTTGCTACAATTGAACTAATCCAAGAGATGAGCGACGTCGATATTCTTCACGAATCAGTAGAGGGCGCTGATGCCCTCATCGAATCCCTCCTAGAGCACCAAGTCATCGCTTTGCTGGTGCAAAATTTGGATCGTTTAGATGAAAACGAAAAAGAAGAATCTGACGGGGTTCACAATACCCTAGCGATTATCGAGAATCTAACAGAGCTACGTCCCGACATATGCAACGAAGTTTCTAAGCAAGGCCTCCTCCAGTGGCTCCTGAAGAGATTAAGGGTCAAAGCTCCTTTTGATGCCAATAAACTATACGCAAGCGAACTATTATCAATTTTGCTTCAGGACAACAACGGCAATCGTCTAGCATTGGGAGAAACCGATGGTATTGATGCGTTATTGCAACAATTAGCCTTCTATAAAAGACACGACCCGTCGAATGCTGAAGAATTTGAGTTCATGGAGAATCTGTTCAATTGTTTATGCAGTGCTCTAATGGCAAATCCAAATCGTGATAAATTTTTGAACGGCGAAGGGCTCCAATTGATGAATTTAATGTTGCGCGAGAAAAAAACATCGCGTAATGGATCTTTGAAGGTTATAGATTACGCAATGTCGGGGCCCGCTGGGAAAGACAACTGCAATAAGTTTGTCGACATCCTAGGCTTGAGGACGATCTTTCCGTTGTTCATGAAAACGCCGAGGAAGAATCGCAAACGTGTTCTATCTGCGGAGGAACATGAAGAGCATGTTTCGTCGATTATTGCGTCAATGTTGCGTAATTGTCGTGGGTCGCAGAGACAAAGGTATGTTAAAATATTAAATATTTTAAGACGAAAGCAAAAAAAAAATTTTTTTTCTGATAATGGAATTTTAGAGTTTTAGACTCAAACAAATGCCAAAAACTAGTGACATTTCAAAATTAAAAATTTTTGGCAAATACAGTGAAAGTCGTATATAACGTCCGCGAAGGGACCGCGAAATTTGGACGCTATATCCGACTGGATGCTAAATCCGGACGCAAATAATTTTGATAATAAAATTAAAAAAAATAAAAAAATGTATACTAATTCAAATAAGAACACTTTAGGTGTATTTTATTGCCACCCGTGTACAGTTCGTATCTATTCGAAATGATTCTCTTTTGAAGTGAATTGAACACGAGTAATAAAACGCATTTGAGTGTACCTATCGCGCGCGCATACGCATTCGTGTTACGTGTAGTTAGGCCAACAGGTTATGTTTGTATCGGACATTTTGCATAAGACTTATGCAAGGAGTTAAGTACGAATTGCATATGAAGCCGTCTCACCAACGAAAACAAATACACATAACCTCTCCGAGATACAATCGTGACATGCATGTGCCTGCAGACTGATACCTTCCTCCTATTGGCTGATTTAATTTCAATTCATTTTGAATACAACTGATCATCTTTTCTGGCTTGTCCTTCAGGGGTGAAGGGGGAACTGAATATGATCGGTTGAAATCTATTCACTTTCATTTTGAATGCGCAATAAAACGCTTTTTGAGACAAGTGGATACGTTTCAAAATGAAATGAACTGATTACCAGTGGCAATAAAACACACCTTTTGTATGTATAACAATTCAATTCAATCAGTCAATTAGCTCGGTTTGTGCAGGCCCTGTGTAGATCGACGCATTTCTTTTTTATTTTTAACAAGATTTTTATCACAAGCGGTTTTAACTTTGTCTATAAGCCTCCAAATTGTCGTTACTGACCAATGTGTCAAGTTAAAAGTAGTTTCAGCAGAGTGCAACAATGGTTTCTCCATTTTCTGATATATTAATGATCGCTCATTTGTTTTGAATGGTTAATACCTTTCTTTTGTAGCCACACATTTCGTATTGTAATACACAGAATAGCCGCAAAAACAAAAACAGCGAGAATGACCAGTCCCGAGATCGCGAACTAACATGAGCATTTCATGATAGCAAAGCGGTAGTGACCCGTGCGCAAGTCAAATGGCGTCTGCCACTCCAGTTGGACGCTATAACTGACCATAACATGCCCAAAATCCATGGCGCGGACGACGCAACATGCGACTTTGCCGCTATATCCGGCGACGCTAAACCCGGACTTAGTTTGCATTAGTTTATATGGAAGACCAACCAAACCGTTCAGTTTTCGACGTTATAAGCGACGACGTTATAAATGACTTTCACTGTATAATATATCTAATTAGGTTTTTATTTATATTTATTTTATTAAAATTCACATCAATCAAAAATGTCTATGCACTATTCATTTACATTATCCACGTTTCCCAGACATGAATATTTTATAATTTTTAATTATGAATTTCCCGAAAATTTAACAAGACTTTTCAAAATTTAGGAGCCCTCTTTATGCAGGGTTTATGGAGAAATTTAATACTTTTTAATGAAAATACAAAATTAAAAAAGTTATTTTTGAATTACTAAAATAATATATATTTTGTCAAAAGATAAAAGTATTTGTAGTTAAAACAAAGGATCATTGATTTTCATATCTACCACTTCTCATTCATCATAAATCTACGGAAAACAATTTCTATTCACATAGTCCATGTTCCCCAGGGCCACTAATAATGACAGTTTTCAACTATTTTTCTTTTGATTTGATTTTTCTTAGGTACGGCAAAAACATTTGAGCATGGTTGAATTCAGAAAAAAATTCTCTGCTAAATTTGACGGAAAAGAAATATACAGTTCTATTAAAAAAAGACAAATGTAGTTGATATAACAAGTTATGGAAGTTATAAACAAAAGAAAAATGCTATAACTTGCAGCAGTATTACCAAAACAACATTTATTTTCCTAAACATGGTTGTTAGAAAAACAAACTTAAAACAAATTAAAACAATTGTTCCTTACTTTATTTACATGTCCAATTCCTATTTCAAAAACCAAAAAATATTAATTTTTTTTATTTTTCTAAAGTGAAATTCGGAGGTGAAATCGAAGAGGATGAAAAAATGTGTGTGCTTTTTACTATCAGTAAGAATGATAAAACAATAACTTGATCAAACAATACCTTTTATCTCTGAACCATGCTCAAAGACTTTACCAAAACGTTTTTTCTTTTTAATTTGGTTGGGGGACAAAACTTATTACCTTAACGTTACGTTCTTATTGATGATGCTTTGCATTTTGCTACATACGTATCGATCTGACAGCGCGTAGTGTAACACCAACCTGTATGATATATAAATTACATAACGCAATAATTTGTTTATAATAATCTTACGCAAATTATTTTAAAGTGTTTTTTTCCCCGCTCAAATTTTGAACCTGGCCCCGCAAAAGTTTACACCGGCCCTGAATTTATGTAATTTGACACTGATATATCTGGGTGGCAGTATGTTTTGATGGGATAGTTCCAACTGCGATGTGATTCGGGTTTATCTTGTCTCTATGGCCGCGTTCACCAGACAAAGTGTTTACGTTTATAAATGCAATCGGTTTATGTTTGCAGTTGGCGCCTGGTGAACGGCCTACAAATGTTCGGCTGACACATAACCAAAGAACATTTAAGTGACGGAACTTGACATTGGTGCAAAAATGAATCTTTTTTTGTTTTTATGGATGACGATAATGTACTGTAAATGGTGTCGTGCATATATGTAGCATTAGAATTGGCAGAGCCCATCCATCATGAAGACTTCGTTCTTCATGATAGTCATCTACCAATTAGAAATGAAAATTTTGAAGGTTATGATTATACGTCAAACTGCTTTGTGTTTGCATACAAAATAATTTTGCGTTTGCTAAAATGGCAACCATTGACCAAACGCGTTTATAGTTGGTGGCGCATTCATCAAGAGTGTGGTAAACATTTACTCAGCGTTTGCAAACGTTAACTGTTGGTGAACGCAGCGCCGCAGTAAGAAAATCTTGCGCCTGGGGCCAAATATCTGACTTGCGCTAAAAAAATATCGGAAATATCGTGAATTTCAAGTAATTTTGCTGCATTTCTATCGTTTGTGTAATAATAATGTTTGTTAATAATTGTAATTCTTTAATACCTGTTTTCCTACAATTTAAGATTTTGTCTAATTTTCAACCAATATTGTAGCCTTTTGATTACTTATTAATTGCTAGGAGTAATTGTTGTTAATTTCCTATAAGAATTTCTAGCTCGTATTAATCAAGCAAGCCCCAATGTATAACAAACAATTACCATCTTTCTGACCCGAATGAGTCTTTTACCTGCTTTCTGCATACCTTACTGGGCTACTACGAAACATCTTTTCCACTGAGACACAAGAAACCAGTCACACAAAAAATAAAAGATAATCAGGAAGTTCTACAGATGAAGGAAACACTTCACTTTATGTATGATGCATACAAACACACAAATGATGAAGATTACCTGAATATTTATATTAGATTTAAAAAAACATACATCAGAAAGAGAGAAGAACAGAGAAAGATGCATAATATTCTTCTTATTAAATCTGCCTCAAATAGGCCGGGAACTGTATGGAATTTGATAAAAAAAGGAAACGGGTAAACCCTTCAAACAAGAGACAACTCCAAAAATATCTAGTCAGGAATTCAACAAATACTTCACCACAATTGCGGAAGATATCCCCAGTAAGCTTCCACCCAAAACCATATCACCTGAGGAGAGTTACAAACGAATTCCCACGACAGGAAAATCGGCTTATCTGTGGCCAATAACAAGCATTGAAGTGGAACAGATCATAACAAAATTAAAACCAAAACAGTCAGCCGATTGCTATGGCGTAAACATGAGCCTCATCAAGGACATAGCAGAGCAGATCTCGCAACCAATTTCGGACATAATAAATGCATCTGTCACATATGGTGTATTTCCTGAGAACCTGAAGACTGGAAGAGTGATACCCATATATAAGAAAGGAGACCCGCATGACCCAGGAAATTATAGACCGATCTCGATACTTTCTAAGATCTTTGAGGAGGCAATTGCGGTGAGGGTGCTGGCTTTTCTTGAAAAACAACAATATCTCTGCCCAGAACAATTTGGTTTTAGAAAGGGTTTAAGTACAGTGGATGCCCTTCAAAGAGTAACAAATGAAATTCAAGAAGGAATGGAACAACATGAACTCAGTGAAGGCCTTTTCATCGATCTGACAAAAGCCTTTGATTGTATGCCACACCAGTTGTTCCTCGATAAAATGGATTATTATGGATTCAGAGGAACGTGCCTAGACGTGCCTACGTGGAACAGGCAAAAGATAGAAGTGCAATAGAGATCATTACAAGAGGAGTTGCCCAAGGGTCAATTCTAGGAGCTCTGTTCTTTATTATTTTTGTAAATGATCACCCAGCTTACATGGAAGCGTTTACCACACTCTACGCTGCCGATACCACCATTATCAGCAGAGGGAAAAATCAGTCGGAGCTAAAAGCGGAAACACAGCATTGTTTGGATAAAGCTAATGATTGGTTTACAGCAAATGATCTAAAACTGAACCACACAAAGACCACCAAAGTCTGTTTTACAGCATCCAGACGTGTCAAACCAGGTTTAAACTCGACACCCAAATTTCTGGGATTATACCTCGACACTAGGCTTATGTGGCTTCCTCAGGTGGAAGATCTAGGAAAGGTTCTTTCGAGAGCTATATATGCAGTACGGAGAATAGAGAAAATCATAAACTAGAGTGCAGCGCTGATGGCTTACCATGGTTTATTCCATTCCAGAATGGTGTACGGTCTAATAGTATGGGGTGGCTCACCACATACGAAAAAAAATTTTACCCTGCAAAAGAGCCATTCGCGCAATAGAACATCTGCCTCCCCAAACACACGCTAAGCCTCTCTTCATAAAGCACAAAGTTATGACACTCCCATCAGCCTATATCCTCTCCCAACTGATTCATGTGAAGACAAACATAGCTTCCTATTAAATGCGCCAGGATGTATCAGACCACGACCTACGCAACAAACAAAACCTCTCCATCCCCTACAACAGGCTCCAAACAACAAATTCAACCAGTCATGGACTTGTCCTTTATAACAAGCTTCCACCACAGTGGCGAGCCTTGAACTCGAGACAATTCAAGGCAGGTCTGAGGAAGAATCTGCTAGCCAAGGCCTACTATTCCGTCGAGGAGTACATGTCGGATGAATGGAACCAAGGAATCTAACATACTCTTTATATACACATATCTAACATACACGTATCTATTTTGTACTTGAATCTTTTTGATTTTAATAAACTTTGATTTGATTTGATATAGACTTTTCAATGTTGTCCATTTTCTCTGAATTATCGGTATTAAAAATTATCTCTCAGTAACACGAGTGAATGCTAAATAATGTTGTCGCCCTTCTACTATTCTCGATGTACACGACCCAACAAATCTTATAGCAAATTAATAAACGATGCGAGTACATAATTTATTCAGACATCGAGAGATTGTTGCCGAAAATACAGGCACAACATGGACCAAATTGATAATTCTATAATCATATCAATCGAGCATCCGATAAAGTCTTAATAACAAATTTATAAACAATAAAAAGGCTACAATATTATTTTAAAATTTACCCCATTAGCGAAAAACAATGACAAAATATAGAAAAAAATCAGCAGTGTCAAAAGCTGATGTGTTGACAGTGCTGTCAATAGAATCAAAATATCTGTCAAATCCTAGATAACTTAGTTTTAAGCATGGACATGGAGGAAGATGGAGTCGCTATACGCTATACAGTTAGCAGCGAGAAAATGACCCCGGCGGGCGGGGCTAACGTGACACTAAACAACCCTGACAATTGGCCGCCTGCCAGGTCCGGATTAATTCTGAAATTGGCCAGAAATTTCAAGAAATTTTTCCTGTAATTTATTGTAATGTGTCGAGTAGGTACATTATAAAAACACGCTATATGAACACTTTTAAGAATTTATTTAGTATTTTTTTTTTAAAATTACGTGTTTTAAAAAAAAAATGACTAAACATATTTCAAAAAATGTTCGTGCGTGCGGCCAGTACAAACCTGTAGATTGTTGACATATATAGTCACTTACCGATGAAATGTTACCCCGGTCGAAATCTGGTTTAGCGCAATTAGACGTTATTGTATATCCTTCCTCCATGATCATGGAGGAAGGAGGAGTCGGCATAAGCGCTCGGATATGGGACCACTTCCCCCACTACTGAAGTTGTTTAATGTCAAAGTGACATTCGCAACATTGACATGTTATTATTTTATTTATTTCGCTTATTTCAGTTTATTTAAAGATATTGTAGTGAATTTGTATGAAGATATACATAAAAAATAACGTCTAATTGCGCTGTTCGCAGCTGCAACAGCAAAAAAATCAGCTATAAACCAGATTTCGACCGGGGTAACATATCATCGGTAAGTGACTATATATGTCAACAATGTACAGGTTTGTACTGGCCGCACGCACGAAAATTTTTTGAAATATGTTTATTACGTGTTTTAAAAGAAAAATGACTAAATAAATTCTTAAAAGTGTTCATATAGCGTGTTTTCATAATCTACCTACTCGACACATTAAAATATATTAGAGGAAAAATTTCTTGAAATTTTTGGCCAATTTCAGAGTTAATCCGGACCTGGCAGGCGGCCAATTGTCAGGGTTGTTTAGTGTCACGTTAGCCACGCCCCCCGGGGTCATTTTCTCGCTGCTAAGTGTATGTATAGCGTATAGCGACTCCATCTTCCTCCATGGTTTTAATGCAGTATGAGCGATCTCGATGAAATAAAATTTGTTCTTGCAGCTAAACTATTAAGTTTACCAAAATGTCATAGACATAAATTATTCCAAATTTCGTCTACTTTAATTTATTGTTTAACTATTTTGACGAAACTACAAAAATGGCGGCTGGAAAATTGTTGAAAAATGCTAAGAGTAAACATCCAGTTCCCTTCGACCTTTTGGAACAAAATTACAATACTTTATCATACATAGTATGATAAAGTAAGAAGTGTTCACATTTGAATTTCTGTGATAAAGATCTACGACGAAATACAAAATTGTTGTTATTACTATTTACTATTATACTAACATTTAAAAGGCGTCAATATTAGTTCAATTACTAAATACTTGTTGCTATACGCATAAGCTGTATAGAAAATCAGGCTAAAGTGTTTAGAGAGTATACAGACAATAGTAGACCAACTTTTGAAGGAACTCTCGTCTGGAAACGTATTGGAAACGCTGAAGAAAGTCGGAGTGGTACCAATTTTACAAAGAGCATAGGGAAAGTAGTGTCATGTATCATAAGATGGCGCTCATAAAACCAAATAACTTTTGTCTGAATTCTTTAATTATTCAACGTCTTTGAAATGAGTTAATGAGAACCTAAGTTTTTTTAAAGTTAAATAAATAAAGTTTTACATACAAATTATTTGGTTTTAAAATAGCTATTCTATGATGACACAACCTACATTTCTAATGCAGTTTCTAAAGTTGGTACCATATTCCAGCTCCCTGCAGTTTCTATACGGTGGGTTTCTGGACGCTATCAAAAGTTGTTATACTATTTTCTTATCACCCAGTATACTAGAAGTAAACAAGTTAGCAGTGCTAAAAAAGTGCGAAGTAATGAAACCTAATAAGTACGATTAAATGAAAGATCAAACAATAATAATGGTCATTTTGGACGTAACTTAGGCGTAAGCGCCACCCCTGTCCATATGTAACGGCGCTCCTGCATGGCGCCCCTACGCTTAAGCGCCTGGGGCCTTCGCCCCCCCCCCCCCTCACTGCGGCGCTGGGTGAATGCAGTCATGTCTGTGATTTTTTTGTCGATTATGATATGGTTGATTTTGATTGCATACTATAAGGGCGGTATTATCCATACAAGGTTAAATTGCCAACAATGAGATTAGTTTGGGTGAACTCTTAATTACCAGTTTACGGTATTATTAAAGTGCAAGCTACTCATAACCACCACTTTAATCGTTGTCTAATTGTCTAATCATCACTATTTTTTAAATATAAAACTGTAACTGGGAGTTAGAATTGACATCCGCAAAGTGACGTGACAATCATGACATTTCTAGTGAGTTTCTAGCATAATTTCTAGATAGCCCTTGACACTGTCCATTTTATTTTCTAATACATTCTCTTGGCTACTTGCTAATCATATCTAATTGATTTGCTTCGGAGTTGTAAAATGTGAACCCCTAACGTTTTTTTTTCTATCTTTAGCATCATTTGATGTTTTATACTAAATTGCAAGCGTCAAATTTCTAAACTAACACCAGAAAAGTAGTTTTCTAACATTGGCTACACTACATAATCTATTGCCAACTGCCCAAACCGATAGTTGCCTATCTACGAGCAAGGGCGTAGCCAGGGGGGGGCAGGGGGGGGGCACCTGCCCCCCCCTGGCGCTCAAAATAAAAATGCTCAAAATTGTATTAGGTACATAATAAATTTACAAAGACACATAACATGTACTGTAAAAGCCAGTTGTGATGATTTTATGAGAAAATGTAATTTAATAAATTACCGTCGAGTATGCAACTCAAATACCAGTACCTAGCTCCAAATCTCAGTACAGGGTGAGGTATTTATTGTTAAGTTGATTTATTGGGAATTAATAGAGGAATTGTTTATGCAACCGACAAGTAAAAATTTTAGATTGCTTTATTACAAATAACCTTATATAATAATATAATGTTATTTGTAATAAAGCAGTCTAAAATTATATCTTCAATTTACTTGTCGGTTTGGCAACCACTATATATCTACTTTGTATATTACTGAAGCCTGTGTGATGTGTAGTTATTGAACGCGATAATAAAGCAGTTTTTTTTTTGCAATGGATATAAGAAACTATTTTACTAAGTATTAATTATTATTTGGAAACCACTGTTATATCGTTGTATGATTGGGTGATTAGGATTACTGGTCCTAAAGAGTATTTCAGTTATAGGATTACGTGATTACAGTGTTATCACTGTATCCGTAACACTGTAATCACGTAATTATTGCAGTTTAAGTGCATATAGCTAAATATTACTTTAGATTAGTCTAGTTTTGTTGAGTTTCGAGTTTGGTCTCGTTTGGCAAATGTCAACCCGTTTACCTATAGTTTGTCTTTTAAGCAATAGATGGCGCTATGGCGGTTCTTGCATTAATTCGCTGTTCGCAAATATCTTGGAAATTATGATATATTAGTATTACTGTTCTTGTACACTTATATGTACATTTTGATACATTTGATACATGTCGTCCAAGAATATATATTTCGGTAGCATGCTCAGCGTTCATCGCAACAGTGCCAAATGAAGACCAAGAGCAATTCAAAGAATCTGTCCTGCAGAAGTTTTCCGAAAACAAGCGGAAACTTAACATTACGTAATGTTTTATTAGCATATTTCATATTATGTACATACCTCATACATATATTTTTATAAACAAAAAGATATGCGATAAGAAATATTTATTTACGTAAATTTTGGTATTTTTCTGACTCCTTGCCCCCCCCCCCCTGTAAAAACTTCTGGCTACGCCCTTGTCTACGAGTTTGGTGGGCATTGATAATCGCAAAATATATCTAACTGGGAGTGCACAAACTCGGGACAGGCCAGACGTTTGATAAGGGTGGGATAAGAGAGAGAAGACCTGAAAGAAACAAAGGAAACGAGCATTCGATGAATACTGGTTTTATTATCAAATTGGTTGAGAAGATATACTAATCATTATCATAACAAATGCAGTTTAATAAAACACATTTCACAAGTAAACCATTAAAGATATTTGCTGAACTTGCACAAAGTAAAGTTGGTCGCATATAATTAGTACGGCATAATACTTGCGTGTGTATCAATATGTTTCTAATTAAAAGAAAAATACTTTTGTTTTATATAATATCGAACATGCTGCGGACTGTAAAACAGAAAATAAAAGAAAATATATGAAGTTATGGTCACATTGCTTTTTTGTTTTTGTAACCCTACATTGATAATACCGCCCTAGACATATCATGTTCTTTTGTTATACATAATTTGGATTTACTTTGTTTTATTATTTTTTTTGCTATTTCTGTTTTTTTGCTATTCATGATACCAGTGTTATCTTGCTTAATGAATTCCATAAATGTTTTGATTTTTTAAATATTGCATTCAGATGTCTATATCTTTGAAATTTAATTATTAGATAATTGATTGACAATAATGTAATTTTACAACTAATTAATACGACTTTTTACAGATTGATCAGTAAATTTACGGAAAATGATCATGAGAAAGTGGATAGATTAATGGAGTTGCACTTTAAGTATTTAGAAAAAGTCGAAGAATTGGATAACGAGATTGATGACGAAACGGAGGAAGACGAAGATGCGATATATTTGAAGAGGTTAGAGGGTGGTCTGTTTACCTTGCAATTGGTGGATTATATCATTGTCGAGGTGTGCGCTGCTGGACCTGCATCAATAAAGCAGCGTGTCTGTCAAATCTTGAATTTACGCGGGTCGTCATTGAAGACAATTAGGCATGTTATGCGTGAATATGCAGGTAATTTAGGCGAGGAGGGAAATAAGGAGTGGAGGGACCAGGAGCAGCAGCATATACTGCATTTGATCGACAAGTTTTAAACAATGTTTGAGGTTATGGTTTTTTGATCAACTTGATATTTTTCGTGAACACTGCTTTGAAGGAGTCAGGTTTCTTTTGTTTTGTTGAGTTGCTCTCGAATTATGTAACCTGATAATATTACAGTTGACACCATTGCTGTATTGTATTGACGATGAGTTTAGTCTTAAAGTTATGTTTTTTTTACTATAATTTCTATGTGTAAATATAGATGTTTAAATATTTATAGTGTATTATTGTTTTCCCAAGTAAGTGTTTGATTAAAATATGCAATAGCCCCTGAGAATTTGAGTTTTTTTGCAAAATTGTATATCAAGTAAATAGCATACTTTTCTATTCTATAACCCTAGAACACCAAACATTCGTAAATTTTACGACGTGGATGTCTGGTATCGACGCAATATCAAAATAGTCTGGTAATCTAGGGTTAAGGAAAGATTTTTTTCCATGAAAATGACTTTCCTATGTAGAGGAGAAAGGTAATTTGTCGAGCAATTGCGTCATCGAAGAAGCAACCGTAGACACGTGTTTCGTACTATTAGTCCTCATCAGTACGGTATAGCCAAGGAGCAAGATGGACGCTCAATGGAGAAACACAAATGGAAAAACAACACTCCTATGCGGTTGCTTCTTCCATGACGGAATTGCCTGACAAATACCTTTCTCCTTGTGTATCTCACCGTCGATTAACCAGTTTTCTTTAACTATTTATATCTACGGAACACTGTAAATTATATATATGTATAGAGTAGTGTGGTAGGTAATATTCTAAATTAGGAAGTTAACATCATGAGCTTACCATCACAACATCGTGTGTTATATGCAGGGATGTAAAAGCGTAATTTACCGCGTAAATTACCGAATTAATTACCGTAATTAATGGTAATTTACCGATTTTTAATTACCGTAATTTACGGCGTAAATGACCGATGGTAATTTACCGCCAATTTAAATTACCGTTTAAATTACATCCAATGACAGTCCCATTGCCCGTAAACGTTATATTTTTACTATTCCAAATCATCCGACATTACTTAATAAATAAATAAATAATAAATAAACCATTTATTGGACTGCATATAAGTACATGTAAGATGCTATGATGCCAACTAAGTACAATAAGGAAAGTATACATAATTCATGAAATATCAAACACAAAAAAAGCAGCATCACACAATGAAACATTGCAGAACCAAATGGGGTAACCAGCAGATCGGTTGCAAAACAACCATCTGATGAAAGAGGTACCCCAGTAATAAGATGTATAAAAGTAACAGGCCATAAGGGACAGCATCACAAGACCCACTGTAGGAGAAGAAAAGATAGAAAAAGATATAAACAGACTTTTAAATTACCAAAGGAGAGAAAGTAGAATATGATAAATATTTATCAGCGTTTCACAAGTCGCTCTGAAATAAAAGAGAGGTAAGTCCACGCTTAAAAGAAAACAGAGAACACCACTTAATTGACTCCGGCTCCAGTTTGTTGTAGGATGAGCATATGTCATACGAGAAGGATTTTTTAAAATGGTCACGATGGAAAGAAGGAATATCTAATTTATCCTTCCTTCTTATATTAACATTATGCACATCCGTCCTAAATTTGATCTTATTATAGAGGTAGGGTGGAGTCCCCGTTAATAGAATTTTATGATAGAAGCACAGTGAGTGGAGGACTCTCCGTCGCGCCATACACAGCCAACCCGCCCTCTCAGCGAACCCAGAAATATGCTGCCGACGTCTAATCCCATACAAGAAACGCAAACAGCTATTTTGCACAACCTGTACTCTCCGCTTATCATTATAAAGTAGACAGTTATTGTAAATGATGTCGCAGTAATTAAATCTAGACAATACTAAAGATTCACATAATATTTTTTTAGAAGAAAAGTCAAGGATATGACGATTTTTATATAATATTTTAAGAATAAAGTAGGAATTTCTTATAAGGTTGTTAATGTGCGGGGTGAATTTTAAGTTGGAATCCAAGGTGAGTCCGAGATTTCTTACGGATTCAACGCACGGCAAATTAAAGTTATTTATTGAGAGATTAAGCCTACGCACTGCAACGTCACGGTCCTGTTTCTTACCAAAAAGAATAACTGAGCTCTTATTAGGATTTATAAATAACTGATGCCTGTGTGCAAACTTGAATAAATCATTAATATCAGAGTTAATTTCGTTCATATGAACATTAAAATTCATTAAGTTGATATTTGTAAGCAGTTGAGTGTCATCTGCATAAGCATAGACTTTACAGAATTTTATACATTTGAAAAGATTACATGTATATATATTGTAGAAGATGGGACCTAAAATAGACCCCTGAGGTACTCCCGAGGTCACGTTAGACATCATTGAAGAGGTGCCACTCACAGTTACCAACTGCTTTCGCTCAGTGAAATAGCTTGAAATGAGTTCCAGAGCAGTGCCTCCAAGGCCAATGTAACGTAAGATACTTAAGAGAAGTTTATGGTTAATAGTGTCAAAGGCCTTGGAGAAGTCTATTAGAATCAAAGCAGCTAAGTCACCCTTATCGATGCCTCTAAAGATATCATCGGTGACACCCAGAAGCACCCCAGTACAGTCAAAGCCTGATCGAAAACCGGACTGGCAATCAGGAATTATTTTATATTTATTAAGGTGGCTCAGTAGCTGTTCAGACAGCAACCTCTCAAACATCTTCGAGAGAACAGGCAGAATACTTATCGGTCTGACATCACTGAATTCCGCAGCGTCCCCCCTCTTCGGAATAGGAGTAATTTTTGCAGTTTTCCAACATGACGGGAAACTACGAGTGGATATTGCAAAGTTGATGATGTGACGAAGGTAATCAAGAATAAAAGGACGGCAAAGATTTATCATGTGTAAAGAAATACCATCTGACCCAAGAGCATTAGAAGTAAAAGATCTAAGAACACGTGCAATCTCGGCTTCCGTTACCTCATGGAACTCAAATGTCTCTAAAACATTTTCATGAGTGTTGGAGTTATAAAAATTTAAAAGTTCCATGTCTGGGTCATCTGGCACTTGTACCGAAGAAAAATGAAAATTCAAGTCGTCAGGGTTGCTAAGTTCAGGTGGAAGATCAAATGATTTTTTATGAGAGTAGATATTTAATTTTCTAAAAGAAGACCAAAGGTTTTTATGATTTTGAGTATTAAAAACTGATTTTAGATAACATTTTTTTTCTTTACGAACCGCAAAAGTGGTGTAATTTTTTAATTGTTTGTAATAGTTGAAATCGCCAATACTCTGAGTTCGTCTATACCTCGAATATGCCTTGTCACGTAAATTCATCATAAATTTAATATTGTCTGTTATCCATGGTTTGTAAGAGTGTTTAAAGGTAGTAGTAGTAAAAGGGGCATGAATATCAAATAAAAATAATATATTATTGTTAAAAAAATTGAGTTTATCATTGATACTGTTGATATCAAAAATTTCAAACCATGGAATTGAGAAAAGATCAGAAAGGAAATTGTCGTTGTTAAAGAATTTAAAATTACGATATGTATGTGTAACTGGTAAAGGCGCATGCGGTCGAAGAGAGACGCTACAAAACACAAGCGAATGATCAGCAACATCATGAACGGCCAGAACACCAGAATCCCCCACATCAGCGTCAGTGAAACAAAAGATCAGATCAATAAGAGTGGCCGAATTCGCAGTAACTCGAGTCGGCTCGTTAATAATTTGGTGCATATTGAATAAATCAAGAACCTCAGAAAGTCGTCTAGCCAGATAATTGTCAGTCCTGAAGCAGTCGATGTTGAAATCACCCAAACAAAAAACTTCATCGGAAAAAGGCATAAATGTCGCTAATGCTTCACCGAACTTTTCAAAAAATGAGTTTACATCGCGATTAGGGCGGTAAATGATTCCAACAGTAATATTTTTACTATCAATCATAAGCTTTAACCATAACTGCTCCAAACCATCACCAATCTCACGGAGAACAATCGCGTGGTCAACAGAATTCCTCACAAAAACTCCAACTCCACCCCCTCTTCCAGATCTAGCAATGTGATAAAAATTATAATTTTGAATATTAATTAAATTTAAATTAAAATCAGTAGAAAGCCATGTTTCTGTAATACCAAGCAAATCATAGTTGTTTGTTAATAAAAGTTCACGAACATTATCAAAATGAGCGACTAGAGAACGTACATTTATGTGAGCAATATTAAAGGACATTATATTTAAAAAATTAGAATCATTACTAAATTATTTTTTGTATTTGTAGCACGGAAAAAGATTAAATAATTCTCTTAAAGAAAAAGGGAAGCAATAAAAAACGTGAAAACGCAAAACCACAACACTCACGAAGATTCAAAGAACAGTATATATTTATAATTAGATCCGTAAAAGCTGTAAAATCGAATGAAGTAAACAGTAAAAAAAAACAAAGAATGGATATTACCTTATCAGTCCCACGAGCAGGAAAACCTCTGCAGCCCCAAATAGCCAACAAAACCCAACACTAATGTAAACAGGCACAAGTAACAATCACAACAAGAACCATCACCACGGCCTCCCAATGAAAAAATATAAAAAAGCTAGTTGCAAGTTCACTGTGGGATACTTTACAAACAGGTTGCCTTTATCAGATAACAGATAGTTTCAGTTTGTATTGTTTCTCAAGTTATACTTTCTTCCCTCGTTGACAGGTGGCAGACGCTTCCCATAGGAGGAACTAGTAGAAGGTCCATAATCGTTGCTTGCCGACAAAAGATCATCTTTAGTCTTGACTGGAACTTTTTTACCATTGCCGTTTAATAATATAATTTTTCCGTCCTGAGTCCAAACTTTAGAGGGACCGAAAGTCTCCTTAGCTTGTTTAAGTAGGGCAGCTCTTTCGTGAGTTAATAGCTCTGATATTAGTATACCAGAGCCTTTCAGAGACCTTTTATTAACGAAAACAGTACGTCTGTCTAAGTACGAGCGAAATTTAATGATCATTGGTCGAGGTTTATCACGCTTAGAAGATTTCAGTCTGTGGCAATTATCAAGTGCACTTATTGCACTTGTGAAAATACAGAACTAATATTTTGTATTTAATGAATAGAGAAGTGGAAAACTCCTTTGCCAATGACGACCAATCCAACAAATCCGATAATGCAGCTCTGAAATCAGAAGCCATTATCAAAATTCATTTTTTAATAAATATACCCGTGTTAAAAAAATGATCGAGACTAAAAAATGATGCAGATCAAAAAGCCTCTGTGAAATGGAGAGTTATTTTATGAATCTGGACAGAACTAAAGTGTTTATTTTCTACTATTATTATTCTGTTTGATTTTTCTGTTTTTGTAGTAGTGCTATAAATAGTATTTCTATGTAGTCTTTGCTTTAGTTTTAGTACTATCAAATCAGGCAAAAGATCAGAGATAGCTAATTATCCACAAAATAATGATTTAAGGTTTTCCCAAACATTTTTATTAACATTAGTAGTACCTTACAGTGATCTGCTTAATTTAACATTTTGAATTTTTAATTACTCGTTAATTTAAATCAGCGTAATTTAAAATTTTGAATTTTTAATTACCCGATAACTTAAACAGTCGTAATTTACCATTTTGAATTTTTAATTACCCGGTAATTTAAACCAGGGTAATTTACCATTTTGAATTACCCGGTAATTTATGCCATCGTAATTTACCATTTTTTATTACGTGGTAATTTACAATTTGAAATTAATAATTTTAATTTCAACGGTAATTTACGAAAAAAAATAATTACCGTAATTTAACATCCCTGGTTATATGCATATGAATATGAGGCATCATCATACTCACTCCAGCAAAGCTCTATAAAAACTAATACTCCAAGGTGGCATGCTGAGATCGGGAGGTGTGGTATAAATAAAATATTGGGAATAATTGAAAAATATTTTTATCTTAAAAGTAGTGTAAGACTGATTATCGGCAGATAAAAGGAAATATAGTTAAAGCTAGGTTTCTTTGCTAGGTCATTGTTTTTCTGTTATTTTTGGGTTTCCTTTTACATTTTTCCAAGATTACAGTTGAAAAGATTATACAGACATATCGTAATGACTAGTGATGGAGAACGGTAATATTACTGAATATTACCGGGGTAATATTATTGGTAATTTTGGTAATGTTACCGGAGGCATAAATTCTCGCTGGTAAATTACCGCGGCGGTAATTTTACCGGTAATTTTGGTAATATTACGATAAGTTACCAAAGGTAAGTTACCGCGGCGGTAATATTAACGGTAGTTTTGGTAATATTAGGGTAAGTTAACCCTTGTTAACTACTTACCGCGGCGGTAATTTTACCGGTAATTTTGTAATATTACGGTAAGTTACCGCGAAGGTAATTACATGACGGTAATATTTACGGTATTAATATTGCCTTTTTTAAAATGACCGGTAATTTTGCATCACTAGGGCCGATATATTTACCTATCGTGAAACTGTTCGTCATCTAAACGACAAGATAAATGGTAAAAATGTGTCTATTCACCTGTCGTTAACGTTACCGACCGGATAAATACGCTTAACGATCAAATTTATTTAGCGATCGAATGAACCTGCCGTAAACTAATGACGAACACTTTGATTGGTCACAGAGCATGTGCTGAATGTCAAACAAAAAGTCAAACTGACAAATATTTACGTACGTACGTGGTACTGTATTAATTGAAGTCATTATTTAGTTAATATGGCCGAATTTGCTGAATTCGTCTTTCATACCATTTTTTTTTACTTTTGGTCGTCGTTTTTAATTGATGCGGTTAGAAATGGGTGCGAATGAATTTTGGTTACGTTTTGTCAATGTCTATCAATGTCATTTACGGCGCTACATCTAGCGGCAATTAGTCCAAGTTATGATCCAAGTGTTGATTTAGTACACCTTTTTTACCGACATTTGATACTATACTGCCGAAAAACATTCGTTAGCGATGTTTACGTCCTCGTTGCCTGACGATAACTTACAGATCGGTGAAAAGACAGAATCATTTTTAACGCGAACGTTAGCGTAATCTGTTCGTTGGCTAACGACAACTTTGACGATAGGTGAATATATCGGCCCTAATTGAAATAGGTATAACAAACATATCATGTCATAGGGTTGTTGGTTCAAATCCAGGTTGTGACTTTAATTTTTAATTCAATTTAACATAAATTTACATCATTTGTCATTTATTTTTTTTATTAAATTTGATGGGCTATGAATCTGGCAGATAATAAGAAAATGTATCTGGAAATGTTTATTTCTTCCAACTGTTTCACCCTCGCCAGAATATTATTTGTACTTATTAGACGCAATATGTTTATTGTATTTTACTACCTTTATTCTTTGCCGATAGAAAATTACACAACACGGGAGTTCTTTTACTGATTTCCAATAATTAAGTTTCTTTTCTTAAAATATCGTTAAATTTTTGTTGCTTTACTATTTATCCATCTTGTAACTTGTAAGCCTTGTTTTAGATTTATGAAAAATATCCGTAAAAATATGTAATGTTGATAATTAAGTTTTATTTTAATAATAAAATTTATTAGATATATTATCTTATATACCCAGATAAAAATATATATTTAATTTTTTCAAGAAATTACATGAACAAGAAAATTAATGATTGTTTTAATTTGAAACGAAATCTGATAATAAAAATTTCATTATTACAAATTCGGTACGTTGTCTATCAACAAGGTTTGTTACAGAGGTTGGTCAATCCTGATATTTCAATATATAGCATTACATACAGCAGTTCTGTTCTTCTAAGGAATAAAGAGTCAATTCTTTAAACACATGTATTTACGCATAAAAATTAAAGTTTTTTTTAACTAATTACCCTATTAACTAAATACGCTAAGTTTTCAAAATTGAATAGAAAATCTTCCCTTTTTTTAGTTTTTTAGATACTGCTGGCGCATTTTCTTGTGTAAAGTATGGTACCCTTTTCTATGCTAAGAATATCATCATGATGGCTGGTGTCTTAGAAATTCTGGTCATTAGAATAATATCAAATATCACAAAATTCGGGACACAATAAGACGGGACTAGTGATCTAAATTCGGAACTGTCCTGCCCAAATGGGATGGTTGATCACCCTAGTACACAGGGTATGAATTACATAGGATATAAAAAAAATATAATAAAAGTAGCAAAAGGAAACACCATCCATATTTTTAATAAATTTTAATCATTATTATAATCAACCATATACAATTAACAAATCTGATCACAATCTTACAACGGCATAAGTATTCATATTGTCACAACTATATAACAAATCACCACAAAGAATTCATATTGTAACCTCGATATTCTTCACAACATTGGTCCAATCGACTTTGGACGGTGTAAGGTAAAACGCAGGGGCTACCTGGCAGCCGCAAGGACATATACAACCCATAACCCAGCTGAACGAACCAATTTTATTCGAACATTTTGGACAGTGCAGCTTTCCCTGCATAGATTGTGTAATATTATCCATCCACGATAACGGTTCCAAAAAATAAGTCTTCACGCAAATCTCACTTGTATCCCGATCTTTGTGTGTAATCAAATTAGACTCTGAAGCTAACACTCTACGACATTTCTTGCAACGGTAAACGTTTGGTTCCGGTTTTAATTGGGTCAAACCAGGATCTGGTTTCACAAGATCATAGAAATCACTAGGAAGGATTTTTGCTTTCCTAACTTTATCAGCAGCTAGATTTAATCTATATACTTTATACCGAAGGTTATTTTTGTCAACAGCATAGTCCATTTCCTTGAAGAGTTTTAATTGATTCACAAAACCATGATTTGGGTAAACAAGGTTTCTTCTCGTTTTGACATATTCGAAAGCTTGCGAATAGCTGAAATTGTACTTCTTCATGATATGAGCGATGATTATCGTTGCACTTCGTGATACTCCAAAATAGCAGTGGACAAGGACATTGCCGTTTTTAATTCCAGATTGTATGAACTCGTCTGTATCATCAAAATGTGATAAGAGGTCTTCTTTTGGTTGATCGGATAGCTGTATGAATTTTGTGGTAATATTTCTTATCTCTAGTATCTTTCTAGGTAAAGGAATGGTGTCTATCGTTAGTATGTGGCTTATTTGGTATTTTGCTAACGTAAGTATATCCGTAGCAGCGGATAAACTGCCCAAATACAAGTTTTTCTCGATTAAATCTATGCTAACAGGACCACCGTTATAGTAGGTATGTAGAACATCACCTTGGGGTTTATGCATAATGTTTTCCTTAGGAAACCACTAGTACTAACTTGACAATATCCTGTAATAATAAAATACGTTATTAATTCTTACATATGTAAATATGAACTACTCACGTTTTAAGAACGAACTTGTTCTAATGTTCTCATTATTTTACAAATGTTGTAGGTCTGTTATTCCTATCATAACTAAATTGCGAAAAGTGTATTGATTTATCACATAATTGGAACTTGTTGACTTTAATCAAATAATAACCAGATAATTTTGAATTACTTAAAGTTTTCCTAAAACGGTGCAAAATACCCCATGACTCACTTCAAGTGGATCGGATTGTTGTTTTGAATTGAAAATTTGAATGCCAAATGCCAAACAATCGAGATGTGAATGAGGTTATGACTGCTTTTCTTGACTGTCGTTTGCCACCAGATGTCGCCAAGGGCTAAACGTCGTGCGGTGGATCCTGTATGAGTCAGTGAATTGGTCGAACGCGCGGCCGGCAAATCCTCGCTAAAGAATATTATAATATTCTTTAGCGAGGATTTGCCGGCCGGGCCTATAGGTCGGGAAAGTCAGCGGCGCATCTTTTGCAAAATGAAAATCATTATATCAATATTTTTTTGCTATTTTTTTACCAAAATATAGATTTTTTTGCTTTGTTAGTTTTCGAGATACCGAGGCGCCGCTGACGTGCCGGCAACTCAGCGGCGCACTATGTCAAAACAAATGAATTTGAAAAATGTGAGCAGCCCATATTTTTTTGCTAATTTTTTGCTAATTTTTTACCAAAAAAAGATTTTTTTTGCTTTGTTAGTATCCGAGATAATAAAATTATAAACCCCTAACCACAACAAGTATTTTAGAACCTAAATACGTATTTCAGCAACTAAGTTGCCATCTTCAGTAGAAACTAAAAAGAAAAGAGATTAGCACTTCATAGTATCTTTACTGGATATTGTCCAAGCAAATCACTAGTGGAAGTGACGTCCATGTTAAAAATTAGCCTATATATACCCATTGTTCGTCACACCTCAGTGAATTTTGATCACTGAAGCGTAAAAAACATGTTTTAATTAAAGCAGGTCAAACAATGGCGAACTAGGTATAGGACCCCTGTCTGAATTTATTAATTTATCTCTATTCAAGTGAATAAAGATACTTTCCAAGCTGTTTAGTTCCCTATTATTTGACACAGCTTTTACAAGTTTTAAGTCATCTACAACTACTTTATGACCTGTGTCTAAAATATGTTGAGCCACACTCGATTTTTCAAAACGATTATATTTAAAATGAGCTACATGTTCTTTGAACCTAGTTTAAATTGTTCTTCGAGTCTGGCCAACGTATTCCTTTTCACAGTCATGACATTTGATACAATATATACCAGATTTATCAAGTATATCTACCTTATCCTTTGGGTTTCCAAGAAGGTTTTTTATGCTATTATGAGTCGAATATGCTATACAGAGATTTTGTGATGTAAAAATACTTCTCAAACCCCTCGTATATGCACAATCGAACGGTATTTTAACATATTTCTTCTTTTCTACAGACAAAGTATTTAAAGTAGATATTTGATTTACATACATTTTTTGATTCTGCTTCTTAATCATTCTATCCACTATTTTCTCAGGGTACCCATTATGTAAGACAGCATTCTTAATAAACAATAATTCTTGCTGATATCTATCTGCGGACAATGGAAATTTCAATAACCTATTTACTAAACAACTAATAAAAGACAATTTTTGTTGAAAAGGATGCTGCGAATCATTAGGGATAAACCTGATTGTGTTAGTATCTTTCCGATACACGTCAATTTCTATTATATTTTTGCTATTCCTGACTACCAGAGTATCTAAAAATGGAAGTTGGCCGTTAACTTCTTGTTCTACAGTAAAGTTAATGGTGTTGAATTTAGAATTTAAAACGAAAAGAAAATCTTGAATACTACACTTTTTGGTGTCAAAAATGGCAAAAATATCGTCGACATACCTAACCCAAGTCTTAGGGAAATATGGTGCAATAGACTTTACATTGGTTTCAAATCTGCTCATAAACAAGTTGGCAATAAAAGGTGAGAGACAGTTACCCATTGCAGTTCCCTCAAGTTGTTCAAAAAACTTTCCGTTTATTTGAAAACAATTTTGAGACATACAAAGGGCAGTCAATCTTACATATTCATCTATTTCTGACGGGTCAAAGTTGTTATTGCTCAATAATTCCCTAAGAAACTCCAAAGTTTCCGGAATAGGCACACTAGGAAACAGTGAAGCAACATCAAATGAAATCAACAATTCGCCATCCTCTAATTTTACATTGTTGACCTTATTGATAAACTCCAATGAGTTATTAACAGAGAAGCTTGGTTGAGGAACAGGTAAATTGTTGAACTCATTCGATAACCATTTCGCTAACTGGTAAGTAGGTGAGTTAATACCTGATACAATAGGTCTCACTGATTTACCAGGTTTGTGAATTTTGGGAAGAACATATAATCTAGGTACAGTAGGATTGGAAACTTTGAGTTTAAATCTAGTTTGGCGGGTGATAAGATTAGGACAACTGGACAGCGTACTATTTATTTGACGGACTAGTTTGGGCAGTGGGTTTTTCTTGATTTCCTTATAAGGACCATTTGCAATTAAGTTATCAATCCTATCAGAGATATAGGGGTGCGCCGTTGACGTGCCGGCAACTCAGCGGCGCACTATGTCAAAACAAATGAATTTGAAAAATGTGAGCAGCCTATATTTTTTTGCTAATTTTTTGCTATTTTTTTACCAAAAAAAGATTTTTTACTTTATCATAACCAAACTTAGAGCTGAAAAGCCTTCTGTTGAAAATGGTCCAAAGGAACAGGATTTTTGAAAGATTTTGCAAATAAGCAGCCATTTCTGGAATTTCGTCGAAATAGTTAAATAATAAATTAAAGACGAGGAAATTCTGAATAATTTATGACTATGACATTTTTTGGTACATTCAATAGTTTTCCTGCATGAGCAAATTCTATTTTATCGAGATCGGTCGTACTGCATTAAAAGTAGTAGCCAGGATTTGTCAGATTTTTTGATTCTAATGACAGTAGGTAGTGTCAAACGCTAATGTTTTGACAATAACTTCTGTCAATATAAGCTGCGTTCGGATATTGTATTACACTTTTTACACCCAATAACACGTAAGTGTCATTTTGGACGGTGTACCCGGTGTCAACGGAGTACATTATCCGAACGCAGCTTTAATCGACATATCTGTCTAGTTCTACTAGTTTTATTTTAATGCAGACATGGCCGATCTCGATCAAATAGAATATCATGCAGCTAAACTATTAATTTTATAAATAGTATGATAAAGTCATGTACCTGGCCACATCAGATTTTTTTGCTTTGTTAGTATCCGAGATATAGGGGTGAGCCGCTGACGTGCCGGCAACTCAGCGGCGCACTATGTCAAAACAAATGAATTTGAAAAATGTGAGCAGCCTATATTTTGTTGGTAATTTATTGCTATTTTTTTTACCAAAAAAATAATTTTGTTGCTTTGTTAGTATCCGAGATATAGGGGTGCGCCGCTGACGTGCCGGCAACTCAGCGGCGCACTATGTAAAAACAAATAAATTTGAAAAATGTGAACTGCCTATATTTTTTTGCTAATTTTTGACCGAAAAAGATTTTTTTTTCTTTGTTAGTATCCGAGATATTGGGGTGCCCCGCAGTGAGCAGCCTATATTTTTTTTGCTGTGTTAGTTTTCGAGATATACACAGTGGCTAGATACAATGTATATTAATGGTCATAAGAAATACACGATTCTTCCATATAGAAAAGTTGTGGATAATGTACGCTCCACAGAAAAAAAATTTTTTCATATATCTGTAATATATGAAAATATTTTCTTGTTCCATGTCCCACAACGTTCCACAACGACGTAGCAATACAAAGTTATGTTCCGTGGGTTTAATGGAACACTAGGTACAGTATTGCAGTTTTTGATTAAGATTTGTATCCTAATCTTTTTGACAACAACTTGTATTAGGCTGTTTTCAACTGCTTCCCAGTTATTCTGAAATGAATTGCAAGAGCCCGTATTTAAAAAAAAAATCTGATGTGGCCAGGCACATGACTTTATCATACTATATATAAAATTAATAGTTTAGCTGCATGAGATTCTATTGGATCGAGATCGGCCATGTCTGCATTAAAATAAAACTAGTAGAACTAGACAGATATGTCTATTAAAGCTGCGTTCGGATATTGGTACTCCGTTGACATCGGGTACACCGTCAAAATGATACCTGTTATTGGGTGTAAAAAGTGTAACGGTGTGCAATATACGAACGCAGCTTATATTGTGTCAAAACATTAGCGTTTGACACTAACTACTGTCATTAGAATCAAAATTTCTGACACACACACACACGCACACGCACACGCACACGCGCACGCACACGCACACGCACACGCACACGCACACGCACACGCACACGCACACGCACACGCACACGCACACGCACACGCACACGCACACGCACACGCACACCCACACACACACACACACACACACACACACACACACACACACACACACACACACACACACACACACCACACACACACACACACACACACACACACACACACACACACACACACACACACACACACACACACACACACACACACACACACACACACACACACACACACACACACACACACACACACACACACACACACACACACACACACACACACACACACACACACACACACACACACACACACACACACACACACACACACACACACACACACACACACACACACACACACACACACACAGACATTTTTTGTACCTTGGTCAAAAATGTTCAGGGGGCCCAAAAAGACATATTTCCGCTAAATTCTAAAAAAACACACACGCACACGCACATCACATTTATCATACTACGTATGATAAAGTAAAAATATATTCCGAGGTAACTTACTCGTAATCAGGAAACAAGGAATCAGGAAACAAAAAAAATCATTTTGCATAGTAAAAACTAAAAATATCGCACCTTTTAATATTTGCGATTCTTATATGACTTATCCCGAATAACTGAAGGTATGCTAAATGTAGCAAAAATTAAAAAGAAATTAAGTTAGAAATTAGTAAAAACTTATTAAGCATGTAATTCCACATTTATAACACAACAGTTCATAAATTAATATTAAATATCTAGATGGTACGACCAAATTTAACAATCTCACAAATGTAATAATTCTTCCCTTTATGCAGCAGCATGTTTAAAATTGTTCCACTCCAAAATTGTTGAATCAATATTTATAAAAGACGTTAAATTGTTTATGTAGTCCAACGCTCTGGCAAACTAGATTGCCTGATTTGATTACTTGCTGTGGAGACATGAGGAAGAAATTTATGGGGGAATCACAACTACGATAAACATGAAGAATAAGGGAGCGTTATCAAATAATTTCTGTAGAAATGATGGAAAATGTCATATGTCCACCGAGAATCCGAAGACTTAAACACATTAACCTGACCGGCAAATATGAGCACTTATGAAAACCGTACTGAAATAATTATTATTTATTCAGTTTACAATTATCCTTTTATTTTGTTATTTCAATTTATGACAGAATTATTGTAACCTTATTACTGTGTTAAGTGTACGAAAATAGTAGAATGTCTTCAGAAAATACCACATACTTACCAATGCACTCCCCATCTTGTTCTTTGTAGTAATTTGAATATTCCCAAGGGGATATTCCAAATGCAAATCCAGATGAACGTTTTGTACAATATCTCAGAAACAGTTCATAAAATTCAAAATGATTAGGATACAAATCTTCTGTTCCATTGAAAAAATCGTAAGTTTGTGTTGGTACGTCGTTGTGAAAATATTTTCTGTCTGTAGAGTAAATGATTATCCACAATTTTTCGATATGGAAGAATCGTGTATTTTGATTTCTTAACGCCATTAATGTACTTTGCATCTAGCGTGGGACAGACTGTATAATGTCTATCTCGAAAACTAAAAATATTTTTTTATAAAAAAAAGCAAAAAAAGTTGTTGTCAAAACGATTACGATGCAAATCTTAATCAAAAACTGCAATAATATAGCTAATGTTCCATTAAAACCACGAAACATAAGTTGGTGTTGGTACGTTGTTGTGGAACGTGTATATGTGAAAATATTTTCTTTCTGTGGATCGAATGATTATCCACAACTTTTCTATATCGATGAATCGTGTATTTCTTATGACCGTTAATGTACATTGTATCTAGCCACTCTGTATATCTCGAAAACTTATAGAGCTAAAACATATAGGCTGTTCACTGCGGAACACCTCTATATCTCGGATACTAACAAAGCAACAAAAAATTCTTTTTTGGTAAAAGATTAGGAAAAAAATATAGGGTGTTCACATTTTTCAAATTCATTTGTTTTTACATAGTGCGCCGCTGAGTTGCCGCCACGTTAGCGGCGCCTCGGTATCTCGATATTTTGGGAAAAAAATAGCAAGCAAATATGGATATAGTGATTTTCATTTTGCAAAAGTTGCGCCGCTGACTTGCCCGACCTAAGATTTTATATTACAATTAATAGCGTTTTCTTTTGGTAAAACCAGTGCGCCCCAGAATTGCACTGGCAATGCGCGTGCACCCTCTGAATCAGTTATCTGCGCATTGCCAGTGCAATTTTAGGGCCATAGCTTTAGCAAAAGAAAACGCTAATAAATCAAATGTAAAAATATGAATATTATCTGTGTACATTATTTGTATTTCGTTATTAAGTTTGCAAGGAGCTTCGGTGTATGATCACTAGTTATTACTTAGTAGGCAGCAGAACAGTAGTCATTTTTATTTGGATATTCCTATTCGTGGGCTTACTATAAAAAGTAAAGAATTTAAAGGTGAAATTTTCGTAAATATGTGTATCATCCAAGTGAAATTTACGTGTATTTATTAACATGTATTTCGTGAATTTCACAAGGAGTTCACGGATATTTTTCTTGCGATGAAAATGAATCGAATCTTGTGTCTAAAGTTCCCTATTATGGCACCCACCGAAAAGTGCAGCCCTGGCGTCAACTTGCGTTTTTCACCGTAGCGGGAGTTTATTCGTAATTATGAAATTTATCGATTTGTTTTGGTTGCTTACACGTTACACGTAAATAACATTTGAATTGGATTGAATTCTGTAGCAATTGTTTTGTAGTTTAACGTAAAATGTGAATACACATTCACGTTGATAAGCTATTTTGTACCACTTGCCGGTTTTAAGAATTCAAAGAATTAATGTCAGTTTTTTAATGTTCATGAAACTTTGTTTTTAGAGATTTGATTTTTTTATCTTCCAAGCTATGCAAAAATATTGTTTGACAAAGTATTTCATAATATTAAAAGGCATTACATAGCTTTTTAAATAAAGGTACTTTAGTCTTAATAATATTTGCGTTTTAGGTTTAAAACAATCCACAAGCTTTCATGAAGAATAAAATTTTCTGAAAAGTTAATAATACAAATGTTCCCATTATAGTGCCCCGACACGGTAGCCATATAATTTTCAGTTGTCTCTTTCTCGAACATTTTCTTATGTAGAGAAACAACTTTTTGTAATCTTATGAGACTATTAAAAGATATATTAAAATCAGTAGGCAAAATAGGGCATTGCCATTGAAGAAAATGATTATGTCTAATTTCATATTATTAAAATGCATTACATATGAAATTATATGGTCACCTTCGAAGGTTTATATAGGGTTTATGCACTTTTTTCAAATAACAATTTGCATAGCTTTTTAAATAAAGGTACTCTACTCTTAATAATATTTGCGTTTTAGGTTTAAGACAGTCCACAAGCTTTCACGAAGAATACAATTTTCTGAAAAGTTAATAATAAGTGTCCCGACACGGTAGACATATAATTTTCAGTTGTCTCTTTCTCGGCGTTTTATTTCACCGAATAAAAATATTGTCTTTGACAAATTTGGCACTTGTCCCGGAATATTGTAACCCCGGTTTTGTGAAATCAAGTTTTGGACCTGGCAACAGCGTATAATCTGCAATTCTATGCACGATTTGTTGTTAGGTTGTTGTCATCGACTGCCAAATCTGTTGAACACTTTCTCATGGCCCGGTGGGTGCGAGACTATACTGTTCCTAATTTTTGATCTATGACTCTTCGGGACGTCTGAGTGCCGGTATTAAATACGTGAGAATCCCGCATGATATGTGGACCGTCGACCAAAAAATCTGGAAGGTCGAGTGGTACTCTCCGTGGTCGCATTTTGCGTGAGACCCTTAGTTTAGTCGCGTGCCCTACCCACATCCCTTCAGTATGGATACATGAACGGCTCACACACACACCCCATTACAATAGTAGCCGGGTATACTTGTATATGGGATAGGTAACTTTTGACATATGCTGGTCTGCTAAGCGATGCTGGTGTTAATAACGCCCTTTAAAACGCTGCCGTATAATATGATAATGATCGCGGAAATGCTTCTTGGGTCGTATCATTTAATTGGACTGTGGAGTTTTACGATGATATATAATCGCATTGTTATTGAGCTGGATTCATAGTGCAAAGTTTTGTGGTATTTTGTGTTTTAAAACAAATCTAATCTTTGCGTCATTTATTTTAGAAACTTAGGGGATATATTTCGATTCTTACTGATGACTCTGAAGAGTTTTTCATAGAGCTGGTCAATGTAATGCCAAACCAAAGGTGTGTACACAAATCTAGCTGCTTTTGAGTTTTTCCAAAGTAAATAGCTTTATTTGATTAATTTTACTAATTCCTGAAGCTTTCTGGTTCACGTTCGCTCTTCCTTAGAACTGACAGCATTTTTTTGTAGAGGTACGCGATTTCACGCGGTACTCCTCGGACACCTCAGTTAATTAAAATACACATTTCTAAATCAAATTCAATTTTTATGTTTCAATTGATTTTGACCTATGACATCATCCACATATTTTTTTAATAACAACCTCGGATTTTTGTTGTTAATTTTGATAGATTTTATATTGTATTTATGGCAGCATACAAAATGGTTGGCCATACGTCAGAAAATTTCTGCGAAAAAAAAAAATAAATTGCAAATTGGGAAAATATTAGTAACACTAACAAACTTGGATTTTATAACTGGTAAAGTAATGAACGGTAGATAGATTTATTTACTCGAATGCGAAAACGGTCTCAAAATATCAAAAAAGTGACTTGAAGTGGAAGTCTCACATGCTGTGTAACCTACTTCAAGAGTGCACATATTTCACACGAAAATCGATTATCATTCACATTAACTTAAAATATTTCTCTCTCAGCGATTGAGTGATAATCAATATACATTTTATTTTGTTGACATAGTTCTTTAGAGAATGTGACATATTTTTGTTGGCATTTTTTTAATATTATTATTTTATTTCTTTTGTTATTACGTTGTCTTCGAAAACATTATGTGATAAAGTAGACAACTTACGAGGCCGCATTCGCATTCAGAGCAAAGAAATCTACGATATCATTGTTCCCTGAAACCCCAAGTCTGTTTTTCTCGAAAATTTTATTCTGTAAGGTTTTTATGTTTGTGTGGTGGTATACAGAGACAGTGTCAGTGCTTCAAGAACCCTAACTACATCATTTCTGACAAAAATACAACATTCTAAAATTCTATGCAAAAATCACTTTTTGATTTTTTGAGAACCGTAGGTATTCGTATTTGACGAAAATAAACTTGCATTCGCTTTCTAAATATAAAATCCATGGTTCCGAGTTACTAATATTTTCAATGTAGTTTTTCTTGAAAATTTAATCATTTTTAAAGGCATTATTAATTGTCTCTATAGTAGACAATTAAAGGGTCTATCGAAGCCAATAAGAAAATTCGCAGGTTGTTATTAAAAATCTGATGTGGCCAGGCACATGACTTTATCATACTATATATAAAATTAATAGTTTAGGTGCATGAGATATTATTTGATCGAGATCGGCTATGTCTGCATTAAAATAAAACTAGTAGACCTAGACAGATAAATCGATTAAAGCTGCGTTCGGATATTGTACACCGTTGACACCGGGTACACCGTCCAAACGACACGTGCTATAGGTACGGTGACCATTATTTTCTGACAAAAAAAGAGGACAAAAGAACACCTTTCCTGTATCAAACGTTTATTCTAGCAAACTGAACATACAACAGTTAAATATAATCAAGGTCAAGCTCAAACAGTTATCTATAAGTAATAAAATATAAGTATAGAAAACAGAAAATAATATTCAAAGTTATACAAATAATTAATGTTCATACTTTTCGACATTGTGTATTTGTTTTATAATATCAGATTTATCATTCAAGTAATCCTTAAACTTTAAGCAATTCCTATTATAGTTGCTTCTTAGAATTAAAAGTGACTTGATAGTTTCAACTTTTAGTTGAGTCTTTTCAGTTGACCAAATATTGTTTAATATAGAAAATACTCTTTCTGTAGGTGCGTTGGACGCTGGTAAGCTCATTCCGTATTCCACTATTTTCAAAATATTTGAGTAAGAGATTTTCTTGGTATTCAAATGTGTAAATAATTCTACCTATCGTTCATCCGATGGTTCACTTAGAAGTACCCATTCCAATATTTCAATATCTTCGAATGCAGTGTTCCACTGGCACTGGTTTATATAACCAATGCATGTCTGATAGAAATTAGCCACTGCAGATTTAAATTCGGACATATTAATGTGCCCAGATTTATCCATTTCACCTATAACTTTTTTTACATTTAATGGTAAAAATAGTTCATATTTTCTTGCCATTAATTTACATTTTAGATTTTTGATAATCAATGATATTTCTAGCATGGATATTTTTTGAGATTCAATAAGAGCAATGTCATTATGAAAAGTAGCAGCTTGACTGTACAAAAAAAACAGCCAAACTTCTGAGCACGGAACATTAAAAAATTGTTTCAAAATTATGCGGCATCTTTCTTGGGTTAAGAAATATTCCTTTGGGGCTTTAAATAGCTTTAGGATCCTTTCTAGTGCTGGTATAAGTGTTAGCAATCTGGGCTTACTGTATCCTAATATGATCTTAATAGTTCATGGTACTATACGCACAGTATAAAAAAGAATAAATTTTAACAACTACGTTTTCTATATCCATGGGAAGACATTCTGTTGCTCCAACTAAATGTACACATAAAAAAATCTGATGTGGCCAGGCCCATGACTTTATCATACTATATATGTTAACTTACGAGTGTTAACGATTCCATTGATGAATATAAAGCAGCAGCCAGAAAAATGGTCTAATATTTTGTATTATTATCACTGTTAATATATTATGTTTCTTTGACGTCTCACTATATGCTATCCAGTGCATTCTTTTTTTTAGTTTGTGATTGTAATGCATTTTGGTGAAATAAAGATATTCTATTATATTCTATTCTATTCTATTCTATTCTATTCTATTCTATTCTATTCTATTCTATTCTATTATATTCTATTCTATTCTATTCTATTCTATTCTATTCTATTCTATTCTATAAAACTAATAGTTTAGATGCATCAGATTCTATTTGATCGAGATCGGCCATGTCTGCATTAAAATAAAACTACTAGAACTAGACAGATATTTTGATTATATTGACAGTAGGTATTGTCAAAACATCAGCGTTTGACACTAATCTAAAAAATTTATTTTGACACGTTACTATACTTTATTGTATACTACGTATGATAAAGTAAAAACAGTACAAAACAGTACAACTGAATAAAAACCAGTACATTTACGCTGAAAGGAAAAAGCAGTACAGCGTCTTGAAAAGCAGTACTGTGCTGCCAAAAACAGTACGAATGGTCACCGTAGCTATAGGGTGTAGAAAGTGTGAAGGTGCGTTCCGATTGGTGGCAATGGTAGGTAATGGCGGTGGTAGCAGACGAAATTATAGTGTTTCTCACATGTCGTGATGAAATTCTATTAGAAATACTATAATGGCGTCTACTACCACTGCCATTAGCACTAATGAAAGCGCACCTTAACGGTGTTCAATATCCGAACGCAGCTTGTATTGACAGTAGTATTGTCAAAGCATTAGCGTTTGACACTGCCTACCGTCATTATAATCACATCTGACATCTAATCTGACATATCCTGGCTACTAGTTTTAATGTAGTACGACCGATCTCGATGAAATAGAATTTGCTCATGCAGCTAAACTATTGATTGTACCAAAAAATGTCATAGTCATAAATTATTCAGAATTTCCTCTAGTTTAATTTATTATTTAACTATTTCGACGAAATTCCAGAAATGCCGGCTTATTTACAAAATCTTTCAAAAAATGCTAAGACTAAACCTCCAGTTCCTTTGGACCCTTTTTAACAGAAAGCTTTTCAGCTCTAAGTTTGGCCATGAAACTTATAAATATGAAGGTTCGTCCCGATACCTTTAGTAGTTTCTCCGGAATCGTCGCCACAAAAAACGGGTACACACACACACACACACACACACACACACACACACACACACACCCACGCACGCACGCACGCACGCACGCACGCACGCACGCACGCACGCACGCACGCACGCACGCACGCACGCACGCACGCACGCACGCACGCACGCACGCACGCACGCACGCACGCACGCACGCACGCACGCACGCACGCACGCACGCACGCACGCACGCACGCACGCACGCACGCACGCACGCACGCACGCACGCACGCACGCACGCACGCACGCACGCACGCACGGACGCACCCACACACACACACACACACACACACACACACACACACACACACACACACACACACACACACACTTTTAATGAATAATGTCACTTTAAGACAATAAACTGCCATTTCGAACTCAGAAAACAGAATTCAGACGGATTTTCGAGAAAAACGAATTATTTAAACAAATAAAAGTTTATAAACATCCCACTACACTTATAATAATGATTTCTATGTGAAAAAATAAATTGAAATAATTAGAAGGGTCAATTTTCTGAAGCATCTACATTTTTTCATTTAAGAGTAGTTTTCAGGGCACTGTGGGGGTGGGTTGGGGGCATCAAATCCATATGTATGATAGGTCAAATTCTTCCTTGGAAAGTCCTCTGCAAGTCCTATAACTTTAGTCTTAAGTTTTCTTATGTAAATTTGAGGCCTCGACAGGCACCATTAAGAATCAAAATTTCAACAAAAAAAAATACGTGTCCATTCATTTTGGATTTGGAAACGATTTGGGGGGATCGTTGCTTTCTAAATAAAAATAGCCAGTTTGAACCACCTTAATGTCCATACCTGCAATAAACACATTTACTCGCACTTGCTTGAGCTTTGACATTAGGCGGTTGTGAGGATTCATTTTTACACTTTTCCAAAGTAGATTTTTTTTTATTATACTTGTTTGGCTTTTCGCCCCTTTTGCCTTTTCGACCTGTGGTTAATCCGCCCCTGGGTCCACCACAAAAATCATGTCGCCTTGCAATGGGAATCATCATGACAGTATTTAATATAAAATTGTCAGCACTATATTTTCTGGCAAAAGGACGAAATTATCAAATTGCACACAAGTCATATCTATAGTTTCGGACTTTTACCCGAAAATATGCCGCTAATAAATAAAATTCAATCCAGAGAAAAAGTATAATTTCTAGATTTTTAACTGCGTTTAAATAAACTAAACATATTTTATTGTATTTTAGTAGTCTTTTTAAAGCATTTCATAGTTGCGTCCTGATTTTGTCCGGATTTTTAAAGAAAATATCCTGAGAGGGGTAAAATAAATCTTGTTACCCTACTTACACAGGGATGTAAAAGCGTAATTTAGCTGGTAAATTACCACATAAATTACCGTAATTAATGATAATTTACGGATTTTTAATTACCGTAATTTGCGGCTTAAATTATCGAAGGTAATTTACCATCAGCATATATTACAGTTGGTAACTTACCGATATTTATAATAATTTCATAGACAAGAAAATTGATTAACCATTAAAATATTAATTCTTTATTACTTTTTTCTTTATTATTTATTTGTATGTCATTATTTTTTTCTTGGCTTCGTAAACAATGATCATTTTTTAATCCGGATAATTTTTAAATCCCCTTTCTAGTCCCCATTCATCTGCCGAATGATATTATTTGAGAGAAAATATAGATAATTTATTTTGTATTGAATGAATACAGGATCGAATTCGAATTCGAATTCACGATTTTAAGAAATGTTCCATTGTTTTCATTTTAATAATGAATTACTACTATTAAAACAGGAAAAGTCAGATATTGGTGGTTATCTTCAAAGTAATTACTTTTAAGGTTGTACCCCATTTATTTATACATAACTTACATCATCGGTAATTTATCATTTTGTGTTTTGAATTACCCGGTAATTTAAGAAAATATAATTTTCCATTTTTCACCCCAATATTTCCAAAATTTCCAAAAAATGAATTATTAAAAATTAAGTTATCTATACGCTGTGCCTCTATATCTATTCCTCTAGATCAGCGTTTCCCAACCTTTTTACTCTTGCGGAACCCTTTAAATAGGGTTGGAACCTGGCGGAACCCCAACAAAAAAAATATACAATGCCCTTTCCAAGGCATTACGAGTATTTTTTTTTGCGTACAGAAAAACGTGTAACGCTATTTTTCAAGTAACCAGATACAAGTCTGTAAAGAGACGCAGTTCAATGATTGAATATTACTTACTACTGTGAAGTATTTATTTGTATTAAAGTATTTTTTCCTGTAAAATTTAAAAAATGACCTGTAAAATTAAGGTGATACTGTTCTAATTTCACAGGAATATGTTTGTGGAATATGTGAATTCTGTAAAAACAATACTGGTATCCAATAACCAGCGATGTTACAGTTAATTCTTCTTTTACAGCTGTTTTGGTAGTTTATTACAGTAATCCCATGCTAAAATAACACATAATAATAACACTGAATAATGTGCCCATGAACCGGCGACAGCCACCGCTATTTGTTCCTATTTTTGCGCGGAACCCCTGACGACATCTCGCGGAACCCCAGGGATCCGCGGAACCCCGGTTGGGAAACGCTGCTCTAGATAGTTTATATTTTTTTTTCAAATTTAATTGATGATTTTTAATTTTGATTGTTAATAATGTCCGGGATTTTATTCGGGTTTAAATTCATCTCAATTCCAAGCTTTAGCGTACCTATATGATTGGGCAAAATTGTATTTACGTTTCACGCCACACATACCATATCCTAATTGGCAGCACATTCCAATCACCATACCACACTAATCAATATACAATATCGCCATTTCGAACATCGAGCATAAAACACTAACCAATTATCTCCATCCGAAAAAAATATCACATCATCTCAGAGATACGCTCGATATTTTTTACATCGGCTCGTAAACGTCGAAGAGGTGACCAAGGGGGAGATGATTCGTGTCCCGCATACATCCAAAGCGTCATCGGTCTGTCCCCAAACGCATGACCCCTACACTTAGCCAATTGAGCGAGTTAACGCCAATTGTCCGTAATGTTCTTTTAATTGGTTTCAATTGGACGCAGCATCGGTTCTTTGGACAAGTGTGTGTATGGCTCTACGGGCTCATACACACAACCGACAGTCGCATTCCGTCGTTGCATTCTAGTTTGCTTTGATGGTCTGCTATTTTTACTTCCATTGTACGCTAGAGTCATTGTTGAACCTTTGGCTGGATGTATGTATATGTGATCTGTCTTTTTTTCTTGTGCGGTAACTCGGTAGTAGCGGCAATTGTTATGACTTCCTATGAGAGCGTTGATTAGTACACAAAACCACCCGTGTTTCCGTTAATAAGGATGCCGGGTGAAGATGAAAAAATAGTTTAATTTCTGGAATGTTTCTTTCACCTACGCAGTTTAGCCAACCACTCGTTACTTGGAAATTGAAAGACTAATAAAAAAACATAATTTTTCTGAAAAAAGAAAGGACAAGTAATGTAGCTTAAAGTTGTCGTCACATTTATTGCACACCCCACATAAAGAACTCCATATATATGAGCATTTTCGAGAAAAAGACATGAAAATTGTACAATTTCCTACAAAAGTTAAAAGTCTGGGGAACATGACTTTGTGAACGGAATATGAAAATGCTTTTTGTATAGAATAATTTGGCCTGCTGACGGATTCGTCGTAAAAGAAATCCTATCGTAAGTGAGGCTAAAATGTAAGAAGGTAAACATTATACTTTACCTGAAATCCTGAAGTTTGTTTACAAATGGTTTTTTGGCAGATTAACTAAACTGGGCCCCCAAATGCAACCTGCTTTCGTGGCCCCATACCGCATCGTTTCGAAAACAACGTGTTGCCTCGACCGCATAAGGTTCGGGTTAAATCACGGCGATGCCAGCAATTTTCAAATATGAACAATTGTCTTTCCAAGCTCTACACCCAAACTTCAAACTATAAATAAAGTACAAGAAATTGCTTTTTTATATATTTGCGACCGCGAAAATAAATATAATAAACGAAAAGAAAAGAACACAAAACAAAAATTGTTTAAATTAAATAATTATTAAATTATTATTTATTATTATTAAATTAAATTGTTTTAATATCTTATCCGAAATATGTTTGATATAAAATAATAAAATAGAAACTTAAATTATTAATTAAACATTAATTTACATTATTAATTGGTTTACCTGTAATAGAAGATTCACTACTAAATTAGAAAAAGGGAAGAAAAGTAATGTTTAAATATTAATTTAATTTTAAATATGTTGCTATATCAATCTTGTATTAGATTTAACTTAGACATTAGAAATTAGATTTTGATATACTATTGAACATTTAAATCAGAAACCAATGGAGCTACCAAGGTTGATAGGTAAACAAATTGATGAATGGATGTATGTGCCACCTCGAGTAAAGAATGCTGCTTCACAGTTTTGGGATAATTAGAAAAACATACATAGGTGGCATGGGCGCCCGCAGAGAGGGGCAAGGGGGTGCACTTGCACCCCCCCGGCTTTGAACAGGGGAAAGATCAACAAGAAGAAAATCATGAAATACATGCTGTTTGATAACTAGTGTTAAAAACACTTGACATTTAATTGAAATATAAAATAAAATAATAGAACTTAATAATAATTAATAAACTTCTGAATTTACACATACAAATTCATAGATAGAAGACAGAAACTAACAAGTGACAACTGATTGTTATCAATTTTTGCAAAAGTTGACTGATTGAAATACGTTTGATATTCGAACGGAGATTATCGCCATTTAGCAAAACTCCGAGCGTCGAAAAGCTACTAGATCTTTTAATTACCTACAATTTGAGGTATGATAAAAATGTATGCAACAATTTTTGTACAAGTTATAAACATTTTTCTTTAGCAACTGTTTGAAATACGTTTGCTATTCGAACGGACATTATCGCAGTTTAAAGGTTGTTGTCCATGGGGCAAAACTCCGAGCGTCGCAACGCTACTAGGTCTTTTAATTACCTACAATTTGGGGTATGAAAGAAATTTATGCAACAATTTTTGCAAAAGTTATAAACATTTTTCTGTAGCAACTGATTGAAATACGTTTGCTATTCGAACGAAGATTATCGCCATTGTTTTACGGCTTGTTGTTCATGGGACAAAACTTCGAGCGTCGAGGGCTACTAACTCTTTTAATTACCTACAATTTGAGGTATGATAGAAATTTATGCAACAATTTATGCAAAAGTTATAAACATTTTTCTGCAGCAAATGTGTGAAATACGTTTGCTATTCGAACGGACATTATCGCCATTTAAGGGTTGTTGCCCATGAAGCAAAACTCCGAACGTCGAATGGCTACTAGATGTTTTAATTACCAACAATTTGGGGTATGATAGAAACTTATGCAGTAATTTTTCCAAAGTTATAAATATTTTTCTGCAGCAAATGTTTGAAATACGTTTGTTATTCGAACGGACATTATCGCCATTTAGGGCTAGTTTTCCATGGGGCAAAACTACGCTCTACGTCTTTTAATTACCTACAATTTGGGGTATGATAGAAATTTATTCAACAATTATTGCAAAAGTTATAAACAATTGGCTTTTTATACCAAAAGCGGAACGGTAGCCCCGGTTTTCGTTAACCCTATTTTTTGGAGTTAGCAACTCTTAACCCAACCCATGGCTGGCTTTCGTTTTGCACCCCCTGGAAATATGTCTGCGGGCGCCCATGATAGGTGGTAATATGTAAAAAATGTATAGGCAGTTTTCTTGTGCGGTTGACACTGTTTCAAAAAAACTAACCTATTGATTTTAAAAATTCTTGCGGCATTACATTCGTAGGTTGACTCGCTATCGCGTAAACTAGAATAAGTTTAAACTACATTTAGTATCCAACGTTTTGAGCGAAAAAAAGTATTAGATTAATTTGTTCATTTTTAATATTCTTCAACAATTTTAGTTTAGGCGATATGTCTTTGAATTATGTTTTATAGTTGTATGTAAAAAATTACAATGGCATTATTTTTAGTTTGGTTTAAGGGTTCACTATTTGGCACTGTATGAGGCTCAGTTTAGATTTTGTTATCCTGATTTTGTCATTTTTCTGTGTTCCAACTAGTATTACCGCCTTTCAATTGTTTATTAATCCGCTTTCATAAATGTTTATTACAGACTCGATGAACTTATTGTCAGTCTTTTTGGCATAACGATATTTGTATAATTTAGCCAATACCTAAACTTCATGTAATATTGTCGCCTTTACGTTGATTATCAATTTTCTATCAAAAATTTACCATAATTTCCACAACCAAATACCCGTTCTATTTAAATTAATTATTTATTTCATATATACACATCAAAAATTAGGAGCTTGGGCTAGGCACCGAGAAACCAGAATGCCCTTTAATTCAGAAACACGTTTGGCAAAAACTGGATTATTTTTGTGGTAGGGTATATTGAGTTTGATAATGAAATCAAAAAAGGTATATTCCGATGTTGTAAATAGTTTAATTTGGTTTCTCGGGGCTACATGTTTCGGGCATCTAAATACCCGTCTTCAGGCCACGCTACAAACAAATAAACACAATAAAATTTCATCATAGTGATTAACAATTAAAAATATAACATAAAACAAAAGATTTTTACCGTCAAAGCCGCTATTACAATTGGTCATGTGGTAAAATATGGTTATGAACACTTTACTTCACAACTAGGATCTAAAATAGACAAACACAACATTGAAAGTAGTATCAGGCGCAATATTATCATTCAGTCAACAATTTGCAGTGTATACCTCGATATTACACGAAAAATAGACAAATGCATACCTAATCTTAACAAATCGGACGGAGCGTCATGTCAAATGTGAATATCAGTGTGAGTTTCGGTCGTTGTCACCAAGTGGCGCCACTGAGGTAGTTAAAGAGCGGTTTTTAAACAGTTTTAAAAACATTCCGTTTGGATTCACCTCTATTATTTGGTTAAGTAGCAGGTCGGGTGCTTTTAGATAGTGTTTGGTGATTTGCAGTTCTTCGTATAGACTAAGTTTTTTCCCTTTATTGATCTCATGGATCAGTGCAAGATTGTTGACATCAATTTGATGATTTGTCTCTAATATGTGTTTGAACACGTGTGATTTTTGATCTTTCAGGTGTTCTCTAAAGCGTGTACCTAGTTTGCGTCCTGTCTGTCCTATGTAGAGCTTGCTACATCCTGGTTCAGGGCAAGTAATTTTATAAACACCACTACGAGAAGTCAGTTTGAGAGGTTGTTTCTTATTAGTAAGCATGTTACCTGATTTTTGTGGGCTCTTAAATGATATGTTGATGTTGTATCTTCTCAATCATTTACAACATCGGAATATACCTTTTTTGATTTCATTATTTAATAAACTTCGGTGGAATGGAACCCTTCATATCCCTATATTGAGTTTGTCACAACATTTGTAACACCCTTAAGGAAGCGGGACAGGTATAGACTTGTATATATATATATATGATCAGCATTGAAAACTGACGGACAAGAAAGACAGACGGACATAGCTAAATCGATTTAGCTATGTCCGTCTGTCCGTCTGTGTACACGATAACAGCCGTAATTTTGAAGTAAGTGATTTGAAATTTGGTATACAAGTTCATCTCTTAAAAAAGTAAGGACAAGGTCGTGAATGGGCAAAATCGGTTCACTCAATTATTTTTTATATTTTGCGTTGGGGGTATTTTAATTTCAGCCTGGTTGAAGATAATTTTCTCACTAGTTTTATTAAAGATTTTTATTTCAAAACTACATTATGACGTTTATGATGAAATTTTGTTTCGCACTGGAAGATGTGTACATTCGTCTAGTGGGTAAACTGCCACTGGAACCTTCGGTTCAAAGGATGGTAAGGTGGCACTGTTATACAAAACCAAAATAATGTGTAACGTTGATACCAACATGTATACTAATAAAGTAAGTCTTCATAGAAAGGATCATCTTTCTTTATGTAGGGTAGGATTCGATTTAATGTATATGATCTACTTTCATGCTGAGCGATATAATGGACCATCTAATAACATAATTAGACATGAATTCAAGTTAATGTTGATTAATATCGGATTGGAATACTTTATCCCAGACATAGGATAGCTCCTTTCATCTGAAAGCTTTGTTGATTTAACGTCAATTAATAAATAGAACTGAAGATGCTCAAAGTTAAAAATGAAAACATAAATAATAAATCAGACAAAAATATTTTTTTTGGCCAGTATCAAATTAAGTTTTCTACTTTGCGTTCGCGGTGTCGTTATGAAAACACTAGATCACTAACTTTTAGTAACTTTTAGTTTTCCAAGATTAGTGACGTTGATGTCAAGTGTCAAATGATGCTGACATCTCAATCGCTATTGGCTCGCCTCAATAGTATTTGGCAGTTTTACCACAACTACCAACTGTTGAAGATAAAACTAATTTAGAATGTAAGATGAGAGTCGCAATTTTGTTTAGGGTTGCGTACCAAAAATTAGAAGTTTAGAATATGGAATTTTGTAACTATGGAACTAGAAAACCTGATCTAAGGTGACGATTTTGAAAAAAAATCATAAAAGTGTCAATATCTCGAAAACTAACGACTTTTTACTAAGGTCATATTTAGATAATCTGGTCAGTCATGAGTTGGCCTATCAGCCCTCCACGGCATGACATATTGAGTTTTGGGTCACTAGGTATACAGAATGTTTATTTAAAGTTTTCGACCCTGAATAACTGTAACTAATTTATGGGAAATGATTTATAGAAAAAGCAAAATAAGGACTTTGTTTTATATGGTTTATATGTTTTAACTAAATCCATTAAATTAAATCCAAGGGCTGATATAGTCACCTACTAACAAATCCGACAGATCTGTCACATAACTAAAGAGGACTTTGTAGGTTGGTTAAAATACCAGCACTTAATGTAACATGTCTTTAAAATGCGACGTGCTGGAATTTATTTGACACCAGTTGTATCATATTGCGAAGTATGTTATATACAGATATAAAAAATTTTAAATTTTTAAATAACTTGACATTTAGCAATCCTCCATTTATTCCAGATAAATCATATTAGAATCGCATCAATAATAACTATGTAAAAGTGTGATATTTTTACTATCCAAAATAAGTTCTCTTGTTTCTTTAACCTAATTAGTTACCTCAGAATCATTTTTAATTTAAATGCACGTTTTTGACATTAATTTCACACTATCCCCGAAATAGTTGATAATAACCTAATACAAGATTTTAGTAAATTGTACGCTTGTGAACAGGTTTCCAAAATAAAAAAGAATCGAGGTTGTTCTTCACTGTTCTTTTATTGTTTAAATTTACGTTAGTGACGCGTTTCGCCCTTCTTAGGCATCTTCGGACTAAGTCAAATATTTTTCTTTCTTAAGTATGAAAACATGGGTAGATCCTCACTAATCTTTGCTTTAAAAAATTTCAGGATGTTTGATTGAAACTGTATACAGATTATAAATATAAAATTCGCAAAACCAACTGTGCCCTCGTGTCAAATCAATGCTAATGAAGATATGCGTATTCGCAAAAAAAAGTTTTTTTAGTTAAATACCCCCCATCGTAAAATATTTAAAAAAAAGTGAACCGATTTTGCCCATTCACGAACTTGTCCCTCCTTTGAAGAGATAAACTTGTATACCAAATTTCAGATCAATAACTTCAAAATTACGGCAGTTATCGTGTACACAGACAGACGGACATTTGTGCCAAAATATACCCCTTACCACAGTAAATGTGGGGGTATAAAAAATAAAAGCGACATAGAGGACAACAAATACGGATTGTCCGTGAAGTACAAAATGGGCAAAATTAATAAAACGGAAATTAAGAAAATACAAATAGCAATAACACCCACTGGTAAACCTATTCAGAGTAAAATGTAAAGGGATTATTACAATAATTCCGCACTTTCTACAGAAAATACGTTGTTTACATTTGTTTTTCTCAAAAACTAAAGACAATTCATAAATTGTTGTTGTTGTAACTATGATTGCAAATCTTTATGGAATATTTATACATACCTATTTTTATATGTTGTATTTTATAAAAAGAAACTTTTGTTCTAGAATAAATAAAGATCCAATTGCAAGGAAAATAAAACTTAAAAGTGAAGGAATTCTCTAAAATAAAAGAACAGTGAAGAACAACCTCGAACCTCTTTTACTAATACAAGATGTTGTCCAAATGATGAGGATACAAATCTTAATAAAAAACTGCAATAGAATGCCTGCTATATTAAAAAAGCATACGTGTGTGGAGTACTATGTATGCCTGAACATATTTTCTGTCTGTAGAACGAATGATTATCTACAACTTAAATGGAATCGTGTATTTCGTTTTCCTAAGGCTATTACTGTACTTGCATCTGGCATCTGAACTACTATTACAAGTAGTAATGTCGCGAAGATGTTACGTAGCGGCCTGTGTGGCCGTACCATTAGTCCGTAAATATCATTTTGAAGGCGTTTAGAAAGCGTGCTGTTGTTCTGTTCCATTGGCGAGTTTCAAAAATCCGTAAAATAATCAAAAGCCGGAAATAATTTATTTATTAATTATTTTAAGGTTTTTGGGCAATTTTGAGCAACTGTTGCTAGTAAAATTGTGATTACAGATCCTTAATATGGGTTGAAGAGGATGAATGTCGTTTTTAGTAATAAATAGACCCTGTGTTCCATTTTTGTGAAAAGAAGAAATTGGAATGAAATGATAAAACTAAAAAAAGAAATGTCTTACACTGTTAAGTGTGACATATTGTATATACAAAAATTTAATGTGGACAATAACAATGAACTTCAAGCGACATTTTTATTTAAAACATTGAGTATTACATATTTAGGATCCAATATTTAGTATTAGTACTATTTCTTTTTGTTTTGAGAATGAACCTTTTATTTTACAAATTTCAACAATTGTACATCAAAATTGTAATTTGAAATTAATATGACGATCCTTTTATTAGATCTTATCACTTTATTAACCTTTTTGAGTACGAAACCTTTTGCCTCATTTGATAAAATTTAATAACTAAATTTTGTGACATTCGAAATATTTGAATGAAATTGCTCTTACAGCAACTTTTTGATGCAGTTTTGACTATTGTTAATCATACTGCTTTTTTCGTTTTTAAACTGATTATAATAAATTGGGGGCGTCAACTTTCGATTCTCTTAGGGGCGAGATATACCCTATAATGAATGACCCATGAAAGAAATGATGGAGTAGGTTTGAAGCATGTTTTGGAGGGGCACGCGTTATAAAATGTTTACAAAATTATGTGAAAAATGAGGCGGCGTACGGGTAGCGACCACTCCCCGTACCCCCGCAAACCATAAGTCGGCACTAATGGTCCCCTTTGGCTCCCTTGCACTTCCCATTCCTATGCCTCTGAGAAATACACATCAATCAATTATTCCCAGCAAAATGCAAAATGTCTGCCATCATTTTTGACTGGCGCCGTCGAGAGATGACGCATGAGGTCGCCACATTCAGCTTCAAACAAGTGTCAAGGTTCTGGCGAAATACCGCCGAAACTTTCCATTTCGTAATCCCACAAGTAAATCACATCTTTTAGATAACTTTTAGGTTCACGTAAAAAATCACACGCGCACACGTCACATCCACTGCACACCATCTTCCAAGCGTACACTCGAAGTCTCCAGATATCCTCAAAACAAGTATTTCTAACCAAAAACACAAGACCGAAGGAGTAGAAGAACAACCCCAGTTGAGAGACTGTATTTGACTGCATCGCATCGTGGTGTGTAAAATGTTTTAATAGCAACAATTGGACAATATTGAGTTGGATTGCATTAAAGAATCTGTGGCTGTTAAACTAATATACTAATAGCTGCACTAATAGCCATTGTCGCTAATAGGCAAAAATTGGGTAAATTGATAAATTCACTTGCGGGCGATTGAGCCAACGTACAAGTTGTACTGCCGTCGTCCCCGACCGTGTCTTTATTAGGGGGTTTCACGAAAACGACCCCAGTTGCCTGACATTGGTAATTAAGATGTTTATTGATGTTAATTAGACTTGATTCACATTTCATGTGAATTTATTTTACTCAGTTGAATGGGAAAAATGTCGATGTGCAACGAAGATTATGTTGGTAAGAAGAGATTTAAAAAAAAACTTTGAGTAAATTAGGACTTATTTTGTTTGAAAATATGATAAATTTAGATAGTGAAAATGTAATGCTACCTAGTTCAAAATCATGATGATTTTGTAAATGTCCAATTCTCCGTTCGGTCGGATGATGTAAATGTCAAATCAATCTACATTTTCAACACAGCCGATATATTTTTTTACCAATGCTATTAAACGATTACAAATCAGGGTAGTAGGCTAACTAACAAAAGAGGCTGGCTAAGTTGTGTAGCCAATGTTGAGCCAAAGTAGTTGTCGTATCTATGAGAGGATATGCCCCTCTATGTCAAAATAATATATGGGGCGTTTCTAGCACCTTGTATATGTGTGAATACTATGGTGGTTTTTACTCTGACTTTTCCCTAATTTCTTTACGGGTATTTTGTATTTTGCAGTTGTATTTTGCTGAATGTATAGAGTTTACATACTACAGTTTCAATGACAGGTACAATGACATTAATAAAAAAAATCGTTTAACTTTTGAGTCTTGATATCAGAGCATTTCCCATATTTCCAAGTAGGTACCTACTTAATTTTTCAAACATGGAATAGAGTAAGACAGTTTTTTTTTCAGTAGAATCTAAATCTAAGCAAAAATTCTGAATTGTTTCTTTTATTAGAAAGGAATCCTTTGTTTGGTTTTCTTATCACTGATATTCTCAAAAACTAGACTTCATTCAGAATTTATTTCTTCAGATTCTTTGGAAAACATACCAGAAACAATTTTCACTTGTTTGATTTTGTTTATTGTTGGCCAGAATAGTCACGTACCTTAGATTATTGTATTTTTGACAAATTAACTAATGACTTGAAAAATATGAAATGCTAGTTATTATCTTCACTCAAAAGTTAACCTATTATTTTGCTTTTGAATAAAAAGCAGCAAAACAGTCAGTAAATTAGAGAAAAGGAAAACGATGTTGGATCTGTTCAAAACTGTTCTTCATTAAACAGCAATATTAGAAAGGAATCCTTTGTTTGGTTTTCTTATCACTAATATTCTCAAAAACTAGACTCCATTCAGAATTTATTTCTTCAGATTCTTTGGAAAACATACCAGAAACAATTTTCACTTGTTTGATTTTGATTATTGTTGGCCAGAATAGTCACGTACCTTAGATTATTGTATTTTTGACAAATTAACTAATGACTTGAAAAATATGAAATGCTAATTATTATCTTCACTCAGAAGTTAACCTATTATTTTGTTTTTTAAGAAAAAGCAGCAAAACAGTCTTTATTTATTCTAGAACAAAAGTTTCTTTTTATAAATTACAACATATAAAAATATCTATAAATATTCCATAAAAATTTGCAATCATCTTTACAACAACAACAATTTATGAATTGTCTTTAGTTTTTGTGAAAACAACGTAAACAACGTATTTTCTGTAGAAAATGCGGGATTATTGTAATAATCCCTTTACGAACGAACAAAGTATTATTACTATTATTATTATTTACATTTTACTCTCAATAGATTTATTAGTGGCTGTTATTGCTATTTGTAATTTTCTTAATTTCTGTTTTATTAATTTTGTCCATTTTCTCCTTTACGGAAAATCCGTATTTTTTGTCCTCTGTCGCTTTTATTTTTTATACCCCTCAAATTTATTGTGGTAAGGGGTATATTGAGTTTGGCACAAATGTCCGTCTGTCTGTGTATACGATAACTGCCGTAATTTTGAAGTTATTGATCTGAAATTTGGTATACAAGCTTATCTCTTAAAAAGTAAGGATAAAGTCGTGAATGGGCACAATCGGTTCACTTTTTTTTAAATATTTTACGGTGGTGGGTATTTTAACTTAAGCACGGCTGAAGATAATTTTCTTACTATAGTTATTGTTACTTTTATTCACTGAAGCCTTTCCGCACTTGTGTCTGGCGCCGTTCTCCACTTTTCACTTATCATTTTGTGCTTTAGATCCTTTTTTGTGTTTGTTCGTTTTATCAATTTGTCCATATCAGGTTGTAGTTTTTATGGTTTTAGTCCATTTTGACCTTGTCATGCTATGAGTTGCATGTTTGCCCTTTTGTAACTTTTTAACATTTTTACTGTTTTTGTCCTTTTTTAGGTACCTGAAATAATAAAAACCGATTTTTGTATGTTAATTATTTATTATTGCGCATGAAATTTAAGATTTTTTATGAACCAAAATTTCAAGTTATATAGTTATTGGGGCCGATAGATATGTAAAATGACTTTGTTTGTCTTTAATTTTGTTATAGTTTGTGGTCTCTGGTAGTTTATTCGTCGTGTGGTGTATGATTTCCTCTTAATTTTTTGTTACTATCTGGATTAAACAAAACACCAACCTTTTGAAACAAAAATTAAAACAATTATTTTTCAGTAGGTACCTCGGAGGAAGTAGGTACAAAAATTTATTATGAAAACATTTTTCCACAATTATTATACATTTCTAGTGACTTCTATCATGCTATGAGCACTCATATTTGTTGTGGAAAGACTTTTGGATTTAAATATAATTGCTATATAGAAAATAGTTGCATCCCGTATAAAAACACACCAAATTAGAACGCATCATTGGGCACATTCAGACAATCCAAAATCCCACCGAATCAATGACCTATCGGCAGAAATCTGAGCCCACATCTCGCTCACGAATTTTCCCACAAGAAAAAAAATGTAGGGCCCCAATTAAGTACCAGAACCCACATGATAGGTGTCATCGGGTTCAGCACGTGACCACTATAACCGGCACAAAAGTCTTCTATCCAAACATACAATACAAAACCAAGCCCCTCCCAATAAAGTCTCTCTTCCAATCGAATTCAACTCAACCCTTGTATATCCTAATCCCATTGGTGCATGAGCTCGGACCAATTTAAGCTTGTTAACTATAAATTGGTACAAATAATAATAGCGTAAGTCAGTAGTGGCGACAAACTTGCCACTTAAATATACCGTTTTCTACCAAGTTTTAACAACACGCGCGAATCTGCGACAGTGTCAATTAGTTAATTAACAATAATTAAGAAGATGGAAGGGCCTTTCGAAGATACGAATTTCATTGATTATTCCAAGCAGCCTTTGCCATCACTGAACAGCACTTTACTGCAGAATAAAAACCAGGATAATATGCATTCGATACAGGTGATGTTTGGTCTTCAGCAGCAGCATGATATGTTCGGGAATATGGGCTCCCCTATGGAGTACAAACAGCAGAAGTTGGATACCTCGCCAATTCCTCAAGAGTTGATCTATCAGAATAGTATGGAGAGTGTGGTCAATGGAAACGGGAAGAGAAAAAATGATGATGTGATGTTACAATCGCAGAATCTGTCCAGCACCGAGATTGTTACCACAACGAATACCACAACGAAGAAAAGTGAAAAAAAGAAGTCTGACAATAATGGTGTGAAGAAGAAGAAAACGAGGTGAGTCGATTTTCCTTCTTATCTAGTGTCTATATATAGGGTCTATTCATTCGTATTTTTTTATATTGTTGTTTGGCCAAGTGTCACTATGTAGGTAGGTATGTTAAGATCTGTTTGCATATTTACCAGTCACTACAATGGCTATCAGGTGACAAAAATAATCAGTGTATCTTCATTTCCATGGAAATATTCTTTTCAAAGAAAAAAAAAGGACAGACTAATTTTACTTCTGACTCTCATTTTTCAAATACACTCCTTGTCACATTACAGATTCCTTAACTATATTTTACATTAAAAAATTACAGCTTTATGTTATAAACAGAATATTATTGTTGTATTATAATTATAATCTGCATTGCCTGGTCAAAAAGTGCCCCAAGAATGTGTAAAGTTTAATACTAATCTAACTAAATGTATGCAAATCTTGAAAAATCAAACTTTCAAAAAGGGTTTTGATGTCCTAAAAAGACCATAGTTATTCAAAGTCATTAGAAAAAAATAGTCAGAGTTATTTAAAATTTCATAGGGGAAAGTTGTTTTAAATTTAATTGAATACTTAAATATCTACTTTGAATGTTTCATCTCAATTTTAATATTTTACCGTACCGTCTGTTCTTAAGAAAACATAATTATTAACAACAAAGGACAAGTGAATTCGATAATGATATATTCCTCTCTAGTTTTTTATACCCCCCACATTTAATGTGGTGAGGGTGTATTGAGTTTGATTCAACATTTGTAACACCCTTAAGGAGGCGTGGCAGATATAAACTTATACAGGCTGTCTCAACAGTGCGATATCGGAAGATTGTGCCTCTGTTAATGAAGATACGGTGGGGAGTATTTTAACTTAAGATAATTTTCTTACTAGTTTTAATTCATTTTATCTGTTTTGTCAGGGTGGCTGCAAAGTGACTTTTGCTAAGTGAATAATCTCAGGTATCGCAGAATTAAAAATTATAGAGATCTGAAATTTTGGAATTAGTACTTAGAATGGAAATACTACAAGACTATGTTAGGCAAAACATTTTATTAGTTAAATTTTGCCATCAAAAGCTGTTAACCTTTTTTGAATACAATTCGAAAAATTTTAACGTATGAAAAAATCTACCAACATGACATTTTTTGACACTTTGACTACGTGAATTTTCTGAATGGAAGGAACTCAAAAGTTTCCTAACGCGTACCGTTTTCGAAAAAGCTGTCATAATGTAATTGCCATAAAAAGTCATAATGAGAAAAATTGTGTTGTCATCTTGATTTATAACGCCTGACCACACTGCCCATGCACTACCCTACAAACTACAAAAGGGTCTAAACATACGCATGTAAAAAAATATGGTGGCTGTGGATTTCTACTTCCACTAGTTTATACTATAAAAAGCCATGACGTTTATTTTTTAGTTCACAACAATCGGATGATTAACAACCACGATACGGCTTTCTTTTGATACATCAACCTGTATATTGGGTGGGCCGATTTTTTTCAATTTTCAAATTCGGGAATGTGCAATCATGGAAAGAAATGTTGTGAGTTAATGAATTAAAGAAAACACCTAATTTATCTCTTTTTATTTTGATATTTGAACTGCCGCAAAGGTTTTAAAATTATTTTAATTTTTGATATTTTTTTTTATTTTTGTTTTGTTTTTTAAATATGATATAGCGGAATAGTATCATATAATAATAGTATATTATTTGACGAGCACATAACTAAGGATATAAACCGCAAAAAGTTTATACGCGAGCCGTAGGCGAGTGTGTAAACATGCCAGCGACAGAGAAGTTTCTATTTTCTTGTCCACAAAAGTTTCTATTTCCTTGTCAAGAAGAAAATGTATAAGCTGCTGCAAACATAATTCGTTCGCATGCGTTCTAATTGTATATTTGTTCAATTATCCCGTAGACGTTTGCTCCATCGCATCCTATTACCCTTAGTTGGTCTGTCGAAATATGTGATTCACTAAAACACTTCGGCATGCAATTGTACAAATATACAATTAGAAAAATATTTGCATGCGAACGAATTATCTTTGGCGCATCTTATAAATTTTCTTCATGACAAGAAAATAGAAACTTCTGTAGATAAGAAGATAGAAACTTCTCTGTCGCTCGCATGTTTACACGCTCGCCTACGGCTCGCGTATAAACTTCATGCTCACGATTTATATCCTTAGTTATGTGTTCGTCAAATAATATACTATTATTATACACTGTGGGCCAAAAAACGGTACAAATTTTTATTTCCTCATATTTCCAAAGATATTAAGTAAATTCAAGCATTTCTCGAAAAACTAATTGCTTATATTATGAAGATTGAAAACATACCAAATTCGAAATAATTGAACGTCTCAATCCAATGTTATGTTGCTTTATGTATGGCTATGCAACATTTCTGATGATACCACGTCAATTAAATGCGAAATGAAAGGTGTAATAAAATTAGTAGGTAATAATATTTGTTTTCTTTTGGTCAAAAGGAACAGAAGAGATTTTATAGAAATATATACAGGGTGATTTTTTTAGTATACAGTGTGAAATTTTGAAACATCGCTTGTTTGCTGTTTTTACTTAAAAAAAACAGTGGAATTGGACGTTTGCTGCGATAACATTGCATAGACACGAATAATCCAATTGCGTACTTGAGTTATCTTGAAAGATGGTGGAGAAACTATGGCCAACGTTTAGTTTTCTTATGGGCGTCATGTTTGATTTTGAAATTTTTGAAATCAATTTATTACTACTTATACTACTTAGTGGGCTGTAGATTTTTGCAAATGTTTATGGTTTTGTTTTTGTAGTGTTTTGGAACTAAAAACAACATCTTTTTTATTGAACTAACATTATGACAATTAGCTTTCACTTCTGACGGTCAGGTCTTGCTGTTCGATTTTTACGCAAAAGTTACATCTTTAAATGAAAAATATCGAAAAAAAGCGCAACACAATATATTCGGGGTTCATGCTGATATTTGTAACGGTATTCATTTAAACATGACAAAAAATAAAAAAGAAGACTTGGTTTGAAGTGATGTGACTTACTCAAAAAACGTTGAGACCAGCTGCGATTCAATCTTTGCAAAACAAACAAAATAAGAACAAGTAACATTCGTCTAAAATTTACAGCTAAACATAATAATTGAAACTCACGAAAAGACTACCTAAAATGATAAAATCAAACATGCTGCCCATAACAAGACCAATGTTTTTTCCACGATTTTTAAAGATAACTCAAGGACATAATTAGATTTCTCGAGCCGTGGTAATGTGTTTGTTTCAAACATCCAATTCCGCTGGTATTAGTAAAAACAATAAAAAACATTGTTTAAAAATTTCACCCTGTATAAGAAAAAATCAGCCTGTATACGATGCAATAAAATCTCTACTGTCCTTTTTGACCAATACAAGATAAATGTCATTACCTATTGATTTTCATACACCTTTCATGTCACATTAAATTGACCCGATATCATCTGAAATGTAGCATAGCCAAACATAAAGCAACATAACTTTGGATTAAAACGTTCTGTTATTGCCAATATGGTATGGTTTCAATCTTCACACTACAAGCAATTCGTTTTTTAACAAAATATTCCAATTGACTCAATATTATTGGAAATATGAGTGATTAAAAATTTGTACCGTTTTTTTGGCCCACAGTGTATAATACTATTCCGCTATATAATATTTAAAAAACAAAAAAAAAAATAAAAAAAATATTATAAGTAATTATTGTGTTACAAAAATAACTAAGACTATTATTTGGATTATTTTTATTCTTTTATATTAGTGTATTGAGGCGTTTAACCATTATAGTCAAACAGGGGAGAATTGTATGACAATTCGTCAGTAGGAGTCATGTGGCAAACCGGAAGTAACACCTCATTCCGTAGCACACCCGAATAACAGTTGGCCGCCCTGATGGTCTCAATTTTTGCCAAATTGTTGCGCACACCCTCCTCTGACGGCACGCGCTATTCAAATCAACCATCATCCCCTATATTCAAGCACCGAGCCTAAATGATACAATTAAATTCGGATAACATCAAAAAACCATACGGTCACTTTATTTTAAGCGGGCTGGTCAACTTTCTGCGAGATACTATGGGGCGATACTGCATTGTGTATCATCGGTTGGAATTTTTTTACATACATGAATATATTAACTTTAGGGTACATACAGGGGGTCTCATATATGTATATACGTGGGCTATCTTAAGGGTATACAGAGTAGATACATAGTAGATTCGGAAAAGGAATTGGAAAAAGATAAAGTACCGTCGTTCTTTTTCAAAATATTGACTTGTTATTTGACAAGGCGTTAGATAAAGGTCTACACTTCTTGAAAAAGATAAAATAAAAAAATGAACTGTCATTTCAATGTACCTGGTCACCTTAAAGAGACATGCGTTTTGCTTAAATTGGAACCAACATTACCGATTTTATCAAGTCTCTTCAAAGACTCCAAACAGAAATGTTTCAGATAAAAGTTATGTATTTGGTTTCAAAATAGCTGTCCGTATCAACCCTCACAGTTCACACGATCTAGTGTGCCAATTCTTCTTGTATGCTCTTTTCATTTCTTTTTACAATTCAATTTGAAATGTTTTACTCTTACAACTAAACTAATTTCACCAAAATAAAACGCTATATAGCTCCCACAGATAATCTACAAAGCACCAAGTTAAATAGTATCTATACGATACTATTATGGTTTTGACGTTTTTAGAAATAGGGCAAGCGTTATGCCGCGATGACATGGCAACACAAATCACCAGGGCCGCGTCAAGAGTTTCACGGGCCCTATATAGGCACAGATGAAATTCCGTGCTCCTCAACCTACGTATCGTATATGATATAATACCAGAAATAATATTTTTTAAAAGAAATAAAAATCGCATTTTTTAAGATATTTTATTAAAAAATGATATGAAAATATGTTATTTTACAAACCTAAAATGTTCTTTTTCTGATTTTGGCTTCAATAAATGTTTTGATGATATCATCATAATTTATGGTTTTTAGAAAATCCTTTTCAATATATAGCATTGCAAGTGCGTTGAGTGTTTGCTCCGAAAGTGTACTGCGTAAATAATATTTTACCAGCTTTAAAATAGAAAATGACCGGCATTACGACATTACGAGTGGTGGATTTAAATTTGTATTTTTGTTGTCTAAAATAAAACTACAATAGAATATGTTTTGTTATTTCTATAATTATGTGGAACAATAACTTACTAAAACTATAAATAGTGGCTTTATAATCGGGTATAGGTCGCCTAAAATGTTTGCCAAGCTCTACAGTCCACACTTCAAAAAGCAACAAATTAATATTTAATTTTAATTTACCGATAGTAGGGTTGCCACCACTGACTGTCATTTTGGCCGGAGATTCGGAGATTCGTTACATTAGAATAGGTATAATGATTTTGGGTATATTTCGGTGCGGTTACTCGACATACTCGACATTGTTCGAGCATTTTTGTGTCTCACTAAGAAAAAACAGATCCTTTCGATAGTTTCTTTTAGATTTTAACCAACAATCACGATGGCATCACATTTTTGTTTTCAAGAAAGGTATCAACTAATAGTAACCAATCTCGTTCTTTTGGCACTGCATTCTATAGCTAGGCTAAAATTTTATCTTGAGTCTTGGAACTTGAAATGCAAAGAAGAGTGTAATCAGTGACTAAGTGAAGTGTTGTTTCATTACTGTTAATCGAGCGGCAAAAATTTCCACGTGTCCTATAACAAAATTCACGTAGTCACATGATTTCTACAAAGCTTCAATTTTTAACGTTCAAGTGTTCATCTGACTCGATTTAAAGAATTCTATCACGGCAAATTATTTTTTAAGAAAGCTAAAGTTATATTAAATTAAATTTTTTAAACATTTAGCTTATTTTTCTCGAAAATGTGATGTTATCAAGGCCCGTCTACAAAAAAAAATGGAAAAATAATGCACAAAAAAAAACTATGGCAATCACCGAAATCATGCATAAAGGGCTGCCGACGTCCGAACCTATTTCTGAACGCGGCCCCAAGTATGGATATGAGCAATATGTAATTGAATTTGAGTTGCAATAACTGTAATTATTAGTGGTATAGGTAAAGTATTCTTGTAATATTGTATATAATTTTAGAATTCCAAGTAGAATTATTTATTATATAATTTGAGAGCCCTAGCGCCTACTTTATTTAGGTAGAGGGCCTTGCGCCGGCCTAGGCACATGCCTATTTTGCCTACTGGTAAAAGGTAATCTTTTTAGATTCTGAACAAAAAGGGTATTTTCCACATTTTGCTTAAATACAGTGGTTTTCGCAGTAGAGCAGCACAAACGCGAAGTGACACGACGGGTTTATGTGGAACGGAGTGGAGTTTATTTGCACAGATTTGCACAATACTGTGTTGGAAACGTATTCTATTGTGGAAGAGTGCGCGCGGTATTGAGTTAGCCGGCCGTTTGACATGACTCTAACCTATAAATTTTCGGTTAAAATCTGAGGTCAAAATACGTTCTCATCGGGGAGCGTTCAGGAACACAGAGTGTATTGGAGCTATGATTGGAGCGTTCAGTCCGGAGCGTTTGTCCAATTTTTGTTGTCAGAGCCCTCTGACAGGAGCGTAAAAATCAGTAAATTCTATGGTAAATCCTGACAATCCTGACTTAGCTGTCAACTTCGAAACATTAATCAGTCATCGGTCAAGAAGTAAAAATATGAATAAAGAGCGTATGGCTGCGGCCTTATTAGCGTTAAATTCAGTGAATACTTTATTGGACAACATTAGGTTTTCAAGTTTCACTAATAAAAATGGAATTTTTATAGGTTTATCTATTAATTGCTGGTCATTATGTTTAATTAAATTGGTAAGATTAAACATAATTATATAATACTGTCAACAAATACGTATATTTGCTATAAGGTTTAACCGCTTTTCAAATTGCAAAGGTTTACTTAAAATTGTGTATCTGCAAATAAATATTTTAATGACAAGAAAATATAAAATAATAGTACTAAATAGTGATATGGTTCGTGCTAAATTACTTAGTTACTCCACCGTGTGTCTCGAAAATAAATCAAAAATATCATTTTGGTTCTCCGAGAATTATCGGGTGTAACCCTTTTTTTTTTTTAATTAAAATGGTATCTGGAGATGTTGAGGATTTGAATCACAATTAAAAAAAGATCTGATGTGGCCAGGCACATGACTTTATCATACTATATATAAAATTAATAGTTTAGCTGCATGAGATTCTATTTGATCGAGATCGGCTATGTCTGCATTAAAATAAAACTAGAACTAGACATATGTCGATTAAATTGACAGTAGGTATTGTCAAAACATTAGCGTTTAACACTACCTACCGTCAATAGAATCAAAATTTCTGACATATCCTGGCTACTAGTATTAATGCAGTACGACCGATCTCGATGAAATAGAATTTGCTCATGCAGATAAACAATTGATTGTACCAAAAAAATTCATAGTCATAAATTATTCAGAATTTCCTCTACTTTAATTTATTATTTAACTATTTCGACGAAATTCCAGAAATACTACGTATGATAAAGTAAAAAATCTGATGTGGCCAGGCACATGACTTTATCATACTATATATAAAATTAATACTTTAGCTGCATGAGATTCCATTAACTATTAACACAAATATATTAATTAAAGAAAATACACATTATGAATTAACATAATTTCAAATGATATAAAACAAACGGTGCCTTGCGTCATGGGCGCTTATCCGAAAATGTATTTACAAATTTGAAATCTTTACGATTTACTCGCCAGTGAGTGAACAGCTTGGCGGGTAAATTTTTAAAAACAGACCACGATAAAACGATAAAAATGCTTTACAAAAATATTTAAAAGAACGTAAAACGTTTTGATCTAAAAATTATTGAATAAAACACGAACACACACAGCACGCACACGCAGCTACCACCACCGCCGTCTCCTTTGTTGATCGGGCTCAACGTCATCTTCATCGCTGACGTCCCGTTCTGCATCTAGTTGCAGAGGTCCTTCATCAGCATCGCCTTCGTGCTCGTCCCCAGGCTGGTCAGGTGGTTCCGGCGCTGCAACCTATTGCGGATATTTCGATACTATTGACAGTAGGTATTTTCAAAACATCCCGTTTGACACTACCTGCTGTCATTAGAATCAAAATCCTGGCTACCTAGTTTTAACGCCGACACGACCGATCTCAATGTGAATCTGCTCCTGCAGGCAAACTCTTAATTTTACCAAGAAATGTCATAGACATAAATTATACAAAATTTCCTCTAATTTAATTTATTCTTTAACTGTTTTGACACACACACACACACGTGTGATAAATCAAACCACACAGAAGTAATTACTTCAGTGTCGTAGTTGTACGTAATGTAAGGCGTAAACAATTTGTTATTAATCTTAAACTAAATGAATGATATTACGCACATCGCGTAATAAGTAGATGTAAAACGCACGTTTTCTAGAAAATGGTGCTGGAGGCACAAAAACTTTTTTGCTCAAATATGATAGTTGATAAGTTTTGTTTATTTATATGCACCTATGAAATTTTAGACAACAGTTTTTAGTTTACTTCATATTAAGAAGTTTCATGACTAAACTTAGAGCTGAAAGAAGTTTTGTTCCAAATGGCGCAAAGGAACTGGAGGTTTACTCTTAGCATTTTTCAACGATTTAGCAAATGAGCCTTCATTTCTGCAATTTGGTCAAAATAATTAAATAATAAATTAAAGTAGAGGAAATTTTGTATAATTTATGTCTGACATTTTGTGGTAAAATTAATAGTTTAGCATGAGCAAACTTTACCTTTGAAAGTAATGCATACCAGTGACTCTGTTGGTCGCTCTGTGCATTATGTATATATGTTACCGGCAAAACCCGTTTTCAGGCAGAACCAGTTTAACCTAGGTTAAACTAGTTCTGACGAAGCGCGTTAGGTCGAACTAGTTTATCCTAGGCCAAACTAGTTTAACCTGATTTGTAAACGCATACTTTAGGTCAAACTGGTATGGACTAGGCCAAACTGATTTTGATTAACGGTATTGAAATGTACTATTATACCGGGTGATCCATGCTGTTATTTGTGGAACCAGTCGAATGACATTTGGATTGCTATAATAGACTAAAAATTTAAATTTTTAGGATATACTTGATGTTGGTATGCTTCGGCTTTTTACGGAATGGACATTATCTTTGAAATTGCAATCTTCACACTATACTTTGCATGCAGTAATTTCAATAGGAATGATCTAAAAGCGAAACATATCGATTGACAATTTTTTACTTCCTCCGGGTTTTCCGGAAATGACGTCATGTTTTACATTGTAAACTTCAGGCTATACTTTGTCAGCGGTATTTTCAATCATGATGATGTTCTGAACCCAAAATGTAATGATTAGTAATGAGTACCTCGATTAGACCGACAGGCGCCAGATCAATAATTCCACAAATAATAAATTGTACTTGCGAGCTGATTGGCTGGTGTTCAACCTGCGGTATTTCGTAACTTATGGTGATTTAAAGATCCCGAACATCGTCTGGCTCCATAAATGAAAAATAGTAAACAGTAGTTGATGGAGTGATTCGCATTTTTTACTAAATGAAAGTATGTAGGTGTGAAACTCAAATGAAAATGACAAATAAAATGTATAGAGCAGTGACTAGGGGCCTTATGAAAAATAATTTAGTAAACTGAACGGAACTTTATTATAAATTTATTAAAAATGGAAATAATACAAATAAACATAAAACTCTCCATGCTGTTAACAGTAAACAGACTCTCATAAAGTCAACAACAAATACAGGATCATGATTCATGCTAAGCAAGTCATAAGATGTTTTACCTATATTTGTTTTTCCTATCCCCTTATGTTACAAAGTAAAAAAGTCGGTTTAATCGAGGTACTATTTACTAATCATTACATTTTGGGTTCAAAAAATAATCACGATTGAAACTAACGCCGACAAAATATAGCCTGCAGTTTACAATGTAAAAGATGACGTCATTTCCGAAAAAACAGAAGAAGTAAAAAATTGTTAATCGATGTGTTTCCTTTTTAGAATATCATCCCTATTGAAATTACTGCATGCAAAGTATAGTGTGCAGATTACAATTTCAAAAATTACGTCCATTCCGGAAAAAAGACGAGGTAATACTAACATCAAGTGCATCATAAAAATTTAAATTTTTCTCTCTTCTATTATAGCTATTCAAATTTCATTCGTCTGGTTCCACAAATAACAGCGTGGATCACCCGGTATAATAGTACATTTCAATACCGTTAATCGAAATCAGTTTGGCCTAGTCCATACCAGTTTGACTAAAGTATGCGTTTACAAACCAGGTTAAACTAGTTTGGCTTAGGATAAACTAGTTCGACCTAACGCGCTTCGGCAGAACTGGTTTAACCTAGGTTAAACTGGTTCTACCTGAAAACGGGTTTTGCCGGTAACATCTACAATAATTAGTTTAGTGAAGCGTTAGTAGTTGTTATCCGAATCCGCGCTAACCCGACGACACTCATCAAAACATTCTATTTGATCGAGACCATTACTTGACAGATACTTTGATTCTATTGACAGTATTGTCAGATCATCCGCTTTTGACACTGCTATATAGTATGATAAAGTCATGTGCCTCGCCAGATCAGATTTTTTTAGTTAATTTTAAAATTACCTTTTTACTATACCAAAACATTCAAACACTAATTTGAATATTTTCTTTCCAGGACTACATTCACCGCCTTTCAACTAGAGGAGCTAGAAAGAGCATTTGAGAGAGCACCGTACCCGGACGTATTTGCCAGGGAAGAACTAGCTCTAAAACTGAACCTAAGTGAATCCCGTGTTCAAGTTTGGTTTCAGAACAGGCGCGCCAAGTGGCGCAAACGCGAACCACCACGCAAAACTGGCTACATAACCACAAACTCGCCCAGCTCCAGCATAACTTCCAATTTCAACAATCAAATCAACACTTTTTCGCAACCAGCAAACCTAAACACGCCGCCTCCAGTCGATTCATGGAACTACCAATCATCCTACGCCGATTTAACACATCTAAATCTTCTCAATTCCTCGCCAGCTTCTTATTCGAATTTCGGATCACCTCAAAATGGCTATTCGTACATGCTAAATCCACATGATAGCCAATTATTCGCTGCACCAATACGCACGCATGATTATGGAGCACCACTGACAAATCCTAGCCCTCCTTTGACGCGAGAATATTCGATGTTGCAAACGCATTCGCCAAATGCTGATGATCATCCGATTAAAATCGAGTATGTTATGAATGCGTCACCAGAACGATATACGAATATGTCGCCCAAGTACGAGGCAAACATGTTGCAAGAGGTTAAGCAGGAGTACTGCGACGGGAGGATGAAGGACCAAATCAAGATCGAGCCGAATACGAATCAGACATACGTAACCTTGCCCCCTTTTCTGAACTGAGAAGAAATTTGAAGATTGATCGGTATTGTAACCTGTAGGAACTGTTGTCTGACTTTTGTTTTATTTGAGATGCGTGTAGTTGTTATCAACTGGTGGCGTTAGTGGTTAGAATTATGAGTCAATAACCCAAATTGCAATTAAACAATCTATCTTTGACGTTGCGAGTTCGATACTTATACGTAGGATAATTAAAATTAGGGGATAAACTTCGTATTTCTAAAAAAATACCCCGATGATTTCAGCAATCCGAAATTTAAATGATTATATCAGCTTTTTGTGTCCTAAAACGATTCGTTGATGAGTCATTGGCCGTGTGCTAAGTATACAGTGGGAGAAAGCAAATCAATTTCAGCGCCAGAAGAAACAGAGAAATAAAATGCAGCAAAAGTTGCAGCGACAAGTCGCTGCGAGTAGTGTGATCGATGCTTCTTAAATTCATTACCTACATACAATTCTACAAACGCAATTTGACAACCAATTGATTAACATATCAGAGGCCAACAAAATTTCGGCCGCAAGGGGGCCTTGGCGCTGTGACTGGTCTTTTAAAGCCAATTAAGTTTTATCTGAAACTTTACGTCACTGACGAGAATTTCTTTGCTTTCTTTATTAATTTCTTTATTAATTGCGAACTTGCTTTCTCTAAATAGTGTACCAAAAATGATAATATTGCGGATTTCTTATCTTTTTCAATTACGTTAAATAAAAAAGACGAATCTTATTTGGTGTTAAAAGAGGTATCTCCTGATAACTCACGCGACCTAGTTATAGTATTTGTAAGGTTCGTAAAATAGTTTAATACGACACTTTTGAGATATCGTATGATACCTCACTAGGGTTGCCAGATGTGTCGAAGAGAAAACGCATTTTGTATACCTCACGCGGTGCACTTAGCCCAGTTAACATGTTTCTCAAGTTGGTAAACATAAGTTTCAGATGAAACTTATTTGGTTTTAAATGCGTTGTTCTATGATATCTTACACGGTCTACTTTATCAGCTTATTTTACTAGACTATTCCATAGAGGTTTTGTACAAACTCAAGAGACACTTCTTTTGTTGTATTGGTAGGGTACGGTAAGGCGCATTTGGATTTGGGCACATTTGGACTATTGCAATGTAAAGCTACAACTTTGTTGCATAAAAGTGATAACTTCTGGTTGAGAGAACAATTAGTCAAATCTGCCCATATCCAAAATGTCCTCCATTCTATCCTACATGACATTAAATCAGAGAAAGTTCGCACTAAACTGAAACTCGTCGACGAATAACTTTAGCATATATTATAGTTGCATTAATGCTATAACTGGATACCTTGAAATTGTGGTTTATCAAAAATAGTTTTTTAATAACAAATATCTAATCAACATTATCAAAATTCTGACAGCAGTAATCACTAAAAAATAGAAGCTTTTTTGAGCATTGGTTTATATTGATGTTTTACATAATATAACTAACACCAAAAATTCCAAAAATTCTAGTCACCTCGTTATAGCAAAGGGTTCGATTTTTTCCTATTTTGGTGAGGTGAAAACATCCGAACCCAATGTGTGTCCTTCTATTTTAGTTACGCCCTGTAGGTACATACTTTCAATGCATTTTTTTTCACAAAAACCCAATAGTAGCATATTTAAATTTAATCAATTTTGTTGTAGGTAGCTACTAGATCGCTCGTATTCTACTATTTTTTTTTATTAAACAATTCGTCACATTTTATGATAAGTAATACTACTTAATACTGCATATAAATCACAGTTCTGGATTTTTATTGCCTACCATGTTTTATACACGGTATTCTACAGTATCACAATAAAACACAATATTTACAAACATGATCAAAAAATGTTGCTTATCCGCGTCATTTTATGGGAATCATATAACCCGCGCTACAATTTTTACATGCAATAACAATGGATCTCAACCAAATTAAGTCAGACATAAATGCAAACAAATCAACTTCTTATGAAAGTGAAAGAAATTGAAGCTATGATTCTTACTAATTCCTTTTATTTGTCCCACCTTGTAAATAACCCACGATTATTTTGTTTTTATTACTTTTTTATTATTATTATGTTGAGCTTAGCCGCCATCTTGCCAACCTTTTACCTTACTTGGTCTCTCTGAGCACGTAAATCAAACAAATGTAAATACTTCATCGCTATAATTGTACATAATTTAAGATGTAGACAATTGTTATTGTTCTTAAATTTCAGCAATAACATTGGGCGCAATTATTTTGAAATTTCATTCACGAGGTGATGTCAATGTCAAAGAACTTATCGTAAAGTTGAGGTTATATGCAAATTTCGTTCTTCAACGTTAGCGATCCATGCTGCACATTTTGACATTGACATCAAATTTAAGGTTACGCTCTCCACTCGTGGTACTATGCAATTACCAGTACATGATTTATATGATATTTTTGTAAATAATGTTCGAGTAGATACACGATGTGCGGGTTTTTATAGTATCAGTTTTAGGTACTGTTTATATTGTATGACTAATGAGTAAGATAGATTAAGTTTCATATTGTGAATTGTGTGCCATAAAAGTTTGTTTACCAGCAATATTATTAGATAATACATATTATACAAATTAGAAATTACTATTGATAATATACATATTGTACATAGAGTATTTCAATATACAAAAATATTTTATTATTTTTGTAAAGAGTTTTTTGCAGAGTAAATATATTTGTGTAAATTTACAAACTGTTTTCTTTTAAATAACACATTCCTATTATTATATTGTCTTCTTAAGGCTCCCGTCTCAATTCATATACAGCGCTTTTCTCTAAAGCTTAGAAGTAAAAAAATCACGAGATGTAGATGGCGCCACCATAAACACGTCTGTTTTTATTTTGTATTTATTAACGTTTCAACTGATTCAAATTTGTCAATTCTGTACGAACGGTTTTTCAACAGTTGCTAAATTTCTACTTTTACGCAAGTTGTTAACAAAGTTGCTATAATACCGAACTACGGATAGTTAACTTCATTTCGATTTGTTGTGGTAGTTATACGTCAGCGTAGGTCAATTAGCACTAGACGATGCGTTTTTCAAAATATTATATTTGACGTATGGTATAACTAAGGTGACCAGACGTCCCGCTTTTGGCGGGACAGTCCTGCTTTTTCACATTTTGTCCCGCGTCCCGCGGTGTTTTAGAAATGTCCCGCTTTTTAGGAAGATTTTAGAAATTTCGTAAATACGTATACCGTCTTTAGATTAGTAAATATTTTTTGTTTTTTTTTTTTTGGTCCAAATGTTCTTTTTCGTAGTTAAAACGTTTTCCAAACAAACACATACCACAATAATTATCAGTTATAAAGATAAGTTATTATTATTAATATTAAAGTTAATAATGATCAACATGAATGCTGAATGAGGCTGAATGACTATAAAATCCACGTTCCATTTCTACGTGGAGATGGTTTGGTTGAAAAGTCAGGCCCAGAAATTAGGTTTTTAGTTGAACAAAGTCAAATTAGCAAAAATTATTAAACAAAACTGTAATAATACACATACCTACAGTATTCCAAGAATATAGTTTACAATTTTTAATTTAAGGTTATAATTTGTACAACTTAACAGGTTCTAGTAACTCACATTAATAATTTTAAAAAATACCAACGTGTTTCTGTTTTGGAATTTGCAGAATGATTCCCAAAAACACATCTGACTCCATTGGCATTTCACTGCTTTGCTTTGATAGTATTTATGAAATAGGTTGCGGTCAAAGGTAAATAAATTTCTCAGTCTTGTTACCATAATTTTTCTGCCAATCTTGTTGACACATTAAGTTGAAAAAATGTACGGTTGTAATAATGTACGTATGAACAAACAATTAATTGATTTTTTTATTGATATCCTGTCATAGATTAAATCCCAATTAAAATTGCAGCGATAATATGTAGACTTTTTTAACTTTTAAGAGCAATTGTTGATATATTATATTTTTTTTGCATTTCAGTTTGTAATGGAATCTCATAAAAGAAGCTGCTTTGTTTTTTAAACCGCACCTCTCAACTTGGCATATTATGTTGTATTATTCAAAGCCAATGAATTAGAACATTTGTTTACCATCTTCTTGGAACTCAAAATATATAAAAATATTTAAATTTAGCTTTGACTATGGGAATATTCAATCTTACACTGGGCGACATTTTGTATAATTCAAATAAATAAATTACATCATTAGAGGCAACAATCTACTAAATCTTACTAAATCTATTTGTTAATTGTTAAGAAAAACATATATTTGAAGAAATTGAAAATAGTAAGGAAAAGTGTTCTAATTTACAACGTGAAAAGCTAAATAAAGAAACACTATGGTGTACCAATAATTTTGTTTTAAATTAATATTCAAAAAGTTGGTGATGAATTGTCGAATTGAGCTTTTTTCCCAAATCAAATGACTTTTCAAAATGTTCATATAAAGTTGTTTTTATGAAATAATATATCACAAAACAACTTCAATTTAAAAAAAATAGGCCTACCGCCTAAAGAGGCCTTAACTTTAAAATTTCCTTCAAAACAGCACATTCGAAACATTTATCTAATTGAAAAAATAGGGCTAAACAAAGAATCTCTTAAATTGTTGGTGTACGGTAATTATGTTTTGATCAGCATCACAAAAACGTAAAAGTATATCTGTGTACCCCGCCCAACTCAAAATAATATTGATAAGACAAATATATAGTTTTTAAAAACCTATAATACATACGTCAATTTTAGACTTTTCCTATAACGCTTATGTCCCGGTTTGCATCAGTCCAATTCTGGTCACCTTAGGTATAACCTAAAATAATAAATGTATTGCTTTCTATTTGTACAAATATTCAAACTGGAATAATTTCTAATCGATGATATAGTACTTTTACAATCGTTGCTATTGTAAACATAGTTGCCAATCCACTACAATCACGCACTATAATACTCCAGAATGCAATTCTAGAGAAGTTCAGGAAAAATAACTCGTGCTCTTTTAGTTAACATTTAATTATATTTTATAATGTATTACAGCAGAAAATAATCAGACTCAACTGCCATCGGAAACCATTGCTATATTTTTAGTAGTCCACACTAAAATTTGCATAAATAATTTGCATAAATATTGAAATTTTCCTTTCCGATGGCAGTTGCATAACGACCTCCAGAATCGAATGGTAGCGAGCATTTTACGATTGGCGCAATAATTACGATCTGGGTTATTTTTGCGTTTTGGGGGTCGCAGACGGGAGCCTTAATGCTATAGCTTAGCAACTTGTGGTTTATTCAATCAATTTTAAGTCTTCAAACGCAAAAATAGGTAATTAACATGAAAAATAGATTGTTTTGTCTTTGTCTTTTTTAAAATTTATCAAAGTAAAGATGATAATATCTCATATATTTTATGATTGTTAATCACAAACACCTCAAACTGTATTCGGAATAAAATTCACTCAGATTATTAAAAAAGAAATGTTTACCTACTATTATTATTACGCCTATTTTCTAAAAAAAATGTTTTACTTCTTTCCTTTGAAACTATTTTCTTGCTCGTTTCACCGCCATTTAAAAAAATTCATCAAAATTGTCACATGATTTTAGAGTTTTGAAAAATAGAAAAAGTTTATTATATCGAGTGAACCAAGATTTGGACACCTGTAAAGTAATTAAGGAACCTTGGTCATCTTGTACTCTATAACAGAGTCCTTCGTTTACTAACATGTGTACCTATAGTCGATTCATCACATTTCTATATAAGATACACAGTTATACACGTAATACTTTGCAATTTTAACTGTATTTTTAACATAAACAATATTTCATTATTGATTCTCGCTTATCGATCAATATCAAACATGACATACAATATTTCCGAAAATAATTTCACAACAGTTGTTAATAGTACCTACATTATTTGACGAGCACATAACTATACACAGCGAACTATATTCTCAAAACGTGAGAAAATTATTTACTTGCGGTTATTGCTTTAGATGAAAGTTAATATTTACTTGGTTTGAAACAATTTCTTTCATTTAAGAATTCCTTGTTCTCACAATTCAAGAATATCCCAATCTCAGAGTTATTAGTTTCGGTTAAGTATATAATTTTCAAACCAAGTAGTTTAAATTCTCAATTCAAGAAGTTGATCATTATCTTGAATCAAGTAAGCCATTGCTTGCAACGCGCTTGCGCATTTACACTCAAACGTGCACGAACGTTGCCGAGATTTAAGATTTTTCGCATCGGCCTTTGCCTTCAGTTAGTTGGGGTCTGCTATGGCGTCGTGTTCGCTGACTACCGAGTATTGTCCGGGAAGAGTTCAATATGTAAGTATTACTTTACTAATTTTGTAGGTACTGTACGCAATAACTACGCGATCTATAATATTATGAAAGTATATAGTTTTAATTTTGCGTGAATAGCCTACAGTACTTATGTTCAACGTATTTGCGATGCAGTTCGTAGTTGTGACTTGTGACGCACACGGTACGTACCTACATTTTGCCTAGCCATATAGTGGTCACCAAATCAACATACATGTCACAGAAAACTTACTTGTGTAATATAATGGAAACAATTTGATGTCTAATAGAATATGGTGTTTTTTTCCATGTCTTAGATATTGTAGGTAGTGATAATTTATAAATAGGTAAGTATATATGTAATTAAGCAAAGAAATTTCATACAATAAAACAAATATCATTCGCTAAGTTATTGTCTACTTATTTCACACAATTCCCTACCTTTAAAAAAAAACTAAAACAGTAATTTCTATTCAATACATTATGATCATGTTCTTGAACTAATAATATCTATACTCATTTCAAGAAAATATTTTCTCATTGTCAAGCATATATATTCACTTTAAGAAAATTCTATTATTCTCAACGTGAGAATAGTTTTCTTGAATGAATAATATCTATACTCATTGCAAGAAAATATTTTCTCAGATATACAAGCATATGATCATTTCAATTCAACAATATCTCTTTATTCTTAACTTGAGAAAATATCTACTTGCGGCTATAGCAAATTAATCATTTACTTGGATGAAAGCATATTGCTTTGAGTGAAGTATTTACTTTTCTGTGTGTAAGGATATAAATCGCGAGCATGAAGTTTAGGCGATTGTATAAATATGCGAGCGATTTATATCAGTTGTGTGCGAGTCGAATACGACGTTTTATCTACGACTCATAAATTCCATTTTATATCAAGTCTTTTAAATGTATTTGTCAATGGTGGCGAGGCGAAATGTCAAATCAGTGTCATCCACGTAGGTTTAGACTGACATTGACAGTACGTTCGTATAATGATGACAGTTCCTTCAAATAATGAAGTCATTATTTGAACGAACTGTCATTATTATACAACGCTAGTGTCATTATAATCATTGGCGCGTATCATGATGGGGATTATATGATACGTATGCAATGAACTTATTATATGTGAGTCGTAGATAATAGTATATTATTTGACGAGCACATAACTAAGGATATAAATCGCGAGCATGCAGTATATACGCGAGCGATTTATATCCGTTGTGTGCGAGTCGAATAGGACTTCCTTTTTTTTCTACGACTCATAAATTCCATTTTATATCAAATATTTTAAAGGTATTTGTCAATGATGGCGAGGCGAACTGTCACATAACTGTCATCTACGTAGGTTTTGACAGATTTCGACACTACCGTCATATAATGATGACAGTTTGTTCAAATAATGAAGTCATTATTTGAACGAACTGTCATTATTATACAATGCTAGTGTCATTATAATCATTGGCGTGTAATAATGATGGGGATTATATAGTCATAGATTCGTATGCAATGAACTTATTATATGTGAGTCGTAGATAATAGTATATTATTTGACGAACACATAATTAAGCTCATATGTTTACACTCTCGCCTACGCCCCGCGTATAAACTTCATGCTCGCGATTTATATCCGTTGTGTGCGAGTCGAATACGACGTTTTATCTACGACTCATAAATTCGATTTTTTACCAAATATGTTAAATGGATTTCTCAATGGTGGCTAGGCGAACTGTCAAATGACTGTCATTCACGTAGGTTTTGACAGACTTCGACACTACCGTCATATAATGATGACAGTTTGTTCAAATAATGAAGTCATTATCCAAACGAACTGTCATTATATACAACGCTACTATCATCATAATCATCGGTGTGTATCATAGTAGGGATTATATAATCATAGATACGTATGCAATGAACTTATTATATGTGAGTCGTAGATAATAGTATATTGTTTGACGAGCACATAACTAAAGATATAAATCGCGAACATGAAGTATATACGCGAGCCGTAGGCGAGCGTGTAAACATGCGAGCGATATATATCCGTTGTGTGCCAGTCGAATACGACGTTTTATCTACGGCTCATAAATTCCATTTTATATCAAATATTTTAAATTAATGTATTTGTTAATAATGGCGAGGCGAACTGTCACATAAGTATCATCCACGTAGGTTTTGACAGTTTTTGACACTAGCATTCTTCCGAAAAGAAAAGAACTCATAAGTCCGACGGCCGTGGCACTCAGCCCAACAGAAGAAAAAATCTCAATCAAGATTTTATGGTTGATGGGGTCAACCAAGTAACACTAGAGCTGTTATTTTGCCTGTGTCAATTGCCTCAACAATTGAACTCAACAATGGAGCACCTGACGCTCCAACACCTTTTCAATCAGCTTCGAGAGGGCGGGTAAGACACATAGGTCTGTGATCGCTCAAGCTCTCCACATTGTTCTTTTTGGGGATGGGGGTGACCAACGACGCCTTCCAAGCTACGGAAAACAGACGCGAGACTAGACGATGCAAGGGTTGATAATATGGGCGATCAAGTCAAAGATCATCGGTAGACAGAGCCCCAGCATCCGCAGATTGATCCCATCAGCACCCGTCGCGCCGCTCTTAATGGTGCGAAAACATTTGATGACCTCGCCAACCGTAACACTTCGGAAGGAAAACTGCTCTTGACTGGTCGCAATTGGGTTATCTCGATATCTAGACAACACGGCATCGCTGACTGGCGGTGGAAGATCAGTACAAAAGTGAGACCCAATTGCCTCAACATCATGCAGATGGGACGGAATTTTACTTTTAGCCCAAGATCCTATATTTAGCCGACGTAACTCCTTCCAAAGCGTCACCCTACCACCCCGCAGCGACTCGCACTTAATATAAAAATAAGCTCTCTTCTCCCTCTCAATGGGTCTATTTGTTTTGCTCCGCATAGCTTTGTAGTACTCCTGATGCACCTGGTTCTTTGAAGCGCGATAGCGTCTCAAAGCTGCATCCCTGATCCTCATAATGCATCGGATGTTATATAAACCAAGGCGCTGGCGACAGTAAGTAGATATATTGGTGGTTGTTTTTTTTGTACTGAATATCAGTTCTCAAACGAGGTTGAAATGAGGTTCAAATGAGGTTGAAAATATTCATAGGTACCTAAGTGAACAAATTTTCATGAGCCCCACTTAAAGTACTCTGTTAATGGTTTACTTCGGGGTGCATTATTTAAGCGGAGCTACACCTACTGTATCGCAAAGGTTTATAATACACTTCCCCCCTCCATGCATTATCTATCATCCTCACTATTTAGGAGCCTCCTGAAGGCAAGTTTCTTATTTAAGCAATAAAAATGGGTATTGTTTTAAGGTTTCTTCTTAATTTATTGGGTCGGGAAAATAGTTTTTGTGTTTTATTTTGGTTTTCCTTTTGTATTATTTTGTTATTACCTATTAGTTACTCTCATGGGTTACTCTACATTAGGGTGACCAACTTTTTAAAACTCCAAATCGGGACGCTAACATATTGCCAATAACTGAAACATATTTTTATCTTAAGTATGGCAAGGCTTTTTGATTAGCGAGAGATAAATGGAAATAAAGTTAAAGCTAGGTTTCTAAGCTAGATCTTTGTTCTTCTTTATTTTTTTTTAAGTTTCTTTTTACATTTTTCTAAGAATACAATTGAGAAGATTGTACGGACATTCCGTAATGACCAACTGAAATAAGTAGTGTAAAAGAAAAAGTGGTTGACTTGGGGGCCAACGTTTTGGAGTTCCAATGACTGCACTGTACTTTACCCCATAAAGAACTAAAAAAACATGTCATATGCCCCGATAGCATAGATATTTGTGCATTGTTCTGGATACCACAAGATCCTGGTTTAAATCCAGGTGTTGGCTTTAATTGTTATTAATTCTATTTAATTTAAAGTTTACGTCCTGTCTCGTCATTTGCTCTTTATATGTTTTAAGAAGTTTGATGAGCTAACCAATGCTGACATTGATAATGATTAGAAATGTACCAAGAAAATATTTTTTCTTCCAACAGTTTCACCTCCACCGCCAGAATTAATATTCTATATAATAATTATCAATTTCCAAGACCTTGTAACTTTAAGACATTATTTGTACTTATTAGACGCAATATGTTTATTGTATTTCACTTTCTCGCCGCTAGAAAACTACACCAAAACACGTGATTTGTTTCCAACTGATTTCCAATAACGGAGTTTCTTTTCTGAAATGTTCCTAAATTTTCGTTTCGCGACTATTTATCCAGATTGTGATTATTTTTAGATTAATGAAAAATATCTGTAAAAATATGTGATGTTAATTACAACATCATCTAAATTTAAATTTTGAAAGAAATTTTTGAATGATGTTTTCATTTGAGTCGAAATCTGATAATAATATTTTTCTTTATTACAAATAAATATCGATGAACATTTAAAATTAATCAGAATTAGTTTGACTAAATTACAAACACAATACACGTTTAAAAATCGGTTGAATAAGTTAATTATTATTTTTGTGAAAGTGTTGCATTTCTATGACTATAAAATGCCATTCATTCACCCAATCTGGAGCTCAAAGTAGTACGTTCTCCGTCAGCAATATTTAATATAGAATTTGTCAATCCTGACTGACTGAAATTTCTATGCACCAGACCTGTTCTTTTACAGAATAAACAGTCGATTCTCTAAACACAAGGTGATCGTATCCCCTACATCCTACTCAAGAGACACGTACAAGTTCGGAGGGTTTTCTTCGCTATTAGTTCACAGAATCATAAAAGCTATACACCAAATTAAAGATAAACGGTATGCAATTTTTCGTCTGGTGATAGATTTTTGAAATATTTTATCGTTTTTGACATTTACTGAATCTACATAAAATTGCCTGTGATTTTTTGTACGGAGAACACAACTTAAAATTGAAAAAAGTATCACATATCTCCCAGCTTGCACCTTCCTGTACAAGTGTACAAAATTTCGCGTAGAAATATCAACATCCCATATATCCAAATTTCGCTTCTTTGAGTACATGAGTCAGACAATATCAATTACCTACATTTCTCTTAGATACGGCTGGGGCATTTTGTTGAGGAAAGTATGGTACCTACACTTTAATAAGCTAACAAATTCATTACTTTGACGTGTCTGGGAAATTCTGGACATTAGAATAATATTTTTAAAAATCGGGACAAAATTCGGGACGCTTCATCAGGCGGGACAAGTGCTCAGAATTCGGGACTATCCCGCCCAAATCGGGACGGTTGGTCACCCTACTCTACATACAGGGAATTTAATTAATTAAAAGACTATAGTTTGCAATGGGTTAAGTTGAGCAGGCTACGAGCTTTCGTAGACCTGGACTTCGCCCGGCATAGAATTTATTTTGTCAAATTATATATTTTTGTTGAAATTTTGTAATAATGATATTTTATTCATATTAGTATTATTATTAATGCAACATTTTTACAAGTAAATAAATTTTCACGAGAGTCCCACTGTACGCTAAAGTACACTGTACACTGAGTATTAGAATTAGCTCATATTTACATGTAGCTTTCCAAGGCCACAATGTACTATCGTATTTCACGTTCAATGTCGACAGTATAGTAATGTACACGAAGAAATCCATTGTTTACTTGATGCTGTTTAAAATTGCTATTAAAGCGCAAATATAAAAACCGTATTGCACATAGGACAAAGGCGTTTATGGCTAGAGTATTAACTATTCCTGTAGTTATGAGTATCGTTGTTATTTCCTGAGCATTTCAGGAAATTCTAGGAAAATTAACACGTAGTTTTATGATAGTTTTATGATTCACCTATTGTTTTTCGTTTTGCCACATGTTGGATTGGAGGTTGAGGTCATATATGATATACAGTACGCCGCAAGTTACAAAACCACTTCCGCAGATAATATTTTCACATTTAGTACAGACAGTGATAACGTCTCAGAAGGAACATCGTCCTTGGACTGTTATAAAACAAATCCAACTTTCTATAAATTTATAACTCCTTTATAATCCACAAACCTTCAAACGTCATGTTGATAAAGAAACCGAAAATGGTGCAATTTTCAAAAAATTGAATTTGAAAAGTAAATAAAGCGCTTATTCAGTCTTTGGTTTTTGGCCCTTTATTTAAAGCATTACCGACGTTTCGCTGATTATCTTGAGCTTATTCAGGGCTTGCGATGGTAAAGAACTCGTAAGGATCTACCGCGCCAATGTGGGGACAAACATTAATATAGTTGGGTCAAAGGATCTTTGAGTGTTGTCAAAAGTGACAGTCGTCTGCGAAGACGTATGTTCAACGTTAATGTCAATCTTTTCACATGTTGTAGAAAGAGTGAACGTATGACAATCGCATCGAAACGAGCTCATGTTACTTTTGACAATACGCAAAGTTTCGTTGATCTAGCGATCATGTAAGGGTGCAAAGCCTTGATAGACGCAATGGAATGCACGATCTCTCGAGCGCACCCGCACCGCCGCGCCGGCGCCGTTGCTCTATAAGTCGTTCTGAATTATTGCAAACCGGGATTAAACTAATATCATCAGTGGCGACTCGCGTATAGGCACTAGGGTTGCCAACTTTTTGTATTTGTTCACGAGGACAGTAAGTGGGTGAAAATATTATGTCATATCCAATAGGTCCACATCATACTGCCACATAAAACACACAAATATAACAAGAAACAAATACTACATTACTTTATTAAATATGCGAAAATAATACTTTGCTGTGGCAATATCACATAAAACTAAAATTTAGGTATATTCTCAAAAACTACCATATAAACAGTAGTTTAGCTTTAAACTCGTCGACTTTTTGGTGGTTAGCCAGGAATTATTGAAATTTGGACCTCGTTTAATTTTTTTATGTGGCGCATTCATAATTGCTGTAATTAAGATAAGACGTAGTAGGTAGGAGAAAACGTAAAATATCAAAATCTTACCGAAATGTTCAAAACATTTTTAGGTTAGGTTAGGTAGCACAATTTCATCCTACACAGATAAACAACTTTCCTTGATTCAAATAAATATGTATTGAATTCTGCAAATTGCATCAAAGAAATCTGGTGTTTCAATAGAGGCAAAGAAATATTTATTTGCGGATAAAAACGCATTTGTTTGAATATATATGCATGGTAGAAAGAGCGTTTATTTGTTTCAGACAACTTATGTTTTCAATTAAAATTTACACTTTGTATATTATAACAAGAATTAAAGAAAGAATAAAAACTGACGAAGTTGTTGGTTGAGTTAAAATGCGATATTTTAAGGTTGCGATAAATGGTTCTTTGATTAAAGAAATTATAGAGTAGAACTTTTCGAAGGGTACAGTAGAGCAAAATCTCCACGTCTCGCCGTGTCTTTGGACGTCGCATATCTCGACCAGTGATTGCTTTTCCCAGACCTACATATAGTCATTGTTAGGGTAGCAAAGTGAACGCTGATGCTGAATCGGAACTTGAACCTGCATGCACTGTGCTCTATAGTGCCGATCACACAGCCTTTTTAACAATTTAGCCAGACGCATGACATCAACTGAGCGGTAGGCTTTCACCAGTCTACTATTTATACTCAAGATAAAGCCAAACTGCGAGGAGAGTGTTAACAGCGCCTTCTAACAATACAGTTGGATAAGGTATTTACCCTAAAAATATATTCATTTGAATCAAAATATGATTTCTTTGGCGGAAGTTATCCTATTTTTAAGCCAAAGAAAAAATATTCCTCTGAAGGAAATACGCCTCTTCTTGTATACAAATATAAATATTTGAATTCAATAGATCTTAGATTTCTTTGGTGTAAAGGAACGTCTTTGTAAATCAAAACAAAAATATTGCTTTAAAGGAAAGTAATTTTTGTTTGAATCCAAATATATTTATTTGACTAAATAAATATTGCAAATAAATTAATCTCTACAAGTAAATAAACTAGAATGTGCAATGAAGTAATTTGTTGGCGCCAAAGAAATATGTTTTGATCCAAAACAATAAATTCAAAAGAATATATTTCTTAAAATAAGAAATCGTTTCTATCTGTGTACACGAGGACAAATGTTATTACGCCGAGGACACGAGGACAAATAAATAAATAAAATAATAAATAAAATAACTTTATTGTATGTAAAATACAAAGGGTAAGTACAACACCGAAGTGATATAAAGTACTACCAAACGAAATGACAAGGAAACAGTATAAAAAATGAATTCGAAGAAAATTAAAAAACATCGAAATAAAATTTCAAAATAAATATCTCAAAAAATATCTTCGCACACAATCACGCCCGATAAAAGCGCCTTCTTCAAAGGTTCGATGGTGGATTCTCGGCTGCGGAAGCCGATGGTGCTGAGGGTATTGTTTACAACAAAGGCAGCGAGATAGGAGAAAGACCTCCTGAAGAACGCTGCCCTGTGTTCTGGAACCGTCGCTGTCGTGGCAACCCGACGAAGCTCTCGGGCATGTGCTTCAATCCGCAACTGTATTTTCTCGGCCAGATAGGGCGGTTGATGCTCGACAGCAGCCAAGCGCACCACGCCGACATAGTGGAGGAAGCGACGCTCACCCATTCGCAGACAGCGATGCTCTCGCAATACCCCGGTCATATGCTGGCGTCGGGGGCACCCAACAGCAAACGCCAAACAGCTGTACTGGATACTCTGCAGTCGTCGCTTACTGGCCTGTGTAAGAAAGGGCCCATAAACAACATCTGCGTAGCCCAGGCTAGACAACACCAAGGAATCTGTAATCATAAGTTTCACTTTAGTTGGTAGAATAGCCTTGAATTGGTAGAGCAGCTTTAACTTCGCGTAAGCACCCCGACACAACCGATCAACGTGTCCATTAAAAGAGAGATTACTGTCCAACATCACACCGAGATTCCGAGCTTCTTCGACGATTGGAAGGCTGACACCGTTTAACGCGATTTTGAAGTTCGATTGACCGACAGTTTCTCGACCCGCACGACTCCCGATGAAGAGTACTTGACACTTTACCGGATTTAGCATTAAGGAGTTACTCGTTGCCCAGGAATAAACCCTAGCAAGATCGTCATTGATGGTATTTATGCATAAGTCGACATTGTCAGCAGTTATCGGCGCGTAAATTTGAATGTCATCCGCGTACATGTGGTAGTTGCATTTCTCGATCACATCCGGTAGATCCGCCGTCAACAGGTTAAACAAAAGCGGCCCAAGCACAGACCCCTGAGGCACACCCGATTCAACCCTCCACGGCTCGGAGATATTAAAGTTATCAATTTTAGTCTTAATTGTTCTCCCGTTTAGATAATCGCCAAACCAATGCAAAACCGGTCCATCCACGCCATAGTGTTTTAATTTTGCAAGCACGCACTCGAAGCCAACACTGTCGAAAGCCTTGGACATATCCAGAAGAACCAAGGCAGTAGTTAATGACCCCCGATGATCTGATACAATATCATCAAGGACACGCAACAAAGCCGTCCTCGTACCATACGATTTACGAAAGCCGGACTGATGCTTAGGTAGTATGTTGTGTTCCTGCAAGAACTCGGACAACTGCACATGAAGCAAGGATTCTGCGATCTTCGAGGCAGCACACAGAAGACTAATTGGACGGAAATCACCCAGAGCTGACGGGGAAGCCTTCTTTGGAATAGGCTTGACGTAGGCAGATTTCCACAGGGACGGAAAAACGCCAACCTCAAATGAGTAGTTGATGATGTGCGTCAAGGGCGCAGCACAGAATGAGCTGGAAAGCTGTAACATCATTGCTGAGATTCCATCAACACCACAACACGCTGACCTGGCCTTTGATATTAGATTCTCGACACTGGAAACTTCCACAGGTCGATAGGTAAAATCCCCACCGCTTGTGTGTCGCGATTTTTCAAACGCGCCAATATATTCCCGATCAAGATGCACTCTCGGAACACTGTTAATAAAATGAGCACTAAAATCGTCGGCGTTGCGCAATTCCGTCGGAAAGGCACATGCATCACCCCTCTGCACCACACCCCAACTTCTTAGGTGCCGCCAAATACGCCGCTGGTCGCTTGTGTCCCGAACCCGAGAAGTAAAGAAAGCCCTCTTCTCAGATACTACTGCGTTGTTGTATAGTTTCCGTAGGTCACAGAAATATGTTCTGTGAGCCGGTAACCTGCTGCATTTGTATTTCCGCCATGCATCATTCTTGAGGTTCCCCATCTGACGAAGTGTATCAGTGAACCAAGGCTCGCTTGGTTTACGATGCGGTCGGACCATCCTGAGAGGTGCATGAACATCAAACAGTTCGGTTAAAACCGTATTAAAAAAGTCCAACTTATCGTTTATGTCCGTCAAAGCGTACATGCTGCACCAAGGAATTGCTGCAGCATCCCGCAAAAACACGTCCCGAGAAAAGTTTCTGTAACTCCGCGTTAAGAAAGGTGCACCCGGAAGAACTGGCACCGCATAGGGTATGCGACAAGAGATCGCGTGGTGATCGGAAAAGTCACATGGTATCACTTCACTCTCTACGTTTTTAATATCATTGTTAATAAGGATTAAATCGATTAGAGTTTCAGAGTCCGCGGTTACACGCGTAGGATCAGTAACCAATTGGATGAGCGAGTAATCATTAAAAATGATTCGTACGAGGACAATACTCGTACCTCGTATCCTCAGTTCGTTGCTACAAAGACATTTTCATGAGAAAAATTCAAAGAAGAAACGTGTGCAGACATCGATATTGCAATATTTAGGGAACAAAAAACGTTGTTAAAACATATTTACAAATTTATTTTCTATTAATCTCGTTTTATTTACTAACAAAATAAAATAATAAGGTAGACTTTGTTTTGGAACCTATTATTAATTTTTGTATATATTCAATGCCTCGATTAGTCCGGTTTCAAACGGTCCGCCAAATCGGTGGAACCAATTTATACGAGGTATTGCTGTACGTACATATCTCTATTAGTACGTGACCGCAATTGACAAAACAATAGTTGTCGTAAATTGTAACCTAAATTCTTCCTACATTCAACCTTTTATTTCTACTACACCGGTAGTAAATCGCAAGCATAATTTCAATTCCGTGTTCACATTACCCGATTAGTATGCTATCTGCCTGGTTAGTTATCTCCATGGTTTATGAATGATCCAATACAAAAACGTGGAATTCCCTAGCTCTGCGGTTTTTACATACATGTCAACATATTGCCTTATGCGGGAACATTGCGGGAATTTCTAGTGTATCGTATTTTTCTTTGCAATGTAAATGCAATTGTATCGCGTAGGTAGGTATACCAATCAATTAGAAGAACAATGAATTGATAATCACGATTCTCAGCAGGTATGTATGTGTACTTACGTTTTTTTTCCTTTAATCAATTCACATTAGGAATTCAATTGAGGTTAGAATTTTGGTTTGTTACGGTCACGGTGCGGTCACGGTTGTGGTTAGGTTGGTAAATGTCAGCGCGTCGATTATTCAATGACTTATTAAATATGTAAAGTGGACATGAATTTTTTACTGATAATGATCATACTGGGAAATACATATGTACTTAGTGTTATACATTTTTTTGTGTAAATAAAAAATAACTGGGAGTTTCTAAAACCTCAGCTACATCAAACGTATTTTGGCATTTGAATTTATTTTTAATGAATATGAATGTCTGTTCAATTTGATGTTGTAGATTCAGTGTTTCTTTGTAGTGGTGCATTTTGTAGGTAGTAGGAGTTATTTTATAAACTCCACCGACAACATGATGCGATGTATGTGGCTAGGGCTGGGCAAAAAAATCGATCGATCGTTTGCTCTTCTTGTTTGAAAGATCGATCAAACTGATCAGATCGATCAGATCGAAAAGATCCATCAGATCGATCAGCGCTAGTGTCATTATAATCATTGGCTTGTATCATGTTGGGGATTATATAGTCATAGTACGTATGCAATGAATTTATTATATGTGTCATAAAAGGACTAAACTAATGAGACGGTTAAAAAAGAACAAGCGATGGTCAGTGTAGTTACCTATAACAAACATCAAAACTGAACGAAAGGACTACATGAAGCTAAAATATCATCAATTTATGGAGAGGTTCTCATGTAATCTGTTGAAGTGTATAAAATAAGGCCCTGCATTAAGACGGCGCAAATACATGTGTTCTATCAATTACTAATCCTGGTAACACTTTTAAAAAATGTGAAATTTGTATGCAATGTAGAAAATGAATAGATCTAGATGCCTATGTTGAATAAATTATTATATTTCAATGAATTCATATAGAAAAAGAATTTTAAAAGTATAATGTTTCTATCTTCTTTTTGAGGCTATTACACCGATACAACAAACGCGTTTTTCTAGAAAGATGATCTTTCACCCTTTCTATTGGAGGGAACCTCTTAATAAGTGAAACTTTTAAATAACTAAATTATAACGATTTGAAGACGAAAAAAATCTGATGTGGGCAGGCACATGATTTTATCTTACTATACCTATATATATATATAATCAATAGTTTAGCTACATGAGATTTGATAGAGATCGGTCGTGTCTGCATTAAAATAAAACTAGTTAGCCAGGATTTGACAGATATGTTGATACTATTAACAGTAGGTATTGCCAAAACATCAGCGTTTGGCACTACCTACTGTCATTAGAATGAACATTTCTCTCAAATCCTGGCTAACCAGTTTTATTTTAATGCAGACACGACCGGTCTCGATCAAATAGAATTCAGCTCTAAGTTTGGTCATGAAACTTCGAAATATCAAGTTTCGCCCCGATACCTTTCGTAGTTTCTCCGGAATCGTCGCCACAAAAATGGGCGCACGCACGCACGCACGCACGCACGCACGCACGCACGCACGCACGCACGCACGCATCGGCAGACCCACAGACACAGACAGACAGACACAGACAGACAGACACAGACAGACAGACACAGATAGACAGACACAGACAGACAGACACAGACAGACAGACACAGACAGACAGACACAGACAGACAGACACAGACAGACAGACACAGACAGACAGACACAGACAGACAGACACAGACAGACACAGACAGACAGACACAGACAGACACAGACAGACAGACACAGACAGACAGACACAGACAGACAGACACAGACAGACAGACACAGACAGACAGACACAGACAGACAGACACAGACAGACAGACACAGACAGACAGACACAGACAGACAGACACAGACAGACAGACACAGACAGACAGACACAGACAGACAGACACAGACAGACAGACACAGACAGACAGACACAGACAGACAGACACAGACAGACAGACACAGACAGACAGACACAGACAGACAGACACAGACAGACAGACACAGACAGACAGACACAGACAGACAGACACAGACAGACAGACACAGACAGACAGACACAGACAGACAGACACAGACAGACAGACACAGACAGACAGACACAGACAGACAGACACAGACAGACAGACACAGACCGACAGACACAGACAGACAGACACAGACAGACAGACACAGACAGACAGACACAGACAGACAGACACAGACAGACAGACACAGACAGACAGACACAGACAGACAGACACAGACAGACAGACACAGACAGACAGACACAGACAGACAGACGCAGACAGACAGACACAGACAGACAGACACAGACAGACAGACACAGACAGACACAGACAGACACAGACAGACAGACAGACAGACACAGACAGACAGACACAGACACAGACACAGACACGGACACAGACACAGACATAGACACAGACACAGACACAGACAGACAGACAGACAGACAGACAGACACACACACACACACACACACACACACACACACACACGCACCCGCACGCGCACGCGCAAACACACACACACACACACACACACACACACACACACACACACACACACACACACACACACACACACACACACACACACACACACACACACACACACACACACACACACACACACACACACACAACATACACAAACATACACAAACATACACACACACACACACACACACACACACACACACACACACACACACACACACACACACACACACACACACACACACACACACACACACACACACACACACACGCACGCACGCACGCGCCCACGATAGATGATTTTGAGAAATGGTGTACTGGGGCGTATATAGCGAACAGTTCGCGATGACCTGACCTACATGGCCAGCGTCCATGTAGGCTGATGTTTAGACAGCTTCTTAGGAAATCAGCTCCCATGCGTCCCCAACACGCTGTTGCACGCAAGCACAAACTGCTTTGTTTGACGCATCTGTAAAGAGGGCCAATTCTGCATCTTCGATAGGATGGGCAAGAAGTGTCGCTTCAGATGGTTTGATTCTGCTCCTTCTTCCGTTTCGGGAGTCCAGTTGATAGCATGATTTTCTTTCGAACTGGGAATGTAGAAGGGTTTTATGGTGAGCAGCGTATGGCCAGAATCGGCGGTAAAAATTGATGAGCAGCGTACGCCCAGAAATCGGCGTAGCTGCTTAGCTGTTTCGGGTCGTGAGAAGTTGAGAAATGCGGAGACACGATCGGGAAGAGAACGAGTGCCAGACGCAGAAACTTCATAACCTTTGATCGTGAATAAAATATCGATGGCAGTGGGTTGTCAGTTTGGTTACATTGTCTATTAAAAGGCAATTCCTGCAGTCTGGAACTAAACCGAAATGTGCCAGAAAGTCTGAGCCAATAATGGGTACGCGGACATCTGCCACAATGATATTCCATGGAAACACTCTTCGAAGACCGAGATTGAGACTGAGCATGGTTGTGCCGTTCGTTTGAATGCTACTCTCGTTGGCTGCTTGCACAGTGGATTTTGCTGGTTGTGAATGACAATGTTTTAAACATGGAAAACAACTTACATCCGAGCCCGTGTCTATCAAAAACTTTAATTTAGAAGATGTGCAGAAAATAAAGAGACGGTTTGAAGACGATGGAAAACTCGTAGCCGTTCCTACGAGCTTTTGTCGTTTTTTACCTTGAAACTACATGGTTCTCTACACGTTGTTGCTTTGTCGGCAAAGCGACGATGGTACCAACAATACTGCTCAGGAGAACGAGATCTTTAAGGAGTATAATTGCGTGATCTTGATTTAGACCTACTACGTTTCAAAGCACTCACTTGTTTCTGGAGTTGTTCTAGTTGCTTTGTAATTGACGGTAGCACAGTACTTAAAACGGGCGAGTTGGTTTTTACAGCATTGCACGCAGAGTTGTAGGGTGACACTTCCAAAATTTTGTCTGCTGTCAGCGCCAGTTGTGCTACGGTCTGGTTGATTTGCGTTTGCAGAATTGCCTGCGTGTGTACCGGCAAGCGTTGGAGCCATAGAGTCTTCAGTAGCGATTCTTGAAGTGCGTCCAACTAGAGACTTCAGGTGTCGCAGAAATTGTGAAGACTTCTTATCCCCGAGCTGTTCTTCGAGAATAAGCTGTCAAACGCGCTTCTCTTCAGACAAGAACATTCGTTTGATTAGTTCTGTCCTCATGACAGTGTACGGGTTGACAGCAGGTGGCACGCTAATAATGTCCTCGATTTCGTTTGCAAACTCCTCCTGCATGTTCGCGACGACGTAAGAGAACTTTGTGTTCATCTTTTACACCAGCTATCGAAAATTGAGCTTCTAGCTGTGCAAACCAAAGGGACGGTCTGTCTCGCCAAAAATGTGGCTACTTGACGGAAACGCGATGTACTTCTGGTAGAGGTGGGCTAGATGTTGCTCGTAGTTGCTCGCGTAATTCATCTAACTCCTGCCTCAAAACTTCCATAGTCGGGGTCACCAATTTAGTGTATTTAACGATAAAACAAACTTTATTACCACTCTAATTAAATAACACAAATAGGCAACGGACTCGTGTCACAGCTTGTTTTTTTTTATGACAAGCTACTGTTTTTTAGTCGATGTATAATATCTTTTCTTCGATGTATGTAAGGTAAAACCAAAAATAAACTTGTTGGGTAGGACGATCACAAGAAAATCAATTGATTAACTCTTTGTTAACTGCAATATTTCGACGCTTTATTGTGTCTTCATCAGGCAATACTAAAAACATTATGAGCACATGGTAACCAAAGTACGAAAAGAAACATCAAACAAAACCATTTCCGAAAACCATGTATCGTTTTGTTTTGCTGGAACAAAATGATGACTGTATGCCTGAAATTTATTGACGATCACACCTCCTCCGTTGATAATGGTTTCACGTAAAAATGCAATTTTCAGAAGTTTTCAAAAAGATAGGCAGCGAAGACAAATGACTACACTGGCCAACAACAAAAAAATATCAATTTTTTGGTGTAATCTGATTTTATCTCTAGATATTGAGAAACAGTGAAAAAATGTACTGAACGCAATTTGGCATTTGTTCTCAAAAACTGCACTCAATTAATAATTTGTGTCTATTCATTCACATACGGAACTTGAAAGAACACTTAAATAGTTTCTTATATTATTAACAAAAATTACATAAATATAAAGTTGCGTAAAAACTACAACCAAACAAGATGACAGCACAACTTGGCAATTGATGGTTTCTCTCTCTTAAAGGTTATGTTGTATTCAATTACAATATTATATTTCTCGTAAAAAAAGTAGTTACCATAATGTTTGTACACATAAACACATAAACTAAAAATATTATAAAAATATTATCTAAAACAAATCTATCGACAGCTTACTGATCAGACAGGGAAAATAGAAGGAAAGCACTTTTTTAAATTTTGACGAAAATATTTTACTTTTAATATTCAATTTTGTGTCGACAATATTCTCAAAATTCTAGCTTGTCGGGTTCATGCGCTCTGCATTCTCAAATTTGACAAAAAAAAAGACAAATTTCTTGACCTCTTTTATTTCAATAATCTGACGTGATGGCCAATTTCTGAGTCCGGATTCGTATTCTTAGTTACGATTAGTTTCAATATGTCAAAGCATCTTTGATTTTATCAAATGCGGGACCAAAACTAGCACAGCTCCGTGGTACACTACTGCACTACTTCCCCGAGTGTTGACAGTTCACACTATCTTTTTCTCATAACTAATGTTCAAGATTTAAGCTAAATAATGAGGTATCATATCTTGGTCTTCTATTTAAGTAGTAGACGAAGCAATACGGAATAAGTATGTGAATTATTTTAAAATAATTAAACATATTTAATTTAACAAATCTTTAATCTTTAAAGAAACGCTCATAGCTTCTGTTACTTCAATATTCCATAATAAAAACTGCTCATGTCTTGTTTTAACAGTATTTTTTGGATAATTATATTATATATAATTATTATTAAAACTTTAATTAATATATAATTAATTTAATAATGGCGTCACCGTACTTCACTTCACTTCTAGGACGCTAAACTAGCAGACATACTTTTTGAGAAGAAAAATCCCATGCTCCGCACAAACACCTGACATCCCCACCTTTAGCACTTCATTCATTGAAATAACCACACCTGTGCTGAGGCGATCTACAGTTTCATAGGTCTTCATCGCTACGCGATATAAAACTTGTTGTGTTGTAAATCGTGTTTCAGTGAGAAGCGACCCAGCACCGTTGTGTATTTGAGCTCGAAGCGGTCTCTTAGTTTTAGTTCTTCCTTGACAGTGTGTGCGTGTTCCTTTCGAAAAAAAGAAACAGGTGTGTAGATGAATTTGTTACATCCATGGTGATGGTACCATCGTCAACTCATTACATATCACAATATCTAAGCATACTATGGTCATATTTCTCATTCTTTATAAGCGCGAAGACTTCTGCTTCGTTGGCCATGAGTATTTTGTGATTATTGTCTTTTTTGTGTTATTAGTGTTTTCTAAAATAGTTTTTGGCATACTCCAGAAAAGTATTAGTCAGTCCTTGGTTTAGTGGGATTATTTTAATACTTGTTGTTTGGTTGTTTAACCTCTGCATCTGCGGTAATTGATAATAATTATTATCTATAAACATTGAGCGCGGTTATCGTTGTTTTTTATAGTACAAATGCTGTTATAGGTTATATTTATCGGAAGAATCAAATGTGTATTCTTTAAACGACAATAATTCAGAGTGAATTTACAGTTATCATTCGCCTCTAGTGATGTAACCTTTTTGGGACTGGAATAAATTAATAATATGGAAATTTGGTTCCGGAAGATATAAATTAACTAACGAGGGATTATGTAATTCCCAATAATTGTTATTTAATGAGGAATTCAATAGACGGTGCTTTTTTGTAAACATTATGTACGTAGTTCTGCAACTTGTGAAATTGTTTTTTAAGACGTGACATTTTTGTCAATTACTATGGAAATTTAGGAGTGGTGTGTACGACATACTTTTTTATGTAATATTTAATGCATGCTTCTTGAAGCTTTTTATATTGTTAGTTGGGTAATAACCTATAATAAACAGAGTGACATACAATTGATTTTGCGAAAGAACACATAGTTCCAAGTAGACTGGGTTCCAGAAAGTGGCGTTTTAAAGCATAATGGTGAGTGGCCATTAGTTAGTTAGTTTTAGTACCAAACCCTCATTTTTCGTTAAAGTAGATAAAATGATTCAATCGTTGGTTGTTTGGAGATGCTTCATCACCCTATTATATCTACTCACCTAATAAATGAAAAACCCATAACATAATTATACGCAGCTTCGCAGCTTCGTTTTCGTGTCTTAAAAAAATCGTAAGAATTTTCGGAAAGGAGTTTTTCAACCAATAAGAATCATTACTATAGTAATGACAGAATGAACCGACAAGTAAATAGTCATGAAATTATCAAATTAAATATTACAAATGAAATCCACCAACTAGTCCTGTCAAAAAGAAAACAAGGCTTTTAGCTTGCAAAAGATGAGAATTTAAAATTGGCAATTATGTTCATTTCGAGACCTTATTATAAAAGAGACTAAATTTGCACCTAAATTTCCAAGAATTAGGTACTTACTAAAGTAACATAATTAACATAATTATGCCAAATTCATCATATGAGTCTCATATTTTCAAAAGAATTCATACCTCATATTGGGTTAACAAAATCTCATATAGATAGATAGAATACATTTATTTCCAGCAAACTATAAATACAAATATAATACATGTTACACTATTGGACATAATTAAGTGTTCTTCTCGTCTGGAAATGGCCAAAATCGTTTATTAAACTGCTCTATCAACGCTCGATCTCTGTCAATGCACGATTTATTATAGCCAATCGAACACATGTACGAAACAATACAATCAAAACATTCTGCACTCCAGACGTGTCACTGTCAAATTAGATAAATTCTCTTATAACCTCAAACAACGTCGACCATACGTCGACGAAGAAATATGTTGACGCCGCCAGAAGAATACGATCGACTAAAATTTTTGTAGCCAATTCGGATATTAAACAGCGATTAGTCATCTCGACAATTAACAGTCAAATAATTATTAACCAAAAATATATTAAAAAGAGCGATTAATGATGAGACTTTTTAATTGTCAATTTCATTAATCGCCGTTTAATACATAGGTTTAATACGAGCTTAATATCCAAGTTGGTTAAAAAAAACTGATGTGGCCAGGCACATGACTTTATCATACTATATAAAAAATTAATAGTTTAGGTGCATGAGACTCTATTTGATCGAGATCGGCCATGCCTGCATTAAAATAAAACTACTAGAACTAGACAGATATGTCGCTTAAAGCTGCGTTCGGAAATTGTACTCCGTTGACACCGGGTACACCGTCCAAATGACACTTGTTATTGGGTGTAAAAGTGTAATGCAATATGCGAACGCAGCTTATATTGACAGAAGTTATTGTCAAAACATTAGCGTTTGACACCAAGACTACCTACTGTCATTAGAATCAAAAAATCTGACAAATCCTGGCTACTAGTTTTCATGCAGTACGACCGATCTCGTAGAAATAGAATTTGCTCATGCAGCTAAACTATTAATTTTACCAAAAAATGTCATACTGATAAATTATTCAGAATTTCTTCATCTTTAATTTATTATTTAACTATTTCGACGAAATTCCAGAAATGGCGGCTTATTTGTAAAATCTTTCAAAAATGCTAAGACTAAACCTCCAGTTCCTTTGGACCCTTTTCAACAGAAAGGTTTTCAGCTCTAAGTTTGATTATGAAACTTATAAATACGAAGTTTCGTCGCGATACCTTTAGTAGTTTCTCCGGAATCGTCGCCACAAAAACGGGTACACACACATATTTGACATTTTTTTGTACCTTGGTCAAAAATGTTGAGGGGACCCAAAAAGACATATTTCCGCTAAAATCTCAAATTTTTTTTTTGGCATTATTACAATACTTTACATACTGCGTATGATAAAGTAAAAATTGTCGATCATATTCTTCTGACGGCGCCAACACAGATTTTTTTCGTCCATGTCATCTGACGTTTTATGACCATTTATGTAATTTGGCACTGACTGATTTGAATAACAATGTTTTGATTGCTTTGTTTTATTTTGCGTATGTTCGATTAGCTATTATGAAGTCGCTTGATTGGCTATAATAAATCGTGCATTAATAGGAATCGTGCATGTATAGTTGTTTAATAAACGATTTTCTATTCACTAAACGACTCATAAATAAACGATCCACACCGCACGTATATGCATATTACTACAAATAGCTCATACTGTATATTTACATGATATGTGTTCATTAATTTAGTTAGTGGAATACGCTGCAAAAGTTTCCGGATGTAGAAGTACAACAATCTGTAGATTAGTTTTGCATTAACTCGCCAAATATTTTCTATGTGAGTGGCAAAGGTTGAAGCATAACAATGAAATAATCAGTTGGTCACCTGTACTTCCGGCATATTCATAGAAATTTCCGGCGTTTTCATGAATTTAATTAAAATATCTAAATATTATTAAGTTGCAAAAAGATAAATAAAACACTAGAACATTCCAATGTGGTATCAATAATATGACAAGTTTGAATAATTTTTACGTTTTAGCTATAGTTTTTTAAAATTACTTATAGTTTATAACTAAAAAATAATTTAAATGAACTGGACTTTTTAATAATTATTTTTTACAAGCTATACTAACTTTTCAAAAGTATTTTTGCAAGTAAAATATCAAAAGAGCATTAAATTACCAATTAACTTAATGAGCGATTTGGAAAAACTGAAACGTTATGATGTGTGACTACATCTACCAAACAATTTCTATTACAAGAATATCGATTTTCTTATTGGAACACCCTGTCTATGGTTACATTGTTTTAAATGTATATAGGTACATATTTTTTCATATACATTCCTAATTGTTTTTTCAAATACTTAAATATTTAGAGCCGCTTGAAATATTAATAAAATAAACGAAGACATCATACATAACAAACAATGTGAAAACGAATAAAGAACGCAGCCAATACCCATAACAACAATAAAAGTAAATAAATTAAAGTAAAAAGTTTAAAATATTATACATTAATTAAATAAACAAATGAAGGAAGAAACAAAACACGCAGAACCTTTTAGACTTGTTTATTTACAAGTAAATGCCATGGGGATCGATAGACCACCACCAAATTATATAGAATTGATGTGTACTAGAAACACGTATAGTCGACTTAACAGGTTTAGCATATTTGCTCTTTAAATATAGAGTTATTCATGCATACTATGAATGGTAAAGGGGTTTTTAATGAACGTAAAGAAACAAATGCGGGTCGTGGGGTGGTATAGTGTTTATCTGGGAGGTTGAAAGCGGGTGCAACATATATTATTGCGTTTTCCGCCGAAACTTGACTTTTTATCCAAAAATGTCCTATAGAAAGTTGTAGATCATAAGAAAATCTACAACATTTACTATAACCTCAAAATTTTCGACAAAAATGAGAATGCCAATACAAAAACGATTTTTAAAATAATTCAATTTTAATGAAATTTTGTGAAAGCATGCCCTTTTATGTCTTAAATAAGCATACATTTTTTATATACAAAAACATAGAATGTTTTTGTTCAAAAAAAAAAATCCGTGATGAAAGAACATCGTAGAGAGTTCTTCTGGTGCTCATTTTTGTACCTTTTTTACTTTTTGATACAATGATTAAAAATATAGTCCCTATATAACTGCTCAAAAATTGAAAAACTCAAAAATTACTTTTGCAACAATGAATTGTTTAGCAATTGTTCATAATTAGTTTAAATATTTAAAAAAAATTGAATAGCTTATTACACCATTCAATTATACGGAAAAAAATACTAAAGAAATTGTCTCTCATTTCTACAGTAATGGTATAAACATTAAATTAGAATAATAAAGCTTCACATAAGTAAGCAGAGCATTTTTTGCCTAATCTGTACAGATTGTTTCCGACATCCGCATCGGTTCCTTTCACAACTTGTTTCACAATTGCAAGAAATGGTTTATGGTTTATAAAAATATAGTCCCTATATAACTGCTCAAAAATTGAAAAACTCAAAAATTACTTTTGCAACAATGAATTGTTTAGCAATTGTTCATAATTAGTTTAAATATTTAAAAAAATTGAATAGCTTATTACACCATTCAATTATACGGAAAAAAATACTAAAGAAATTGTCTCTCATTTCTACAGTAATGGTATAAACATTAAATTAGAATAATAAAGCTTCACATAAGTAAGCAGAGCATTTTTTGCCTAATCTGTACAGATTGTTTCCGACATCCGCATCGGTTCCTTTCACAACTTGTTTCACAATTGCAAGAAATGGTTTATGCGAAAATGCAAAGTAAATAATACTAAAAAAAAGCTATTTTTCCATTTTTCTCGGAAGTTTTGAGGTGATGTTACATAGTAACCTAACCTAGTAATTTAATGTTTATAGCATTACTGTAGAAATGAGAGAGAGTTTATTTTGTGTTTGTTTCTTCATACAATTAAATGGTGTAATTATCTTTTCAGTTTTTTTTTTATTTTCAGTTTTAATTTAAACAAATTATGAACAATTACTGAACAATTCTATGTTGCAAAAGTATTTTTTTATCATTGTAACAATAAGTACCTACATGTAAAAAAATGAGCACCAGAAGAACTCTGTACGATAATTTTTCACCACGGAATTATTTTCTTGAACAGTTTTTTACTGAAAAAAACTGGATATCTCAAAAACTTCTTGGTTTTTGTATATAAAAAAAATTTATGCTGATTTAAGACAAAAAAGTAGCACGATGGCATAAAATGTCATCAAAATTGAATAATTTAATTTTGCAATAATGAAAAATAAAAAACAGAAAAATCGTTTTTGCATCGGTATTTGCATTTTTCTCGAAAATTTTAAGGTCATAGTAAAAAGTGACTCTTATGAATGTTGTAGATTTTTATTATGATCTGTATAGGACATGTTTGGATAAAACATGTCAAGTTTCAACGGAAAACGCAATAATATATGTTGCACCCGCTCACCCCATGACTTGCCTTTGTCTTTTTTTACGTTCACTATAAGCCCTTTTATCATTTCCAATGATAAACGTCCTGTCTACAATTAATACTGGTTTTGGCTTCTAAATCAGTTAATCTTGCACTACTAACCATAGATTTTAAAATGAATGCCTGAGAATCACGGGAATTGTTTAAACTTATAATTAACTATAACAGCTTACGCAAATATCAAGTTACACAACAGCGATTTCGCATTTTCTTGTTAGGAGTTATACAGGGTGTTAAAAGCAAACATATGTTGCTTGGTAATGTATGGGTAAGCCCAAGAATCAAAAACAAGACCAATTTTGGGCGAATGTACTTAAATGTCTGTACATATTTGTAAAAAGTATATAAAGATTAAGGTATTGAAAATCCAATTAAATACATAGTTTGCGTAGATGTTTAAAACCTGACATACAGATATTTTTAATATGCAATTTTATCTGCAAGTCGACCATTAAAAAATGAGGTTATGAAAAACATAAAAATACACGACCTACACACTGGATTACTTCAATTAATGTCAGGGATTTCCAGACTATTATCGCGGATCTCCTTATTCACGTTATCCCAGCATCTCTGACTTTGATCTCGTCTTACTGCATACGTCACCCGATATGACAAAGTTACATACGGATAACAACGTGAAAGTGTTTTGTTTTCCTTTTGCGGCCGTCGCGATGTGCTACTTTCCCCTTGTCGCGGGTGACGCATCGTCTACGTACAACAGTCTGTAGTAGTCATTTGTTCGATGTACAAGCATGCACAGATAGTGTAATTTCTACTGTAATAAGTTCGTGTCTTCGTTTTTGCAGAAATGATTAAGTTTGCGGTGTTTGCCGTCCTAGCGGCGAATATCTTCCAAGTTGACGGACAGTGTTTGACTGTGAATGACCAAAAAGCGCCACAACAAAATGCCAACAAGAATTTGTATAGCGGGGAGCAAGAATTCTCGCTCAATTTGCTGAGGGCTGTGAATCAGTTGGGACCTGATGAAAATATTTTCTTCTCACCTTATTCCACGTACCATGCGCTACTTTTGGGATATTTTATCTCCGCTGGGCAGACTGAACAATTCTTGAGGAAAACTTTGAGGTTGGATCCTAGCATGGTAAGTTTGTTTTATTGATTATTATTTTTTTAATTTTAATTTTTTTACACTTAATTTAATTTTAAACTTTCTACACAGAACGCTACATGCATACTTTCACTTTCTTATTGGTGTGATTTCTAAATATCTCTATGAGCATGCATGAGGGTTTGATTATTATCATTTGTTTTGAAGATGTTCTGGTATACTATTCCGAGATTTATTGTTAATCCATTCCTGGAGTTGGTAGGCGCACGAACAGTTATCTTAAATTTAAAACATGGCCTAAGATTTTATTTACACTGAAAAATCCTGCGTAATTTCACTGCTTTTTCTGTGCGGGAAAAAAATTATTTTTATGTCCTACATGATCATAAAGTGACATTTTACATCTTAGTTACCGGGACGAAAACAGCTACTTTTATCGCCCTAGGGCGATAAAGATTCTTTATGCGCCCTAGGGCATAAAGGATTGCCACGGTTATATGTCAAATATATCAAATATTTGTCATTCAAATTGTAAATTTTAAATCGTCAATGTCAATTCTTGGCGATTAAGGTTATAAGCAAAGCTGGGCAAAGTTAATCAGAAAGTTAAATTCGTTAATCATTAATCCGTTAACGAAAAAGTTAACTTCGTTAACCGATAGTGAGTTAATTTGTTACAAATGTAACGGAAGTTAACGTTAACCGTTAATCGTTAACTTTTTACAAAAAATATATAGGTTATGTTGAGTGCCGATCTACCGGTGAGTATGCAACCCAAATAACTGCGGACCTTTCTTGCGGTTGCATATGTAAAAATTGCCTTAGAAACTTTTCAAACTAGGTACAGTGGTAACTAAAAGAACTACATTGCGAGATACAAAGATGAAGAGATCAACTAAAGCTACTTTTATATCTATGCAGTTCAAACCTGCACTTTCAACAATGCAGTTTTGAAAAATCGCATGCAATTTTATGACAATTTGTACACCATTTACATCTGTGCAACTTTAATAAATCGCATGGCTTGACATCACTGATTTTTATTTTTTGACAACAATAGTTGCTTTAGGTTGGTAGCAAACATAACCTCCATGCTTTGCTATTAAATTATTGATTACGCTTTTCTTCCACACACAGTTTTTAAATCACAGCACACAATAACAAATTTTTGTCACCAAATTTTCGTTTTAGACAAAAATTCCTAGATTGTTGCTATAAACGCACGCATTTACATATTTAGAACTGATCGAACTGATCCTAATTTCATGTAACTTGGTTATTTTAAAATGTTTCATAGAGTAAAACAAAAAATCACATTGGACTTGACGAATTTAATTGCTGCTAATTGCTCGTTTAAATTGCACAGAATGAAGTAAAGGAGGTTGGAGTTGAAACAACTAAAAACAAAACAACTCGCGCGCAAGCTTTATATACGGACGCCACGTCACACAAAGTAGTACGTCACACATGTAGACAAAACCAAGTCCGAACTTGCACATAATGCCTATACAAACATTTGAAATATTTATTGATGATATTTCCGATTTAACGGACTTGAATTAACGGATGATGAATGTAGCGGAAGTTAGTCAGTCCGTTAATGGTTTTGAAAGTTAACTTAAAAGTTAATACGTCAACGACAAATTTAACTTCGTTAATTAACGATTAACGGATTAACGCTTTTGTGCCCAGCTTTGGTTATAAGTTCGACAATTAATTGTCTGTATTGTGATGTCACTCATTAATGTCAATTATTGGCGATTAAGGTTATAAGTTTGACAATTAATTGTCTGTATTGTCACTCAACTCCGAATTGTTGGTTATTCAACTCCGTAGATACGCCGTCTCTTGATAACGTCAAAATATTTATTTTTCTACTTTGCGTTCGTTATAAACTCATAACGAAACTGCTTTCGGTGTCGTAATGAAAACACTAGATCACAAACTTTTAGTAACTTTTAGTTTTCCCACATTGATGACATTGACGTCAAGTGCCAAACAACGCTGACATCTCAATCGCTATTGGCTCGCGTCAATCGTATTTATTAATTTTATCACAAATACCAACTGTTGAATATAAAACTACGCTAAATTGTAAGATGATAACCACAATTTTCGAAATGGATGTAAAATTAATGTCGCAAGGTAGAAAAAATAGTATATAACACTCGTTTTATAAGACTTATTGGCGCACTCGTTCCATTTGGGCAAACCAACTCTTGCGCCAATTTTTGTCTTATACATAAAACTTATATTATAATATACTATAATATTATTCAAACGGAGGAACAAAACCATTGTAGGACATAAAATTTTGTATGTACCTCGGGCATTACTTGATGTTTATACCACCGGGCGACTTAAACTGTCACCCTCGGGGGATAAACATCCGTCTAATGCCCTTGGTACATAAAATGTTTTTTTTTCGTACGCTGTCATTCTAACAATAATCATTGTTAGTAGAGTGAAATTAGCAAAAATAAGGGAAATATATCCATTGAACATGGAATCCGATGCGGAAAGTTTCGGTAAGTATTTTCTATGGCGTCCGAAATTTGATTACTACCTTTCGCCCCTACAAACCCCGTTAGGGATTAACGTGCACGTTCGCGGTTTTTCGTAATTTTTCGCAAAAAGGTTACGATTTCGCTGTGTTAGGCTCCGTTAGACTCCTTATAAAATTCTGCACACAAAAGCTATTTAGCTTTTTCCTATATACAGTGGTTCTCAAACTAAGAGCGCAAAATAGGGGTATTTTTTGCTAACTAACAAACTACCGCGGGATTAAACTTATGATATAATAAAGAATAATTAATTTAGAAAATAAATACAAAGAATAAATAAAGAATAATTAAGTTAATGAGTTCTCAAAAAGAGTTGGAAAGATGTTTTTATTGAATATTTAGTACAAAACTATAATTATTGACAGCATTAAATGTGTTTATACAATTATTATAATTAATTATGAACAATATGAAATGTTCATATTGGAATACCCCTGTACGATGAAACCTGGAGAAGGCGGTTACTGGCAAATTTAGGGGCTTAATAATACTGAAATCATAAACAATTTATATTATTATTATTATAATTGAACTAGTCATTGTTCAATGAGTACAATGATTGTCAGAATGGCAGGGAAGGTTTAAAATGGTACCTTTAACAAAGCAAAACAATATGTAGTGTTAAGTGTACGACTTTTTTTACGCGCATAGTACAACTTTTAAAATTGTTTTCACATGAATTGACTCGTTTGCCAAGTCTTTGGCTTTGTGACGACACAAAGTGGAATACGTTTTGATTGAATATTTACAATGTTAAGAGATAATTATGTTTGTTGACATAACTAAGAATAATTACAATATGTTAACAAAGGAGCGAGTTTAGAAATTATTTGTTAAATATAAACAATTGGATGTGAAGATTTCTTGAAGATAGAAACAATAATTTTGAATTTCACGTGTGTATTATGAGCTTGAAATATGTACTTTTCTATAGTGGTTACTTTTGTTTTCAAATATTTTTTTTAATTTAAAAAGGAATTCAAAGACATTACAAGCACGCAAAAATGTTTCTATTACTTGCTCACCATAATGATGTTTTAGAGGAAGACTGGGCAGTGTTATTTTTATGGTCAGATGTTTGTTAAACCTACATTTCAACTGAAGTGAAACTCGGTACTCGAAGGTTTTTGGGGTCGCTGATTTCAAAGTAGGGTTGACAATACGGTCATTTTGACCCCGATACTTCGGGTTTGGCGGCCATTCGCAGTGCCTCGGCTTTTCAGTCAAATTCTTCGGGTTAGCTAAAAGTAATTCTTAATCTTTTGGGCAAATTCTGTCCGACAGAAGCAGTGCTCAGTAATCAGTTGCTAACCATTTTTTTCGTAAAGAAACAACGCTTAAGTGAATGGTGCCCTAGTAATAATATTTGTTTATAAATCGTAGTTTACAAATCACGTAAAAATTATAAATAATTCAAACTAAAGTAACAGGTAAAACCTTGTTATTTTTTATTCTCTACCCCGTAAAGTCATTTTTATAAAAAAAAACAATGTTTACAAAAAAAATACGCTACTTACTATTGTTTAGAAAGCCACTGAAAAAATTATATCCATAAAAAAGCGTATTTAAAGACACTTTTTTTAAAATTATTTTCTCACTACATGCACATTATGTGCTGTTTTATGTTATCACTGCAAATAACCTTAGGCTAATATTGACCTTTAGTCTAAACTTGGTTTGCCGAAACAAATTCCATAATGAGAGGTTGAAAAACTCGACGTTTTAACATTCTTAATCTAAATGAATTAATTGAAAGTAATAATAATAACAGTAATTAAAGTAGCGCCTAGGTCTTATGGTTGTCTACACTATATCAAAATGTTAATTTATCAAACTGAAAATTATTAGATAAAAGAATGCTACCAAAACTATTTTTCTCCAGGTCCGCATCGGGCGCAATGTTGGCAACTGTGTTTCAAATGGAAATAACAAAAATTTAGCATCTCCACTGACAGGTTTCTAAACATATTTTAGGTTCAATAATTGGGGTTTTACACATTGATTAGGCGAAAAATGACTAGGGGAAAATTGAGGAAGAGTTCAGAATTAATTCTTTGAATACCACAACGTCATCAACAATCTTTATATATAAACAAAACATTACGATACTTACGAATATCTATTAAATTTCTTTTGACTGATTTATATAATCAGCGACCATTAAAATGCCTGTTTATATTTAATGGGTTGGCCATGTTGGGCCCACCATTTTAATAGGAGGAATATATATCGGGCCGACAAATTAGGTATTCTCAACGATTAAATTGTGCACGACAAAATTGGTATTCCCACGACAATGGTTAACACGACAAAATATGTATTCAACACGACAAATTAGGGATTGTTAACAACAGTTTAATTGACTAGCACGACAGACTAATTTTTTAAGATGTTAAAAATATTGGTTATTTTAATTTTGTTTTTGAGTTTTCATTAGATTATTTTGGTCTGATAAAACTTCATTAACAGCTCTAGTGCGGGATATGCAAAAATTTAATAAAAACACAAATTAAATTTAAATAAAGAAACAAACAAACACAATAAACAAGTACCATAAAATATTCGTACATTCTAGAAAAACTAAACAAATATTTGAATTATTGTCTTGAATTTTTGTGTATTTGAATATTTTTTTATCTTTTGATTAGCAGAACATGTGTAGATAATATTTAGTATCCACTTCAAGAATTTTTTGTTGAATTGTAGCCATTGATATGCTTCTGTCCAGTTCTTTAAGGCTCCGTTGTAAAAACATCGCAACTACGAAATTAAATGTTTAGATTGGATGTTTTTCTGTCGGGGTCCGTGTCTATGCCGTGGTTTACGTATCGATTAAAGCTTATGGTGTCTGCGATGAGCTGGCCATACGTAATAGCCGAAATATGGCCATTGTTTACATATCTGACAATTATCCCAGTTTTCGGTTAGCGGAAAAGTTATAATGTTTGGGCTGAAATTGTACCTAGATAAAAAATCTATTATTGTAGTGAGACTTTGGCTAGGGGTATTATATTTGAAAAAAGAGAAAGATGTAGATGTAAATTCATTTTTATCTTACCAAAAAATTATTTTTGGCCTAGCCAAACTCCTTATTTATCTAAGAATTGACACTGAGAATTTCATGAATGTTGAACCATAAATAACGCCGTTAATAGATAACGCGTTTTAGCACAGGTAGAACTGGGCCTTAATGAAGTTGTTTATTGTGAGTAAAATTGTTTAGGTATAGTTAGGTGACAATGCATCTCCATATCAAAGCATTTGACATATTTGCAAGTATTTTTTAACTCGTTTATTTTACGTCGATCTATTTCCGCAACCTATTTTTGGTAGGGTTTTCTCCATAGACTGTTCGATTGTGTTTATTGATGGCACTTGCACTAGATTATTGTATTATCGACAAATTAAGTATACCTATCAACTTGGAAATATGTAATGTGTTCTGATCTGACTCATAAGTTAATTGATTATTTTTCTTGTGTAAGTTAATAACTGTGGTATGTAAATTTATTGTAGTAAACAAAACAAAAATGTTTCATTTTTAATATGATTAATATATGATTATTAATATGATTTTTAATATAGTATACATATATAATATGCAAATACCTACCTACCCTAAGTGACATAAACTGTAATTGCTTGAGTTTGAATAAATATATTATTATTATTATTATTATTAAATTAAAGTACCTATACTCGATTTTGTGCCCCTTGGGCTATGGGTTAATGTACTGATAATGTATTGATCGAACTCAAATCACACAGCAATTAAGTATTGATATAAATGAACAAATTGAGGGGGTCCTGCATAAAATAATAATAGTACACAAAAAATAAGCACGGCCCTAATTGACGTAATAAGAAATGTTACAGGGTGTTTTAATTATATCGTCGAACTGGAACTGTAAACAAGTACTAAAAGTTGATCTTTTGCAACTGACAAACATTTTAGTTAAAAAGATCATATCAATCAAACAAGCAATTGCCTACAAATGTTCGATTTCTAGTTGTATTTTGTTGTCCATATTATCTCTAGCTCGAATCATATATAATTTATAATTAAAACTTACCTGAAGACTTAGTGAAAAACAATTATACACAGAATAATTTTCAATTATTCCCAACGTCCGTCTGCGAACGAAAAACAAACTACACATAACCACACTTTTAACGGTACCACACTGTATGAGTATGGAAGAAGTTTTGTACGGCTGGCCTAGCGGCGCTGCTTGTCATACTGCTGTTATTTATGGTCTTTGAAGATAAGTCACATACATAGTTTGCTAATTTTTTCGTTGAAATACAAACATTGTCGTTCATTTAAATTTTTTGTCGTTAAAACACATCTTTCGTAGTTCAAATGCATATTTTGTCGGTAAGGTACCGAAAGTTATCGTGCAAAACCCTAATTTGTCGGGCCGAAAAATGCCACCCTTTTAATAGTATCTTAATAACTGCAACTTAATAAATTATCAAATATTTTATACATTTCCTGAAAAATAATTATTACTGAAAAGCACACCGTCTCATTGAGTACACTTTGACCTAAAATGTCAAATAAGGAAGTGATTCAATTTTACTGTTTAGTTTACAGTCATGTATTATCCTCGCATTAAAACACGTATTAACCTGTGCGTGAGTATAGGACTGTAGAAATAAGAGGAATACGTGGAGATTTTGCTCTACTGTGCCCTCGGAAAATTCTTGTCAATAAAGTCACCATTATTTTTTTCAATAAATTAAGTGCTTCCATAATAAAAGAACCATTTATTGCAACCTTAAAATATTAAATTTGAACTCTATTTCAAAAAAATGTAAATTATTTTACTCAGCACAATAATAAAATTATTTGAACTAAATAAATGTCGTTCCTTATAAACTACAAACAGAACATTTTCACTGAAAATATTAAATTGTTTGACACAAATAAATTTTCTTTTTACCGCATAAATACATTTTTATCGACAAAGAAATATGTACATATGTGCCTATATTGAAACAACAGATTTGTGTAGATATTTTGAAAACGGTTGAATCTACCTATCTTTAAACACTCGTAATAAAATTTTAAAACAAATTTATGTAAGAAATACAATTTTTTCAAACTACGCTTTATAAAGATAATTTCATTCAATTTAATATCTTAATCTTTCTCATTTTTTTTTAGTTTTCCAATTTTTTTAAAATGTTCGAATTTTTTTACTGATTTTTCAATAATTATTATATTATTCTTATCACCGGAAATCTGTCCACATGCAAAATTTCAACTCAATTGGACAAATTTTCCAAAATTTGAAATTTTTTCAAAATTTTCCAAACTTTTTTTTATTATCCATGCTTTGTGGCCGGAAATCCACAATTCCACCTGGATTGGACATTGGGGAGTAGGTAAATACTCGATTACAAGTTTTGAACGTAACAAACATCTAGTTAAGTTAATATAAGCGTACCTACTTAAAATGTACAATTGTGTGGCTGGTGATTGGAACAGGAAATGAATATAGTTAGTATTATGTCATCAAACCTCTTCACTGATGACAGCCTCTTGGTAGTTATTATTAAATTATTTTGTATTCGCACTGGTGACTACGAATAGAATATAATAAACATGATATATGAACAAATATATCGTAAATAGTCATCACATAATATAGTCGTACTCTCGTACATAACTATTATGATGATAATGAAAAAAAAAACCATTGTATATTAATACCATTTTTTATTAACCAGGAAATGACTCTTAAATGTAACAAGATAATTATATCATTACATGATATATCATTAATGATGTTAATAATTATATCTATAATAAATTCGGACTAGGATATCATAAAGTATGAAACTTGGATTATTATCACTAAATTTGAAACATGGGGTTTGGTATCTGGCTTAGATCTCGGCTCCTACCGATCATATTAAAACTATTTTTGATTGAAACCTTTACCTCACAGATGTGCAGACACTCAGTTGTTTATTTTGACTGTACTATAGCTGCTGTAATACTGTAATTCAATAGTTTTTAGAATTGTCCATATAAGGGATAACTGATAAACTATATAAACTAAAGCGTGTCTGTGTGTTTAGTTCTTGTTAGACAGGTTCTTGTTGCATTTATTTTCGTCTTATGCATAACCTCTATTTGTTATTTGTCTCTTTTTTGAAATTTAACATATAATAACTTTGTTTTGATATTGGATGTAATTATTGTTGGTGGGTTTGGTCGTTCGTCACCTATTTAATATTTGTTTGTATTTGATCTACTTTTGATATAGTGTAGGGTAGTTATTTCATTGTTCTGAAGTTTGATTTTTCTGTTCTGTACCGTATAGTTATCCATTAGTTTAGCTTTTATGACAATATTTATATCTATGTAGGTAGTAGATCAGGCATAGACTCTGGATATAACGGAAAATTACCGAAGAGAATGCAGTTTTTAAACAGACTTGTTTGACATGTACTGCCTCAAAATTAATTTAAAATAATTTACGTTAACTTGTATGTTTGTAGTTTGTCTGTATTCAATAAGTGTCTTCAAAAATGTGTTTTGCATCTTTTTATAGTTATTTAGTTTTTACTATTTTTTCATCATTTTATATGTTTGGCCGTGTTCCGTAACTTTTCTACAGTGTTCAATGTGTTCATATTCGTTTTTTTTTAAGCTAATCACGAATTTAAAAAATAAATTTACATTTTGATTAGGGCAAGAAGTGACTTGACATGTGATTGCCTGTCGTACTGGTTCCGTTCGGATATTATCGTTATTTAAGGGTTCTTCGCCGTGGAGCAAAACTCCTAGCGGCGATGGCTGCGAAGAACTTTTAATTACCTACAATTTGATATATGACAGAAAGTTATGCAACAATATTTGCAAAAGTTATAAACATTTTCCTGCAACAATCAACCGACATATGTTTGCCGGCGCGGGCGGTTTCGTACGGACATTATCGTTATTTAAGGGTTGTTTGGCGTGGAGCAAAACTCGGAGCGGCGATGGGTGAGAAGCACTTTCAATGAGCTACAATTTGATATATGATAGAAAGTTATGCAATGATATTTGCAAATGTTATAAACATTTTCTTGCAACAACCAACCGACATATGCTGATATAGCGTACGGATATTATCGTCATTTAAGGGTTGTTCGCCGTATAGCAAACCTCCGAGCGTTCAAGGGTAAATAGTGCATTTAATTGCCTGTAATTTGACGTACTTAGGGAAGTTATACAATAATTTTAGCGTGTGTTATGTTCATTAATAGCTCTTCTTAGTCAAACGGCGCGCCAATTTCTTATATTATAGTCGTATAGTGGTAGGTGATGTTAGGGGTAACGTTTTCGAATACCATTATTGCATGCAGAATTGTATGTGCTTTCGGAATTTGTAACACTTGTTTCTCTATGTGGTTATTGCAAAGAGTTATGTGCAATTCTTTATTGAGATGACAAGTGCTCTTATGTGCTGACACGTACTGAAATAAATCAAATTTCCGACAACACCGGTTGATGAATGTTTGGAGCAAAACTCTGGTGTACAGTACTTGAGCACCCCTATCATTTGATATATGTTTCATAACAAAATTCGAAAAAATAGTTATGGCTATCTTTTATGGCTAACTTCTCCGCGGTTCTGAAAGTTGGTATACAAACTTATCTCTTAAAAAGTAAGGACAAGTTCGTGAATGGGTAGAATCGGTTAACTCCATTTTGTTTTCAAATTCCACACAAAAAATATTTTACGGTGGTGGTTATTTTAACTTCAGCCCGGCTTAAGTTAATTTTCAGCGTTTAGAATATCGTCTTATGTGAAAGTTGGCCCTGCACTTTTCTTTATGTACTCTACACCCCTAATGATTTATAGCAGTAGATTTTAAAAAGTGTCATTACAATCGGAGTTATTTTGGGTTTGAAGTAAAAACCCTTCATTACTGGGTATTTTTGAGATACAAAAGCCTTTCAACGTCACATTTTTATGTTGACATTATAAATATAAAAATATTCACTTAGCAGAAATCAGTACTAATCAATATTCATTATGAACCAGTTTCGAATCCAGGTATATGTAACTATAACCTTTCATAAATGCTTTGTTTTTTTAGTATTAACTAAAATCATCGGTATAACAAGCAATAATTGACTTTTTTTTTATTTTTTGTAGGACAAAGCTGATATTATGAATGCTTACAAATTAGACAAGTTTAGGACGCGTCTGATAGCCAGTGGCAACAACTCTTACGAATTTACGAATGCCAACCGAATCTACGTCGAAAAGGGGATCAAAGTAAGGGATTGCTTAAGCGAAATCTTCAAGGACGAATTCGAAAAGGCTGATTTTATATCGAAAGCTGAAGAAAGTAGGCAAGCGATCAACCTATGGGTGGAACAACAAACGCACAACATGATCAAAGATCTCTTGCCTCCTGGAGTGATTGACCCAACGACAAATTTGGTACTGGTTAATGCTGGGTACTTCAAGGGTAGCTGGAAATACGAGTTCAATGAATCTAATACCAAAGAAGACGTTTTCTATATCTCTCCGACCAAGCAGACTGTTGTTAATATGATGAATATGGAAGGAGTGCTGAGCCATGGTAAGTTTACTATGGAAGTAGATACTATTAGAAATTATTATATATTAAGAGGAATCCGTACCACCGTAACACGTAAAAGTTCTGATGGGTTTTCTCATCATTAAGTTCTTCTGGTTGGCTTGTGTTATGGTACCTTTTATTTTTTAAATATTTATTTTTTTAAATATCTTGGTACAACCCTAGATCATAGACTCAATTAGAAAACACATGTAGAGAACGTCACTGCCAAGACCGCAAGGGCAACATGGACGTTCCGCAGAAACTAGAAATATGATATATTGGCTTTACATACATGTAATCAGGCCCGTTCTCACCTATGCATCGGTTATCTGGTGGTCTAAAACCAACGAGATCACAACACAAACAAAGTTGAATAAACTACAACGAGTTATATGCTTAAGCACGACAGGGGCCATGTGAACGTGCCCCATTCCAGCTATGGAGGCCATACTTAACCTCACACCACTACACCAGACACCTACGGCAGCTGCAGATGCCCTTAGGACAACAGTGTGAGAAATCTAAATCAGGAGATCATAATGGTGAACTGAAGATCCTCAGCACAGTCTGTGCAGGCATGTCCTAGACAAGCCTATAAACTAATATGCCAAATGCGTACCACTTCTACAATGCAACTGAAGTGATTATCTACGTTCGTAAAGACGTAGGGTGAAAGTACTGCAGTTCTTAGACAATTCATTAATGTGGTACACTGATGGTTCAAAAGCAGATGATGGAGTTGGTATAGGTGCGATCGGACCGTTACACCATATCTAAAGCCATGGCTAATACGCCAATAATCTTTCAGGCTGAGACACGCGTTATTGAACAATTCGTGCAAGAATGCATGCGGAGGAATCTCCGTAAAGTCAATGTGTGTATCTACTCAGATAGTCAAGCAGCACTAAGGGCGATTAAATCAATCACATGTAAATACAAAGCGGTTTGGTGCTGCAAGAAATCCTCACCTCAACTGGCAAAAAAACAACAGGTCTGCCAGTTGTGGGTCTGGGACATGAAGCAGTGCGCCCCCTTCTGAAGAAGTCTGGCATTTTTTGAACATTTAATTAATGTATCTATCCCACTTTCAATTCCAATTTTTCAATTCCAGATTGAACCAAAAACGGAGTTTATATATACAAAATCCTTGAGAAATTCAGTTTAGGGTTTTATGACACTAAAGAACAATTAGTAAGCTGGCTGTTTTTGATTTCAAACAAATTAAGCTAACCCCAATATTCTTCAGATGACAATAGCGTTGTATATAAAGACTGGATATAAAGTTGTATATAAAGATCGTATTTTATGGAAGTATTCTAAATAATCTATTTTTAGTGTCTATAATTTCTTCCTCTTTTTTCGGCTTTTGTAGTTATGAAACAAAAAATTTTAAAAATTCTAATGTCTACAAAGTTACAAGCGCAACATATAAACACAATAAAATTACCATTAAAAAAATAAAATAACTTACAACCTTGAAAACATTTTCGCAGTTCTTGTGAAGGCTGGTTGTGATGAAACAGTACCTACGCTTTTCTAACCCCATTCATATGATGTTTAACGATATTTTTACAAGATTTTTAAAGAGAATTGTTTTTTAATTTTCATCAAAATTATTTGGAAGAAAGCGTTTGAGCCAATTGATCTTTTACCCCTTACTAAAATTGTACCCCTTAATTGACAATTTCTTTCTTTTAAAATAAGTAACAGTATTTGTTTCATGTGAAGAAGAAAATACTGAAAACCACTTACATACTTATAACTTTATGAATAATATATAAACACACAAATTTAGTAAAATAATAGCCATTTAAAAGTCATAACAGTCATTTAAACTGAACAATATACTACAATAGTTCACTCAATAACTAAATAAATATGAAGAGCGCGTGCTTAAAAAAACGAACATTTACAGAAGTTAAATGTAGGTATATGGAGTTTTTTATTGCCCTTCCAATTTTGCGCCCCTCTACTCGTGCGCCTGGAGCAGTTTGCTTCCACTGCTCCCGTAGCTACGCCCCTGACATGAAGGAATCAAAGGAAATGAAACTTGCGATGTACTTGCTCAGCAAGGATCTAAGGCCCACTTCTACGGACCCGATCCATTCTTTGGCATAACGAAAGGCCATGCCAGCAAAGAATTCGGATGTGGAAAGAAAGCGTCAAAACTCTAGCTGGGTACATTAGTCTTGCATGGGGCAAGCAAAAAAAAATATAGTTTTTTTGTCACAAGGACTAGACAGTACCTCGAGCTGCAAAAGGAACCATTCTGTGTGATTTCGCTTTATTTTCCTTTGACCCTGCTTTTCGATGATTTTTTGGATTATTTAAGACTTTTAAGACTCGTTACCCTTGTTGGTGCCCGTTATGGGCGAAACCGGTTGGTAGCACAATTAAATGAACCTTTCTGAACAAATAAACAATTAAACTATTGTTTTTCCTTTCTACTGAAGATTACCTGTTTTGCGTCTACAACAAAGAAACACTAGAAATGTGATGAAATATTCTCATTTGAGCCGTTTTGCTATTGTTGGTATGTTCTTTACACCGATTGTTTCCCTAACAGCGCTGATGAAAACTATATGCCGCTGTTTTTGGTTGCCCTAACTAGTATTCTTTAATAATTAATATCTTTCCTTTTCTATTTTTTTACTTGTCAAAGTAACTTGTTTGTATTATTTAATTCCATCGCATTAAATTTAATTTAGGTTGTTAAAATTTCAGATGTTTCTGATGTTCTGGACGCACACGTCCTGGAATTGCCATACAAGGGCGAAGCGATCAGCATGTACATTTTACTGCCACCATTCTTAAAAGAAGACGGCGTTGCCAACACGTTGAAAAAACTAACCCCTGAACGATTCCAACAGATGATCAGAAACCACAACAGTGTATTAACGAAAACAGTTTACCTGTCATTACCAAAGTTCAGCTTAGAGCACACAATCGAGATGACACCGGTAAGTTTCCCAAATTTGTTACAAGACTATTCTTGAGTCGCCTTACTAATTCTTCTATTGGTGGGGTGTTCTAATGGTTGACTTACGCACAACTGGTATCTGTATCTTGGTATCTTTTGGATTGCACACAGATGTAAATTTGCATTTTGATGACATGACTTTACATGTAATTTTAACTGATTATAATAAAAAAACATTTTTTGTAGCATAATTTGTTATAATATTGCTAAAACACTCCCTATTATTACGTTTAACGCCCGTGGGTCAGAATACCTGTGACACGAACGAAAAGCTGAAAATAAACTGAAATGCCCAAAGCATGTTTGACTGCTAATTACGATTGTACTATTTTAAGTATTTGTAATTGAGGAACTGTCAAGTTCCCTGCAGGTATATTTGCAATGGAGAAAATTAGGTACCGCCGACAATATTGCAACATCGAACACCTATAAACTATTCTTAACCAGGCTATGAGCAGTGTTTGCTTGTTGATGAAGGAACATGGTCAAAACATAGCTACTGAAAAAAAGACATGGAGATTGTCCTGCTGACCAGACAGAGGATGACTACCGAAGTAGAAATGAGGATCGGACCGACTATCTCTCGATAGACTGATGGCCAATACGGGGCCCCAAAATGCCGCCCTTTACATTTTGTGTGCGCAAAAGGTGTATAAGCGATAGGAAGACAAAGGCCGGAAAACTTCGTGGATGTTTTGCTATCGAGCAATGATTACTGGATAAGTTTACGGCTTGTGTAGAAATAGTACTAAAAATAAAGAAGAGCGAGACCTAATAGTGCCTTTGTATTGTCTTGTATAGGCCACCAACATTACACACCGTACTACAGAATCACAGAATGTCCCATATATAACTGATCTACTTTAATGGTATACAGAAATGTCATAGTAGACCAACTTTTGATAACAAAACATTTCTGGAAACGCGTCCTTTTGAAAGGTGATGAAAGTGAAGAGACCCACTTTAATACCAGCATAGGTAAAGGTCCAAATCACATAACTTTTGTCAGATTTTTTGAGTTACCGAAGAGCATTAAAGATAACTTTTGTAAATTTGGTACCAAAATCACCAACTTTCACACCGCTTTTAACTCTCTAGAAAGATGTTAACTTATTACAAAGCCGAAGCTCATAAGTGTTGGATATTATATGCTCCTCAAACCCAACTGCACACATAGTAATGGACAAGCCAGTATTTATTTTTGGTGTATACCCGGTAAATACCTGATGTGGGTCAATATTGTGTGCCATGTTTTTAACTACAACGTTTGTGGTGCACAGTATTATAATTTTGGCAAAACAAAAGGAGCAGGGAAAGCATACCGGTTGAACGATGGCGTACACTGGCCAGCATAAGGGAAACACCACAAGCCGTATTACCAACATTTTCAAAAGAATGGTCTGAGATTCCAAAAGGAGGCAGCACAATGGGCCCAGTTGAGGTCTAAGTGAAGTGACATACTCCTTCATTAACTATAAAATACGGAGTAGTCCTCATGGTAGATGTTGTTAGGATGTTTCAAACTTTGATGATTCTTGCTCTCCAATTTGTGTTGAGAGGGAGAGGACTGTGAGATTTCTACTTATTTTTAGCTTTTTCGTGATTATTCTCTGTGGTCCTAGTGGTCACCGTGACCAGCGTCCGGCCCTATCGCAATTACGCGTCTGCACTCGTTTTTTCTTCTCTCCGTCTTCTTCACTGTCTCCATGATTCTGTCCCAGTCATCTACTTCCTACATCACCTTTTTTTGATCCGTCCATGTCAGACACTGGAACACCGTGTGCTATACTATGTTCGTCTCAGGACAATATTCGTACTGCTCACTGCGGATTATCCGGAATCGCTGCAGATACTGGGTAATGTTCCGTGTCCCGTTACCTGACTCATGCGGTAGTTTACTGTATTAGATGACGCCTATATCTATGGACTTGGATATGCCCTAAATTTACCTACGGTCCCTACGGTCATTTAAGGGACGCGGAGGCGTGTTCATGGATTCTTTCTCTTAGACATTGTTAACTGAAAGCTGAACACGAATGAACTTAAGTCCTCGGAGAAGCTAAAGGCTTATCAAATAACGTCATTTAGACGCGAGGCTTGGTCTAGGAATATAAAATTCAGGAACACAATATTACTCTATATTTACAAACTAAATAAAAATAGGCCTGATGCATTTACATAAAGATAGGAAATACTAATCCTAACACTCTCCCATATTAATTAACATAATGGCACAACATCAAAACAGTTTAAGTCCTATAACTTACGACTCAGAGACGGAAATTTCCAAAAACACACTCACATCTGTAGGGGCTTTAAAAGCCTGCTCAAAACTAACCGAATACAGATGTCACTGCAAAGGAAATGGCCAAGATCCGCTTTGGGTCATTCAACCATCCTCAATATTCTTTGCACCAGTCTTTACACAAGCACCCCTTCAAGCATTGTACCCGAAAATTTTCGATCCCTGTTTTAAGGACGGCCTATCCTTGAAACAGGGCCCAACATCTTGCGTTAAAATAACGGTAAAATTTAAATATTACAAAATATTACATTACATCGCCGTTATCTATACCTAGAAGTTAGATGGCGCTCGTCGACTTCTCACTTCACTAGACCCCCAACGATACGGTTATATTTGTGTTTCTGTGCATTGTACAATTTGTACATCTCTTCCATAAGTAAATAAAACAGTTTGGGCTAGTAACGTGTGCCTTTCCTACTACACGCAACTTCCGTGTCTTTCTTTTCGCTCCAGCTCCACTGACCTAGCGACTTGCTTTGCTAGGGAGGAATCAATTGTCTATCGCTTCTGTAGGTGACGCGATCCTCGACATCCTCTCGTTTCTTTCCTCTATCCAAGGACCGATGTGGCAAAGCCGATTGCATCTAGCGTCTAGCGCTTAAGTTGACGACATTCTCTACCCTGATAGAGCTTTACCCAGATGAAAGTTTTAAAGAACTAATGTCAGATGATTTGCAAACTTATCTCTACCACTGGGACCACCACACAAAGCTATCATCTACATGTTATCTAACCCAATGATTGGGTTTACAGGTACTTCACTGCTGTAATGGATTCTCAAATAATTCCATGAAGAAATTTGCGATTAATATAGCAAAAACGGACCACAACATGTAATTATAAGAATCAATAAGAACTTAATTATAAACTCTGTAAACGGATTCATGATAAGCGAATCAAATATCAAACGTGTCTGTTTCATTTGTAGTAACGCTGTATTCTTAGTTCAATCATTGAAATGCGAACTTGCATCTGTGTGTAAATTAATGGGTTGGTGATAACAACTGGCTAACACGTATTTTTTGTTCTCTATCTTCCCGCACACGTGTAGATTCTTGAGTCGCTGGGTGTTGGGAACTTGTTCAGGTCCGATTCGGATTTCTCTCTGCTGACTGATACGCAAAAGGTGTCATTGGGCGCAGCAGTCCATAAGGCTAGAATCGACGTTGACGAGAAAGGATCGCAGGCGGCCGCCGCCACAGCCCTCTTCAGTTTTCGGATGATGACCGATGAGGAGCCGGACCCTGTCGCCTTCAAGTGCGACAGGCCGTTCGTCTTCTTACTTTTTAATAAGCAGACGCAGACCATACTGTTTATCGGCATTTATAGAAAACCTGCTTAAGTCTGTCGATGCCTCTCTTTGCCGTCCTGTGTCTGTGTACATATTAACTTTGTTGTATTTTCCTTGAGCGTGTTGTCTAGCTGCGTTTGTATTTGTCATATGTTTTTGTAGAGTATGTTTTAACTTAGGGTGTTCTAAAGAGAAAGTGTAGTATTGGTTTTAATTTCTAATGAATACAATTATTCGATTGCACATACTCGGCACCACTGCAAGACAGTGCAAGAATCCAAAACACTACTACACTTGAAATATCACCATAAACAAAAAATATATTCTATGTATATATACCGACAAGTACAGGGCAGATTCTGATATTGTAAAATAAACTTCATAATTAAATAATGACTAAGGATAGCGTCCATGACACTTTTCGTACTGTAAATATTATAGATAGTAATGGTGGAGGAATGGTAATTATTAACATTAAATTTCGCAACTATAAAGACCGATTACAATAATCTGATTGTTGGTTATAAAGACTCTAATGATATACCTTTTTATGATTGCGAAATTGCAAACCTCTCAAATCTCTTAACGAAAAAGACCGATTACAATAATCTGATTGTTGGTTATAAAGACTCTAATGATATACCTTTTTATGATTGCGAAATTGCAAACCTCTCAAATCTCTTAACGAATTGTTGCGGCCACGTAGTTCCTTAGTTCTTATTTAATTCTTGCCATCTTTGATTTGTGATTGATTAACAATGTTAAAAATCTCAATAAACTACTATCTAACTATTAACATTTGTTTTTATTTGATTGGAATTAATAACTTCCTACGCATCAAAACATGTAAGTATTTGCATGCCTTTTATTTCTGTTTTGCTAAATCTCTTGCTATATTATGAGTAGTACAAATTAAGCCATGTTTAAGATAAACCGGGTGACCCACACACACATACGTTTTAATATATGTATGTTATAAAAGAATAAACGGCCGTATACAGTGTATTTCACGGAACGTTTGATTTATGAGTATTTTTGTTATATATAGTCGGTTAAACTGACAAAGCAGTGCAGATTTTTCTGTTCCTTAATAATCAGTTGAGAAAACAATTGCATTTTCTCGCTAATGAATTCGTTGGACACAAAAAAGCTATAGTTTTTTTAAACGCCTTTCTGGTTGTATGCCTATTCTGGTTTAAGATCTTTTTCTGAGTGATTTGTAATGACGGAAACCATAGTTTAGTACAATCGCATGGACTTGGGCTAAAGTTACTGAATAAGAGTATTTTTTGCGATTATTTGAAAAGCGATGCGTTGAAAAATACAAATTGTATGCTATCTACCCATATTTTACCCATATATCAAGTGACAGTAATTTTTCAAAACTTCATTATTTGCAGTCATGTTAAGAAAGCGTGTTTGGTGTAGAATTGAATTAAGTATTTTTTATTCAGATCACATGAAAATGAAACTGTTAGAAAATAAATTGCTGACGTAACCAATTACGAATTTTAACGCACTGCATAAACCGGAAATAATTTATTTTCTAAATGATTCTGCCCGTGAAAGCAGCCTACATACATATTCAAACTTACCTGTTTCTTATGATAACCCGCTTTCGCATTATAGGTATATATCTGAAATCACGGTTATTTTATGAGTAATTTTATATTCTGCATGCCACATCTTCAATAAAATAGAACGACTTAATTTGCTACAATTTATATTTGCATTAAACACTGGTAGTCTTAGGGTGGTATGAAGTAAATATTATGATTTAAAACAACACAAATGATTTCGTTTTTACTTGAATTTTTAATTTATTATTTATTATTGTTTTGTGTATTGAAGGTGTGTGCTGTTGTAATATAATTCCTCTTTGTGCTTTTTGTTTGTTTTTGTATTGTTAATTTGCACATTTTTTGCGTGTGTTTTGTGTAAAAATAAATGGCAAACATAAATATAAACAAAAATACGCTGTTTTAAAAAAATTCTGATATATGGTACTACTATTTTTCAAAATAATTGCTTAATCAGAAAGATGCAATTCAATACCACAGAAACTTTAACAAAAATATTGAGGACTGACTTTATTATGCAAGGTGCCATACCCGTCAGAGCCAGAGAAACAATTTCGGCCTTTCACACAAGACGCATATGATGAGTACGGAGTAGAGTGTATGGAGCAGTGAGGGACCTATGAGTAGTATTGCGACAGCGCCACAGTAATTTTGTATGGGACGCTGGGGAATGTATGGAACAGAACCGGACACCAAAGAACCGTTTTTATCATAAATTTTCTCGAAAATGCATTGTTAAGTTAGACAATACGCTCCTTTAAGGTGATCAGTTATTTCCGAAACGTATGTATAACTTTATACAGGCTGACTGAAATATCAGTTTTCAAATGTGGCTTGTCTGAAATCTATAAATGTTGGGCCAGCAAGTAGCGAAGAGGTAACCGTTACAATATTGGATGCACTCCTCGCAAACTTAGTGATATCGTTGCTAAACTATTCCCAGAAATATGTTCAAAAACTCGTAAGTACATACCCGCCTCTATCAGATCTCCGGAAAATACGTGGTGGCCGTCGGCGTAATCGTAATGGGAGGGCGCAAAACGGCTGTCCAGTTTGTGGACAAGGAAAAACCCTTGCATAGTTACCCCCTTCCTTCGGATGATGAAGGAAAAGCTATGAGGCCCGTGTATCATGACGAGACTTGGATGTTAAAGCACTGTTACTGGGGAATTCCCTCAGTTTGATAACATTTTTGGCACTACATCCCTTGGAAGACTTTGCAACCCCTCGCGATAAGTTTCCGCAAGTTTATGTTATCTGTGGTAGTTCTGGTACCTATCGGCCTTAGGGCTGTTGACGGCCACCTTAGGTGGTGTGGCGATAGCGTGGCGTTTTTTGACCATCAGAGCAAGCGCTATGTTCACGCTCAACCAGGGCGCTTGCGCTGATGGCCGAAAACAGCCGCGCCGTCGCCCTACTTTCACTACGGCACCTAAGTGGCCGATATTCTTTAGCTGCTGGGCCATCTTAATCATGGGCTCTTGATTTCCGAAGCGTAGGATGGATCTGTGTAGAGTTGATTGACCTCTGCATGCATTCCAAATATTAAGAGACCATAATCTTTTTTAACAAAACCCCAATAAACATTGAGTCGGAACTCTATTGCTCCACAGAAACATTTAAAACACGACATCATGGTGTTCTTCAAGTTTAGACGAGACTGACGAGACTTGGATGTTAAAGCACTGTTACTGGGGTTACCAGCGGCGGCTCGTGATCTAGACAAATGGGGGTTGCAACTTTCAGGTACCTACCCTGTTATAATCCCTGTTATTGTTTAGTACTATACACGGTGTCCCACCTTTTTCCCGCAGAACTTTTTTTCAGATAGTAAATGTTCATACTGAATAAAATGTTTCAAATGGATTTATAAGTTTTTCAATTCATTAAAAAGTTACAGCCGTTTGAAATATTAACAAATCGATATTTTAAACGGCTCTAACTTCTTAATTCAGTCGGTTAAATGATTTAAATCTGTAATACCTGTTTTGGTCCACCGGTCATCGGCTCCAAACAATAGACAAGGAAATAAAATAAACATTTTTGACGTCTCACCCAGAAATCCACTCATTTTTGCTGTAAACATCAGCATTAAATGTTCTTGTAAATGACCGAGATTTGGTCGATACGCATTGTTTTCTCACCAAATTAGGGGTAGGCCTCCCAAGCATTTTTATTTCGCTTTTATCGACGAAATGTAGGCTGCTAAATGATTGGGCTAATAAACACTGCACTGAATTCATTTTATGCTTTAAATTTCGTGTAGTAAGCGCTTCGCGACTCCATAGCGTACGAGTGTCAACTGTCTACAACCTGCAATGCAATAATGCACGTCGCCAGTCGCGTAAGCATGACGTCGCTTCGCTTCTAGACACCACTGGGAGCGTGGTCGAGTAGTTCTGGTGTACTGGATACTTGCAACCATTTCAAAGTAAACGAACCAATCGACGCGGCGAAATTGGCTCGCTCGCGGGCTATAATTCAGGCGTCGGTAGCGGTGGTCGACGGTTGCGGCCTTGCTGCGGCCCTAGGCCCTAGGCACTAGGCACTTGGCACATTGAATAGTGAGATCCCTCTGTAGTTCGAGCAAATTAATTTAATAGAAAGACTTCTTTTAACGATTTTGTGTGTCTGTATCGACAAATCTATTGATCGGCTGCTACACTGCACATGTTAGGTCATACATTTTCTGACAGCCCTAGGTCCTTTCTCACTAGACCAGAGTCCAGAGCCACCTTAAAGTAGTCCGCCCAACCACTCCTCTCTTAGCCTACGTTTAGATCGGTGGTAACCGCGCGGATATCCGCGCGGTTCCTTTGTCGACAGCAGGGGACGGTCGATGCCGACAAAGATGCGCGGTTTACGCTGAATTAAACGTAGGCTCATCCTTCTGTACGTTTTCCTTATGTCTCTGGTCACTGCCATTCCTTATATTTGTTTCTTCTCCTACTATCTCTTCTTTCATTGTAGAGCATTGTCTTTTTGTCATGATTTCTGTTGTCTAAGGCTTCCACACAACCCTGGTGAGACCGTCTCCGATGGTGTTGGTGGAATACCACTGCTTCTTCAGGGGCAAGTAGGTGATTGGCCTACGTTTCGAACTTTTATATTCTTGTGTTCACATAAGCCACGTTCGAAAACTGAGCCCTTGAATTGTTAACTATAATAGTGTATCAAATTGAAAACGTCTTTACTCTACAGATAGAGGTTAGGTTTTTTTAACACTTTTGCAATGAATTCAAAAGTCATAACCAAGATTTCCTATAAAACAAAAAATTTCATGCGATGATGCTAAAACATTATTTTGCTTTTATTTGACATCCCAAACTTATTTTGTGTTCTGCTTCTAGATACTACAACATCTGGGGGTTGGAGACTTATTTACGGAAAAAGCGAACTTCACGACGTTTACCAATGACAAAGTGACGCTTGGGGGTGCTTTGCACAAAGCGAAAATCGAAGTGAATGAACTGGGAACTGAAGCTGCTGCAGCTACGGTCCTTTTCACGTTTAGATCGAGTCGACCAATCGAGCCTGCTGAGTTCAAGTGCAACCATCCATTTATCTACGTGATATACGATAAGTCGCTGGACTCTATTGTTTTCATGGGAGTGTTCAGAAGACCTTACTGAGCTTAGACTGACGTTTCAAGTCGTTTAAAGAGTTTATTATTAACAACGGTTGTTCAAGAAAATTTACAAAAATACTTTCGCAACAATTCATGAAAACAAGAACGTGATTTTCTTTTTTTAAATCGAGTGCACTTCATAACAATTCATATGAAGACACTTGTTTTGATCTTCATGGTTTGCTGGGCCGTTTTTGAATGCCTTTACCATTACTGTAATTGTTAAGTAATATTTATTAGCGTATTATTTTGTGTAACTTTACGCCTGTGTTAGTTTTATTGTTTGTGCGACGTCTTGTTACCAATACAATCGGGTTGACATTGTATCACGAAAATTGACGGAAATATATATACATAGTACAATTTTTACAATGGTTTTTTTTCCTGGGTTGGTTTAGCAAAATGGTTGTTATTTATTTCCTCTTTCCCTTTTAACCAATCAACCACCCTCAGGTAAAATTTTGCAGTGTGACTGGCACGCTTTGATGAGACCAACTCTGGTAAGATATAGCTACGTCCTGGGCATTTTCTGTGTCCTTTGATAAAAGGTAAGAAACACCAGCAGGGTATTAATCAGAATTTGGTTAGTGCTGTCATAAGCTTTAGATGAATCCGGTAAGTTATCTAGAGCCCATCAGTTAGTACATTCTTGTTTACCTGTTTCTGCCAACTGGCTTTGCAGGAACTCCTAGTTCTCCTTACTTATTAAGCATCAGTTATCTGTCATTCTATCGATCTTTTAAATAAACAGATCAGGTTGCGTCTCGTGCGCCTAATATTTACGCTCAACTCACTGCAGCCGGCACAACTTCTCATTTAACGGGCTAAAATAGCGCAAGATATCTGACAGATCTGTCACATAACTATTGACGACTTTGTAGGTAGGTGAAAATACCAACCTTTAGGGGTCAGAACACTTTAAATATCGCAAACGCTCCTTTTTACGTCTATTAACGTAATTTGCGCACATATGAAAGATTCCAAAATGTTTGGGATATAAAATTGAATGTTAACTACACACAGAAAAGTGATCTCTCGAACGAAGAGAGAATTACTTGGCTGAAGTAGTTGGTAGGTTCGTATATACGCGAGAGATTATTGACTTCAACCAAGAAATTTTATTTCTTGGAATAATTACTAGATTTAAGAAAGTGGTTACTCTGGTGAAGTAAGTAAACAGTCTTGAATGAAGTGTATATTTTTATTCCCGGTAAATATTTTTAGCTACTTAATGTAAAAATTTTAAAGATTTGGCACAAATACGTTTTCTATTGCTAATTAACAAGATAGGTATGTTATATTTACTTACTCGTTCTAAACTGTTGCGTGCGTTACATCAAACTATTCCGTGTTGAAACGTTTATTGTACACTATAAATCACAATACACATCCCCAATAAATCACAAGGCACATCCCCTACGGGTAGTTCGTTCGTTCGTTGTTGTTTTGCGTACTCGGTTAGGCTCCTCGGCGCCAGCACCACGCGCGGGCGCGCGAGCCTTGACAAAATCACGGTGCGCATATTTATTCCAGAGAAAGGGATTTCTTGAAAGAAGTGAGAATCACTTCAGTTAAATAATTGGTGGGTTTTTATTCAGTAAACAATACTTACTTATATTAAAGTCTTATATTTTCTTGGATCAAGTAACTACGCACTTGGATGGATTTACTATTACTTCGTTGGAGAAATTAACATTTTTGGGACGAAAATTTCAATTACTTCTTTCAATACAATATTGGTTCTTATAAAGAAAGAATTTATTTGTTGACAGCATTTATCTGAGAAATTATTTTACGTATATCGAGTATGTGGCATTTCTTGTATATACCTAACTTTCTACATCCAAGTAAATATGCATATAGTAAATAAATTCAAGAAATTATGTTTTATCGTTCCAAATAATCACTTTTCTGTGTGTAGTTTGCCAATAAGACCCTGCCCTGCCTTTGTTCTATGTATAAAATTATCGATAGTTTAAACAGAGCTTAAAAGCGCCATACTTTACTGATGGCAGGCTTCACACCCAGAATTCCAGTAAGAGTTCTTTAACGTGCATGTCTTATCATCAGAGCCCGCGCGAGGCGGGTTCAGCACGTTTCCCTGAACCCGGTCACGCTCTTTAGCTGGCCCTGCAAATATAAAAAAAACAGTTTCCAATGAATGATTGGAAAAACATCGCGAAGAAAAAAAATACGTCAATAATAGAGGAATAATGAAATTTTCCATCAACAATAGTGTAATATATACAGGGTGTTAGTAAATAAGTGCGACAAAGTTCAGGGGGTGATTCTGCATGAAAAATAATGACAGTTTGCTATATAAAAGTATGTCCGCAAATGCTGCGTTTTCTGAGATACGGGGTGTTAGAGTTTTTCTTAAAAAACTGACGATTTATTTGTAGCTCTGAAACCGGCCGAGATATTCAAATGGTGGGTTTTAAGAGGTTGTTATTGGGCACTTTTTGACATGCAATTAAGATGTAATGTTCATCATTGGCGCGCATACGGGTAATGATATCTCCACAGGGATATTTCAAATTAAAAATCATTTTCGAATTCCTCGTTCAATTTGTGACAAAAAAATCTCTCTCTGCAAGTATTTCTCGTTATACGAGAGAGCATGACGCTGGCCGCCACAGACGTGGTGAACGACGCGACGAAAGGCGTCAACCTAATCACCCTGCAATACAGCCTTGCCGCCAATAACCGGCAATTAGCTTCCGGGAGGCTTTGACTAGTTACCTCCGGGTGGCCATCATTGACGGCCGCAATCTCCTTGGTAAGATCAAGCAAGCGGACGGCAAGGAAGTACAGAGGGAGCTCTTTAGACTTCTTTGGGAAGAACTGAGCGTTAGGCCCTCTGGATCAAACGAACCCCAGATCACTTTCCGATCTTGGAGCTTCAAGGGAGAGAAGCTCAGGGTCACATGTGGCGATGACCAGTCCATTGCATGGCTGAAGGACAAAATAACGAAGCTAGTTTGCGCCAAGGACGCACAGCTTCGCGTTATCAGGGAGGACGAGCTTCCGAGGGTGCCCAGAGTACACATCTGGATACCCTCATCGCTTCTGCTGCACCCAGAGGTCAAGCCCTCCAGCGACAGACTAATCAACATCCTGGCTGGTCAGAATAGACACCTGGACATCCACAGCTGGCGCCTTTTCAATTTCGAGGAGGTTTTGGCGATGCGGGATTCGTTCCCGCATTTGGTGCAACCCAGAAGGACGCCAATTGGCTCCGCACAAACGGATCCATTGTTAACATGTTCTTCGGAACGATTATGGTCCGCGTCAGTAGGTGGCAAGACCTGGAACAGGAGCTCACCACCGAGAAACCAACGACGGCAACATTGAGGGCTTCTACGGCAACTACAGCACCATCGACTGTGACGGCGCCAGTAACTGCTCCGGCACCTTTTGTCGTGGAATCTGCACCATCAGTGGCCAGGTCGGAGGAGATGGACATCTCCCAGCCAGGAACAGGTTTCAGAGGCTTCACGGAGATGAAGACGCTGAAAGTACCATCCTCGCCGGATTCTTGTGTGTCGGACTCCATTCTCGACACACCCCCGAGCAAAACGACAGCCACTGTCGACCCACCTTCTCCCCCTCATTGCAATGAGCAGCCAGGAACCAGCAACAGCGCTATGGACAACAACACCATCAGGGTAGTACAATGCAATCTGCATCGCAGATCTGCAACAATCTGCAACAAGATAGCAACGGTAACTCTTTGCCGGCATGTGATGAAGAACATTATAGCTCTGATTCAAGAGCCATGGACCTCTGGGTCCAGGGTACTTGGTCTCAGTAATCTAATCGGTACTGTTTTTAGCAACGCCGGTGACAGCAGACCTAGGACCGCAATTTTTGTGCCCAGGAATCACATCATGCCTACCTCTTGCCTCAATGCTCGAACAGGGACGTTACTGCAGTGAGGGTACAATGGATCCTTAAAGGGAGAACACAAGAGATCACCATGGCAGCTGCCTACCTCCCTGGGGAGGATAGACCCCCATCGCAGGAGCTGAAGGCGTTAGTCGACACCTGCAACGGTAGGAAATGGCAGCTGATCATTGGATGCGACTCCAACGCACACTCCACGGCGTGGGGCAGCAAGGACAACATTAGGGGTAAGTTACTGCTTGAATTTATTACTAGCAGCTATTTAGATATGCTAAATCGGGGGACGGAACCGACATTCGTCAACGCACGCTGTCAGACCGTCATTGACATTACGTTAGCCACCTTAGGTATCTCGCAACAAATCACCAACTGGCGTGTCTCAGAGGAAGTTTCCCTGTCAGACAACAGATGGATTACCTTCGATCTTGGTCGTCACGAGACTAGGAAAAGATTGGGACGAGATGCCAAAGGACGAACATCACCGCCTTCTGCGAAAATCTTTCTGGTGAGTTGCAATATGTGAACATCTCACGCCCTCGTAACATCGGAGACCTGGACAATTGCTCGTCTGTCTTAAGCAACGCTCTGATGAAATCGTACAAAAAGGCCTGTCCCCTGAGGAAAGAACTAGAGCTGGGACGCACCACCCCCTGGTGATGTTCCGAGCTCGAACGACTCAAGGTGAATACCAAAAGGGTTTTCAATAAGGCACACCGCTCTAAAACTGACCTGGACTGGGCCGATTACAGAAGCAAGCGTTCCGAGTTCAGGAAACTAATCAGGCAAAGGCAGAGGGTTACCTGGTGCAGCTTCCGCGAAAGCGTGGAATGCGTCGCCGATGACTTTCGCTTGAAAGCAATACTGTCAAAAGACCCGAGATAGGAAGTAGGTATCTTGAGGAGGTCTGATGGTTCTTTTACCAGCAACATCAAGGAGAGCTTAAAACTGCTAATGTGTATTCACTTTCCAGACTTCTCCACGGCTCTGGCTACCACCATTGCAGAACAAAACAGCGCGGCCTCCGAGGCCGATTGGCTCACAGCCAGTCGTATTGGAGACAGCGCCAGACTAAGGTGGGCCATTCAGAGTTTCTCATCCTTCAAGTCTCCAGGACCAGATGATATCTTTCCAGCCCTGCTACAGTGGGGACTTGAAACGATGGAACCACATCTGATGGAGATCACACAAGCGTGTCTAGCGCTGCGTTATGTCCCAAAACGTTGGCGTGAAGTTGCAGTCACCTTCATACCTAAGCCCGGAAGACAGGACTACTCGGTACCAAAGGCTTTCAGGCCTATTAGTATCTCCTCCTTTTTTTGTGAAGACTATTGAAAGACTTTGCGTTAGATATATCAGGGACACAGCACTCTCAACAAGACCACTGCACCCAAACCAACATGCCTACACACAACGTAGATCCACTTATACTGCACTATACAGTGTGATAAATCACATACGCTCCTCAATTGATAACGGGGAATCCACCTTGGGTGTATTCATCGACATTGAGGGAGCCTTCGATAAAACCACCTTCCGTTGCATTCAGGAGGCTCTGGCAGAGCGTGGCGTGGCGCTTGCCGTTAAGGGCTGGATCCAAGCCATGCTCTCGCAAAGAATATTGAGCCTCAAGGCGTGCAACGCTACACTGAAGGGAAGAGTTGCTGGTGGCTGTCCACAGGGAGGAGTGCTGTCACCACTTTTGTGGAACCTTACCCTTGACAGCCTGCTTCTAGAATTAAATAGCCAAAGATTCGAGACCATCGGTTACGCTGATGACCTTGTTATACTCATCAGCGGAAAATTCCACAATACACTTGCGGAAAGAATGCAAGTGGCGCTCAAACACGTCGAGGACTGCTGCAAAGCTTACTCGCTTTCTGTTAACCCAGCCAAGACTGAAATGATACTCTTCACTAGTAAGAGAAAACACGGCAATTTCACACCACCCAACTTCTGCAATAGCGAACTCAAACTGTCTGAAGAGGTCAAGTATTTCGGTGTGACCTTCGACAGGAAATTAAGCTGGAAAACACATCTTGTACAAAGACTGAAAAGGGCAAGAATGGCTTTCGGTGTGTCGTAGAGCCGTGGGGAAAACCTGCAGTCTCTCACCACAGATCACACTGTGGATATACACTGCCGTTATTCGTCCTATGCTCACTTACGGGGCGGTTGCGTGGTGATCTAGAGTCAAGCTGGCCACAACCAAAACCAAACTGGCACAAATACAAAGACTTGCTTGCCTCGGCACAACCGGGGCAATGAGCACAACCCCAACCGCTGCGCTGGAGTATATGTTGTACTTGCCACCAGTTCACTTCTTCATTGAAGAGGTGGCCCTGAAAACACTATTCAGGCTTCGCACGGTGGGCTACACAAAAGCAGGCGACAAGGGCGGCAAGTGGGGCAGTCTATGGAGTAGTGCAGCGAAGGATCTGCCGCTTCTCGACTACCGCACGGACTATATGCCACCTTGTTTCATCTTCAACAAACCTTACCTTCCCAAGGACATACCGCAGGAGAAGGGTACGAGCCTGAAGATCTATACAGACGGCTCCAAGAAAGACAGTGGAACTGGTGCTGGGATTTCTCTCATGACTACCAGCTACGACAGTCCACCCCCCCTAGGCAAGTATCTTTCTGTAACGCAGGCGGAACTTTATGCCATAGAAACTGCCGCGGAGTATATCATCAGCTCCGACAAGACTGGCAGGAACGTAACGATCTACACAGACAGCAGACAATCCATACTCTCATTAAGTCGTTGCAGGTTTACCTCCGACTTAGTCTTGGACTGTCATAACACCGTTGTGGAGGCGTCCAGACACAACACTGTCAACCTCACATGGATAAAAGGGCATTCTGAGGATAAGGGCAATCGGCACGCTGGTAAACTAGCCCGAAGAGCTGCCAATGGACCGGTAAGCTCGCCGGAACCCTTCCTACTACCCACTAATAACCTTCTGCTAAAATCACTGAAGGAGCTCACCCACAAGAAATTCATTCGACAGTGGGAGAATCTACCTGGCTGTCAGCAAGCTAGGGAAGGGCTCTCCCTTCCCTCCAGCACCACTGCTAGGAAATTTACACAGCTGCCCAGAAGCAAGCTACGTTTAGTTACGGGTATTCTTACGGGTCACTGTGGTTTACGGAAGCATCTTCATGTGATGCATCTGGCTGAAACGTCTATATGCCGAGCTTGTGAGCTAGAGGATAAGACGGTAAAACACATTTTATGTGAATGTCCAGACCTGGTCGAATACAGGGAACGCTTGCTGGGGGATCCATGGCCGACCATGGACGGAATCAGGAACGCACCTCTGAGCTGCGTCCTAGCCTTCGTTAACAACCTAGGCTGGTTGACATACCTGGAGTGAGCGCAGGGGGAGGCACAAGGGGCCCAATGGGGCCTGTGTACTACGAGGATTATCCTTGACCTCCAACACCGTACATACCTACATAGCTAAAATAATATTTGATTAGGAATTTAGTAAATAAATGAAATTAACGAATGTGTACTGGCATAATAACCTGGAACTTCTGTTGAACGTGTAGAAATGGACTTGAATATATAGAAAATTGGTAATGTGACTAAAAATTGGTCTATACTTTATGCCCATGAGTACATTCTTCATGCCAATATAATAACGTAAATGCTTCAATAGATAGATACTATTAAAAATCTGGAACAGATGCTCAATGTCAACAAATTGTGCGCAAAGTGTGCTCTGTGCTTCTTTGTTTTATTAATAATCACAATTTTAAATAAAGTAAAGTTTCAAATAAATACAACTCTATAATATGTATCTACTTCCAAAAGAAATATATTCACATATGTGGTTGTGGTTGTGTCACAACCAGTTGTCTGCAAGGCGGAGACAGTTTGTCGTCCTAATAGTTCGTTTATAAGTGTTATAATGTTACCGTCGTTTGCGTTTGTGCTCTATTGTTGCTGTGTTTTGGCATGGTTTTTCCGATGATGTGTTTCTCCATGCAAACTTTTCTCTCTATATATATATATATATTTAGGATGCTACAACAAATGAATCATTTATTTGCGAGACCTTTAACTGTTAAAGCGATAAGAGCCGCACTACCTACGGATAAAAACATAGTACAGAGTTACAGAGGCGAGGATAGCGCCAATCCCGCTCAATCCTACGAGAAAGACGGCAAAACCGCTCAACGCTATCTTCAACACTGTTTGCGGTACGTTTGACAAGTTATTGATCTAATTTTATTAAGATAATATACAAATTATACATGCAATTAATCTACATACATATTCTATATCTAATAGCTCAATCATAGATTTTTTATATTGAAAATTCTCTACACATTTTCAAAACCAACATTTGCATGCCAAAAGCGCGTGACAAAAAATATTTAGGTATCTTATCTACAAATAATTTGTTTATAATATTTATAATTATTAGATATTTTCCTTTTATATTCCTACACGATCGCACTATCTACATGCTTATTTTTATTATTATCCAATAATAAACATGATGGTATGATCGAATTCAATAACAAATACATTGTTAACAGCTCGTTAAATAACAATAATAGGTATTATAACTGATATGATTAGGAATCACTTTTTTGTGAAGCCGCTGTTCAGAAAGAATTAAGGTTATCACTTTATCGCCTTGCAACTTCAAAACGTATGTTGCACAAAGTTGAATTATTTATTATAAATAATAGCACATAACGGGAATGTTTTATGATAACACCAATATCAATGATAGATAAATTGAGTTGTTCGATAGTACGCAAAAAGATAGTGACGGTCGTTCATGAAGAGCTCGGCTGATTGGGACGCTATATGTTATTGGGCGCAAAATAAATAAAAAATAAATGTGGAACCAGCAAAATTAAAAATGTGGGCTATAAATATGTAATCAGTAATCAACAACACAAATATAACGGCTGTGGTGTATAAGGCTGTGAGGATTCTGTAATACCTGGAGAAGCAATATTTCTCTATGGCCTGTAGGCCACGTAGCGATAGTTTTCAGGTAGCTACTTGATTACGCTCAAACAAATTGTGCAACATTAAATAAAACTAGGCATAGCTACTTCTACATCTATACAATTCGAACCTGTAATTTCAACCATGAAATTTTTCAAAATCCCATGCAAGTTTACGATCATTTTTTCAGTTAGCATCTGTGCAACTTTAATAAATCGTGTTGGATAAATAAATCGAATGGCTTGAGCATCACTGATTTTACATTTTGGGGAGGGGAGAGCGGGGTATAAATACGCACACGATGGGGAGTCATACGGTATAGGGATCACGGGACTGGGGCTAACCCTCTTCACTAGGGAACCTGACCAGACAGACAGACCAGGGACTCTATTCTCGTCATCTTTTTGAAGCGAATGTGAGTCTTTTTGAATGGTTAGGTGAGAGTGGGGATATCGGCGGTTGCCATGTGTTTGGAACGTATGGGCGTGGCGCGTGCGTTATTGTTCTTAGCAACAAGCAAACTTGCCATAGATACGTTCGTATGGGCGTGGCGCGTGAGTTATTGTTGTTAGCGACAAGCAAATTGGCTCATAGATACGTTCCAGAGGGAAACCGCTGATATCCCCACTCCTTCCACCTAACCATTCGAAAACACTCACATTCGCTTCAAAAAGATGACGAGAATAAGGTCCTCGCGCTCTTATCCTTCTCCCGTTTGAATTTAATACATGTAAGCATAACTTTGTAGGTTAGGTTAGCCCTAACCTTAAGCTGTCAGATCAGATAATACCTGGTTCGAAAATACGATAGATAACTTATTCTAGTCAGTTTTACTTATGTCGAAGTAATCTTCACAACAAAAAACAATTGTATTGGCCGCTATTTATTTCATTTGGATTTCTACGAGCCAACCACTTTCTTCGCAGTTTCAAATCTTGCGGAACAGCTACAAATAGTTTATCCGAAGTTTTTATTGACGTATTTCTGCATTGTGGATTTATACACCATTTATAACCCATTTTTATGTAGAAATTGTGCAAAACAATCACACAACACAATTACCAAACGGCGTCAATGCTGATGCTGACAGACCATATGGGCCGATTTGACATCTACTATAGACTGACGTCACACAACAGAAAGTATCGTTTTGGCGGGACTTTTTGTGATTCAATTTTTAACGCTGATTTTTATGAAATATTGAGGAATTAAATACGAAAAATAATGCATTTACAATGTAGAGTGAAGGAATAAACACACTAAGATGGTTTTCCAAAATAAGTCAAATACCCTATTGTATAAAAAGAATATTTATTGGAAACTCGATAAAATCGTAAAGAAATTTAAGATAAGAAAACGGATTTCTTCTTTACTTTAACCTAAATTGTTACAGTTACATTCATTAATAAATTTATGTAAAAAATACATTTTCTAAAAACTACGCTATAAAAAACATGCACAAGAATTACAAATTTTCCATATTTTGCAAAACTTCAACTCGATTGGACAACTAGGTAAAATATCGATTACAAAATTTGAACACAACAAGTTAAGATAAGCGTAGTAATAAATTTATGAAAAAAGATACTAATAAATAAACATTAAAAGTCAATTTTTTTTTAAAATATTTAAATTGTGGCAAAAATTCAAATTTTCCAAAAATGTTTATTTATTCCTTTATGCATTGTCACCGGAAATCTGTCCACAAGCAAAATTTCAGCTCGATTGGACATAGGGAAATAGGTACAATTTCAATTAGAAGATTTAAATGTAACAAACAAACAAGTGAACTAAGATACGCGTGTGTAAAAATTAAATATATTCTCCTTGTTTTAACTTGCGCGAAAAGATCAATAATATTCTCCTTGGTCTCTGGATGAAAACTGAGGAATTTTTTCTCTATTGAAAGCACTGCAATTGTTCTAAAATACGTTTTGATATGCCATCGGCAGTTTGTTAAACTACCTTCCACCAGCACGACAGGGTCGGCACGATCGGCACTGCGGGAGCGACAGTGCTCTCTCTATCCATAGTGTCCATAGCAAGCCCCGTCGCTGCCTCGCGTGCAGTGTTGCCAGGTCTGGGGACTTTTCCGCATTCTGGGGAATTTCAGTACCGTTTGGAGATTTGGGGAATCTGTTACACAACCTGGAGATTTTTTTACTTTTCTATTTAATAGAAATTTGATTTATTAGTTTTATTACAGAATTGTTCAATTTTGTTACATATATTATGATATATTTTAAATTGACTATTTGGCTCAAATTTGGAAAATAGTTTTTAATACAAAGAATGCTGATTATTCCGGGAACATATCCAAATTTGACAATATTTATTAAAAAAATTTATTGTCTTTACCTCATAGTACTGCAGCTGTGGAGCGTATTTTCAGCGCAATTATTTGAAATAAAACAAAAATGCGCAACAGGCTGAGCACGGAGACACTAAAAGGCATTATCTACTCAATAGGAAAACAAAGGGCATCCATTTTTTATATGTCGCATGATATGTTGTGTAAACATAGAACCAAAATGCGATTTTAAGGTTCTTACTTTATCTATCATACGTAGTATGACAAAGGGTTATAATTATGAAAAAAATTTTGAGATTTTAGCTGAAATATGTCTTTTTGGGGCCTCTGAACATTTTTGACCAAGGTACAAAAAATGTCTGTGTGTGTGCGTGTGTGTATGTGTGTGTATATGTGTGTACCTGTTTTTTTGTGGCGACAATTCCGGAGAAATTACTAAAGGTATCGGAACGAAACTTTATATTTAGAAGTTTCATGAGCTGAAGCGCTGAAGAGCTGAAGAGCTGAAAAACTTCTTGTTCAAAAGGGTCCTAAGGAACTGGACTACTCTGAACATTTTTCAAGGATTTTGCAAGTTAGCCGCCATTTCTGTAACTTCGTCAAAATAGTTAAATAATAAATTGAAGTAAAGGAAATTTTGTATAATTTATGTCTTTGACATTTTTTGGTAAAATTAATAGTTTACCTGCATGAGCAAATTGACTGCTCACGTGCAACATCCTATGTGCGCATGCGCAGAACAGTCAAGCGCGTCGCCGACTGGGACAACAATTGGAACTGTGAAGATCACAGTTCCATACAACGATCACATGATTTTTCTTAAACTGGGGGGGGGGTGGCTACTGACATTAAGGATTATATATTGTACAAGTATAAAGAAAAAAATAAAGGAAAAAGGACTCATTATATTAAATGTTATCCATAATATTAAGTGGCGGGTCCAACAGCTGATCGACAGAGGCTTGGCTGTTTTTGATAAGTTTAGAGAAATCAGTCGAGAATTGGTCTTTGCGTGGGATGTCGACGTTTTCGCTAAAGCTACTTTGGAACAAGATAGACTTTGATGACGTGCGGTCAACAGTATATGATCTAACGTCTTTAACGCTGTTTCAATTTATTTTTACACACGTAAGCAGGCTGTCTAGTGATTTTACAGCCTTACCAACATAACATGGTAGATCTAAAAATTACTGTGATAAATTGTTGACATAACCGTGACATAACCTATGTGGAGTATGTGAGATATTTATCATATATTTATATGATAAATAACTTCAACATTTGTCTACGGTTTATGAAGTGATATATGCAAAAACACGTACTATGAATACACGCACACGTACTGAATATGTGGAATATTTGAAAGTGTATTGAGATTATGCGCCCATATACATTTATACCTCCTAAAAAACAAACCCCGTACCAATAACTTTGGTCACAGATTACTTACTCTTGGTACGATAGATTATGCACTCATTTCTCAGCCGATAATACACTTATGCCTAGCTACTGAAAAACAAATACATATCGACCCATGCAACGTAGACTATCGTAACTAACAAACTAAATGTAGTTATTATAGTCTTTGTTGCACGGGTCGATATTACATACGTATGTACATCCACAGCACAGGGATCTGATGACGTATAAGAAAAACAAAATAGTTAATAAGTTATTCTTTATTTACCAATTTGTAATTCATATATGATTTATAAAAGACAAATAGACAACATAAGCTTTATTAATTTTATATTATAATATCAAAATCACAAAAATGTTGATCCTCGCTATCATGAGACCACACGCGTACGGGTCGTAATGCTTGTTCGGTTCTTCGGGGCTAATTGCAATACTATCTGCGGTTTGTTGTGTTAAACGTAATCCTCCATACACTTTGCACTTGAGAAGAAAAACATCTGGAGTCAGTGGTTGATAAGTCGACTATGTCCCATTATACATTTCTCATATAGTAATGTTATAGACGTCTTCCAGTAATATTACCAAAAAATTTGATAAAAAATCGGTAATCTTCAGCATACCTCGATAATTTTATTGTCAGTTCATGGAAATTATGAAAATTAGTAATCACATCTCTTGTCTAGAAATCCTCTTCGATCAACAAAATAATACGTAAGGATTTTGATTCCTCGTAATGTGATTTGAATCCAATTACAAAACCCGTAATGATCTTCTGCATCATACCATACTTGGAGCTTGAATTCTCTGGTAGTAGAATGGATAAAACAGCACTGTTTATATGTATATTCTGCTAACTAACGTATCAATTGAAAAGGAAATTTTAAAAAACAATAGTATACTTCTTTAGGCACAAACCTGATTGATGTCTGATATAATAGTAGAATTTTTATGTAATCTCCTAATTTCGATTAGAATACTTCTTTGTGCAGTGTCCCCAAGTTTTCTACATTTTCAGATTATATCGGATTTGTAGGTTAGAACGAACTCTCGAAATCTGTCCCAGTAAATATAAATGTGAATTTTAGCGAGTAACAGCCTTTTTTGTGGTATATGGTAGATAGAGATAGACCCATTACTATTATCTTCGTCTAATGACGACTAGTTCTCGAGAACATCGTAGATGGACACACTGTTCAGACTCGAACATGGATGGAAAAATTGGGAAAATACGACGCCGATTCGTCAAAGGTGTGGCTTTATTTCTTTTCATTTATTGAATTTTTTTCAAATTGTACATTGACATAAAGTGGAACTACTGCGGCGCGTCGCAAAAATACATAATTGAATTGTTATTCCTGAAATCAGGATATCACCCGTCCTCCAATTATATGTCTATCTTTGAGCAGCAATTGTTTAAAATTGGGCATGGGTATAATAAATATGGAGATGTGGCCCACTAGAATAGTTAATTCAGATTGTTGTAATCTTATAAGATGCTATCATTATTCAATAATTAACCCACAGGAGCATTGAACTGTTTGAATAATTGGACCAATAGGGGACCACCAGAGCTGAGCAGAACAGACCTGAAGTTAGGCTGAACCAGCCTCTTAAGTGCAAATAATAGGGGGTGCTGCAGTTTCACAGCAGTGTTGCCAGATTGGGGGATTTTGGTTACATTATTTTACCCCCAAAACATCCTCCAAGGTACTACTTTTGGGGGGAAACCCCCCAAAAGTGGGGGGAAAACCCCCAATCTGGCAACGCTGTATTCACAGTGCCTATAAGCGAGCCGCCACTGGTCAGGTTACATATTCCATAACCATTCTACCTTAAATCAATGCCCGATAGGTTGCCTAACTTACGGTATAAAATCACTTCGGTAAAAGCGAAATCACATTATTATCGGTATCAATTCTTAAGTTACAAGTATTGTTCGCTTTTTTGATAGATCATTTCCTGCAGTTTCACAGTGCCTATACGCGAGCCGCCACTGGTCAGGTTACATATTCCATAACTATTCTACCTTAAATCAATGCCCGATAGGTTGCCTAACTTACGGTATAAAATCACTTCGGTAAAAGCGAAATGACATTATTATCGGTGTCAATTCTTAAGTTACAAGTATTGTTCGCTTTTTTAATAGATAATTTCCTTTGTACATCTCTTCCTGTAAGTTATCTCCTTGTTCACAACTTTCGCAGTCTGAAAGTCAAATGTATGCTTATTTGTCAATGCATGTAGTGCAAGGGCGGTTTTCCCCTTATCCTTATTATTATCTTTGCATTCATTTTCATGTTGTTTCACTCAATTCTTCAATAGCTGATTTGTCTGTCCTACGTAAATTATATTACAATTCTTACAAACGACCCTATAGACTAATCCACTCATATTATCTTTTTAATCAGATCTTTCATAAATCATATTTGAATAAAGATTTCCTAGGTGTACCTAACTATTTTCACAGGGTTACTTTTGAATATGGGGATCAGTTTGTTTGTTAGTCCTGGTATATTGGGTAGTTTCATGTATTTTACATCTACTCTATTATCACTATTGTTGTCGTGCTGTTTTTATTATTTCTAGTTCTAGTACTATTTTCATTATAAAGTACCGTGTGTATTAGACCTTTCGGGAAAATACATTTAATAAAATATTCATCTATTATTTGAAAATCCTTTTTTTGGAATTCGGGTTCTGACAGATGAACAGCTTTATGTTTTAAGTTTTTTATTGTAGCTATTCTTTGTGTTATTGGGTGTTCAGAATAGAAAATCACAAATCTATTAGAATTAATTTTCTTTTGGAACAGTTAATTTTCAGATATATTGTTGATATCCCTTATAATAGTCACATCTAGAAATTAAAGTTTGTTATTATTTTCTACTTCAGCCGTGAACTTAATGAGAGGATTGATAGAGTTCAAAACTGAAATAACGTTGGTCAATTGTTCTTCTGGAATAGCGGTGACTATATCATCAACATCAACATTTTCAAATCTTGAAGCGTCAGAGTGGTGTGGGGTTCCAGCTGATGCCACTCTTTACTTATTACCTCTACTACAAGTTCGAACGGGACATTAGTAAAAAGACTTGAAACATCCAGAGACACTAATTTATAATTTAGTAATTAGTAATTTATAATTATTAGTAGCTACCGTTACGGTCCTAATCCTATCTACAAGTTCAAATGAATTTCCGGTAATCGCCAATTTCTTCATAGAATTCTTTGAAGAAGAAGCCATAAGGTCAAATACTGACAAACCCAAGCATTGGGTCAGATATATCGATGATACCTTTGTGGTTTGGCCACACGGTAGAGGTAAGCTTCTAACGAGTTCTTTAACCACCTGAACAATGTTAGTCCTTCCATTAAATTCACGATGGAAATAGAATAGGATAATCAGCTGCCATTCGTGGATGTGCTGGTAGACAGAACGTCAACGGGTAGGCTTGGACGTACAGTCTACCGTAACAAGACACATACCGATCGGTACTTGAACGCCAAATCACACCACCACCCCCAACCCAACAGAAAAAAAGTGTTATAAACAAGCTGTTCAACAGAGCCGACAAGGTATGCGACTGCAGCACCTTGGACGACGAACGGAAACACTTAGAGTGGGCCCTACGTCAGAATGGATACACCAAGTCTGACATACGCGGTGTTACACTAAGAAAACCGCAAGTCTCAGAGGAACCGCAATAGTCAAAGGGGTTCGCTTGCTTACCATACATAAGTGAGGTATCAGAAAGAACTGGTAGATTACTGAAGAAACCTGGTATCACGGTAAGGTATAGAGCACCAGCTAAGGTAAATGATCTTTTGCCTAACCCTAAGGACACACCACTCCTGAAGAACGAAGATGTATACAAGATAACATGTGAGTGTGGAACATGTTATGTAGGACAGACAAGACGAAGCATCGAATGTCGAGTCAAGGAGCACAGTAGAGACACCCGGCTAGGCAAGATTAATCAGTCCGCTGTTGCTCAACCCTGCGACGAGTCGGGACACACAATGGATTTCGATGACGTGAAGATGTTGGCAAGGGTGGGTAATTATCATCGAAGGCTTATTAGAGAAGCCATCGAAATTTACAAACATCCTGACATCATTCGCGAGGGCGGCACTGACATTAGTAGGGTCTGGAAATCGGTCCTAAACCGGTCAGGTGGAAAAGCACATTGGAGCGGCAGCTCTAGATGTGCGCAGTGAGGTGTAGTTAAATTTAGGTATATAAGGGAGATTTCTTTGGTAGGTCTTCAGTATTCAGTTAGCTCTGAAGAAGCGAACAACATGGTTCGCGAAACGTCAGCATTTGCAAATCTTGACACACGGCATAACCTGGCAGCAGTTTCTTTTATAAATGATTCTGGCCGTGAAAGCCTATAAGAATACTGTAATTGCTATTTAGATTTTAGAGAAAGGTGCGACTTAACGACAAGATTGTAGGTATCGCGACTAGACAAGCCAGCAAAAAAAATAATCCATGCGTACCCAGAGTGCGAAAAGTTGTCAATAATCTAAACTAAAGATGTGAAAAAAACGTGCAAAAAATGTTGGCAACATATGTATTGGAAACATTGTGTTACCCGGTTGATCAATGATCACACCTTTATTCCAATCGTCACACCTTATTCACACCTACCCAAAGTTTATTCGCACTTTAAAACTAAAATAAAATAATACGAAACTAGGAAAATGTCGGCCATGCCCAGTGGCGTAGCTACAATTCAGCGCCCTGGATAAGAAAATCTGTGCGCCCCCTTCGGAAGAGGTCTGGCATTTTTAAACATTTAATTTAATGTATCCCACTTTCAATTCCAGATTGAACCAAAAACGGAGTTTTTATATACAAAATCCTTGAGAAATTTAGTTTAGGGGTTAATGACAATAAGAAACAATTACTGAACTGGCTGTTTTTGATTTCTAACTAATTAAACTAACGCGAATATTCTTCAGATGACAATAGTGTTATATATAAACACTGGCATCGTATTTTATGTAATTTATTTTATGGAACATAGTTACACTAGTTTTGGTTTAAACCAAAACGTAAACACCAGGGTAGGTATATTACATAAGCAATTTCTTAATCTTCTGAAGGACTATCTCGCGAATGGTCAAGTTTTAATTGCACGCTATTGTGGTTTTATTATTAAATATGATCCTCAATCATGTTATCAAATACTTGGGTCGCGGAATGGATCGTCCAGCATATAAATACGTTATACCTGCTTTTGACGTATTTTCAGACGCATAACTTGTATACACATTTTATGTAGAGAATTAAAAGGTTTCCTAAAAAAATCCATTGTCGTCCGATCAATAAAAAAATCCAATTCGGTCATTTTTGACTGTGAATACACGTTATTTTATACGTTATTTCTAGCCCAATCATAGGCGTATTTAAAATCCAGTTGGGTTTGAACTTTTCCGAAGTGAATAGCTTCATTTGTTTAACTTCACTGGGCTAACACGCAATAGTCTACTATTCCCGAATTTTCAGTTGGCAAGCTTGCATTTAGAGCTTGTGGCGATATTTTGCGTGTGCTGTAATGTAAATAATAAAATTTTCTTGTCTATAATTTCTTCTTTTTTTCGTTTCTTCTAGTTATTAATCTCAATATTAAAAAAATTCTAATGTTTACAAAGTTACAGCCGCAATATACAAACGCAATAAAATAAAATTACTATTAAAGTAATAAAATAACTTACAACCTTGAAAACATTCTAGCAGTCTGGTGAAGGTTGGTTGTGGTGCCATCGCACGCTTTTCTAACCCCATTCATAAAAAAATGTCTTAATTTCTTTCTTAAAGAGTTTTTTTATTTTCATCAAATTTATTTGGAAGAAAACGTTTCAGCCAATTGAAACTTTTACATACCACTAAAATTTTTAATTGGCAATTGCTTTCTTTTAAAATAAGTAACAGTACGTGTTTCAAGTGAACAAGAAAATACTGAAAACAACTTACATACTTATAAGTTTAAAATTAACACACTAATTTAGTCAAATAATAGCCATTTAAAAGTCATAACAATCATTTAAACTGAACAATACACTACAATAGTACCTACACTCAATAACTAAATAAATATGAAGTGCGCTTGCTTAAAAAAACGAACATTTACATAACTTAAATGTACATAGAGTTATATATGTATAAATACACCACACCAATCTATTAATCAAAATTATGATAATTAAGACAAAACACAACAAATTTAGGTCCTTAAGTTTTATTTAGAAAATCTGTCCAATAGAAATATTTTTTTATTATTTTTTTTACACCACTATGCCTTTCAATTTTGCGCTCCTCGACTAGTGCGCCTGGAGCAGTTTGCTCCCACTGCTCCCCGTAGCTACGCCCCTGGTCATGCCCTATTTCTATGCAAGTCGTAAAAATAAGTACGTCGCCGCCGTGCAATATTTATTTACGCAAGCACGCTTAAAATAACGCTAAAAATAGAACAGATAATACATGACAGAGATGCGTTATCAGTCCCATATCCAAAATTACAAAAACCTTTAGTAAACACAATGCTACTGTTGCTACAAGAGGGACACGCAACATTAATTCTTATGAGTCTTATGACAACTCAATTCCCTCTTAAAATTTTTTTTATCAATCATTTTTTTTTTGACTGGCCCGTGAACAAGTCAGGGCAATGAAATATTCTTTCTTCGTTACGAATTAAAACGTTAAACACGGATAATCCGCTGACGCAGCGCGCAAAGTTCGAAAGTATGCGAGCGGCACATAACTCCTACAAGTCATACACATCATCCGATCATACGATCGTGACGGAGGTGTCACGTGACATGCCGGATGCGCGCGAAACTTTCAAATAGATCGATATGCAATCTAACTCGAATGGGCGGGATTTTCCCCACAAACAAAAAAATTTAAAAACGCAGATCCTCGGATTGGAAAATAATTAAATAATTTACAAAACAGAGCGAAACGAATCGATTCACCGTAATCTGTGGTCGCTCACGTGTTGTGACGGCGTCTTGCGACGTATATATAACCATTGACAGCATTTCTATTCGAGTTCTAGTCGCAGTTTTGATGTTACGCGGTCGAGTTGTTCAGACGGCCGGTACGCATTCTTTACCCCTCCGAACTGCGTATGAAGTGAGCCCCAATCGGACGACAAGGATAGTAGGTGTGTTGCCAAAATTTAGCGACGTGTCAGTTGAGTAGAAATTTTTGTCGGTGTTAGTGCGGTTAGGTATAACAGACACGTCGGTCATGTTGGGTGAGTAACATTATTAGAACACTTTCCGTTCACAACTCACTGACCTCGCATAACGCTAACAATACCATACATCTATATCTATACATATATACAATATTGGGACACGTCAGATTCCACATTTGAGGTTATGACCGGTGTTGCAGATATACAGGAGAACGGCGACGGAAATCCGAGGATCATGTCCAGGAAAAGAACGAGAAGTCGTTCCGAGGAGACAATTAATTCGAAGATACAAACGCTTAATATGGTATGTACTTTTTATATTTCATATTTAACTGCATTACATAAGGTTCACCGGGATTGTAACAGTTCTCTAGAGTTGTTTCTAGATCTGTTAATTGTACATACTAACAACCTGTTTATTAATTTAATTATTACAATTAACATGTAGCTCTGGAGATTTTTCGAAACCTCCAATAATAGCACCAATTGCATCATATTTTGTTTAACAAAAATCTATGTATATATGTATACCTAATTTTTGCGGTTCTCTCAGATCAGATGTGCGTGCTTTTTTATCACGTAGTACGCAGAACAGGGAATTTGCTTCTTATTTCCACTTTTAATTTGCCTACATCATTAATATTACCGGTACATATAATCTTACAATGTTATTTTTGGGTTATGTAGTTGGTACGTCGTGCATATGGAAAAATGTAGCAATTTTGAAACGTGAAGTTGTGATGTGCGTTAATTCCGGAGAATAGTGAATTTCTACTGAAGGTAATGTAAATTTTATCCAGATCATACGTTTTGTTTGTAGAGAAAATTCTGCTTGTAGTATTTACACTGTAGATAGATTCTGGATTCTGGTGTGGTTCCATGGTATATTTTTACTATATTTACGATTTTTCCTGGTGATATCAAACTAAACGTTTATGATTAAATGCATTTTAAGTTGAGAATCCTTGAAAACAGTTTTGGGCAGGGTAGAACCTATAACGTAACGGTATACTAGTGCATGTCTATTAACAGTTTACCTGGGTTGAATGTGAAATGAAATCGGTTAATTCTTTCACTTCCGTTTTATAACTTTCAAATGTACAATGTGAGTTTGTCAGTACCTCCATTCAAAATTAAATACCTAAGGTCAATATGAAGAATGGATAATAACATGTTTTCCAAGATGGTATTTACTTTTATTTTAAACGCTGTTGAAATAATTTTCTGTCACAATTTAGCACGTAAATATTGACACTACTCATAAAAAGTATAACATCTCAACCTTTAAATAGAATATGTATCTTGGAATTATTATAATGACTGCATTGTTATACTAATTTTATTTCAATTGTAATATGACAAATAATTAGGTCAAATAGGGTTTTAAACAGTTCTATTATATCCACAACTACTATTTAATTATTGTCAACATTTAACTGTTATTCAATGAGGACGGACGTTACGTTACGGATGGCTGAATTTTGGCATTGATCTAGACCAGGGCTTCTCAAACTGCTTGCGCTGTCCTTCTCCCGCTCTCGGCTGTCGCATAACTGCGTTTCGCTCCAAAGGGGTACGCGTACCACAGTTTGAGAACCCCTGATCTAGACCATTCATAAGCAATTCATCGCAAATGCGAATTGCGCTTCTAAATTTATATCCTTTGAAAACTATAAATAAATGTTAGCATTTCTTAGTTATACTGGATGTATATTAATTCAGTGCAATAATTTGGAGGGGTGATGTAGCTCAATACGAGGAACAAAAAATCTTAATAAAATTTTTCAAAATGTTGCAGTTGAAAATTCCATTGCCGCTACCCACATGTTTTCATAATGTGTAGTACTCCGTCGAAAACTAGCCCGCACCTATCTGTAGCACGCGGAGCACACGAAATGCATATAAATAACGATGTATTCAATGATTTAACAGTAAACTTACCAAACATTTTAAAGAAACTGCTCAAAGTGCGCACCGTTTGCGTGCAAACACGCTTCTGCCCGGCGCCTCCAATTCGCACATAAAGAGCGGTGTTCAATGTCATCGCGCACAATTTCAGCACAATTGAAAATTCGCTCACGGAGTTCATTTTCATTGTTTACTTCAGTCTTATACACAAATCCTTTTAAATAACCTCAGAAATAAAAATCCAGAGGATTTAAGTCTGGAGAACGACTTGGCCACCGTCTTGGTCCATTAATCCCTATCCACTTTTCACCAAATGTTTCACTTAAATGTTGCATTACAATGCGGCTCTTATGTGCAGGAGCACCGTCGTGCATAAACCACATTTCATGGCGAACATCAAGCGGCACATTTTCTAACAAACCTGGTAGTGTGTTTTGTTAAAAATTCAAGTATTCTTTACCGTTAAGACGGGGCGGCAGTTCCACTGGCCCTACTAAACAATTGCCAATAATTCCGGCCCAGATATTAATGGCAAATCGGTGCTGACAATTGGTACGTCGTATAATTCGCGGATTTTCATAGGTCCAGTGGCACATGTTCCGGCTGTTAAAAATTCCGTTTCGGGTAAATGTCGCTTCATCAGTGGAAAGTACCAAATTAGGAAGTTTTCATTGGTTTGACATTGACCACGAAACCACCCACAAAAGATGACCCTCTGTAAATAATCCTGTGGGCGAAAATTTTGTACATGCGTTTCCCGATATACCCGAAGTAAGTTGTCACGTAGTGTTCTGTGCACTATTCCGTGGGAAACGCCGACGTCGAGCAATTGTTCTAGTGCTTTGTCGATCATCTTCGTGGACCATGTGCAAGACTTGTTCTTCGGTTTTTACCATATTACGATCGCGTGGACGGACTCTTCCTCCATGGTTAGGCAAATATACCCGAGCAGGACTATCCCGTTGAACCACGGAAACAAAAGTTATATTATTAGGGACGCGCCGGTTTCTAAATCGTTGCGAATAAAGTCTTTGAGCGGCCGTTGCTTTTTTTCTGCATTCACCATAAACAAGTAACATGTCCACGTACTCACCACTTGCCATTACTAAAATTGTCCATTTTGAAACACAAAACCACAATAACTACCAAGAAACCCTATGAACAGAAACAACTGCAGAGCGTAAACTAAAGCAGGCACGGGACTTCCCCTCGCTCAACTGTCAGGTGTTTCGCCACAGGCTCTAGGTCAAGTCGCTACTACCCTTTCTAAAAACATGCGGCGTCAAATTCTGAATTTTCAATAATTACTCAATACTGGTATCACTTAGAGAAAAAACGTATTTGAATTTTTTACTCCAATTATGAAGATCTATAACCCATAGAAATTATTGCACTCATTTAATATACATCCTGTATAGTATTTTAATTATTTGGTGATTCTGTGCTAAATTGCAAGTTAAATATGATTGTTTTGGGGTGCTGTAGAATTTCCTGTTATCTTGTTACGAACGACACCTACAACATAATGCCACTGTGGTTATTGTGTGTCCATCTTTTCATAACGTCATCTAAAAGTTCAAAAACACGGAATATGAATGAAGGGAGCTACAGTTGATTCTCCCAATGAATGCACTGACCATCAAGTTTTTAACCTCTGTAGGATAATCTGTACTCTAGAGTCTATGAGAAACTGTATTCAAAGGTTACCCGGTGACCCGCGGTTCATTTTAACTTCAATGTTTTTACAGTTGTCTCCCAAAAAGGCCAATTTTCTTTCATTTAATAAATAAATACATAACAAACAATACGAAAACAGAGAGAGAAGACAATCAATACCCATGACAACAATAAATGTAAGTGTGTCATTCGCAGTAAAAAGCCTCAGTCGGCTTTTTGGGTTTTTCAATTCCTAAAGAAGTTAGAGCCGTTTAAAAAACAGTTTTGCTATTGTTTCAAAGAATCAAACGGCTGTAACTTTTTAAGAAATAAAGAAAACAAATAAATCCATATGAAACTTTTGCTCAGTATGACATTTCCTATCTAGAAAAAAAGCTTTGCGGGGAAAGAAGAGGGACACCTGTTGTATTTAGAAATATGGAAATTGTCTGTAATTTGCTTGGGTAACGGAGATCCGGTAAAAGTTACTAAGAAAAGACGTTTAGATTTAAAAAAAAAACACATAAGTACATACCAAGTCTCATTGAATGATTTACAATTTTCGATTTTTATCAATTAAAGCACACATGTTTTGCACATGGTCTTGGATTAGATTTCACGCGACTTATTATGCTCCCACATATTGTAAAATACTCGAAATGCTAAAAGAAACAACAGTGTCGGGTTGAGTTCGGTTCACGTGGGACACACTATGTATACCGGGTGTTGAATAAAGGTGGTACTAAAATTTAGGGTTAGGTGGAACTCATTAGCAATTCTGATAAACATTTGTCCTAATGTGACGTTAAATAAAGAAATGTATCTATAGAAAAGCCTTCTAAAACTTCAAGAGACTGCTCAAGAATCACTACATCAATTTGGTGTCTGCAACCAATTATCGTGCCCCAAAACCCTTTTTGTTAATCGTTCCAAGTTGATAAAAATTAGTCTTCATATAAGTACATATTTTTTTTTCTTTCAGCTTATATTAACGATGTTTGTCACTTGAAAACAAAATGCTTGATTGTTATCAGCACCAACCTAATGTACATAAACTACAAAAATAAGCTAAATTTCAATTACTCAATTTTAGGCCAAGTGCGGGAGACCTAAATATTGCATTAAAGCAATATTTTTAATACTTTATTCCACACTATTGCACTATTCCACACATTTTTCAAAAAATGTTTGTCACAAAAATGAATTTCAGGATACCCAAACTTTTTGTGGTATATGAGAGTCCATACGACAACTTTTTATCAACTTAGAATTTTGATTTTCAAAAAATGTATTTTGATACAGCCTTCTTCCTCCCATATGCTTTGTCACTACCTTTTATCAACACAGATGGTTGTGGATTTTGAGCATCTGACAGGGTGATTATGACGTGACCACTTCTGTGTAATAACATTTATATTAACCCATTCCTTATCGGCCTTTCTTGCACAGCTGTAGCAATTTTAAGTGTATTATTTTAATGAAACGTTTAATACTTCAAGAACATCTGCGAAGAACATGTTAGATAAAAATGCAGTCTGCTGTTTACTAGAGATTACTAGGTCGTTGCGTTCAACTACTATAAATTTGCAACAATTGCCAACATATCATACCTTGTTTCGTAGGTGAAAAACGTGATTTGTTTTGTCTCAAAATACACAAACCGTTGCTAGTTTTAACTGAACTTTAACTGAAATCTGTTTCACTAATGATCTTGCGGGACACGTTTATTTACGAGATGTGCGCAGGCACAAAAAAAAACAATAATAACCATAGTGATGCACATGTCATCTATCACCTTTTATTTAAATATAAGATTAAACAATATTTTACCTTTTGCCACCCCAGGCATTTGGTTCAATAATTTTGACTTGTTTTACCCCACGCAATGGTGGAGTGGAATTGGCATTATGGATGTAAAACTAGTAAGAACATTATCTTCAGCCGGGCCGAAGTTAAAATACCCCCCACCGTAATATACAGGGTGAGTTATTAGTATCCCGGCGGTCGATAGTTAATAAATCGTTTGAGAAAGAAAAAAATATTTTATACAAAAGTTGTTTGACCCGCCATTTTCTATAACGTAAAATTATTTTAATTTATACAGGGTGTTGCATTTAGGTGTGACGGAAAGTATGTACATTTTTTTAAATGGAATGTCCTGTTATTTAATTATAATGTAAATACTACTAAATTGGTATATCCAACCGTGTATGTTGCTAAGTCATAGCGTTAATAGTGCCAGGGATATTCAACTGTTTTTCCAAAATATGCCCATTGCAGGATCTTTTTAAAAACCGACATTTTTGCCGATTTTGCTTTTAAACTATGTGAGACATTAGTCAAAGCCAGTAGGTAGATAATAGTATCCAAAGATATTAGATACACTATACAGGATGTTTTTCAAATGTCTTTTTTTAAACGGAACAGCCTGTATAATATGTGTTGGCTGTAATAACCCTCTATTTCGCTCCAATTTACGTTTAGTATGTCATACACCAAATGTTACTATTTTTTGTGATATTTGCAATTTAACGAAAATGTAATGCAAATGTAAATTTTAATATTGCTGTGAATAAGGTATTTGGTACTTTGATGTAAAGTCTTCAAGTGGCGATAGAAGAGATAATTTAGAAACGATTTAACCAGCTTGATACTACAAAGTATTACCGTTATCAACATATTAATAATTTTATATGAAATTTTGTAAGTATATTTTGCCGTCTAGCGTAAGGGAACCGAACACGCGATTTAAAAATTTCTAATTACTGCTAAAGTAAACTCTAAACACTGTACTTTTAGGTTATCTATCGTGAAAATTTGTTGACTTCTGAGTGTTGAAAATCAGATTTTCTTTGATGTGATTTATGTGCTCACACTCAAGAACCAAATATGCAACAAAAACAAACTGATAGGCATCTTTAGATTCAGATTTTCATTCATAGCAAAAAATCTATTAAAATCACTTCAAATTAACCCACTTTCCATTCACATTATCAATATTACTCATACTATCATTTATATTATCCCAAGTTTGAACTGTCTCTCCAGAAAAATAACCTGTTTTAAACCAATTAACAATAGTAAGTAGATATTGTTGGTTGTTTTTTGTACTGAATACAAATCCGTTCTCAAACGTAGCTCAAGACAGGTTTTAGCGTTTCTGTTTGTTTTTGTGTATGAGCGCACATACTATTACAATGAAACGTCTCCGCACAATTTTCACAAAGGTGAACAATTTTTCACGGTAGTCCCCCTAAAACTACACTGTTTTTGGTGTAGTTTGGAGCCCAACTGAAGTTACTAGGTCTTCAGGTTCGCTCGCTATACGTTTCTAAAAATTGCAAAACATACTTATAAATTTGTGTAATCTTGATAACCGTAATACTTTTTCTATGAATAAACTATTTAAATAGGTTCTAAATGGCTTCTTCTATAAAGCTTTAAATATTTTACATCGTGCTACTCAGCACACTGTATATAAAGCAATATTAAGATACTAAATAGCATACTACTCTTTAAATTCCAAATATCACAAAAACTATTAAAAATTGATATACGATATAGTGAATACAAATTACAAAGAACTTAAGGGACATTTCAATTAGCAAATAATATACAGCGTGTTCCATTTAAAAATCTCAAGAAAAAGCGAGTTAAAAATGTTTAAAAACTAGTGTATGCTACGATCACCCTGTATACTGCCCTCCAATGGTAAAGTGCCGTATGTACATCAACGGTAGTGACGAGATATTTGCAGTTTTCTATTAAGTATCAATTTCAAACAAATATGCGTTAATTACTTACACATACTTTGTTATTATTGTAGGTTAAAGTAAATTGCTTATAATTAACATCACTTTAATAGATTTTACACAGAAATAAAAAAATTATAGCGAATAAATGTAGATGCCGCGTTCTTCCATAGTATAGCCCAACGTAAACATTCATAATATCCAACGGTAAAACGCCGTATCTACATAAAAAATGCACTACGTTTTCTGTTTAAAAAATCATGCACTTTTTACATTTTAAGTATTAACTAATGATGTATCGTTTGTATTTTTTAGATTAATGAGCAAGACTCAAAAATTTTGAGCAAGGGTACCTACCTTGTATTTTTAACGCATTTTTTAAGTACCTAATAAAAAGTTAAAATTTTTATGAATATTATCCATATTATAGTAAATATTAATTTCTGGCATTAAGACAGAATTAGAATCACTACCAACTTTATTTAAATTGCTCAACTTTCGAAACTAAATTTAAAAATAATAATAAATATGACCTACCTTGGAATTCTAACGGCACTGGAAGTATTAAGTTACTATAGTCTAGTAAATTCGCGGTTACCGTGTTTTGAGACAACATATTCGTATGTTAACCCGAGCGACACTGATTGTTCAGTCAATAATAACGAATATACAAAACAAAATGAGAACTGTAAAAAATGACAAGCTGGCACGGCGCGCGCGGCAACTACAAAATTCATTCAATGTTACTAGGCTAAAACGCGGCATGTGCAAAAACAATGGTAAAACGCCGTATGTACATGCACATGCTGCGTTTTACCGTAGTATATTACACTTGCCGCGTTTTAGCGTAGTATTATATCACAAAATGTGCACATACGGCAAAACGTGTTTTAAAATTTTTCGAATGTAAGGCCCTTTTGGTACTCTCTTATAATAAATATGAGAAAGTATACCTTTTAGAGTACAAAAACAACAATAGCTCAATTTTTAATTTTTTTGTACATACGGCACTTTACCTTTGGAGGGCAGTATAGCGCATCAAATTTTTCATGACATCAGCATCTAGCATTTAGTTATTATGTGACAAAATTTTTAGGACAATATCTGCAAAAATGTAGTATTAACGTAGTTTTTAAGGAAGGCCTGCAATTGCCAATTTTTTGACAAAAAATTGAATATCTGAGAAACTATTTACTTTACACAGGTACATCTTTCACAGTTAGAAAAACAACTTCCATAGTATTCATAATATGGCATGATATACAGGGCTTTCCATTTAAAAGAAAATACTGACTTTCAGTCACGCCTAAATGCAACACCCTGTATAAATGAAAATAATTTTACGTATAGAAACTAATGAGTCAAACAACTCTTGTATAAAACATTTTTTTCTTTCTCAAACGATTTGATGACTATCAACCGCCAGGATACTAGGAACTCACCCTGTATATATACATAAAATGAGTGAACCGTTTTTGTCCATTCACGAACTTCCTTACTAACTACTAACTACTTAACGTCCTTACTTTTTAAGAGAAAAGCTTGTGTACCAAAATTCAGATCAATTACTTCAAAATTACGCCAGTTATCGTGTACACAGACGGACATGTTGTGACAAACTCAATATACCCTACCACATTTACTGTGGTAGGGTACCCAAGTAAATGTGGGGCTTAAATATACCGGAGAACCACATCACAACTGCAGCCGCTTACATATTGCTTGTTTCACGTAGTGTCTCGCAGACATATTATATTGTTATTATTATTATTATTACATCACCTGTAAATTGCTTACGCCTTATCATCCGTACTCGTGTCCGGTTTTTTGCAGAAATCGTATCAGATGTTCGTAAAAAAAAACAAAATCACTTAATCTTGTATATCCGATTATATCAGTATGATTGCGGTATCCACGCGTGTTTACGTTGTTTATCAATTTATATGCTTTAAGTGCGAAAAGGTACTCAAGGTTTCTATAACGCCATTGGTTATCTATTGATCGTGGTTCTGTACGCGAAACCAATTGGTGCATCACATCTCGCCATATATTATGTAGGTACTACGTGCAGGTAGCAGTGACTCGCAGGTGGACATAACCTGACATAATTGGCAATTATTGATAACGTCTGCTTATTCGTTGATTGTTGAAATTGTTTGGGCCGATCACATTTATTGTGTTTTAATCGTTCCAATCGCGCATTTTTACCAGTTCTAGGAATGCCTTAATGATATATTTTTTTTAAATTTTAATTCTTAACTGGTTTCGCCATCGTAATTTAGGTATTTTGACATTATTATACCTATTTCTGGCATATTGGTACCTGCTCGTGTGAGAAGGTTATTTCTACAGTTACTGATTGATATAACTTCTACAGTTACTGATATAACTAATCGGTTAGCAAAGAATATTGATGGAAGAAACTATCATATAGGTTGTCCCACGCTAGAGCCCCTTGAAATCAAAATAACATTTGCTGCACGTAATTTCAATTTTGGTCAGATTTAACTTAAATCAGAAAGATCACAAAGACGTATTTTAAAACGTATTTTAACGTTTATATTTGCAAAGTTACAACACAATATGCTCTCAAACGCAAATTTTGCGTTTGAGAGCATATTGTTACAGCATATTACAGAGAATATTGTTATTGCGTTACATAGGTAGATAGATACGGCCTCTGTGCTAAACACGGCAGTATAGTAAGGCGCTATTTTAATTACCGCTAGAATGAATGGCTAAAGAATAGAAAATATTGTTCTTTGATATAAACATTGTTTAATTTATTGTTAAGAGCATACGGAAAGGTCGACCGAACCGCAAACTGGCCAAAACGGTCGGATTATCCGTAATTATTTTTTTAAAAATAATCTTGAAATTAATTAAAAAATTAAGATATCAAATTATAATATTCAATTACTTCTATTTATAAAAGGTGTTTGTTTTTCGTATCTATGTGGATTCAAAAAGTATCAATTAGGATAAAGTTAAGCATTTTCCGCTGATCTATTATCCACAAAATAATTTGAGACTAATCTTTTAAAAGCTTTTTTTAATTATAAGTAAAACACGACGTCGTGTAGTTGTTTTCCAGGCGTACTATTCCAATTATATTTACGCAAAACAAAGTAGTAAGTAATCATTCGATTTGAATCATTTTCAAAACACATGGTGCGATAATAATAAGTATGTTTGTAATTGATAAAGATTGATTGATAAAGTTTTTTCTAAAGATATCACGCGGTGAATCGCTTTTTGTTTTAACGCGGGTTTAGTGGATATAAATAGCATTCGCCCATGTATGTTATGTAACTCCCTAACCTTTTAAAACCCCGATTCGTGGCTATTTTCTAACAAAACGGTTACCAGGATCACCCGGTTGCATTTCGCTGTGTTGGCTACAGTGGAGGGCCAGTTCATTTGTCATACTTTTTTGCTTGTAATTATTATATAACGACGAGCAGCATTGACATAGTTCGGCTCAAACACCAACTTCACCCCATACCATGAAGAAGAAGCATTGACATATTTTTGATTAATCACTGTTCCCTTGGATCATTACAAGTACCTACTCTAATTTTTGCGCGGTACGCTGAATTCTGTAATTTGCACGAGCACAAATTATTTTCGGCGTTCTTGGTGGCCGTGATCATTGGCCTCGAGTATACCGGGTGACCAACAAAATTGAAACTTAGATCAAAGAGATTAGATTTTATTACTAATTCTAGAAAATTCTTGTTAGTTTTTAAGGTACGAATTCACCAACAAGAGATATAATTATCGCCTGAATATTCCCTATCTTCTTGATACAAACAGTGGACAAATTGATTATATCCAGAATATATCTAACCGACAATTTTGTCGAGGGAATAAAATATACTTAAAATAAAGTATGGAGTTAAAAAAGTTTATTTTCTATTCATGTGACGATCATTTCGGTACTTCGAGTACCATCTTCTGGCCAGACTACAAAAATGAACATAAATAAGTAACGAGCACCGTAACGCAATTTTATTATCACTCGCAGTCTAAAACTATTGAGTAGCGTAAAGGTTATGTCTTGATCATCTATGTTTTCGTGTCAATTTTGTGATAATTTTGATCCTTTATTGGTAAAAATAGGTTCTAAATAATTTAAATCTCCTTAGAAATTCATCATTGTTTACAAATTTATTTTTATTATTACATAGTAGGTTTTAGCATTGTCAACTTGTCTAAAATGTTTATGGTCCTTTGAAACATTTGGAAAACAATCGACGTTTGTAATAGTTTTGCCAACTGCGATAACGGTTGCGAAAACACAATAGTGTAAGCAAAACTGGCAAGCAATAAGCAATTTTTGTTACCTGTTTCGGAATGAGCTAATTATTTTTCGTCGCCATGTTACCAGCCGGGCGTTTATTGCGCCGGTTTTGCCAAGCTGGTCAATTTATTGTCAATACGAGTTTGTTTTTGCGTGAATCCTGCACTTTGACGTCATAGCTTTTCTGGGAGCTAGTTTACTTTTTATGATGCGAGGCAACAGGGTCCTTGTTTAATTTGCATAACAGACCAGTTGTAATATATACTATTTACCAATTAGAGATAAAAAATAGCGGTGATATGTATTATATTAATAATGGTCCATCACCTTGTACCGTAACTAGCGGTGCTAGCGTAATGTGTAGAGGTTACTTTTATAGTGTTAAAAACAATTTAAACACTTGTTAAAATGAGCAGGTGATTATTGTTTCAAATTTTGTTTTGTTTCCGATTTAATAGTCTCTTCAAAGAGTGGGTCGACTCATCATGTAACCAATGAGTCACTATGACCTTTTAGGAACAGACTATCTACATCTGAGTTTCACTTTTAAGTCTTCCAATAGATTAATACAATGGTCAACATTGACTTTGTCCCAAAATGTACAATCTGATATAATATTTTAATGCCGGGCTTTTCAATGCTTGTGTGAGACCTGTTACTCGATTTATGGTTTAAACGAACATTATGGCCTAAGTAGCTTTAAATGATATGTCGAGTCTTGAACTCTAAAAGCTAAAAACTAGCCAACAATTCTGTAAAGTTTTTCTAGCACAGCTATGACAGTCAGTAGGTTTTATTTGAACAGCTTTGAATTCAACGTTAAATGCTTTCATATCAATTAATTTTGGATAGCTAAGCACTTTCCGTAGAATCGGAATGATGGAATGTAGAAATTTTGAATCAAGTCTGGACATTTGCTTTTAAGATTCAGATTCTACAAGAAATAAAAAAATGTGTGGTATCCTACACACTACTAAGTAGAAACTTGTTTACTCAATCCACATATACAACAGCTGGAAAACTGTATTGTATCAAATTTCTTTCATAACAAGCAAATTTTCCAACATCCTCCAACATAAAATATTGACAACTATACCGGGTGATTCAATTTCGAGGCTCACCATGGAGATCTCGCTTATTAGTGGAGATAGAGCCTAAGTTTAAATTTGGCAAAGATTCGTATTTTTGTGCTGATTATCTGAAAAGAAATTTTCCAAATCCAACCAAATCATTTTTCATTTTGAAGATATCCGCAAATACCTGAAATGTTAAGATATCGTTTTTAATTTTTTATTCAAAACCAAATGTAGCTAGACATTCGAAACGAAAACATTCTACAGCTACTTTTTAGCGAGGAATGCAGTGTTATAATTTGAAATAACATCAAAGGTTGCGGCGTAACCATGGCCAACTTTTTTTTCTTATGAGCGCCTTGTTGAATTTTGGCATTTTCCGATAGTCGTGATTTTTCTCATTTCTGCAATGTATAACATGCAATATTTTTTAAAACAATTGTTTTTATGCAGAACTTTCCAATTTGATGCTCTATCCATACTTCCTGTCAAATTCGAGATTGTAAAACACTTTTTTTTTTAAACTAAAGATGATTGTATGGACACCGTAATGATGAAATATCGAATGTATAGAAAATGGTGTTATACATGCGGGGTGCAAATTTGAAATAATTTAAAATTATGTTCTAACCAACATATGTCATAAGCCCAAATAGTTCAGTTGGTTAGAGCATTGTGCTGGCGACGCAAATTTATTTAAAATTTCCATCCCGCCTGTATATCACCATATTCTATACATTTGCATTTTTATTTTGTTTTCCTACAATAAATGACATACCAAAGCAATTATTACATCAATGAAACAAGGGAAAAGTGTTTCTAGTATGCTATTTTCCGGAGAATCTGCATCTGAAGGCAGATCTTATTTTTGAGAAAATAAGTTATAGAAAACTACATTAAACCCCAAAAATCCATTTCTACTCTCAAAAACACACAAGTTTTAGGAATTGACTCGAAATAATTTTCAATATACAGGTTGATTTTTTTGTCACCAGTAGGTAGACAACGCCTGTATAGTTTTCCAGTGTTTGGAACACTTTTAAATTACAAATTAAACTGTGTTAACCGTGATAAGTCCCCATGCTTCTTCGTTTAAATGTTGTAGGACGAAAAAAAAAGCAATTAAAAAATGTTAAGGCAGATTTCTGACGTGTTACGAAAACTTTGCAGGAAAAAAAGTATTTGAACTTTCTTAAGCTGTAAATACAAAATACGTTTTCTATAAACTATTTTAGCCTGTATATTTTCTCAGTTTTTGATAGTCTATTAAACTACAAATTTATCTGTAAAAAAAACGCACTTTACTAAGCTTATTTGTACGAAGTTATAAGATGAAAAGAAAAGAAATGGTTCAAAAGTTGTTAAATAATAAAAAGAAATGGCAATAATTTTTAGTTTAGTTTTTTTTTAATAATCAAAATATTATTTTTTATTTAGTTTATTTTTTAGTTAAATAATAAACATGTTACTCATGAGTATTTTCAAGGTTCACAGTAATTTAAGAGAGTTTTAAAAGCTGGACAAGTATACAGAGGGATCCATTTAATAAAATAAGACTGGTCTGCTTTTTACAAATGAACCGTCATGTGTATTCAAAAGTATTTCAAATTTGTTTTACTCATTTCCTAAAAGTTTTTTTTGAATCAATGTATGTATAGAAAATAGTTTAGTTTTATTTGACTGTAAGTTTACACACATTTTTTGCACCATCACACCGGCTCCTTAACAGAACGTAACTAACATCGCATAGTAAAAATAGTGTTTTAATAGTATAATATAATACAAGTTTTTAAGACAAGAATTGGCGCACGAGTTGTTTTGGACCAAATGGAACGAGTGCGCCAATATGTCTTATAAAACGAGTGTTTATATACTATGTTTTCTACTTTGCGACAAAATTTTACATAAATTTCGAAAATTGCGGTTGTCATCTTACAATCTAGAGTAGTTTTATCTTCAACTGTTGGTAGTTGTGGAAAAATTCACAAATACGATTGAGGCGAACCACTAGCGATTGAGATGATTAAGCCTTAATTGGCCCTTGACGTCAATATCATCAATGTTGGAAAACTAAAAGTTACTAAAAGTTTGTGATCTAGTGCTTTCATAACGACACCGAAAGCGGTTTCGTTATGAGTTTATAACGAACGCAAAGTAGAAAAAAATTATGTTGTCAAGCTTGAAGTATTTCATTGTGGGGAAACCATTTAGATTCTTTATTGTAAGTTATGTAAGAAAATTTAAAATAATCATTAGGTTTTGCCGCACATTCGTATGTTAATAGTGAATCGTTCAAAGTGGAGCGTCAAGACATAATTTTGACACTTCTCCTTTGAAGTTGCAAATGACCGCTCATTGGTTACGAAGAGATTGCACCGTAGTGTTGTAGCATTATGTATGTAGTAGTGTGTTGTTTGCCATTCCTGCTGATCATTGGCAATCTTGATTAGCTATGTTCCACGTTTTTTAGTCGTTCTGTGATCCTGCACCTTTCTCGGACGACGAGGCTGCCGTTAAGTTGCGCGAAGAGTGCGACTATTCGAAAAAGATTACGTACGAGATGGCCATGAGGGGGCAAGCCCCGCGCAAGGTCCGCGTGTACGCGGACGGGGCCTACGACCTATTCCATCAGGGCCATGCCAGGCAGCTAAGGCAATCGAAAAATGCGTTCCCCAACATACACTTGATCGTAGGAGGTAGTTATTTTGTTAATTTTTGATTTTTATTTTTGAAAATATTTGAGAAAAGCCTGTCAAAATTGAGAATTGGCGTTTTGGTATTGAAAGTAAAGTATTACGACCATTGCAACTGGTCATAAAATGGTAACTTTTTGTGGTGTGAAGCATGCTGTAACTTAATGTCTGTCGACTTGTCAAAATTTTGACAGCGATGGGTGCCACTTTACCGACAGCGATGGATCAGGTAATGTGTATACCAGTGAACTCTAATCTAACTGGCAAAGACGCGCGCTTTACATTAGCTGGTGAGATTTGAAGTAGGCGCAAGCAAAAGAGACAGAGCGATGATGTGGGCTAAGTGTCATTGTCTGACTACCGTAGGTAGATAGCGGAATGCAGTAGTGTTTTTTTTTTAATTGAATACGATATCTCAAATAAAAATGTCAAACTGTCAAACCGCTTACGGCCATGGTACCGTATGAGGTAGAAAGAGATGGCTACCCCACATCAATTGCGTTGCGGGTTGCATACGAAATGCGTTTGCCTTACGTATTGACCATGTCGCGTCCTTTCCAGTTATACGTATGTATTTACATTTCACAGGCATATCCTTGTATTGAATAATTGCAATCTGCATTTGTCTGACTGGATGCCAAACAAAATTCTTAATATGACATTTTGTGTTTTATTGATTCTTTTCTGGGATATTCACGTCAAAATATTTGCTTTCTTTTTATTAAAAAATTTGCTGGTTTATTGTTCCACAAATCACAAAATAACCTGTACAAATAACTTACACAACAGCAAATATTTTTTTTATTTGGTATTTTGGCCAAATGCGAATTAGAGGGTTTTGGAAAGTGATGGGACCCAGCTTAAACGTAGCTTACTGATGTCAAATGAAGTTATAGGCTGATGAATATTGGCAAATATTACATAAATTAATTTAATTCTTTGGTGTCCAATAAGGTGTCGATTAAATAAAAATTCACGTGGTAGTCCTTATTATTCTTTTTATATTTTATGGTCGCTACATGTTTTGCGTCTTACTAGATGCTTCTTCAGGCAATATTGTCAAAAATTTTAGAGGTCACACAAAAACATATAGATGAAACGAAGAGAGAGACAAAGCGGCGACGAGTCTACCACGTTGTATGCTAGTGTGTCTTAACCTCAATCCCAAATTTGTAAAATTTATATGATTTAATTGAGGAACCACTACCGATACACAATTGAGACTGTAGTTCGTGTCATCTATAATCTATATGTTTTTGTGTGACTTCTACAATTTTTTACTATATCGCCTGAAGAAGCATCTAGTATGACGCGAAACATGTAGCAACCATAAAATATAAAAAAGAATAATAAGGACTACCACGTGAATTTTTATTTAATTACATAACTTATTATAGAGAATTTTACACCGCTTTCAAGATAAAATTATATAACCATATCAGTGTAATACAGAAAGCAATGGTTCTGTCAATAGTTCCGCCATTTTGACAACGTTTTCTATTTTTCTGTTTTTATAAACTACGCATCATTTTGAGTAAGACAAAATTTTGTAAATCACTCCCTGTCTCTCAAAAATGTAATAATAACTGTAATTTAAATTTATTTGTTCTTGCACGATTTAATTCCTTTTTTTCAAAGTTTTGATAGAAACGCAGCCAAAACATTGTTCCACACATAGTGCAATAGGGTATATCATTGTTTGTCGTTCCCAGCATTAAGCTAAATTTGTTAAAATTATTTAATTTTAGTGTGGGGACCTACACGCATTACATTTGTGGTCTATGTGAGTCCATAGAGACTTTTCATCAACTTAAATTTAGAATTTCCAACACCCTAATATGCATTCGGGTGTTTTGTTTCTCAAACATACCTCAAATCAAGACAGAAAATAGGTATGTTTGGTTTAATTGTTTAACATGATGAAGCTGGGATCCATTACGGACATCCTGTATATTCGACTGATTGTGTGCAAATTATTGATGACATTTATAATTCAAGACGAATATCACTAGTATCAGTACATACGTCATGTGAAAAAAGAAAATTGTATGTTGAATTGTATGAATTGTTGTTGAATTGAACTCTAAATTACAATTAAACTGTTGGAAACGATGACATGAATTTTTAAAGAAATTGCCCTCTCACTTTAATTGTTCTGTGGGAAATCATTTTCTTGAAGGAACATTTCTTTGATGAGTTAAATGGTGTAAGGTACAAAATTAGCTATCATTATTTGTTGATTTATAAAGTTATGTAGACATTCCTCCTGTCTTATGTTGTTTATATTATTTCAACCTTGTTTGTTAAATGTAAATCATAATTTCTTTCTTGAATCATCTAATTTCTCTGAAAATGCTTTGCTAAAGAGAATACCATTCATACTATGAAACATAATCCTCGTATATACTTGTTCCATCCAAACAGCCGTGGTATGTCATGACTGGTAGTTTTTATTTCAACTTGCATGTCAATGTACTGCATAGTATGCCTTGATAAGCGAGAAGTTGCATGAATGCAACTTGTCGCTGGTAGAGGTATATATATCAGCATAGAAACTTGATAACAAAAAACGATAGCAAACTTTGTTCTCCACTCAAAAATGGTAAAAAAATCAAAAAATAAGATAAAATAAAATTTTTTCAATACTTAATAGTTGGCCTATGATCTTTGATCATATTTGAAATTGAATCGTCCGACAAACCACAGAAACACAAAACGGCATATTAAGGAAGCACATTTCTTACTTCTTAGGCTGGGGCCACGGACCGAGCGACAGCGGGGCGGTGGCGTCGGCGATCGTTGTGTATATATCTATAAAATATATGTATATAGGTATATACACAACGATCGCCGACGCCACCGCCCCGCTGTCGCTCGGTCCGTGGCCCCAGCCTTACACTCATTGAGGTCTCATCCCACCTCTTAACACTTTCACACCAAGAAGTCTCACCAAAACAAAAATAAATATCAATTGGCTTTTTGCGACCAACCATCCCATCAAAACATTGGTTTAATCGACCTCAAAATTTTTCTAGTCTGCAACGACGCGCTCCTCCACAAAATGAAGGGACGGACAGTCATGGAGGAAGACGAGCGTTACAACGCGGTCCGCCACTGCCGGTACGTGGACGAGGTGCTCCGGGACGCCCCGTGGGAGCACACTGACGAGTTCCTCGAGGCTAACAAAATTGACTTTGTTGCCCACGACGACATCCCTTACGTCTCGGACACCACGGATGACATTTACGGGCCCCTCAAGGCCAAGGGCATGTTCCTCCCGACAACTCGTACCGAAGGGGTCTCGACGTCTGACATTGTTGCCCGTATCGTAAGGGATTACGATGGTTACATCAGACGTAACCTCCAGAGGGGATACTCTGCGAAAGAGTTGAATATCTCGTATCTGAAGGAGAAGAGGTACAAGCTGCAGAACAAGATGCACGAATTGAAAGATAAGAGCAAAAGGGTTATTGACTCGATCGGTGAGAGGAGAGATGACTTCATCAATAAATGGGAGGAGAAATCGAAGGAATTTGTGGAGAATTTCAAAATGCTGTTTGAACCAGCTAAGCTAAGGACGATTTGGACCGAATCGAAGGATAAATTGTTAAAAAGTCTCTCACCACCTGGCTCCCCAGCACGTGGTAGTGGGTCTTCTACGGAGGAAGACGAAGTGGAAGAACCTCCGAAGAAAATGCGCCGGGTTTCTTAAATAAACGAAAACAAATATCTCTCTTATTTTGTCCTACGTCTTTGATTTTAGTTTATTTTAATACTTTACACTGATTAATTTGTACTTAAGTCGCGATAAAGTTGATATATTGTAATCAGAAATATGGATAAATGATTAAGCACTTGACACTCAGTGTTCAGTGACCTATTTTTTTATTCTTGTCTGACTCCATATGTTAGATAAGGAAAACTTATTGCTCCAAAATTATGTGCTGAAATATCTAATTTATAGATAAGCAACATATATCTTAATATTTTTATACCAACTTAATCTAGAAAGAAAAGTTATTTTTATATTTTTATCGTTATTTAAAATCTATCTCTCAATATGCCCTATTTTTTTAAAGTAGTGCTCGTGTTTATTTGGTTGCCTATTTGTGTGTGTTATTTTAACGTTTACATCTTAATATGTGATTCTTACTTACCTGACTGATGATAATACTTCCTTTTGTCAATATAATTGTACCTGCACAATAACTTCAATGAATAGTACAAATGAAATACGAAATTCTGTTTCCTAATCCTATATATATAGGGAAGATGTATATCATTCGTTTTTTTTTCATATAGGTATATGAATATTGTTTTTTGACTGGGAGTTTTATTTATTAATAGTTTTATAATGTGTATTTTTCTTGTATATCATGAGAATACAATAAATATAAGTTATGTTGTAATTTGGTTATTTTTGTTTCAATCCTTCTGCAATCCTAAAATGTTTTCCGGTTAATGGGAAATATTAGGTTGTATTTCTTTGGTGATGGAAGAGTCCCATTTAGGTCAGTTAGATCCGATTTAACCTATATATGGGGCTGGTTGGCTGCCAAGTGGTTTAAGTCCAAAATTGTAGTTTTTCGTTAGAACAAAGTAAGTTTGAATGTCAATATAAATTTACAGGTTTATAATTCTTAATTAAATTATGCGACAATCCGAAGTTAAGGATGTTAACTTTATTAAGAACAAATAAAATGTAAATCAAATAAATGTAATAAAAGTCTTCTTGCTGTTGCTGATCTGTCGTATCGTCACCAAAAGTCTACACTTTGCATTTCATAAACCTGAAACTTGCTCCTTCGTCGGACGTCTTTCATCACGGTTGTACCCAATCATTCGGAACATAAATTGTTCAGTGTTTACTAGCAGTTTCAACACACCCGAAATCACCATCATTCGGGAGGTATGAATGCCCCGAAACTAAAAACTTCTGTTCAATTGTTTCAATGCCATTGTCACTATAATAATAATAATAAATTTATTCAAACTCAAGTAATTACAGTTTGTCACTATGGGTCGGTATATGTATGTTATATATGTATACCATATTGCAACTGCGTGATTATACATGAGTGATGGGATGAAAATACTCCTCGATGCTGTAGGGAACTCTATCTAGTAACAGTTCTTCTTTTTGAAAATCTTAAGTGGGAGCGCTCTGATCACCATTGGCAGAGCATTAAAGAGTTTAAATCTTATGACGGTTAACTCTGCCAGATGGAGTCTCCGGAAAGGCACCGCCATTGCTTCCGGGTTCCGCAGGTGGTATGGTCTAGTGTTGACCTGTGTGAATTCACCTCGCGCTAGGATCAGCTACTGCATGATGAATGCAGCTGGTACTGTGAGGATATTGTACTTCCGGACAAATGGGCGACATGATGTTAATTGTCCCACTTGGGCTATTGATCTGATTGCCTTTTTCTGAAGAATCAGAATTTTGTTTGCATGAGGCGAGCAGCCCCACAATGTAGACACACTGTAGCTGACAATGGATTGAAACACAGCAAAGTATGTCCATCTAGCTGCATCTGTTCCAACGATCTTGCATATTCTTCTGATAACATAAGTGGTCCGCGAGAGCCTGATAGACAGTTGCTCCACCTCCTCTCCACGTCAGCTTCCCATCCAGAAGTACCCCCGGGTACTTGACGGCAGCCTGGCAGCCCGGTTGAATATGTCAATGGTAACTTTCCTTGGCGATGGTTTTGTTACCGTTGGGCTCTCTCAGCCGTTGTTAGATGAAGTTCGTGGTTCGTTTCCATCACTGTTTTAACCTCCATTGTAAGAGTTTGGTCCATTTTCTTAATTTTATAAGTATCACAGTTTTACAAGTATCTTTTCTCGGTTCCTGGAAGTGTAGATTAAATTTTGTCTTGAAAATGTGTCAATAAAAACTTTCCTTCACGGCCTCCATACCAGCTTCAAGGCATGCCGTTTTGTATAAATCGTACTTCTACCATATATTCACAAGGGCACTTAAGTACTTCCTGTTAACATTATCACTTCTGGTGTAGTGAGACTTATCAAAAAGAAAACGCTTGATGTGCTGCTCTACGAAGCATACTTTTTTATGTATACTTCGTGGATTGGGCTTACTCCCTCTCAGGTCTTCTCCAGGAGCATCTCTATATTTTTTTATAGCTCGGCTCAGCCTCCCGTCGCTCACAGAAAACGTGTCCAAGAAATATTTTTTACACGTTTCTACGGTACCTGAGCTTACTTCTAAACAAAATGTATTAATAAGATTATGAGCAGGACGAGTGCACTCTCTAGCTCGATGCCTTTGAACAGCCTGAACTAGCCCACAGAGATAGGTATTTTATTTTCCAAAGTCACCAGTTTTCCAAAAGTCTTCAAACATTTTCTTTTGGTCGTGTTTTGTAACCTTCTGAAAACATCTCTTACGGCACATGCAATTTATATTTCGAAAAATCTTGTGCTGTATGAGCCTGCCTGAACGATCCTTTTATGACTCATCACTTTTTCGCAATCTTTTTGCAATCTGACGTTGATTGCCTTGATCATTTCGTCGCTTTTTCGTCCTTGGTACTGCATCAATAACATCCAGTTCCTCTCAGCCTTAGAGAAATTAACTAATATCAGTAGCATAAAGAATACACATACATAATCTTTCAAAAGTAGAGGTCCGATCCCTTCTGGAAATCATTCGAGGCATTGAAATGGTTGGCAGAGACAGTATCGCGGGAAACAGAAAACAATACTTACAAACTATCAAAATACAGTGTTGTTAAAAAATACAAGGGTTATTGTAAAAGAGATATTATCTATATAAGTATTACGGTTATCAAAGTGTTCAACAACTTTCTAAACAAATTAACCATATAATTTGCCATTTTTGCAAATGAACCCGATGACCTAGAAACTTCACTCCAAGGTTTGGAGTGATGTGATTCGTATATACAAAAACTAAATCAAGCAAACATTTGGCCTGATATGCTACTTATGCGTTGTTGGTTCCCTGTTTAACGCACAAAATCGAAAACACGTATGAGGAATGAGTAGTTGTAGATTATTTGAAGTTTACGAGTTGTTTCCAAATACACTGATATGTACACAAAATAAACTCATAACCTACTTAGTTTTTTATTGTTGATTTTCTCGGTTGCAAAACTGAGGAAAGAGTTTTTGTACATAAGTACGAACGAAGATTAGTTTTAGATGGAAATATTTATTGGAAATATCTCTTTTATAATGATTTACAGTGGATTTGACGTGGATTATGCGTTTGGTTTGACTGTCAGTGTAATAAAAAAAGCAACCAAAATTAATGCAGGAAAACCAAATAAAAATGTAACTAGAAATGAATATACGAACATGACACCGCCGGCACCGCTGACGTGCCGGCAACTCGCCGGCGCAGTCTGTAAAAAATGAACATTCTTTGCTTTTTTTATAAAACATTATTTTTAGTTTTCTAGATATACAGGCTGTCCCACGCTAGATGCACAGTACATTAATAGTGTTAGGAAATCGAAATACACGAGTCTTCTATATAGAATGTTGTCTACAGACAGAAAATATTTTTACAACGACCGACATACCAACATAAACGATTTTTTCAATGGAATAGACGATTTGTATCCTAATCGTTTTGAGTTTTATCAACTGTTTCTGAGAAATTGTAAAAAATGTTTTTTTTTTCATTTTTCAAAAAATAATTCTGGGAGTTCTGAGTATTTCTGAAAAACTAACAAGGATAAAGAAACAAAAGAACTTATTTTGGATAGTAAAATTATCGCACTATTCGACAGTTATTATTGATTTTCGATCACAATATGACTCATCCCGAATAACTGGAGGTTTGCTAAATGTTAAATAACTTAAGAATTTTAAATGGAATACCTGTATACCTTGACATACTTTGCAAGATCAGTAAACCAGCTTTCTGAAAATGCCTAACTCGGTGGGTCTGTACTCTATACTCAACAGCTACAAAGTTAGTAAACATCTAGTTTCATTTAACTTATGCACAATAATTCATTAATAAAAAATATTTAGTTGCCACGACGAAAACAGTCGCACAAATATAATGACTCTTCTCTTCAGAGATCAACAAATTTCAACTACGAAATACACACCGAATATAATCATCGAAAAATTTGGTTTTTAATAATAATCTGTGGTCTAAATTATTTAAAGAATATTAATGAGTTCTTGGTTTGATCGTAGTGGTCTAACGCTTTAGCTAGCTAAATCGCCTGTTGCATTCATTCATTTCGGGACATGTTAAGGAAGAACATTATGGGGATATTCTAATTACTACAAAGAACAAAATCAGGGAGTGCTTTGGTAAATATGTGGTGTTTTCTGTAGACATCCTAGTATTTCCGTACACATAACACAGTGACAGTAATACGGTCATAAGATGAAATAACTATCCATTAAATAAAAGGACAACTGTAAACTGAATAAATAATAATAACTGTCAAAACTGCGATATTTTTACTATCCAAAATGATTTTTTTTGTTTCTTTATTCCTTGTTAGTACCTCAGAATATTTTTACTTTATCATACGCAGTATGATAAAGTATTCTAATCGTACCGAAAAAGAATTTTGAGATTTTAGCGGAAATATGTCCTTTTGGGTCCCATGAACATATTTGACCAAGATACAAAAAATCTGATGTGGCCAGGCACATAACTTTATCATACTATATATACAATTAATAGTTTAGCTGCATGAGATTCTATTTGATCGAGATCGGCCATGTCTGCATTAAAATAACACTAGTAGAACTAATCGACAGATATGTCTATTAAAGCTGCGTTCGGATATTGTACTCCGTTGACATCGGGTACACCGTGAAAATGATACTTACGTGTTACTGGGTGTAAAAAGTGTAACGGTGTGCAATATACGAACGCAGCTTATATTGTGTCAAAACATTAGCGTTTGACACTAACTACTGTCATTAGAATCAAAATTTCTGACATATCATGGCTACTATCTTTAATGCAGTACGACTGATCTCGATGAAATGGAATTTGCTCATGCAGCTAAACAATTAATTGTACCAAAAAATGTCATAGTCATAAATTATTCGGAATTTCCTCTTCTTTAATTTATTATTTAACTATCTCGACAAATTTCCAGAAATGGCGACTTATTTGCAAAATCTTTGAAACATGCTAAGACTAAACCTCCAGTTCCTTTGGACCCTTTTCAAGAGAAAGCTTTTGAGCTCTAAGTTTGGTCATGAAACTTCTAAATATGAAGTTTCGTCCCGATACCTTTAGTAGTTTCTCCGGAATCGTCGCCACAAAAAACGGGTACACACACACACACACACCCACATCCACACACACACACAGACATTTTTTTGTACCTTGATCAAAAATGTTCAGGGGACCCAAAAGACATATTTCCGCTAAAATCTCAAAAAAAATTTTTGGCTCGATTACAATACTTTACATACTACGTATGATAAAGTAAAAAATGTCTGTGTATGTGTGTGTGTGTGCCCGTTTTTGTGTCCACGATTCCTGAGAAACTACTAAAGGTATCGGGACGAAACTTCATATTTAGAACTTCATGACCAAACTCAGAGCTGAAACGTTTTTTGTTCAAAAGGGTCCAAAGGAACAGGATGTTTCCTCTAAGCCTTTTTCAAGGATTTATTTTGCAAACTATTTTGCAAAATAGTTAAATAATAAATTAAAGTAGAGGAAATTTTGTATAATTTATGTCTATGACATTTTTTGGTAAAATTAATAGTTTAGCTGCATGAGCAAATTGTATTTGATTGAGATCGGTCGTGTCTGCATTAATATAAAACTAGGTAGCCAGGATGACAGATATTTTCATTCTAATGACAGTAGGTAGTGTCAAACGCTGATGTTTACACAATACCTACTGTCATTAGAATCGATATATCTGTGAAATGCTGGCTAACTAGTTTTGTTTTAATGCAGACACGATCCATCTCGATCAAATAGAATCTCATGCAGCTAAACTATTAATTTTATATATAGTATGATAAACTCATGTGCCTGGCCACATCAGATTTTTTTTAAAAATACACGCTTTTGACATTATCTCTGAAACAGTTGATAACAGCCTAATCAAAACGATTAGGATACAAATCTTAATCAAAAACTGCAATAATATACCTCGTGTTCCATTAAAACTACGGAACATAAGTTTGTCTTGAATACGTCGTTGTGGAACATCCTGTATATATGAAACAATTTTCTTTCTGTGGAGCGAATGATTATCCACAACTTTTCTATATGGAAGAATTGTGTATTTCTTATGCCCATTAATGTACATTGTATCTAGCCACTCTGTATATCTCGAAAACTAACACCAAAAAAATATAGGCTGTTCACATTTTACAAATTCATTTGTTTTTACATATTGCGGCGCTGAGTTGCCGGCACGTCAGCGGCGCCCCGGGATCTAGAAAACTAACAAAGCAAAAAAAACGAATTTTAGAAAATAAATAGCAAAAAATATGGTAATAATGATTTTTATTTTGCAAAAGTTGCACCGCTGACTTTTTCGACCTTTACCTAAATTAAACGACTAACCAAGACTTCCAAACCCTCATTGTTTACATTTAAGTTACCTAATTATAATCAAAGAATGAATCCCTATATAAGAAAGAATACCTACGCCACTGAACAAAAATAATAGCTGTTATTTGTAACCATTACCAACATCACAATTATTTAATGAGGCGGAAAATCCAACCTGTTCTTCGCCATTTTAGATCACTCAGTACACTTGCTTATAGAGGCCTACTTTCTTCGCTTGTACTGTAAAGCCAGAAGCCCAGAAATACACATGCCTGACATGCCTGTAATAAGCATACGACCCATACCACATGTGGACTTCGACCACCAAAATGCCACATATGTATTAGGATAATCTTGGCATGCTATTTAATTAGCAGGCTTACTGGCATGTGCATTGCTCGGCTTAGGCAGAAAACTCACCGAGCAATAATAATCAACTAGCTATAGGTAACAGCCCTCTATATTTTTGCAATAGACCAATATTTTTTACTACGTTTATCTTAACTTCACTTATTATTTGTTACATTGAAATCTTGTAATCGATATTTTACATAATTCCCAATCTCCAGCGAGTTGAAATTTTTTATTTGGACAAATTCGGTGCCTGCATGCAAATTTTCCAACATTTTTAATTTTTAGTGCATTTTTTATAAAGCGTAGTTTTTAAAAAATACACATTTTTTACACATTTATTATTTACCGATATGGCTGTCGGTTTGGTATGAATAGACTATTGTAGACTCGGTGAGTTTTCTGCCCTATGCCCGCTCTTACCAACTCTCCGATGTTGCCATTAGCTTGGCTTGGCTTTCCTTCCAGAAGTTCGCTATACTTTTATAGTCTTTAGTTGTTTTCGTGTAATTATTGACACCAAGTTGCACTTGATATTATATATCGCCTGATACTTTGACGTGGTCCGTTTCGAAATAATAATAATAATGATTTTGGTTTACACAAGAGGGAATCCGGTTAACATATCGAGATTCGTGATTTATGTTTCCATCCGTGACAAATCAGTGGCAAAACGATCCTAAATTGGTGTTAATGATTCGATGCGTTCATAAAATCGTCAGCATTCAACATCGTATCCAATCGTAAGACGGTGGTATGATACAAATTACATTCAATTGAATCGTATATTGGTCTATATAAATACTTGGCGGTGCTTGGCTGCATCTGGTTGACATTTTGTTGTGACCGGTGTTTGAGTAGACCTGTGGCGTTTTTCTAGTGGTGAATAGGTAACTTGCAGAAAATGGTGCTAAAGAGACCGAGGAGTGCAATGTCTAGGGTCGGTATCGTTTTTTAAGTTTTATATTTTTCTTAACAATTTTCTTTTTCTTATTAACTGTAACGTTATATCAATATATTGTTGATAAAATGCTTTATATCCATATAGAATAAAATATTGAGAACGAAAAGATAGAAAAGGGGAAAAGAAGAATGATCCATTTGATAAGTATTTCTTTACAAAACAGTTGCTATAAAAATAATAAATTATGATATATGATTAAAAATATATGTATAAATACTTTTATTACGCTACTTTTGTCTAAAGTTACAACAGCTGTTCTTTTTTGGATTATTGCTGAATAATTATTAATATAGTATAACAAATTAACATAAAATGACGTATTGTTGTTGTACTCTATTCAGTGTAATTGGCCTGATTATTTTCCTTATGCGTTGATGTAATTGAAAACGTATCAATATCATATGTATAAATTAATTCTAGATTAAGTATATTAAGTAAAAGTAGTAATATTATTATTCAAGTTTTATAAGACGCGAGGAGTGCCAAATGAATGAATGTGAATACGACTTATATAACGATTGTAAATATATACACTTTTGTAACTAAGAACGCAAATTCAAATGCACTAGAGGCTTATACAATTCCCGACACAAAGTCAAGACTTGAAGAAGATTTTCCGATGGATATGGGTGAAAAATATGAAAAATAATCATTTTCTAAAAAATTTTAAGCAAAATAAATCTTAGAAGCTGCAATCAATGTAAAAAAGTTATTTGAATATGAATAAGTGTCCATTGTGCAAGGAAATAAACCAATGTTGAATTTAAATAAAAGCTCCTTGATCCTTGCAAGTTTATTTAGTTTACTGTAGACACCACCATCATCAGTACGTACAAACTACAAAGGAAAAATAGCGAAATAAGCGAAATAAATATAAAAAAGTTATAGTGTCAGTTTTGATTACATACAAACAAAAAATTAAAAAAACATTTTTATTTTGATAATTAATAATTTTTAAATAATTTAAAAATTACATTTTTTAATTTACTTAATTTTTTCCTTTTCCCTTTTCAGTAAAATCACAATATATATTTTTTACAAAGGTAAAAACCTTTTTCAAATCTAAATTAACAATATTAGAACACAAATGGATAATAGATGCATATTTAAAATACTTAAAACCGAAAGAGAAAACATTTTTATAAAAACTGAATCACAAAATAACTACATAACTACAGTCGTGTGCATGAAAGTAGCAGTGCTAAAATATTTATTAAAAAAACATGAAACTGTAGGTTAGAATTTTGACTAACTCTGACAATGTTATGCAAATTTCTCAGATTGTACCAAAATAACACCCAAATAGTGTTTTTTATTGCAAAAATAAAAAGAAAAATACTTTGGTAACGAAAATAGCAGTGTTCTAAAATTCAGTTTTGATATTCATCAACAAAGCTACAATAACAGTTGGGAATTGTGAATTCCGTGACAACACATATATTATTAATAACAATAATAAATTGAATTAATTGTTGAACTTTCTACTCTTATGTAGCATTGCTTGTGAACACTATTTTCTGTGTAATTATAACTGTGTCTTCTACGCAAAAGATTTAAAACTTCATTTTGATAGTTTTTTCTTGTAGATTACAAATCTAGTACCCAAAAACTACGTCACATTTTTTAATATAAAGATCCAACGTGCCAACCAATCTCGGCTTTCTTTGAATTCTCTAATCGTGCTTACTTTACAGTTTCAACATAGTATTTTCACTCCCACTTTTCTATGGGTATTAAAAAGTAAAAAGAGAAATGATTTGGAGACGTTTTTTTTTTATTTTGACTGGATAGAGATTTTTTGTTACCAGATTTGTAATCTAAGACAAAACCCCCATCGAAATAACTTGTCATTTGTTTTGAGTAAAAATTAAACTTTGCAAAATATTGCTCAATGTAATCTAAGATTTTCTTGATACTACATAATTAATATATTTTGTAATTAGTTCTCGTTCCTTAGTAATTGGCAGAATGTCGACATTGCCTTACATAAGAAAATTTTCGAGAAAAATACGACAACATGGAATGTGGGTTTTGCAAATAGAAAGTAAATATGGGTTTTGGGTAGAATTATTGAAAAGAATCTGGTGTGGCCAGGCACATGACTTTATCATACTATGTATATATAAAATTAATAGTTTACCTGCATGAGATTCTATTTGGTCGAGATCGGTCGTGTCTGCATTAAAATGAAACTAGAACTGTGTTGGACACTACCTACTGTCATTAGAATGAAAATATCTGTCTAATCCTGGCTAACTAGTTTTATATTAATGCAGACACGACCGATCTCGATCAAATGGGATATGCTCATGCAGCTAACCTATTAATTTTACCAAAAAATGTAGACATAAATTATTCAGAATTTCCTCTACTTTAATTTATTATTTAACTATTTTGACGAAATTACAGAAATGGGGGCTCATTTGCAGAATAGTTAAAAAATTCTAAGAGTAAACATCTAGTTCCTTTGGACTCCTTTGAACCAAAAGCTTTTCAGCTCTAAGTTTGGTCATGAAACTTCTAAATATGAAGTTTCGTTCCGATATCTTTAGCAGTTTCTCCGGAATCCTCGCCACAAAAACGGGTACACACACACACACACACACAGACATTTTTTTGTACCTTGGTCAAATATGTTCAGGGGACCCAAAAGGACATTCCGCTAAAATCTCAAGTTTTTTTGCCGTGTTACAATACTTTGCAGTATGATAAAGTAAAAATCTATACTCAAAAGTTTCGCATCGCATCAGATTTTCGAGAAAAAGTGGTGTTAAAAAATACAGCAATAACTCGGATTATTATTTATTAATTTTTTTATTATTCCTTTTTTATTACTATTTTAACCATTTTAAAAATTATTTTAGAATGATAATTGTGGTACTTCTTCATCGACACATATCTTTACATTTTTTCGTCTTACATGTAAACATATAAACATGAACGATACTACATGAGTTTACCTTGATGGAAACATACATTAATTACAAATTAAAGACAAATACCGTCAGGTATGTACCGGCTCCTACTGCAGATTTGTATGCTCTCGAATTATCCGTTGAGAAAGTAGTTAAAAAACTTTTTTTAACGATTTTGTTGGAAAGATTATTGTGTTAAATTTCAGTAATTTAGCCATCTGATTGTAAAAATCACTTGTGCCATATGAAATTACTCAGAAAAATGCTAAACCCGAATATGTATAAAACCATTATGGCGCCCATAAGAAAAACAAAAGTTTCATTGGTTTCTAGCTATTTCATGGCAAAAAAATCTGATGTAGCCAGGCACATGGGCGCCGTTACATATGGGCAGGGGGGGCGCTTGCCCCCCCCCCCTGGATTTCGAACCCAACTAGCGCTACGCGAAAAACGAAAAAGATAGGAGTGGTCGAGAAATTTGTGATCGATCTTTGATCACAATTGAAGACCGATAAATAGATCTGATTGATAAATCGGTTATTATCATATTAGATGGATCTTTTGATCATAGATCAGGTTGATCTTTTTGATCAGATGAATCTCGCATATCAAACCGAATTGAAAGCTATGTATTTATTTAACAGACAGGTCAGTCGCCGCCCGGCCTGTGTGTAAAACATTTTCGCGGCTAGGCTTGAAAGTTATTAATTAAACGCCTAGCGGCCAATTAGCATATTTCGTGTCCCCACAAAGATGCAAAAATGACATTTACGCATAGTGAAGGATGAAAAAAAAATTACTAGATAAATGATGATTATTCCGATTATTATCGGCTATTGTCACCAATGTCAGTTTTATTAGATATTGCGATATTGCCCTCTCGTAACAGTCGCGAAAGAGCTACAAGATGACAAGATACGGTATCCAAATTTTGCGCTGCAGTCCAAAATAAGTATTGTTGTATGCACTTTTATTTTATCGTACTTATTAGTTTCCATTACTTCGCAATTTTTGGCACTGCTGAGCAGTTTATCTTTATTACACTGGGTGTTAAACTAATAAGCGTAGAATATATAGGTATGGTATAATAGTCAACTTTTGGTAGTAGACCAAATTTTGATAACGAACTCATGTCCAGATAGACACCGTTTAGGAACTGCAGAGAGCCTGAATATTGTACCAACTTTAGAACTTGCTTTACTAAAATAAGTTGTATAAAGTATCATAGAATAACTATTTTAAAATCAAATAATTTAAAAAGATTTAACGATAACCAATTATTGTCCAAAATTGGTACTAAAATTACAAAACTTCGGTTAATGAAAAGGCAGTTTCAAAAACGTTAAATAATAAAAAAATTCAGACAAAAGTTATTTGGTATTAAAAAAGGCCATCCTATGATACATGACAATAGATTCTCTATGCTGTAATATTTGTACCATTTTCTGACTCTCTCCAGCGTTGACACAATACATTTCCGTAGATGAGTTGGTTCACAAGTTAGTAGTTGACCTAACATTGTCGCCTTACAAGTGTTCAAGTATAATAGTACAATAAAAAAATATTATTTCGTCGTCGATTATCCTTAACACATAATTTTCATATTAATCCACTTTTCTCCACATTTAGTCATTATTTCTCGTTAACGGAGTAAATTTGAAAATAATATTGTTGCCTTTTTATTGTTTATCAATTTGTTATTAAGATATTGTATCAGGTTCTCGATGACCACGAGCTAGAAATTATTATAGGAAATTAACAACAATGTCTCCTAACGTATTAAAAAGTAATAAAAAGGCTACAATATTGGTTGAAAATTATACAAAATCTTAAATTCTAGAATAAGAGTTCAATGATTCAGAAACAAAATATATTTAAAGAATTATTAATTAAAAATATTAATCCCACATTAATAAACGATATAGAAAGACGGCAAAATGACTTGAATTTCAATGAATATCAATATATAATAAGTAACTGTCGAGCATACAGGGATCACGACCACGGATGGCTATTAGCACACAAAAATGTGAACAAAAACATTTCACTACCTTAAAGCGATAGAGATTTTTCAGAGTGTATGCAAAATAGCACAAGACGAAAATGCTGGAAAACAGTTAATGGCATAGTACTTAATATTACGTCACTATTTAAAACTAAAAAAAAATTTGCCCCCCCCCTGGAACATTTTCAAACGGCGCCCATGGGCCCAGGCACATGACTTTATCATACTATATATAAAATTAATAGTTTAGCTGCATGAGATCCTATTTGATCGAGATCGGCCATGTCTGCATTAAAATAAAACTAGTAGAACTAGACAGATATGTCGATTAAAGCTGCGTTCAGATATTGTACTCCGTTGACACCGGGTACACCGTCCAAATGACACTTACGTGTTATTGGGTGTAAAAAGTGTAACGGTGTACAATATCCGAACGCACTTTATATTGACTGTAGGTATTATCAAAACATTAGCGTTTGACACTACCTACTGTCATTAGAATCAAAATTTCTGACATGATCTCGATGAAATAGATCTTGCTCATGCAGCTAAACAATTGATTGTAGCAAAAAATTTCATAGTCATAAATTATTCAGAATTTCCTCCACTTTAATTTATTATTTAACTATTTCAACAAAATTCCAGAAATGGCGACTTATTTGCGAAATCTTTCAAAAATACTAAGACTAAACCTTCAGTTCCTTTGGACCCTTTTCAACAGAAAGCTTTTCAGCTCTAAGTTTGGTCATGAAACTTCTAAATATGAAGTTTCGTCCCGATACCTTTAGTAGTTTCTCCGGAATGGTCGCCACAAAAAACGAGTACACACACACATAGACATTTTTTTGTACCTTGGTAAAAAATGTTTAGGGGACCCAAAAAGACATATTTCCGCTAAAATCTCAAAAGTTTTTTTTTGGCACGATTACAATACTTTACATACTACGTATGATAAAGTAAAAAATACGATTTTTTTCTCAATTAGAGGGCACACAAATCTGTACTACTTTTTGTCCATTTAACATACTTTCTATCTCTAATAACAATAAATGTACCCATACAATCTAACGTCCCGTGAGACACTGTATAATTGATATTTTGCAGAAAATTGCGGATTTTTAGCAGGTAATCTAAACTGGCATTCGAGTTTCGACCATTGAATTCACAAATATTGCAGTTTTCGACCGCTACCTTACTGTAGAGGTACCGATTACATGTACTATCATACTACCTGTGTTGTTACCATTGACTACGCTCGTCAAGAATTTAGTTACCTACGTACCAATCCACCACTTCTTCCTATGGCGTAATTAGCGCTTAGTCATAGATTTCGACGGAATCGCCGCAAATGTTGAAGTCGCCAATCACCAGTTGCGAAATAACCGCCATGCCGTCCACCCATACACATTCTTCCGTATGTTGTTGTTCTTCATACTCACTCATTTGAAATACTGTATAAACGAACTTAAGGCACATCTGTCAAAAACTTTGACAATGTTACGTTCTTCTCTCGGCCCGCTATGTTGCATGTCCCTGTTGATTAAGAATTATTGATTTTAATTTTAGTTGTTATTTTCTTTTTCAGACGATCTGTAGAGAGGCACCCTTTAGCGATGAACCGCAGGCTATTCGTAGCATGGAGTTGTGCGATTATTCGAGGAAGATCACCTATGAGACAGCGATGAGCGGGAATGCCGGCCGCCCTGTCAGAGTGTACGCGGATGGGATCTACGATGTTTTCCACCAGGGACACGCGAGACAGTTGATGCAGGCCAAGAATGTGTTCCCAAATGTCTACCTCATTGTTGGCGGTAAGCGTACCTGAAATTTTAAACTCAATAAAGAGCGGTTTACATTGGAATTTATAGTAGGTATCGCTAAAACGCTGTCGTTACGTTTCCGTACCGAACGCGTACCGTTCCGTAATACCGCGTGCTCACGATTCAACTATACCGAGCAACTTGTTCAACTACAGTTGACAATAGCTTTTTTTTGTCAGGGGAAAATCTTCAAAAGACGCTATTGACAATACTTAGGTATTGTCAATAGTGTATGCGGACAGGAAACTAAAGTGTAATTTCAAATTTCGTGACTGCATTTAATTAAACAAAACATAATTAAATAAAATTGAAATATGTAAGTACTAATTTCGACAATGAAACGAATGCTTCACAAGTGCTTCACATATTTTTATTTATAATTTGGTATGTTTATGCATTTAATTTTCACCTCGAGTTATAAATTACCTTGTATCAGTTCAGTTTGCAACATTGTGTATGTATGAGCAGCTTTTCCTTATTTAACATACTTTAAGAGAATATATGGAGATCATCTGTTATACATAAAATTAGTGTGTACAAACATCTTCTACTTGGGTGTTTATTCCCACACTTTTTTTTTCTCAGAACGTAATTATTGTTCTGACTAAAATGTTTCATAAAGACTCATTTATTTTTCCAATACCTTAAAAAATAACAAAATATTAATAAACAGTATTTTAAATTGCTCTAACTTCCTAAGGCTCTAACTTCTTAACTTGTTATCAATAGGTCCATATGAAACTTTTTACTCAGCATAAATGTTGCTTAATTTTGTATTTTGACCAATGTAAAAGGTACTTTTTGATTTCTTCATTTTCGCATTGTTTGATTTGTATTTTCTTCTTCCTTTATTTGGTAATACTTAAGGAACTCAAAGGACCACATGAGTTTATACCTAGAGTGAATATCTGCAATGTTGCAGGAAATGAATGTAATAAATTACAAAAAAAGCTGTAAAAGAAGAAATAACTGTAATATCGCTGGTTATTGGATACCAGCCAAATTTCTGCATTGTTTTTACAAAATTCACATATTCCACGTATATATTCACCTTAATTTTACAGGGCATTTTTTAAATTTTACTGGAAAAGTATTTTAATTTCACAGTAGTAATATTCAATCATTGAACTGCGTTTCTTTACAGACTTGTATCTAGTTACTTGAAAGACGTTACATGTTTTTCTGTACGCAAAAAAAACTCGAAATGCCTTGGAAAGGACGATGTATATTTTTTTTGTTGGGGTTCCGCCAGGTTCCAACCCTATTTAAAGGGTTCCGCAAAAGTAAAAAGGTCGGGAAGCGCTGCTCTATAGTCTATAAAATTAAAGTTGTTTTTACACAAAAAATTAATTTATAAATAAATAAATTGAGTGACAAGGCGAATAAAAATTGATTAAAAATACCCCTAAATCGTTAAGTTTTATATAATAGTATACTTAATGAAGTTAATTAATGTGTAATAATTGGACAAAGTAGCTACATTAATAGATAAATTAATGATAGACACATTATTATTATCTCAACATTAAGCCAATTAAGGGGTATTTCTGAATCAATATTTAACAATATGTTGATTTCGTAACGAATCGAAAATATTTTATTGAAGATCGGATAAATTTGAAATAAATTAATTCAAAATTTGTGTTTTTTTTTAATTTATATGAATTTATTCCATACTTTTGACGATCTTTGGAATATTTGGCGCGAAAATGCGGTAATCATATTAATAATAAGGCGGTGCATTTATGATAAATCAATATGTGTTTAATTAGGTAAACACCACTTTTATTCTCCCAGTATAATCATCTATATTTTTTTTAAATAGATATGTGATATTGTTTTGATGCATTTCTTTACTACGTTCCGGAAAAATAATGGAAATCCATCAAAGATAACAAAAGTTATTAACATCAAAGTATAGCAAAAGTGGTTTAAGTTCTTCAGTCTAGTTTGCAAACTCAAACGACTTTAGAGATCCCGAAATAACAATATGCAATTGTAGTTGGCGAAACAATAATTTTGGGTCCTGTGTATTGAATCCAGGATGCTATAACAAACGAATTAATTTATTTCCGAGACTTTTAACTGTTAAGCCGTATTAAGATCAAACGTGCTTGTTCACGGTGAATTTTGTATACAGGTATCACAACCAGAACAACATCGCTTTTACTAACGGCAACTACATATTGCGATAATGACATATTATTTTAAACGACTTAAGTGTCTTTTGAAAACAAATGAGTTAAATATGTAATAATAATATATCGTATATAATTATTAGTTTTTAGAAGATTTTAAATTGCAATACATTTTAAGTTTTAATTATAATGCAATGTTATAGAAGTTATATTACGATAATTACCAACTTAATTACCTTATAGAGTAATATCTAATATGTAATAACACTAATAACTATATGCTGTTGGAACTGTAAGCATATTTTGTGATGTGTCGGATGTGTTTACTTTTTGTCATTATTTTTACTATATCAAAATACAGTAAAACAAACTAGTAAATTATTATATACAAGTATCTATTGAGTAATATAAATTTAACGTCGAAATTATAACATCCATAAACAAAGATCTCGTTGGCATTCCAAACAGGAATAAACTGAATAGTCATTTAGACGAATAATCAACCTCAAATAAGGTACATAAAGAAATGAGCATCAAACGGATCTGACTAATGCATTAAACTATGCCTAAACATAGGACCAGTTTCTACAGTGTGTAAATAAACTAAGGAATAATTGCTATTACTTCTTTTAATTATTGTTATATCAAAAAAGATAATATGTAAATAAAAGTTTTTGGTAACTCAACCGCGAGTTTAACAGGTTTGCTTATGTGCAAGTTATTGGGTTTTGTTGGTATAGCAACCGGCTTTATTTTTCAAATAGGACCGTATTTTTCGAAATTTGATAGAGTTTTTACACCATGTAAGAAGTCATTCTGTCATCCTGAAAAGTTTTTAATCTTTGGTTTTTTTGTTGGTTTCTTTTATTGATAAATTTGCAATTAAATGGTACATTTAAAAATTCGTCCACCACCGTTGTCTGGACATCACTTAAACTTAAGACCTCCAACTGTAGTGTGTCTGTGTCCAATTGCATGCAAAATATTTTAGAATATCAATACATGGGTACGTTTTTGTTAGCTACAATGATTTCTTTTCTTTGCATTCCAGTGTGCAACGATGCCTTGACTCACAGCAAGAAGGGCAGAACCGTTATGAACGAGACTGAACGGTACGAAGCCGTGCGGCATTGCCGGTACGTGGACGAGGTGGTCCGAGACGCCCCATGGGAAGTCGACGACGCGTACATCCAGAAGCACAAGATCGACTTCATAGCGCACGACGACATCCCGTACGGTTCGGACGACTCGGACGACATCTACGCCAAGTGGAAGGCGAAGGGAATGTTTGTCGCCACCGAACGCACAGAAGGCGTCTCCACTTCCGATATTGTGGCGAGAATAGTGCGCGACTACGACATTTACGTCAGACGAAACCTCCAGCGCGGGTACTCGGCCAAAGATTTGAACATTTCGTACCTGAGCGAGAAGAAAATTCGGCTTCAGAACAAAATGCACGAACTGAAAGATAAGAGTAAGAAGGTGATGAACTCCCTGGGCGAACGCAGGGTGGACTTGATCACAAAGTGGGAGGACAAGTCGCGTGAGTTCATCGAGAATTTCTTGTTGTTGTTTGGTAGAGAGAGATTGAGTAATATCTGGAATGAATCGAAGGGTAGAATTATGAATGCGCTAAGTCCGCCTAGTTCTCCGGCGAGAGAAGGTTCGCCGTGTTCGAGTAATGATGATCTGTACGACTCGTTGGAAGATGCGCTGTCACCACCTAGGAAGTCTGCTAGGTTTGACTCACCTCCTTCGCCTTCTTCATCAAAAAGTGGACATTACAGTATAAATGATGATTATAGTGACGACGACGAAGAAGAGATTATGATGAAAAATTAACACGAAATAAATATTAAAGAGGAATAATGAAGAAATAAGAACAAGGGTCAGCTAGGGTTAATATCGTATTAACTGGGTTTATTTTTTTAGTTTACTTGAGTAAAAATATATAGAAATTTTCCGTGCATCTTGCGTATGCTTTGAATAGATATCAGTTTGTTAATATGAAATTTAGTGAGACTGAGTCTCCCAGAGGTTGGTTTGGTCGGCCATCATGTGATAGTTATTTATTTGTGTCTCTTTCTATTTAGGTAATTTATTATTATTATTAATTTATAGGAATTGTTCCTTATCCGAAATTTATGGATTTGCTAATCGGTATAATTGCTAGGGTAGGTTATTGAAGTGCTTTGTATAAATTAAAATGTTGTCAAGATTACGATATGAACCAAATATTTTGATTAAATTGTTGTTGATATGGTTGAAAATATTGACGGTTTACACTTTACACTAACATGTAAACAGGTATTTTCATAATTTTCTAGGTGATAGGAAATAATTTTGCGTAAATTTTTATATATGAGATACAACAACAATAACGTGTGATTGATTTTTTACAATTGTGATTGTTATTGAATGAATATTCCAAACATGTGTTTTTTAACTGTTATTTATTTGGTAATTCCAATTATTATTATTATTATTACTCTAGACATGACTACTTACATTATTTATTCTGTTCCCTGATTCAGGGGTGTGTCCCTTACATTTCTATAATAATTGTGGTGCAACACAAAATACCGATGAAATGCTCCATGCACAATTTATTGCGTTTTCTATTACTGCTGTTTAACATTGTGTCGGTATTATTTATCAAAATGGTCCTTACACGAGTATTAATAGTTTGTAATTTTGTTCTTATGTACATTTCCCAATAAACATCTGAACCAAATTCTTTTGTCTTCTTACACACCTAACCTATAATACCCAATAATCGATTTCTAACTATAACTAAGATTTTTATTTTATAACTATTTTTCATTTATTTCATCTGTTTAAAATGGTCTGAATATTGATGAATTACATTATTATACTAATTTTGCATATATAGGATGTTTTACTTCCTGTGTGCCCAGGGCCGCTTTTGACCATGCAGGGGCCCTTAGGACACACAGATTTTGGGGGCCCATTTAGGAAGAGAAAAACGCATGCATGAAAATATCAAAATATACTTTTGTTTAATGGCTTTATTGATTATTATGGCTAGCTTTATACAATATCATAAATGTAAGGTAGAAAAAAGAATATCTAGTAAGAAAATTATCTTCATCCGTTATCTACATACCCACGGTAAAATATTTTAAAAAATGGTGTGAACTGAATTAGCCCACTCACGAACTTGTCCACAGTGATGTATAATTACCGGTCATTTAAAAAATGGTAATATTACCGTGACGATAAATTACCCGTAATTTAATAGCTTGCAATATTACTGGTAATGTTACCGGTAATATTGCCGACATATCCATACAAACCGAATTGCACGGCGTGTGATATATAATAGATAGATAATAATATAAAATCTTGTAACTATTTTATTAATATGAAAGTACACAAATAAAAGTTAATTTTAAAAATACATTTTTATATGGTTAACGGCAATAAATTAAAATATCGGTAATATTCCTTAAATTACTGGTTATATTACCGCGGTAATATCACCAACACAAAAATCTGTCTTCGGTAACTTTACGTAATATTAACAAAATTACCGGTAATATTACCATTTTCAATCACTATGTCCACCCCAATTTTTTGCTGTTACCTACAGGTATTCTATGTATTGTTGTGTAGCAATCTTGGTTTGCATACGAATTCAGCTATAAACGTTTCTCGTTCTGGTTTTTGATCTCACGATATGCCCGCGCACTTCTCCCAGCACCACCCAGGACTAAATTAAGTTGGCAACTGTGCTTTGTAAAAAGCCTAATTAGTAACAAATGAAATGTAATTGATAAATGATAAGTGTGAGAATGACATGCATTCATTGAAAACTGAATAATTATATGGAAGTGAACATGATAACCAAAATACCTGCTGTGTTTCTAGGTTAGGACAGTTCAGCAAATTTTCCAAAGTACATAAAAACAGGTACACCCGCGGCAAGCTTCCTTGAGTTGGGATACGTAGATGCAGAATACTTAATGATTAAAGCCGAAATTGGTAATTTTACATAGAATGCGCGTTTTCTGAGGATTTTGAGCAATATTATGTTAAAAGCAATATTAAGTCTTCTGCGCATGTTGTCTAGCGTTTTGGGTCAGTAGTAGAAGCCCCTATTGTAAGATATTGTTTGATACTTCAATAGGGAAAAAAACGTAAAATAAGATTTTAATAGACCTTTATTGACTACATTAATATACAGCTGTCCCATTAAGATTACAACAAACTGAAAGGCCTTTTAGGGGACACCTAAAGAAGGATTAGAAACGATTAGTGCAATTTTCTAAACACCCATTTTTTGTCGATAAAATTATGTCGGAAAATGCGTTTAAGAACTAGGCTGAATTAAAAAAAAATAGTGTGACAGATCTTAAATGAATATTTTACTAACTGTACAGAATCGACATGACTTCATGGGAGCACTAAAAAACTCTGGGTTACAACACGCCTTTCCGTTTACACACGAAAAAAGTGCTCGCGAGAGTGATGGCCGCTTGCAGTCACTGGCTCCTGGTATTATTCCATGGGATCTAAACATGCCTAAATTACCATGCCAACATAATGTACATATTGAACAAAAAATCTGATGTGGCCAGGCACGACTTTATCATACTATATATAAAATTAATAGTTTAGCTGCATGAGATTCTATTTGATCGAGATCGGCCATGTCTGCATTAAAATAAAATTAGTAGAACTAGACAGATATGTCAATTAAAGCTGCGTTCGGATATTGTACTCCGTTGACACCGGGTACACCGTCCAAATGACACGCAGCTTATATTGACAGAAGTTATTGTCAAAACATTAGCGTTTGACACTACCTACTGTCATTAGAATCAAAAAATCTGACAATTCCTGGCTACTAGTTTTAATGCAGTACGACCGATCTCGACGAAATAGAATTTGCTCATGCAGCTGAACTATTGATTGTACCAAAAAATGTCATAGACATAAATTATTCAGAATTTCCTCTACTTTAATTTATTATTTAACTATTTCGAGGAAATTCCAGAAATGGCGGCTTATTTGCAAAATCTTTCAAAAATGCCTAAAAGACTAAACCTCCAGTTCCTTTGGACCATTTTCAACAGAAAGCTTTTCAGCTCTAAGTTTGGTCATGAAACTTCTAAATATGAAGTTTCTTCTCGATACCTTTAGTAGTTTCTCCGGAATCGTCGTCACAAAAAACGGGTACACACACACACAGACATTTTTTGTACCTTGGTCAAAAATGTTCAGGGGACCAAAAAGACATATTTCCGATAAAAACTCAAAAAATTTTTTTGGCACGATTACAATACTTTACATACTGCATATGATAAAGTAAAAATGATTGTGTAGATATCCCCTACAAACCCTTTCAGGTTGTCGAATTCTTTATGGGACACCCGTATAACAACAAACTATAAAAGCTAAAACAAAAATGAACTGGTTTTGCCTTTCTGTTATAGGCGCCATCACCATCAAGAACTAAATTCCAAATGTAGTGGCCCACCATATTAGCGTTATACCGTCCATAACGTCTTGATAAAAACGTTCACCATGTTCTAAAGAATAACCTCTCAGTTTGGTTTTAAATATATACCGGGTGTCTAAACTTATCGGTTCACCATTGGTAACTTTGTTATTATTATAACTACACAGTAGGTTAAATTAGCAAACTAGTAGTATTTTTTTCGGCGATTAAGATTATGGTAACAACTAAATAATTGAAAATTTGGTTTTCGAAATATTTACGAAAAAATGTTTTTTTCATTGTAACACTCTGTATTTTGTCAAATATTTTTAAAGAAAATTTAATTTTGAACAGAAAGTTGATAATGCATGATTACCCTAAACATAAAACTAAACACGTAATGCGCAGTTTAATTTTGTGATATTTGTCGGAATAAGGTAAGTAAGTAGGCCGGACTGAATGTAGTGCCAAATAATGAAATACACAAATTTCCTTGGAAACAAAGTAAATAAACCTAAATCTGTCAAATTAAACTGTTAGAAAGATAGATTAATAATTTTCATTGTTGAAAAATAAAATGCCTTTTACACATTTGGAAAAGTGTGATATGCTGGAGGCGTATCTGGTTTGCAGAAAAAATTCTGCACAAGCTTTATTACAATACCAGCACACATTCCCGGATCGTCAAGCACCAAGCCAACAATACTTTCTGCGACTGTATCGAAGATTGCGAAACAACGAAAATTCTTTTACTAAAGTAAGAAGAAAGAAGCTCTTTATTATTGATGAAGAAACGGAGACAAATGTGCTAGCGCATTTTGTAGCTTACCCTAAAATATCGATCAGAAACTGTGCAAGAGAATTAGAAGTAAAAAGGGCTACTGTTCACGCAATTTTGAAAAAGAATAAATTCCATCCCTACAAAATGAATAAAGTGCAAACATTATTAGCTGGTGATGAAGAAAGAAGATTAGTGTTCTCTAATTGGTTTATAAATTTTTGCAATGAACGACGAGATAATTTTAAGTTTATTTTGTGGTCAGATGAAGCTAACTTTTCAAACACAGGTATGCGCAATAAACACAATGAGCATTATTGGAGTAAAGAAAATCCTTTAGTAGTGGATCCACGTAATCCACAAAACCGATTTAGTTTAAATGTTTGGTGCGGCATAATAGGATCTAAACTTGTTGGCCCTATTTTTTATCACGGCACGTTAACCGGACAACGTTATATTGAATTATTAACGCCAGTTATTGAAGATTTCCTGGACCATGTTCCTATTATTCAAAACGGCCGCATTTACTTTCAACAGGATGGCGCACCTGCTCATAATAGCGTACAATCTGTTAATTACTTAAATACAATTTTTGACCAGCGATGGATAGGAACAAACGCGCCAGTTCGTTGGCCTCCTCGGTCACCTGATTTAACGCCGCTTGATTTTTATCTTTGGGGCTCTGTGAAAGACGTAGTTTACCAGGAAAGACATCAGAATGTGGAAGAGTTAGAAATAGCGGTAAGAAACGCATTAAACAACATCGACGGCAGAACAATCTTAAAAGCCACTCGAAGTGTAAAAAATGAGCTCAAAAGTGCGTAGATCAAGAAGGTGGTACTTTTGAACATTTCTTACATTGAAAAACATGTATTCAATTAATTTACAATTTTATACGTTGCTGTTGTTGTTAAGTATTTGTGTATCTATTTGTTTCTACTTATTTTTATGTAGTGTTAAGCATAGTGCGATTAATGTTATTACTCATTAAAATTTCTTCCAACTATGTAAAAAGATGCGGTCACATTAAAAAAAAATATTCACAAGAATATTTTGAAAACCAAATTTTGAATTATTATTTTGTTTTCATATTCTTAATAACCGAATAAAATACTACTAGTTTGCTTATTTAACCAACGTTGTATCTGCTTTAATAACAAAGTTACCAATGGTGAACCGATAATTTTGGACACTCTGTATACAGGGTGTCTCACGGAACTGGTACATTAGAAGTTTCTCATGTTCTACTATTTCTGGAAACTTGAAGTTTTGGAATTAGAATTTACTCGATCTGAGCTCTTCAGCTAAAATATTCCCAAGTTAACTGTCACGTCCGGTCACCGGAAGTCGGTATCAACTTTGTTATTTTAAATGGAATGATATAAGTTTTATTTTATTTTTGGTTTCTACTTATCAAAATACATCATTTTTAATAAGGTTTCCCTATACCTAAATATCACCATTTTTGAGTTTTTTTTGATTGTACCAATTTTTTGGTGATTTTCGCGGTTTCGTTTAAAATTGAATATTTCGTTTATGATTGAAACTAGAAGTTTAATGATTAGTGGTCCAAAATTAGAAACATAGCCAAATAAGACGATGTTTAGTTCATCATGATATTTTATACAGGATGTTCAAAATTTACACACAATTGAATTTTCAAACGTAAAAAACTCATTTTTTTCAAATGGCACACCCTGTATACCGATACGCCATTCGATAGGAAATCTTATTCCCTATTAATCGATATTAGGGTTCCATATATCTATCTTTAATAGTTTTTGAGATATTGTCACTTTTTCATTAAATCCATTTTGAATACTACCATTTAATAATGGGGGACGAAATTAGATAAGAAATTTACAACGAAAATTTAAATAGTGATAGATATTTAGAATTTTTGCGAAACTCTTCCGCTCAATATTTTACGCGACTGTTTTTATCAAATGGACTGTGCACCGGGACATTCTTCGCATGTGGTACCCATTCAAGTAAATAAGATGTTCGGCGATAGGTGGTTCGGAAATGGGGGACCCCGGCGGTGGCCACCAAGTTCACCAGATTTAACACCATTAGACTTTTATTTCTGGGGTTATGTGAAAAGTCAGGTCTATTCCACACCAGTTAATACTCGAGAAGAATTGACTAACAGAATAGTCAGTGCCGGCCTTTGCCTCCTCGGCGCCCTCGGGCGGAGTATTTCCGGGCGCCCCTTACAAAATTACAAATTAAATTTTTTTCATTATCAGTACAAAGAACAAATAAATCAGCGATTATTTCAACTGAAAAAACACACAACAACACTACAAACATAATTTGAAACTACTTTTATTAATGTCCGAAACTAACTTTATGTCCTACATGATCATAAAGTGACATTTTAGATCTTAGTTACCGGGACGAAAACAGCTACTTTTCGCCCCCTAGCTAGGGCAGAAAAAGATTCTTTATGCGCCCTAGGGCATAAAGGATTGCCATGGTTATATGTCAAATATATTAAATATTTGTCATTCAAATTGTAAATTTTAAATTGTCAATGTCAATTATTGGCGATTAAGGTTATAAGTTTGACAACTAATTGTCTGTATTGTCACTCATCAATGTCAATTATTGGCGATTAAGGTTATAAGTTTGACAATTAATTGTCTGTATTATCACTCAGCTCCGAATTGTTTGTTTGGTTATTCAACTCCGTAGATACGCCGTCACTTGATAACGTCAAAATATTTATTAATATTATTCAAACGGAGGAACAAAACCATTGTAGGACATAAAATTTTGTATGTACCTCGGGCATTACTTGATGTTTATACCCCCTACTATTATGTGCCCTTTTTTTGTCGGCGAATTCTTTACTAAGATGAGCAAGACCAGAAAATTCGAGATTTTTAGCGAGTTCCTAAATAGTACATTTAAATTAGCAAAGAGAAGAGGAAAAACTGTTGGATTTCAATACCTATGGCTCCCCCAAATTTTATTAGAGCCTGGAATTAGATCCGCGAACGTGCACGTGAAGGATGAGTTAGGGGTGATCTTCGCATTTACCGCAAAACGGTCACGTTTTCGTGATCGTAGCTCCCGAACAATGATATTGTTTATAAAATTCTGCACTCCCATTTTTTCTCACTGATTTTGGTACATCATTTAATTGTCTAAATGGTACCGGAAATATTTTAAATAAAAGGCTTTACATAAGAAAATTTTCGAGATAAAGTCAATTAAAAATTTTAAAATATTGATTACTTTTGGGATAGTAGCTTTTGTGAATTGAATTATAAATTGCGTTTTTGGTAGAATTAACCGCCCTGAAAACGAATGTGGACTTCAAAATTTTCTATCGCGCAAGGTTTTCGAAAAAGGTAGGGTCAAAGTGTCAAAACACACTATTTTGGTAATTTATACAAATTTATACCAGCCGAAACGATTATCCTAGAAACCTCAAAATGGTCTCATAGTTAACCTTACTCTTTGCACTTTTACCTGCAATCCCCAATGTTTGTTCCCAAATGTTCTTGAAGCATTTACAGCAATCCTTTACGAACGTACGGCTCCATAAAAGAATTCAATCGAAAACGACTATTCACTTTCCATAAACAAACAGAAGTTATCAATATTACCCTAATTCACTTTTTCTTGAAAATTTTCTTATTATGGCGATACATTTAGTGAATTACCTTTAAGACAAGTTAAGACAGATCTATAAATACCAGTGCAAAAAAAAAAACAATTAAAGATCGGAAATTAAATTTGATGTAAATATGTATATTATGATAATTAAAAATCGACGTGATTTTGTCATGTTATATACTTAATGCGCTCACTGTAGTTTGGTTCTTAAACAGAAAACTCCTATATTTGGGCACTTGCAATTTAAGATCTAATGCATTTAGAAAATGTAGAAAATACCTTTATTGTGCGGAATTTTATAAGGATTAATAAAAATGCAAAATTGTGATCGTTTTGCGGTAAATCGCGGAAATTCGCGAACGTGCACTTTACTTTTAGGGGTTCAAGGCTCTAGTAAAATTTGCGAAAAGCACAGATCATTGAAACTCAACACTTTCCGCACCGGATAGCAAAAGGGTAATAGCGTGGCAGTAGAGCATTTGCTACTGCCACGGGTAATAGTATTGGATTTTTTTTCTTCATAGGCCAGTCTAATAGGTCGTCTAATTTAACTGTAGTAAAACTCAAAAGTCAGTCTTGCCACATTGTACATCTCAAATATGTTTTTATTAGTGTAAGGGTGGGCGCGAAGCGTGATAGGCGCCCAGCGTTTTATTAATTGTTTGATTTTGTAGTAAATTTTAGTTCTTTACATTGTTGTTATCATAAAAGTGTTTCTTAAAACAAATATATCTGTCGATCGGCCTCATAAAAAAATTTAATGGGGCGCTATTTACTGAATTTTACCACAGGTAATAAAAAATTTCTTCAATACTTGTACAAAAGGTACTGGCGCCCCAACTCACCCGGCGCCCGACCTCGCCCCCCAAGGCCGGCACTGAGAATAGTAATTATAATTCATGGACTTCAGCGACAAGAAATCCGAAGAACGACGATAACAGAAGCAGTGGCGGCGTAAAGGGTGGGGGCGGTCCGCCCCGGGTGCCAAGCACCTAGGGGTGACGACGACAACTCACTCTCACAGCCAAAGAATACTTACAGAAGAATCACTCCGCAAAGACATACAAATAAATAAATAGCTACATACTCTAGAGCAAGGCTGCCCAACCCCAGGCCCGCGGGCCACATTATGGCCCGCAAACGAATTGTAAGTGGCCCGACTGAACCAGTTTCAAAATTCCCGCCTGTTTGACAGTGTTGCGCGCGGCGCAAAACAAACGATTCGTATTGCGCGCGGTCACGTGATTACTTATCCTGCTCGACAGATGACAACTGACAAGTTACAGATCTTTTGTTTCGTGAACCGATTGACAACATCCGTCAGATTTGTTAAAATAAAAAGTGTTTCCCTTGACATTCATAGGTATGTCCATAATTATTTTCTACTAATTTAAGTTTTCTCCACAATAACCTTGTTTTGAAGTAAAGTAAAAAAATCTGTTTGTTACAGTATGGCTCACAGTAAACCAAGTAAATCGAAATCGACAGAATCCTACCGCAGTTTTTTATGATGAATGGGAAAAGAATTATTGTATTACTGAGAGCAATGCTCACAAACCCATATGTTTACTTTGTTTTACCACAGTAGCTATTGCAAAAAAATATAATTTAGAAAAGCATTTTAAGCAGAGAAGATTTTTTAAAGAAAAAGAAACGAGAACTCAGCAACCAAGAGGCACGACGAGCATGAATCCATGATCAACACATCTTACGAGATTTCTTTGCTTTTATCAAAAAAGAAGAAGTCTTTTTCTGATAGAGAAATTATTAAAGACGCTTTGAACATCTTTGCACAAAATTGTAATGACCAAAACGTTAAAGTTAAAGCTCTTTCACTCTCACGAAACAATGTTACGAGATGGGTAGAGGAAATGTCGGTTGATATCAGATCCAAGAGATCACAAAAAAGTGCAAAAACTTTTTGTTGGCGTTAGATGAAACTGAAACAATTCTAATGAATCTTGAAATATACTTCAAGATTTACTAGAATTGTGTCAGCTGGAAACTACAAGCCAAGGAAAAGACATTTTTACTAAAATTAAGGAATGCGTTGAACAGAAGGGTGTACTTCTTCAGAAGAATCTAGAGATTTCTGGAAATTTTTACCAAAGGAAGACTTTCCTACAATATCTGACCTGGTGTTTCAATTTTTAAGTAGTTTTGGATCAAAATATGTTTGTGAAAAGCTTTTTTCAAATCTTAATTGTGTAAAATATAAATTACGCACATCTCTAACTGAGCAACAAATATCTGATTTGTTGTTACTGTCAACATCTGACCTGATGCCTAACATAGGCAAATTATTAAAACAAAAACAATGTCACATTGATTTTACCAATTACTTGGATTTAGATTTTACATTATTTGCTACATAAAACATGCTTTTTTTATTTGGCAGTAGGTGCTATTTATTTTATTATTTTAATAAACGATTTTTAGATTTCAATATGATGTTTTTTTTTTCATGTTGCACAAAATAAGACTTTAAATATCTTAGGTAACAAAAATAAGAACCGTCTGTAGTCAGTGGCCCGCCAGTGATTTTTAAATTGTCAATTTCGCCCAACTGTTATAAAGGTTGGGCAGCCTTGCTCTAGAGTCTAGGATCTATCTGCATGCTAATATTATATTATATCTCAATATGTATCGCAACTTTATTTTCATTTACTTTCGAATATAATTTCCTAAAAGAATGAGTTCACATAATAAGGTCAATCAAAATACTGACTATGGCTACAGATTTTTTTTAAAGTAACTAAAGCTATTTATAATGCACCTATTTCCCCCGAGATATGAAAACTTAGGTCTATTGTATTGCTAGGTATTATTATGTACGGAGACACACTGTATACATTTTTTTACATTTACCTTTCATGAATGTATGCGAATATTGCTTAAGAGACAATGTACAAAACAGGCGATTGGGCAAAGTATTTGAATTATGAATACATTTTGCTTAATTTAAATTGTCGAAAATAATTATCTCTTTGATTTTCAAACGTTTACAGTTTACACTTTAATGCACCATTAGTGGAACAAATACATAATTAAATTAATTTAACTAAATGATTTAATTAAAAAAATACAATTGATGTTCGTAGTCGCACTATGCAACGCTAAATTTGTTTTTTGAAGTCAATAGATTTAACAAAGTTTTGATTTGACTTTGATACATCTTAATTATAATTTTTCTACTTTGCGTTAACATTTGACACATAGTACTTTTTAGCTGTTCCAATGCAACAAATTTTTATTACTCACAATCTTTAGTAACTATTAGATTTCTAGAATTGGTGGCATCGATATCAAATGAGGGGTGTATATGCAAATGCGACACGTCCTTTGAAATGAAATCCGAGAAAACCGCAAAAATTTACCAGACATTTATTTTCAATGATATTGACTTCATATTTTCTAGATTAATAAACGAGTTTATTTTATATTAGTAACAAATGCTGATTAAATTTTTCTTAACACAGAAGGGCAATATTTAAGAAATATTAATGGTCATATTGGATACGGCTGAGTTTGTCCATCTAACAAGAGACAGGTGCTGTTGATAGTTGTATGTAATTCATTAAACAAAAGCAAACACTATCACTGATAGTCAAAATATTATTATAAATTATGAACATAAGGTCCACAATGAGCCAAACGCGACTAATCAATCTTTCAATTTTATCTATTGAAAAGGGCAGGAAACTTAATATTGATAATGTAATAGAACACTTTAGTAAAATAGAGTCCCGTAAGCATGTTTAGTATTTCTTGTTTTATTTTGGGGGTGCTCATTAGAAACCCGCCCTGGGTGCCAACCCACGCTACGCCGCCACTGAACAGAAGTACAGCGAAGAGTTTTAAAATGTTTGGAGCAGAACGGGCAGCATTACGAACTACATAGTTAAGTTTTAATTTAAGTTAGGTATCCCAAATATATTATTTTAGTTTTAACAAACCTTTTCAATATTTTTCTGTTTTCCTGTCGTTCCAAAGTTGTTACATTCCTATAAATGAAGAATAAATCGTTTTGTATTTAGTTTGCATTCTTTTATACTGACAATATCTCAAAAACAATTAAAGATAGATATAGGGAACCCTGATATTGATTGATAGGGAATAAGATTTCCTATCGAATGGCGTATCGGTATACAGGTGTTCCATTTGAAAGAAATGAGTTTTTTACGTTTGAAAATTCAATTGTTGTGTTGTAAATTTTGAACAGCCTGTATAAGATATCATAATGAACTAAACATTCTCTTATTTGGTTATGTTTCTAGTTCTGGACCACCAATCATGAAACTTCTCGTTTCAATAATAACCGAGATGTTCAATTTTAAACGTAACCGCGAAAATCACCAAAAAATTAGTAAAATCAAGAAAACTCAAAAATGGTGATATTTAGGTATAGGGAAACATTATCAAAACTGATGTATTTTGATATGTAGAAACCAAAAATAAAATAAAAATTATATCATTCCATTTAAAACAACAAAGTTGATACCGACTTCCGGTGAACGGACGTGACAGTTAACTTGAGAATATTTTAGCTGAAGAGCTCAGATCGAATAAATTCTAGTTCCAAAATTTCAAGTTTCCAGTAATAGTAGAACATGAGAAACTTCTAATGTACCAGTTCCGTGAGACACCTGTATATCGATGTGAGTGCACAATATGTGACCTGGACTACGGAAAGGGGGTTTATGTGTCAAGAAGTTTTTTTTGATGATTCTAATGACTCTTTCCAATGAACCCAAAACCAGTTTGGTAGCTATCTTAGCAGCTGAGTTATTTGAATGTAAAGTATTGTAGAAGAAAGCATAGTTTTCAGCTCTATGATTTCCAAGAAAGCCACGATCCACTGCCTGAAATCCGTTTCAGGCATTCTCATTTCTCGCCCTGACAAAAGGTACTGAAGGTATCTGAAGGAATGCGTATTGCAACACAATTTAACATGGAAATCTCCCAAAGAAACATTTGTTTACAAACTAAGGCCCGGTGCACACATCAGTGTTTTAAACACACGGCGCCGCAGCGGTACCTACCGCAATTGCGATGTGAGATACTTTCTGTACCGTTACCAGATTTGATACTGACTATCAGTAATCATTCGTGTTTTATTACTAGATAGTTGGTACCTACACGTTTTGGTACGGTTACCTGACTTGATACTGAGTATCAGTAATCATTCGTGTTTCGTTACTGATACTTGGTACCTACTACCTCACGTTTCGGTACCGTTACGAGACTTGATACTGAGTATCAGTAATAATCATTCGTGTTTCGTTACTGATATGTACTTGGTACCTACACGTTTCGGTACCGCTATAAGGCAAAACCGGGAGAGATGAAGATTACTCATAGATTTCAGCTGTTATTTTCGACATACGTTACAGATTATTTCTAAATATTGACGTGTGTTAAAACGAAATAGCATCCTTTTCATACGTCTGCTGTATAATTTAAATGGGCAAGACAAAAAAGTACGTCTGTTCTTAGAACAGATGACAGCGGTACTGGCAACCTAACCTCCAATTATTATAATAACACAGCGCGAACGTGTGAATTAAATGTGAGCAAAATGTGTTCGTTGAAAGGAAAGGCCCTAAATACGAAATCGATGGTTATGGTCATGAACGTATTAAATTATTTTCATCGCACGTCTGAATCCATTATCAAAACACGTATTAAAAACATAACCTCACATTTACAACAAACTTTACCACCGTTTTGTGAAATACTTATCGTGAAATATTCAGAAATGAATTTCAAAACATATTTAATAATGTCTACACAAACAGAAAAGAACCTCCAAGTTTAAGCACTCAGTCACAAAATGATTATTTCTGAGCTAATTCCAACCGCACAAATACACTGTCTTAAATGGGCTAGTTGGTATGTTTTCACTTTGCTTCTGTTAAACATGGTAATGATGGATATATAAATTAGATAGGATATCACAATTAAATGACCAATGATAGTATTTTTAGTAATTAAATATTAATCTTTAACGAACTACCTAGTAGGCAACCAAATATACACAGCAATATAACCAATCCACGCGGTACGTCCATATCTTGGTTCGTACGATTTTAAGCGATGAGTCAACTTCAGCTCTCCCGGTTTTGCGAGTATCAGTAATCATTCGTGTTTCGTTACTTGATACTTGGTACGCGTTTCGTTTCCGTTACCAGACCGTTACTGATCGTGAACTTGATCATTTACTGTATTTAATTGTACTGTACTTGTGATACCAGAATTGATACTGATATTTTGTTTAATACCAATTTTACGTGTGATGACTTGTGATTGTCACATAATCTGCTATCTTGGGCACCTTGGGCATCAAGGGTCGCGGTATGAAATTGATAGGCGGGTTGATTCGCAGAGAACGTATAGATGGAACTTCCATCATGGAAGCGGTCGGTGTTGCGAGGAGTGATTTGCCGCCACTAACTAATTTTTTAGGGATAACGACATTGGATCACAATTCCGTTGGCGGGATTATTATTGAGTTAGGTAGTACGTTTAGTGGCATATGTTCTATTTATTATTCAATTTTATAATCATATTTATTTCCAACTTAATATGTATTTTATTTAATAGCGGAAATTGTAGTTTATACATGATACTAGAATTGATATTTCATTCGTTGTGCTTGTTGTGATTGATACATAACCTGATGTAACGAATACTTTTAATAAGTACTTGCGATATTTGAAAGTAACGAATACGAAGTAACGAATTGATACTATTTGCACATCACTAACATATATATATATACTTCGACTACAGCATTTATAATGGTCCTTTATATAAAATGTGTCGTGTTGAATTTTATTTTGCACCAGTTTTGTATTTAGTATATCTAAATACGATTATAATTCATAAGGTTCACGCATAGTATTAAAACCGTGTAAACTAGTGCAATTGATGCATGTTAAAATAGAAGATATTTTACTTTTATTACAGAGTAGGAGTTGTTTCCTCTTCTGTGCTTTAGTGTTATTTCAAAAGATAAGCGCCTGGCTTTAGACAACCCTAACTTCAGGGTTTAAATCAGACCGGACAGATCAGTATTCACCAATAAATTAGTTCTATTTATAAACGACATAAAAAAATCGTTTCAATTTCAATAAACATAATCGCAAAAGACTCGTCTTATAGGAGTACATTAAATAAATACGCCTGAATCATTGCGAAAAACATACATACCATACATAAACAAGCATAGAGTAAACATTCAGGACGGATAGTTTGTTTTGACGTTTTTTCCAATAAAATCACGCTCAACGTGATGCCACAGTACCCTAATCACATTCAGAACGCTCAGCTGTTGATAAATAGCCAATTAGGATTACACAAAAAAAAATTGGCAAAACTCGCCTAAAATACCGACTATAATATTTCGAAAGATTTGTTTGTTGTATGTAGTATTCGCGTATCAGTAGGTGAAAAAAATCCGTTACAAGAGATTTGAATTCGAATGTGTTGTTTACGTTGAGGGCGGTGCGGCGGTTGAGCAAAAACAAAATACGCTTGGATAATGCAGAGTCGTGAGTCACGATTTTTCCGCCGTATCTCGGTTCCGTTGGGATTTTAGGAGGAGGAAGGAGAGTATTGAGGGTGGTGTATTTTTATCCTCATTCGTGCGCGCCTTCACGTGTGACGTGAAAACGGTTTGAGGAGATGATGGGCCGCGTCAGCCAATCAGATGCGTAAATTTAACTTCAAAGTTTTGATGTGCTCTCGATCCGCTGCGACATTGTTGAGATGCGCGAAACAATGAAAAAAGTGAACGTAAACCACCTGAGACCCTCTGAGATCATTTCGTAACGAGAAATAACCGCGATTTTCGCGTTTTCCATCCCTCAAGTTCGCGCCTAGGGTTTTTATGTTGGTGCTCGTAACCAAAAATCTTCGGAGGTAAAAATGGACGAACCTAATGCTCCTATCAAACAACAATCATCAATAGGCAGTGACTCAACAGGCGAGGAGGGACACAAATTAGAATGTAAGTGATAATAACTATTTGCAAAATTATAGCCATCGCTAACAAAATCGACAGTTATAACCGATATGTCATTTTGTGAGGTTATGTCTTTAAACCCTCAAAGTCCCATTTGAAGGTTAAATTCGAAATTTAATAACGATATTTTTCCACATTTCTTATTTATTCTTCGTTTTTAGCGACGTCGTTACCGTTGGATAAGAGAATATGTCTGGTTGGAAATGTTGTAAACGATGTCACGTTATGTTCGACAGCACAATCGTTTGGGGTTCCCGTTTTAACGTCAGAAACGGGTACAGAATATGCAAACGACCAGTCATGTTCCACTATATTCGTCCTGGAGAAATTTGAGGGTGAGATCTATGATAACCTGTTTAAATCCCGGCATCCCCTTCTGGGGCCACCTGCCTTGCAGCAGCTGGCGAGTAAAAACGAGAAACTGCCCAACGACACAAGACCGCTATATAATCTCGCCATGAGCGGCGTTGTAGTGTGCTTCACCGGTTTTAGAAATAAAGACGACTTGGTAAGATTCTTTGTATTTTTTTTCTCGGTTTTTTGTTATTTGTTTTTATTTCTATTTTAGATGAAATTGTTGCCGTTGGTGCACCATATGGGTGGATCGATTCGGAAAGATATAACCGCGAAGGTAACACATTTAATAGCCAATGCTGCTGCTGGGGAGAAATATCAGTACGCTGCGACATTTCGTGTGCCTATTATGCATTTGAACTGGGTTTTTAGCAGCTGGGAACATAGGAATGAAGTTGCTTTCAGTGCTTCTCTGGATACATTCATGGTAAGTTGACGACAGAATTATTTTTTTAACATTATTTCTTTCTATTACTCATTTTGGTAGAAAAGAAACAGTTTTGAATCATGTAAAGTTGCTTGTTTTTAAAAATACCTACTTTAAAGAGTGTTGAATGTTATATTCTATTATACAGGGTGTTCCTAAATATCATGTAAATACGAAAAGGGGTAATTCTTTGGCTTATTTAATGACTAAAAATTCATATAAACATAGGTCCGCAAACGCTTCGTTGCCGATCTCCAGGGTGTTGAAATTTCAAGATCTTTTTAGTTTTTCTTTATAGCTCTTGTAGTTTTTGAGATATTTAGCTCTAATTTGGAATATGGGTTACGCTGTAGAACTTACATCATCGGGCATACCAAATGGTTTTAAGAATCTACAGGGAGATATTTTTTCATGTGTCATGCCCCCTTTTCTCCCCATGAATTTTTTTTCGGAATTTTTTTTAGAGGGCAACTAAAGTATCCGTATAACTAGGCTTACCATAATTATGAAATTCCAAACCGGGACAGGAATGACGTTCGAAAAGATATATAAAATAATTATGTAAGTATTCAATTAAACGAATACTTACCAAATAAAACGTAGAATAAATCGAAATGATCGGTACTTTTGTGACAAAAGAAAAACAGAAATGCATAAATAAATAAATAAATAAATAAAAATTGCTTTATTGTTCGCTTTAACATCAATTACACAAACACTAATAATAAACAGTGAACAAACGGTGGGATTCAATTTTAAGAATTGTTCTTCCATCCTACCGAGAAAATAAACAACAATGGGAACAATCTTATCGTTCAATCTTATCGTCTTATCGTATGTATAATTACTTATTGAACCACTTCTATTTTTGGATAGTGTACTTTTCTAAATATAAGGATTATTATTTAATAAAAATTTAAAAAAATATCTGTTTTAACCATTGCATAAAATTTGAGATGCCAACATTTATTTTGTATAACAATAAATAAATAATAAATGAAGTCAAATTAGACTATCGTTGGAAATACTCGGACTTACTCTAACGCGGAGAAAGAAATTTATTGGGATCTTAACTATGATGGCGAACATGAAGAATCAAATAAGATGGCATTTCGAAAATATTTTTGTGGAAACAATGGAAAATGTAATATTTCCACCGAGTATTTGAAGTTTGAGAGTTATACGCATTGACCTGAGATGGCTGACATGTGCACTCTTGACAATCGTACTGAAATAATTATTATTTATTCAGTTTACAATTATCCATTTATTTACTTATTTATTCTTATAAAAGTATTACTGATACTGTGACATAAATTCATAGTATGTATCAGTTTACAATGGCTGTAAGTTGTTGCATGAACAGAAGTATTACTACATATGTGAGATTGTTGAATTTTGACCAACAAGATTGTCGACCAATATGGATATTTAATATTAATTTATGAATTATTGTGTATTATTATTGTTAAGTCACAAATGATAAATTATATGCCTAATAACTTTTTAGCTGTTGTCAATCTTTCGAAGTAAGTCAAGATATAAGGGTGTTCCAATTAAAATTCTTAAACTATTTGACATTATTTAGCAAATGTCAAGTTGTTCGGGATAAGTCATATTAGAATCGGAAATCAATAATAACTGTCAAAAAATGCGATACTTTTACTATCCAAAATTAGTTCCTTTGTTTTATCCTTATTAGTTACCTCGGAAAGATTTTTTGAAGAAGCTTGTTTTTATTTTAATTTCATAATATCTCAGAAACAGTTCACAAAAGCCTAATATAAGTTGATGTCAAAACAATTAGGATAAAAATCTTACTGAAAACTGCAATAATATACCTAGTGTTCCATTTAAGCAAACATAAGTTTGTGTTGGTACGTTGTTGTGGGATATTGTGTAAGCATCAACATATTTTCTTGCTGTAGAGCGTATGACTGTCTGCAACTTGTATGTATGGAAAAAACGTAAATTTGATTTCTTAAGCCCATTAATATACTTTCTTTATAGCGTGGGACACCCTGTACATAATATTCGAAAATCAATACCAAAGCACTATACAACCTCCATTATACAACTTTAATTCGACTAACGGTAGAAAATTATGCTATAATTTTTGGAAAAGTTATAAATATTTTGCTAAACCAGAACACCGAACTGTATATTCCATGTTCAAATGAAGACACTTCAGTTGTTCGCCTCGGAGCATTCATGTATGAGTAACCGAACTAATAACCTACAATTTTGTGTATGATAGAAAGTTATTCAAACATTTTTTTAAAAAATAGAATGGATGTTTTTCATCTACAATTTCGTTTAGCAGAGATATGATAAACAATTTTTGTAAAAGTTATAAACATTTCTCTGTAACAGATACATTAGTTCTATAAATTCAAAATTTTGGAATGTGTTGAAATGTTGTTACAATCATCAATCGATTAGTCACTATTTAACACTTTGTTGCTGATAACCTTCAAATCATGATAAAGTGTTTCTTTCTCATAAAAGGCAGCATCGAAAGCATGAGGGCAGTTTTCTTGACAGAGACAATTTGATTTGCGCTTTTGTACATTTCTAAAATATTTCAACTTGCTGACAACTAAGATAGAAATATGTGATAGTATTTTAAGAATTTTAACCGGGACATAATAGCAAACCGGCCGGGTCACCGGGACCGATGTCTTAAACCGGGACTGTCCCGGTCAAACCGGGACGAATGGTAAGCCTAGTTATAACAAATGTATTCTGGATGTATCTTGCATTCTTTTGTTACGAATATAGCACGACTATAAAATAATTGATCAGACTTACAGTTTAACGAAATAAACTTGCCCACTAATAACAGCTCCAGATTTGCGTTCAGATTCTAATGTCTGATTATATAACGCTTTTAATTAAGGCTACTTCCAGAAATTTTTTTCAAATCGGCAACTAAATTATCCGTATAAGGGAAGTGACCGGTTAAGAGAAGTTGGACTACACGTTGAATTAATCAACATCAAAAAATTAGAACGTAGCTTGTTTGTTTTATACAGTTTTATTTTGATGTTTTAAACATCTCAAAAGTGCAATTAACCTCCCCCACAAAAAAAACTTATTGTGTGACAGGGGCAATATCGGAGGTAATTATGTCAAAAAATTTTAAAACATTCTAGAAAAACACGATATTGTCAAATTATAAAAATTTCAAGTTGCTTTAAAAAACGTTTCAAGTTGCTGAAGAAAGGTTTAACTATACAATACAATACAGTAAGTGATCTTTATTTCCGAAACAACTCCACTGGAGGCAATACAAAAAATCACAACAACAAATAACACAGCAATCCTAACCTAATGCTGGAACATATTATTAACATTGATAAATAGCTGAGAGTTTACAAGAGTAGTGTTCGATTGCTGCCGCGCTTAGTTGTGGTTAGTTCTTTTATGGTTCTGTTCAACTGATTCCACCAATAGGAAGCAAGTATTTCAAATTTGCGCTCAGATTGAACTGAGCGCGGCCGGCAATCGAACACTACTATATTTGCAAAATCTAACGCCTATATTGAAAACTGTTAGTTGTAAAAAATTTATTAAACCTTTTTTATACATAGATAGATTAGATTAGATAGATTAGATTCAAATAAATATGCATTGTCAAAACAAATTTGTTGTTTCAATAGAGCAAAAGAAATATTTTCTTGCAGATAAAAATGCATCTGTTTTCAGATAAAATTTGTATATTATAAGAAACAAGACTATTGAGTTTAAATAATTATTATTGTGTTGAGTGAAAAATTTATGGTATTTCAAATTAACGAAATTGGTGGTAGAGTTAAAATGCAATAATTGGTTCTCTAAGAACATTTCGGAAGGTACAGTAGAGCAATATCTCCATGTGTCACCACGTTTTGGGATGTTGCACATCCTCGACCAGTGATTGGTTTTGCCAGACATACATACCGGGTGACCCACGCCATAGGTACTGCCGTTTATTTTTTTTGTTTATAAAGCTGGACGAATGAAATTTGGGAAAGTGTTAATAGACAAAAAATGTCATTCTTTGGAATACTCTTGAGGTTAATATGACTTCCGGTTTTTCCGGAAATGACATCATTGAAATTTTAAATCTCACCCTATATTTTTTGTGTGGTATTTCCAATCAGGATGTCATTCTGAACACAAAAACATATCGATCGTCAATTTTTATCACCAAGGCAACGCAAAAATAACTTTTTTGTGTATTAATCTAGGTGGCTATGAATTGGTGAAAAAATTCGAAAATTGTCAAATAAACACTAACTCAATCGATTTTGGCCGACATTGCATTACTGGCGCCCTCTAGCGTGATTTCAATGGTTTTTGGCCAGTGAGTCATTTTCTTCACGGGTACCCAATGGCCACACCCTGATTATTCGATAGATAACATCTTTCCGATTACAATGATACCAAACACTTGATATGTTGTTGAAATTGGTAGCGTACAAATGTTGTTAGAAGCAAGGAAATCGAAAAAAATATTGACCTAATGATCAAAGTCAGCGTACAAGTCAAAGTCACTCAATGGACTACTCGAAGGAATTACCCTGATTATTCGAGGAATACCATTTTTCCGACACAATGATACCAAATGCTAAATATTTTGCTTATAATTGTAGCGTGAAAATGACCATTGAGTGACTTGTACGTATTGATCCTTAGGTCAATATTTTTTTTTCGATTTCCTTCTAACAACATTTGTACGCTACAATTTTAACAAAATATCAAGTGTTTGGTATCATTGTAATCGGAAAGATGTTTTCTATCGAATAATCAGGGTGTGGCCATTGGGTACCCGTGAAAAAAACGACTCACTGGCCAAAAACCAATTAAATCACGCTAGAGGGCGCCAGTAATGCAATGTCGGCCAAAATCGATTGAGTTAGTGTTTATTTGACAATTTTCGAATTTTTTCACCAATTCATAGCCACCTAGATTAATACACAAAAAAGTTATTTTTGCGTTGCCTTGGTGATAAAAATTGACGATCGATATGTTTTTGTGTTCAGAATGACATCCCGATTGAAAATATCACACAAAAAACATAGGGTGCCATTTAAAATTTCAATGATGACGTCATTTCTGGAAAAACCGGAAGTCATATTAACCTCAGGAGTATTCCAAAGAATGGCATTTTTTGTCTATTAACACTTTCCCAAATTTCATTCGTCCAGCTTTATAAACAAAAGAAATAAACGGGAGTACCTATGGCGTGGGTCACCCGGTATAGTCAAGGTTAGGGTAACTGATTTGGAATCGGAACTTGAACCAGCATGAACTGTGTTCTATACTGCCGAACACTCGGCCTTTTAAGCAATTTTGCCAGACACACGACGTCAATTGAGCGATATAAAGACTTTCACACGTCTATTATATCCTGAAGATCGAGGCAATCTATGAGGAGAGAGTTTACAGCGCCATCTAACAATTCAGTTGGAGGAGGTATTTACGCTAACAATAATATTTATTTGAATCAAAGTTTGATTTCTTTGATGGAGTAAACCTATTTTTAAACCAAAGCAAAAATATTACTGTAAAGGAAAGAAATCTCTGCTTGGTTTGAATCAAAATTAGCTTTCTTTGGCATAAGGAAACATTTTTACTTGAATCATACATAGTATGGTAAAGTATTGTAATCATGTTGAAAAAAATTTGAGATTTTAGCGGAACTGTCATTTTGGGTCCCCTGAACATTTTTGACCAAGGTACAAAAAAAATTCTGTGTGTGTGTGTGTGTGTGTGTGTGTATGTATGTGTGTACCCGTTTTTTTTTGGCGACGATTCCGCGGAAACTACTAAAGGTGTCGGGACAAAACTTCATATTTCATATGTAGACGTTTTATGACCAAACTTAGACAAAAAGAATTTTTGTTCAAAACGGTCCAAAGGAACTGGATGTTTACTCTTAGCATTTTTCAACTAGTTTGCAAATGAGCCGCCATTTCTGAAATTTCGTGAAAATAGTGAAATTATAAATTAAAGTAGAGGAAATTTTGTATAATTTATGTTTTTTCACATTTTTTGATAAAATTAATGGTTTAGCTGCATGAGCAAATTCTATTTCACCGAGATCGCTCGTACTGCATTCAAACTAGTAGTAGGATTTGACAGATATTTTGATACTATTGACAGTATTGTTAGAACATCGGCATTTGACAAAATTTGACACTGATGTATAGTATGATAAAGTCATGTGCATGCCCACATCAGATTTTTTTAAATCAAAACACAAATATTACTTTAAATGAAAGTAATTTTTGTTTGTATCCAAATATATTATTAATCTTAAATAAATATTCCAAATCAATTAATCTCTACAAGCAAATAAACTAGATCATTCAATGAAGTTCATAAATATTTTTTGTGTCAAAGATATGTTTTGATCAAAAAAATAAATTCAATTAATATATTTCTTAAAAACAAAAGATGTTGTCTGTGTAGCAAATTTGATTATAACCAACGTTTATTAATAAAACTTATTTCCTTTCTGTTTCATAATTTGGGAATGAACAAACAAGAGTGTAAACTGTTATGTGACTTCTTTTTCAGTTATTAAATATTTTTGAAATAGAATTTAAAATTAAAATATAATTTTTAATAAAAAAATTAATTAGAGACGGTGTAACACCAAAATTTTATCATAATCCAAGGTCAGTGAGTAAAATCACTGCAATGATTTGATTGGAATACAGTAAAATGTTTAAATACATTTGTAATAAAATTTATTCATAAGTGTGTATGTATTAAGAACCTCGTTGATAATTTCACAGAATCCGACAACAAACAGCTAAATTTGAGTACAACTACTGGTACAACTTTCTATTTCTACCCAACTAGCATTGAAGAAATCTCATCGGTTATAAAAAAACTGAAACCCAAAAGAACGAAAGATCACTATGACATGGACACAGACACCCTGCGTTATGTAGAACCAGCAATCTCCGAGGTCTTGGCAGCAGTGATAAATAAATGCATCTTGTCTGGAATATTCCCTGACGGAATGAAAATAGCAAAGATCACACCTATGTTCAAAAAAGGTTCCCGAGAAGACCCATCCAATTATAGGCCAATTTTGATACTCCCCACTTTCTCCAAAGTCTGTGAGTCCATCATTGCCTCGAGAATTTCAGAGTTTTTCAGGCAACAAGGGTATTTTTGCAGTCAGCAGTATGGATTCAGGGCTGGTTTGGGAACAGAGGATGCCATTCAACAACTTATGGCGCTCATTGCCAACGCCTTGGAAGCTGGGGAAAGATGTAGGGCACAATTTCTGGACCTTACAAAAGCGTTTGATTGTATGTGCCACAAAACGTTTTTAGAGAAGATGGAGCAATACGGATTCCGTGGAACCCCGCTTGATCTGCTACGCAGTTACCTCTCGAACCGATTCCAATATGTGTCGTGTGATGGCAAACAGAGCACCATGAGGGAAATCACGAGCGGTGTGCCAGAAGGAAGCTTGACAGGGGCCCTGTTTTTCATAATTTATTTAAACGACCTGCCTAAAAGCATTAATGCAGATGTTGTACTGTATGCCGATGACACAACCATGCTGCCTCACGGCCACGAGCCCCAGTTAACAGATGATTCTGAGAAGTCAAAGAAGGAAGCTGCTGCCTGGTTTACAGAAAATCGTATGGTACTAAACCTCGGCAAGACATCTGAACTCACAATAACAGCCAGCAGAAGGGACCACCTAGAGGCTAAGAGCGTAAAGTTTCTGGGACTCTCTATCGACACACGCCTTACGTGGGCTGCTCACGTAGAAGGATTAATGCCTGCCTTGTCCACAGCTACCTATGCCATTAGAAGGATACGAAACACAATAAATGAAATTGCAACAAGAACTGCTTATTACGCATTATTTCACAGCAGAATGACCTATGGGCAAGGGTATGGGGAAGCTCTTCTCACGCCAGCAAAATACTCATCCTACAAAAGAAAGCTGTACGAGCGGTGGAAGGTGTGACCAACACAGAATCTTGCAGACCATTATTCCAAAAACAAATATCCTGACCCTCCACGGAGCATACATACTACAACACCTGCTACATACTAGAAAACATACGCATACGCACAAACAAAGAGAAGACATCCACGAGTATGAAACACGTCAACGATCCCATCTACAGGTACCCTTTGGAAGACTTCACACTACCGACTTTACCAGAGAGGGTGTGATGCTCTACAATCTAATCCCAGACGATGGGAAGCAGCTTTCCAACAGAGCGTTTAAACGTCAGCTTACCACATTTCTAACTGAAGTCCCACCTTACTCGGTAGGGGAATTCATCGAGTCATTACAAGTGTAGAAGAGTGCCCTTATTATTAATGTACATACATATTTACCATATATTTTTTGTGACTTATTGGCGACAATCAATAAATATCTATCTATCTATCTATATAGTTTTTTCTTAAATACATTTGGGAGTTATTAGTATGTATGTTTAATTTTTTATCGTAGAATTTTTCTTAGTTTTTACAATAAAATTTTATAATTGTCCCTTATATTTTTTATGCACAATCTGGACCAATAGTAGTAAGTTTTAAAATATGTAATTCACAATCTTTATATTTTTAGATGAAGCAAGACATATCAATGTAATGTTAAACGTTAGAAAATGTTTACAAATTAAGCATTATGTCAAATATATCAGATATGCCTTGGTTCACAAAACGTATCGAAATATTTAAAGCATTAATTTTTCTGTAATATTTTATCTATTTCTCTCATGCCATAAAATTATTCTAACATTCTTTATTTATATTTAACAGGCGGAACATAAACTGAAGCCGTTCTATGGGGCCCGAGTATGTTTTGCGGGGTTTCCGGAGGAAGAAGAAAAGCACATGGCGGAGGTCCTCGAATCCAACGGGGGCATCATAACAACCATCGAGGACCCTACTTGCACACATGTGGTAATCAGGAATTATTTTTGATACCTATTGCAATTTTTATTATTTGAAGAAAAATTTATTTTATTTTTTTTTGGTATTGGAGTAGATTTTAATATTTTGTTCAGTGCTGAAGCAATAGTTCTGATACTTTTGAGTGATTTTGTATGTTTTTTTCAATTCAATTAAGAATTGTGTGTTGACTGTGTTGTTAAATAAAATTGTAAATATAAGATTGGAAGAGATAACTTACCATATTGGTTAAGTTTTGCTCAAACTCACTTTAATTATGACGGAAATTTTGTGCTCTGGCAAAAAATGTGAACGAGATAAGATAAATGTTTTTTGTCGACCTTGTCGTACCTTATCAGCTTGACCTCAAATTTATTATTCTGCTGCTGTATATTATGGGAATACTTTTGAAATTTATTATAAAATATAATTTATAAATCAATAATTATATCTACAAATTTCTTGGTGTGGAAAAACGTAGTTATATATTATATATAACTTACCAGCAAAAAGTCAACAGTTACTGTCTACAATTTTTTGTAATCCTATTTTGATGATTAGTTTGGCACATTGTAAACAAATACATCAAGATTGTCACCTGCTTTTAAAATGTTGAATAAAACAACATTTTTACAGGTCATTACACCAGGGTATAAAAGCCGGAGTAAATAACTAACTTAGTATGTTGACACTATTATTATTATTATTATGAGCTAAAGTCTTATTTACACTGTTAATAATATTTATCTACGACTCACTAATAAGTTCATTGCATACGTATCTATGACTATATAATCCCCATCATGATATGCGCCAATGATTATAATGACACTAGCGTTGTATAATAATGACAGTTCGTTCAAATAATGACTTCATTATTTGAAGGAACTGTCATCATTATACGAATGTACTGTCAAAGTCAGTCTAAACCTATGTGGGTGACAGTTATTTGACATTTCGTCTCGCCACCATTGACAAATACAATTAAAAGATTTGATATAAAATGGAATTTATGAGTCGTAGATAAAACGTCGTATTCGACTCGCACACAACTGATATAAATCGCTCGCATGTTTATAAACTTCATTCTCACGTTTTATATCCTTAGTTATATGTAACTAGATATATATATTCGTACGGACATACCGTAGTTATATGGTCGTCAAATAATATACTATTTCATTACTTGTAATTAATGACATTATTACAAGTCATGTAACTTGTAACATTACATGTAACGCACCGTCTTCTCTGGTACGGTGAAGAAGTGTCACACAATAAATATAACAATATTTAACCCTGTTGTAGGTAGCTCGTAGGTCCTGGGTTCGGTATTAATGCCATATTAATGCACAATTTCTATTAATGTAGGATTTGTTATAACCAATCAAACGACTTCATTATAGCCAATCGAACATACGTAAAATAAAACCATCCAATCAAACCATTCTGTTATCGAGGCACACAGCCGAGAACTGTCAGTGTCAAATTACATAAATGGTCATATAACCTCAAACGACATCGACGAATAAAATCTATGTAGACGCCGCCAGAAGAATACTATCAACAAAAAAATTTTGTAACCAACTCGAATATTAAACGGCGATTAATGATCACGACAATTAACACACTCGCTAATCGCTTGCGCGTTAAATAGTGTCGATCATTAATCGCTCTTTTTAATAGCTGGTTAAATAACTATTAATTAATTGTTTGTGTGTTTGATACTTCATAATTCTGTCATCGTGACTGTATAAAAAGTTGCAACATTTTTCTTAATCTTTATAATCTTTTCCATAATGTGCCAAAAAACAATAAAAATTGTTGAAATATTTCAGACGTTTTTGAGTATCAAAATAGATATTTAATTGCATGTTTGTTACTTATGAATAAAATATTGGCAAAACATGACTCTTATCATAGTAGTAAAACGCAAATAAAGATAATGTACCAAAACTATTGCTTATTGATATAAAATTAATTTCTTTTTTACATTTTGTGGGTAAAATTTTGTATGTGTTTGGGGTTCACCATATGATTATTTTTGTGATAGTCTATTTTTTTTTATTCTATCTCATCCTTGCACATTCCATCTGGTGTTGGCACACGTACTTTTCAGGTGACAGAACAGGCGGAGCAGTATCAGATGGACCCTAACACCAATGCTTCTACCGCACCACCCCTAACCCCTAAACAACCGCCATTCTCGTCAACCGCCTCCCCACAATCCCTCTGCTGCAGCGCGTTTAACTCACCCGGCTCCTCGAAGGCAACACCATACGCTAAATCCTGCGCCCCATACCTTGAAACGGTCCACGAGAAGTCCCATGATGACTTTGTCGATACAACGGACAACCTCGAGAAACTAGACCTCGATCGGACTACCTCCAGCAGAAAACGGAAGATTGCCTCTCCAGACACGTCCCACAACTTCAAACGGAAACGAGATGTAAGCTACAGTGAAAATGCTAAAAAGAAGATCTCCGGTTTCTTGAAAAAAGGTTTGTTTGCCAATCGTAGACGAACTCTCGACAGCACGGATATTAGTATAACAAGTTTTGATGAGAGTATTGCCTCGACGTCAGGATTTTTTGAGGTGGAGAATGTGGAAAGTAATGTTAGTCGGATAAGCTTAACGCCGAGTGCTACCAACGTTAAGGAGAAAAAGATACGAAAGAATCTCTTCCTTCGGACTTTTAGCTCGTCGAAATTCAAGCAACCTACGAAGAAGCGGGATCTGAACTCGACGAGGTTGTCGGTTGCTGCTGATATCAGCGAGTTGGACGGTAGTGATCGGATGAACGCGTCCTGCTTTCCCGATTTCTCCCTGAATCCTGTCCCGGACTGCTCGACTGATCGGTTGCGCCGAAGCGCAAGGACTGCGGACCAGCGCTGCCTCGGATCTTTAACCCATGCCGCGGTACTAACTTCATTTCTTCATTCTTTCCCTGACCACCGCAAAGTGTTTGCAGTGTAGGATCATGTTGTTTGTGTTAGTTGACATATCTTATTCTTTTTATTCAACTAATTTAGATATGTAGGTTTTGTGTGCCGAAAAAGCTTTGAGGATTAATATTAGAAATATTCGGCATGAAATTAATTAATTAATTTTGTTAAATAATAAGTGTTACGTGATAATTTATTACAATTGAGCTCCAGCATAAATTATAATATTTATTTAGATGAACACTTATGCAAGATGTCTCAGAACAGTTTTTTTTTAATTTTGCTTCATTTGATATTACGGAAAAAGTAAAAACTGTCAATTTCGTTTTTCTTAAATAAGTTTGCTATTAAAATAAATAGAAAGCATACTCTGACGCCATTTTTGTTGTCTGAAGATATTTTTGTTCGCAAGCTTTTGCTGAGCATATTGATTGATGAATTATTTTTTCAGATTTAAACAGAATATTGAAAACGCTTTACAACTACGTATGATATGTTTATGCAATTATTACAAAATACATTAAAAGTGCCATTAAGTGTCCTGCTAGATCACCGACGTAACCAACATGGATTTTAATGGGGACGGCTATCAAGGATATACCTACCTCTTCAGTTATTGTTAATTCTGGTTTAGAACAAATAATGGTCAACTATGTGAGGTTCCATCGGATATTTACTGATTTAAGTAGAATATTGAGAGTGCTTTACAACAGCATGTAGGTATATCACATTTATGATAGCATACAATAGGGTATTCCGGTCATGTCAAAATTTAAGCAGATATTCGGTTTAACCTATTGTACAATTTATGAGGATTCATAAAGTTAAGCCATGAGCTTTTTGATTTAGTTTTTCTATGAGATAATTGCAATTAAAAGTGCATTTCCTTTGAATTCACCGACCACCCTCGGAAATACACGATGATTACCGATCCCTAGTAGCGGTGGCAACAGCGGACAGCTCTCGAACAGCCGATCGGCCAAGTTGACGGTTGGCGACCCTGTTGTTTGACAACGAATAAAGGTAACTTTTTTGAGAGATGATTTGATCATTGAAACTTGAAGCCAAACATCTCTCATCTCGCTAGTCGGCAACGTAAAGAAAATCTTATCAGGAGTTACTTACTGTTCTACTGCTGTTACAGCCCGGCACAGAACAATGTCGGCGTTGGAGTTTATACATTTTGAACAAGTGTTTGATATAACCTCAATAGCCAAAGCAGGTGTCAACAAACGAGCGATTCTAAACGTTGACACAACAGAAGACAAAAATTTACTACGTGCACCCTAGATATAGCAACGTTGTCAAGTCGCTCCCTTTGAGCGGTCTTTGTGACGTCACAGAGACCAATCCTAATTCAAACTTCAAACAACGATTTCTCTTAATTTAATACAATGTATGATATTTTGCTTGTAAACAGTAGCACCCATACTTTGTAAAAAATGACAATTTCAAAAACACCGGAATACCCTATTCTCACAAAATTTTAAATGTAAATTAAATATATATATAAGTATATCTATGTCGAAATTATAAAACTAGTATTCTCACATAATTAAAAATTTTTACAAAAATTGCATTATTATTTAGGCCTTGTGAGGGCAGTGATTTATTTATTATGCATTACAAATTAAAACTCTCCATACAAAAACAAATCATTAACAAAAAGTTTAATTAACTTTCCTAAAAGCCCTCTCCACACCTACCTGAAGGTCCTGCACTGTATTATAGTTCCGTATATAATATATACCCGCTGGTTTCTATGAAGCGCCATAAAAACATTAAAAAAACTGAAATATCATGAGGATTAAGTCGGATGATCTGGCGGGTCAGGTAACGCCATTTTTTGTGATATTTCCTAAACTTGTTACACATGAAAAGCATCTTAAATATTCTATTTAAATCAGTAAAAGCACAATATGGCGTCCATAAGAAATAAAAAAGTTGAATATTGCCCAGTTAAAGCTAGCGACCAAAACCTTTTCCTGACAATAAAACTGCCTTCAGAGTATGCTCTTATGTAAGATTACATCATTTTGACATACTTTTTATCGTAAGTAAAAAGAAATCGACAGGTTTTAATTTTTCCGTAATAACTAGTGATCTATGCAAAATTTTTTTAAAGCATGTACTGTTCTGAAAGGGGTCCATTTATGAAATTTTTGTCCCATGTAACTGACATTTAACTTTAAGACGAAGCGTCACGGTGAAACTTTTTAGTCCTGTGGGAGACCGGAGTCATCAGCACGATGCGACTCAACTACTTTCTTGGTAATAGAGTGGGGCTCCGCTAACGGAGCTACCCGAGTCCCATCGAGATTTCGGTAGTGAGACCAAGTGTAGTCGCACGCATTCCGGCAGCCGCGTCGCTTGGGATTTTGATTGATTATCATCTTCTTAGCACTTTGTTTCATACTTAGTCGTCAAGATGCTTCTTGCAACAGAGTGCGAAACGTCGACTGCTTCAAAGTCATCAACGAGGTTTCCACCCGGAAATAAATTTATTAAAAATGCTAATACCTGACTGGATATAGAACTTTGCTTAAGGAGTCTGGATTCGTATTCAGCACAATAAAATCTATCCAAACGCCTTTCTTACTTTCAATGAACAAAATCCTTGATTATTTTTACGAAAATTATAGTAGTTAAGGTAATAAAATTTCAATCCACATTTTGTCATTTTAATTCAATTTTGAAATTCTAGTTTCAAGTATACCTGCGTATTAGAGTTGTCATCTTTCATTTGACATTTGTTTTTGTTGGTCAAATAACTAAAAATGTTGAAATTTTTAAAATATTTTTGATGAAAAGTGGCCTACAGTGGGTGGTATTGGGGGCTCTCAGTTGCACATAGTTTTTTTTTAAGGGTTTGTATATTTTGGGCATAGCTGGATCCTCCCCAGAAAGAGAGACCATACATAAGGTGACGGTGGACTATGGCACAATAGGTTGCTCTGGCTGCTTCTTTGTTGATGACGTTTGATATTCGACGGATTGCGTAGATTGCTGATGACAGTTTTCCAGACAGGTGCTCCATGTTCGGTCTCCTAGTGAGTAGTGGGTCCAGAAATCCCCAGAAATTTTGTTGGCCATGGATTCAGATATCTTCTGTTCCTTTTGAACTCTAGTTCTGTTGTCTTGTTGATATTTATCGTTAGTTAGTTTGCTGTGAACCACATCTCCGCTTCCTGCTTTGCTGATTTTGTGTCATGATTCTCCTTGAGGATTAAGGTAGTGTCGTCTGCGTATATCAGAGTTTCATAGTTTAGTGCGGGTGTCAGGTCGTTGATGCACAGTATAAAGAGAAGTGGACCCATGAGAGACCCATGTGGGATTCCTGCTGTTATTGTTTTCCGATCACTGGTGCTGTCCTGGATGCTAACGTATTGGACTCGATCAGTCATGTAAGATTTAACTAGCTGTAGCGGTATCCCTCCGAAGCCGTAGTGATCAAGTTTTCCGAAGAGGACACTGATCTATGCAATCAAGAGCCTTTGTCAAGTTACAGAAGACGGGTCTGCATTTCCTCCCTTCCTCCAAGCTTTCCGACACAGTGTTGTAACAGTGTGTTGTAATTGTAAAATAGCACCCGTTGTTCTGAGACCTTTTCAAAATCCAACTGCTCTTTACCGAAGGAATCATTTTTTTCGAAGAACTCTCTGATCTGTGAGCAAATTATAGATTCAAATATTTTTTAGAATGCTGGTAAAATGGCTATCAGTCAATAATTTGTGATATCCCCTGGCGACTCTTTTTTGAAAATCGAGCTTATTTCTCCTGTTTTTAATTTGTTTGGGAATACTCCGATTTTGAGACTACAGTTTATGAGAAATTGGAGAGGTTTTGTTATTGCTGGCATCACAAATTTCATTAATTCAGTGTCTATGTCATAGCAGTCCCTTGTACTTTTACTCTTTATCTTGGTGTTGACCTCTTTGTGTTGATCTCTTTGTGTTACCTCTTCTGCTGTGGTTGGACTGAAGAAGCATGACATGCCTTTTACTCGGACCGCTGTGTTTTCCAATGGGTCTTTGGTAGCCGGGGTAGTATTGATATCCTAGAATGTAAGTTTTGTAGTTTTGTTTTTTGATTCGTATAATACATAACATTTGTTTTGGTTAGATTTTAATTTAAAATATGTCGACGATTCAAGTTTGGCCTAAGATCTTTACAACACAAGCTAAAATTGATGGCGGGCTTAAGTAAAACTGTAACATGAAAACGTCGCGCCAACGAGACTTGATTATCGCCACATGTGCGATTAAATAATCCTAGGAAATTTGGTCTATCCGCTACTCGAGTCGCAAGATCCAGTATATTGCGACGTGTTGGAAACTCCAGAGTTTCCTACACGACTAAAAAAAGTTTCATCATGTGCGAAGCAACACTTATACTTTCCTCTTGTACATCATGTTCCGTGAAACAACATGTATGGAAAGCATATAAAGTATGATCGGAATTAATCAAATTTGTCTCAATTTCAACGTTGATTTTGTCTCGAGAATTTCTTTTAGCATTTTTATATAAACCGACTTGATCCTACATGCTCTCAGTTTGACAAAAACAAAAGAAATTTGCGTACAACTTTCTAGTCATCCAATTCAGTACGGTATTTCTTTTGTATTCACTCAAAAGAGAGTCTGGTTTTTCTTTAGTTTTTGCTATCCTTTTTTTTTCCATGTAGTATCTGCATGCGTCGATATTCCAACACAGGGGTACAGCAGTGGTTCGCGTTAAAATATTAATGCCTATGTTTCTGTAGGTGGTGGACCAGTCGACAGTTGGGGAGAAATTGGAGGGGCCCCCAAGAGCTCACATTGTGAAGGCCGAATGGTTCTGGACGTCAGTGCAAAAGGGAATCAGCCTCGATGAGAAGGATTATTTGTTCGGTGATGTAAGTATTATTTCTAGTTTTCTTTTGGTACTGTTCTCTACAAATTGCGATCTTTGGGATAACCACAAATCTGATTAGATTTATAAGTAAATAAATCTGATTAGATTTATAAGTAAATAAATAAACAATTAAATGTTGCAATGTTCCGTTGTTCGAACTACACTTGCGAGCAAGTAAATCGACTCACGCACTAAGAGTACATAAAGCTTTGATTTTTTTTCAAAAGGAGCTTGACCAGTGTATTGAAAACATAGTGTTTAAAAGCCTGAAACTTTAGCTTTAAGGTAAAATAAAATAAAATAAAATAAAATAAAATATATTGAAATCGCTTTGTACAAAGTTATGTCAAAGGTAGGTAGGTATATATCTCAATCATTACAATCAATAACACATAACATAGCATTTGTTGACTCGCTTGTTCTCGGCAGCATTGCAGTGAACTCTTCCTTGGTGTACGGACTTGTTGCTAGGAGATGCTTTTTCAAGATCTGTTTGAACTTTTTGGTGGACTTTGATTTCCATTCATTTGGGAGGTCGTTGAATATTTTTATCTGTGTGGCTTGGTTTGCTGTTGTTGCCAATCTTGAGAAGTTGCTACGAAGGTGTTGCCTGTTTCGTGTTGGGTAATCATGATGGTCACCTTGCTTAGGATGTGAGCTGCTGGTTTTGTGGATAGCTGACAGGCACAAAAGGAGGTGGGATGCTGGCACTGTGAGGATGTTGTGTTGCTGGAAAAGTGGCTTGCAGTGTGTCGTTTGAGATGCACCAGTGATGGCTCTCACAGCTCTCTTTTGGTGCTTGAAGATGGCTTCGGTGTGCGTACTGTGTCCCCAGATTTCCAACGCATACGTCATTCTTGAGTGGAAGAGCGAGAAGTAAGCAACCATTGCAGCCTCATACCCGGATGTCCTCTCGACCCTCCTAATAGCATAAGTGGCTGTTGCTAATTTTCTTCCTAGTGTCTCAATATGGTCGTTCCAGGCTAGACGAGGGTCGATGTAGAGTCCCAGAAAACGTACGGCTGGACCCCGCTGCTCCCATCTGTCCATTTGGAAAATGATTTGTTCCGTTTTCTGCTCATTTAGGGAGAGTGTGTTTTGGGTAAACCATGTCTTTGCTCGCGCCAGCTCTCTGTTCATGTTTGTTTGCAGCTCCGTGTTGTTGTGTCCAGTGGATATTAGTGTTGTGTCATCCGCATAAATAACAGTGGTACAGTTCAGACTGGGTGGCAAGTCATTGATGTAAACGACAAAGAACACTCCCCCAAGCAGACTACCCTGGGGGACACCGATTGTTGTCTCTCGAAAAGTGCTTGCTCTGCCGTTGGAGGTTACCTGTTGCATTCTGTGGGTCAGGTACGATGTAATTAGTTGCAGTGCCACTCCTCGAATACCGTACTGCTCCATCTTTGCAAGAAAAGACGAGTGTGGCATTGAGTCGAAAGCACGACTCAGATCACACAAGTGAGCACCACACTTTTTTCGTTCTTCCAGGGCGTTGGATACCTTGGCTATAAAGTGCTTCATGGCATCAATTGTGCTTCGTCCGGATTGATAGGCGAATTGTTGATTTGTGAGGAGTTTATGCTTGTTGAAATGGCTGTTGAGTCGTCGAAGTATGATTTCCTCAAGAATCTTTGAAATGGCTGGTAATATTGATATCGGTCGGTAGCTTTGACACTCCTTCACGTTCCCTTTCTTGTAGATTGGGGTTACTCTTGCAACCTTGAGCTTATCTGGGAAGATGCCTTGTACAATGCATTTATTAAAGATCTCTGCGAGGGGCCGTGATATTTGTGTTTTTATCTGTTTCAGTGTTCGTGTACTCATACCATATACATCCTCAGTGGGTTTAGATTGTATGGAATGAAGGATGTTTTCCACCTCTACATGGTCAGTTGGCTGGAGGAAGATACACTCTTGACATTGCTTATCTTGCGGAATTGAAGGGTGTGAATTTGGGAGTAGGCTTGGCTGCTGTGTATAAAACTTGTTAAGGTCTTCACATGTTGGTGCTTCTGGATTTGCAGTCTTTCTTTGTCTTCCAGTTTCCCGGTTTATGGTGTGCCATATGGTTTTTGATTTGTTCTCGGCGTTAACAATAGACTTTGTGTTTTGCTGCTTGTGCTCTTCTTCGGCGCATTTTATGTAAAGTTGTTTGTAGTTTCTGATTAGATTGTAACTATCTTGGTCGCCCTTACTGTCATGCATTCTCATTAGCAGTTTCAGTGTTTCCCGTATTTGTCGCAGTTCGTTGGAAGTTTTAAATTTGGTTGGTTTTTGCTTTTGTTTAGTTAGAGGGAAAGCTGCGTTGTGATGTTTGTTGAGAATGCATAGAAATTTATCCATCATTTTGTTGGCATCCTCTTCGTCTCTTAGCGGTGACCATGTTTCGTTCTGTAGAGATTCTATAAGTGTGGTCTGGTTTTGTGGTGTGTAATTTCTTGTTAGATTGGTTGGACTTGATTTGTAGCGCTCACATACAGTTTCCAACATTATGGCTTTGTGGTCTCCATAATGTGGATCAATTACTTTCGCTTTGACTTGTTCAAGATCGGTGAAAACATTGTCGATGCATGATCTTGCCTCTCTGACAACTCTTGTGGGTTCGTTGATGGTTGATCTTAGACCGAAGGAGGACATCAGGTTCAGTAGCATCTTTTTGTTTAGATTATCTGCAAGGAGGTTAATGTTCAGATCTCCTGCTATCACTATTTTTGTGCTGTGTTGACTTATTTGGAATATTTGGGTCAGTGTGGCCTCTAGGGCTGTAACGAAGTTGTTTATGTTGCCACCTGGAGGTCTGTATATGCACACCACTGTGATGTTGTGCACGGGTAGGTGCACTCCTGCCATTTCATATTCTCTTTCTATGGAATTCTCCTTGACAAATTCCAATTCAGCAGCTTCGACCTCCTCAGACACAAAAATGCATGCCCCTCCGTGCGATGCTTGTGTTCTACAGAAACAACTTGCACTTCTGTATCCTTGCAGCTGGTATAGGTTTGCGGTGTCAGCCGTTAGCCAGTGTTCACAAACACATACAACGTCTGCTCTCTCAGTTTTCAATGTTATTTGCAGCGCCCTTATTTTATTAGTTATACATTGAACGTTTGTTGCCATAAAAGTGATTCTGTTGACGTTCTGGATAGTCTGTGATGGTACGACACTAGAACCTATAAAAAAGAGGCTGTTTGTTGTTGTAAGAAGTCTCGGTGTTTGCTGAAATCAAATCTTCTTATTCCCACATTTTCTGGCCAAAATCCTGGGTCATACAGTTCATCCTTCCTAGAGAACGGAGCGCAAACAAGGAATCGCTTTGGTTTGTCGGGTTGTCCTGGTATTTCCTTTACTGTTACCTTTTCCTTTCGGAATTTTTCATTATTCTTTACGTACTCTGTGATTTTTTGTTCCGTGGCGTTATTTTGTATACGATAAAGGTATATCCACACTTTTTTTTCGGTTCCGCTGAAGTCTTTGAAGTCTTCATCTATAACTTTTGCTGTACCGAGCCTCTTTTGCGGGTAAGAGCGCTTTTTTACAGTTTTTGGTACTTCCGTCCACTGTTCTTCGTTTAGATGTATTATTCCGTTGGCAATTGCTTTATTTTGTTGTTCGCGCAATGCAAGTTGGAGTTGTTGTCTTGATATTTGTTTGTGCTGTATGTTTCTTGTTGGTTCTTCTGATTTTGAGTTGGGTTCCTTTAGTTTGCCCCTTTGTACTTCGTTAGTTGGTTTATTCTCCGGTGGTGCCGTTTGCTTTGCTCTCCCTTGTGCGCTAATGCTGGGAGTTTCATTGTTATTGTTAGGTTTGTGTTCCGCGTATTTTTCCTTTAGCAAGTGAATGATTTCATCCTTACACTTAATTGTTTCGGTTTGTTCCATTATTAGTTGGTCTTTGGCTTGTATTAGGTCCTTCAATATCTTGATTACTTCATCCCGGTTTTCAGTGTTCGTTTTTGATTCTTTTGCTGGTAGGTTATGTTTTGCCGCGCGTGCGGTGCAATCCGAATGTCTATCCTGTAGGCAGCTTGCGTGGAAATAATTTTCACAGTACTCACACACTTGGTACTTCTTTACTGTTTTAGTACAATAGAAACAAACTATTACGGTTTCTTCGGTATTATTTTTGATCTTCTCTGGCGGAGCACCTGTGTCGCCCGCCATTTTGTATCAACTTCAAGACCATTATCATAAAAATCAAGTGGATACTTTTTGAAATAATGTCAATTAAATCACAGTGTTGGGAAAACGGGCATTTAGGAAAGGGAATTATGGTTGCTTATTTTTCACATAAGACAAAAAAATGTATAAAGAAGTAAAAATTTATTTCATCAATACACGGTGTTACCCCCTCTGGCCCTGATGACAGCTTGTAATCGATTTGTCATCGATGATATTAATCTGGCAACGTAATCTTGAGGAATTGCGTTCCACTCATCTAACAAAGCCGTTTTCAGCTCATTAGTATTCGCAGGAACATTATTTCTAGCCCGGACCCCCCGTTTAAGATGGTCCCATAAATGTTCAATGGGATTTAAGTCTGGACTGGTCGCTGGCCACTCCATCGTCCGTATACCGACCTCGTTTAGGAACTGCTTACTTGCACGTGCAGTGTGACAACGAGCATTATCGTGCATCAACTCAAAGTTATCGCCTATAAATCCAGCGTACGGAACAACATGTTCCAGGAGAATTCCTGTAATGTACTGGTCAGCTGTCGGTTCTCCTCCTCGGCCTCCTCCAGGTACGAAAACAAGTTCAGTTTTTCCCTCTAAGGAGATGCCAGCCCACATCATACAGGAGCCACCGCCATATGCAACTCTTTCAGTGACACAACAAGGTGCAAATCGCTCACCCGGACGTCTGTACACTCGAGCTCTCCTGTCACTGCCATGTAGACACATTCTGCACTCATCAGTGGACAGGACCGATTGCCATTGCTCTATTCCCCAATTCAGGTGCTCTCGAGCAAATTGGAGGCACGCTTGCCGGTGCCTTGCTGTCAATTTCGGTCGTGTGGCAGGCCGTTTTGGAGTGAGGTTCGCTTCCTTTAATCGTCTTCTGATAGTCCACTCGCTGACAACGACTCCACGAACACGTTGCAGCTCCTGTTGTACAGCAACACCGGTCAAATGACGATTGCGCAATGAGGTTGTCTCTCAGAAGTCTTTCGAGAATTATTGGCTTTCGGCCTCCGATTAAAGGCACCAGTCTCTACAAATCTTCTGGATACTCTTGATACGGCTGACTGATTTAAATGCAGCTGGGCAGCGACTGTTCGCTGACTGAGCCTCTGTTGTAACAGAGCGACTACTTGAGCGGCCCTTTTTGGCGTGGTATCCATGTTTTGGTGGAATCAATGCACGCAAATCTCGAAGTTGTGTACCTGTTAACGTCTGACAAGTGACTACTCACAACTGCCTAAGGTAACTGATCGGTTATCATCGATTGTATGCGCGATTCGTGGGTACTGCATACTCAGTTTTTTCGTAATCTCCCACTTAAAACTGCATAATTAAATAAGTCTGAGCTTGATTTTAATGGTAATGCTGTTGTCTTAAAGCTGAAGATCAAGGCTTTAAACACTGTATGTTTTCAGTACATTGGACATTGTTTGTTGAATAAAAAATCACATTTTATGTCCTCTTAGTGCGTGAGTAGATTTTCTTGCTCGCAAGTGTATATTTGACCTAAGATTTACTTGCAATGGCTTTTAAAAATCAAGAAAAAATAAACTAACAAAAAGAAAGTAAAGAAATTAATATAAAATTTTGTTCGATTGTGTTTCAGTACATAAATCAGGTGTTGTCGCCGAACACGAGGCGTGACTCCCACCAGGCAACACCGAGCAGTGCGAGCCGGCGGAAACGGAAAAGGCTGTACGATACGCTCTCGTCGTTGGCGCAGCAGCAATCGCCAGGTTTACACAATAAACGTAGGTCTTCAATTGTTAGTGACGCAGGATTGTTATCAGTGTCCGGTTCGTTCCTCGATTGCACGACCAGCCCGGACAAGCCGGGGGAGATTGGCGGCGAGACGACTGTACCCGATACCTTGCGGAAGGGTCTTACGCCCCGCCAGCAGGTTTTCCTCGAACTAGTCCAGACCGAGTCGAACTATGTCAACATACTGCACATCATCATGACCGTGAGTATAATTGTGACAAAGGATGGTGCCTATTTTTTTTGCGCATGCGTTTTTTTTTTCCTTTTTTGATTTGTTTCTTTAGCAATTAATTAATTTATGATTTAACATGAGTTAAATAATAAAACCATTATCCCTTTTTATTTAAATTTAATTCATAAACTGATTTCCTACAAAAATACAATGAAACTGGTGTTGTCAGTTGGGTGAGGATTTGTTTGTACTCCTGTGGTGGTTGTAGTCTAACAGCCAGTGAAGCATCCTCTATCACATTGTTGGTAGCGGTGGAATTATCAATACTCTAAGAGCCAGTACCCAGCTAGGGTTGCCAACATTGCGCCTATGCTGACCCGGAGAAAAATAATTGAAACATAAGGGTTTTAAATTAATAACAGCCACCACGAAAATGTGCGGCTTCGACACATACTTTTTAGTAACGCTTTTGTGTGAAATTTGGATATAGGTAGTGTAGAAAACGATGAGACCTAGATGCTAATTACTAAGTAATTGAATGTATTTCAATTAATGTCCACTAGTTTTCCCTCTGTTCTTTTCTGCCTCTTATTGTGGAATTTTTTACTACACAACCAACATGAGACAAAATGCCAATATTACCACCTAAACCAAGCATAGTTTTGATGTACTCAGAAAGTTTTTAAGGGATCATGTGTTTTTGCTTGAAGTAATTATCTACATGTTACCTAACTAATTTTAAATTTTCATTTATTCTGACAATATTGGCGTTTTGTATAAACCCCCATAATAAATGTATCTCTAGTAAAAAATGATAGCTATATCTCTCAGTCTTTGTAAATATATAGTCTAACTAATAAAAAAAATTTCAAAAAAAGGTATCGCTGTCGTCATCTCCATGATTTAAAAAATACTATGGCAGACCAGTATGATACTATTCTGTGAATTGCCTTGGACAAACTCAAACAGATTGTTGGGGCATTTCTTATCATCTGAACAACGTACATATTAAAATAATCAACGAAAGTTCAAAACATATTTTGTTAATTAATGTATCTAGTTTGAATGTTGATTTCTGAGAAGCAAATTCCTACCTTTAGATAATACCCGTCTTTTTGAAAGCCATTTTTTATATTACATTTGCCTCAGTCTATGATCATCGAGGCAGGATACAATCTTCTGCGGTCGTCGTACCGCTACAGAATTTCTGCTGTATTCACTAGACATGTGACAATATCTAAAAATGCTACAAATGCTACTTTCAACGTTTCTCACGTTCTCTCAAAAAGTAAAATTAAATTGTTGTGAAGATTGAGTAATAGAGTGCTTCTTATTTTGAGAAAAATTCTTTTTGTTTTCAATAACAATTACTGTATTTTCATAATTTTTATAATAATATTTAGTGGTTGGTATAGTTTCTCAAAAGACCGATGACTACTTTTAGTTAACCCGGAGAATTTAACTGAAAACCCGCAGCCCGGAGAATGGTCGCCAAACCCGAAGTCTCCGGGTCAAAATGACCATGTTGGCAACCCTATGCCCAGCAGACTTACGGTATTTTGTAAAACCCTATATTTTTTTTTGTTTATTTTCTTATAGAATAGAATAGAAAATACATTTATTCACTAAGATGTACATTAGTAAGTCAAGAACAATCATATTAGATTTGTATTGTAGTGTCGAGTGACAATATGAACTCCTCCAGGGTGTAGTTTGGTCGTTCCTGCAGGTGATTTTTCAGTTTGCGTCTAAATTGGTTGGCTGAAAGGGATTTCCACTCCTCCGGCAAGCAGTTGTAGAGGCGTCTACCTTGTGTGGTCCAGTCGTTAGTTCGTAGTCGAACATAGGGAATTTGAATGTTTTGGTTGTTTCTGGTAGGATACTGGTGTCGCTGGTGTATTGCTTTGTAGGATGGGAGTTTTTGTTTTGTGTCCGTAAGGATGTGTAGAATATATAAGGAATATACCTGGCGTACATTATTTCCGCCGGCGGTTCCTATGCAGTCACTCAGGTATGAAAAGGTCTCAAAATTTTACTGAGTTCAAGGTGCACTTGGATATCTTAAAATACATAGTTATTGTTATTGAGAAAAAAACAAGGGTAAACAGCTATGGTGGCTTCAAGGTCAAGGCAGACACTTTTAAAAATCCCAACAACAATATAAATTTACGTTATTTCGACTCATGGCAGCAATAGCAGACTGCTGAATTTTTCCGGGTGTCTCTACTAGGGTTGTAACGGAATTCTGCATCTGCAATTGCGGAATTTTTGCTTTTTCCACTACTATTGTGGTGGAAGCTTAACACAAAATATCAAGTTTGATTGACGAAAATTTCCACCTGATCCATATTTAATGTGAAGGTTAAATGATAAAGAAGTTAAAATATGGAAATGTAGTTTTTATTCAACTGATATGTTGATGATCGATTTCGAGACACCTGGTCTCATCTTCAGATCTAGAGACTCAGGCTCAAAGACGAGATATTATATTTCACTGTTTAAAATGCTCATCGCTATGATCTTACCCCCTGTGCCACACAGTAATTAACTACGCTCTAGATCTGAAGATGAGACCAGGTGTCTCGAAATCGATCATCAACATATCAGTTTGAATAAAAACTACATTTCCATATTTTAACTTCTTTATCATTTAACCAAAATATCAAAGTTTTACTCCAATGGTGAGTCAATTTATGTCACTGCCACCATCAAGCGTACCAAGCGAACAACTGTTTAGCACTGCTGGTTTAATCTATGAGCCACTGAGGACTAGACTAGAGGGAGAGAAGGCTGCAAAATTGCTGTTCGTCAAATACAATTTGCTATTGTTGCAATTTCACTATTAACATATTCTTAATGTAGACATAAGTATTGTATTATTGTGTTTTTAATAAAATATTTTTTGTTTTCTTTTGTCGCAGTTTTTTTAATTGAATATTTTGTTTACTTCTGCTTACGCTTTAACTTCCGCGGAAGTCGACCATTTGGCATCCGCTTCCGCGAAGGTCACTTCCGTCCCAATCCTAATCTCTACTGTGTTCTTTGTCTCAACATTTGACGCTTCTTCCGGTCTGTCCCACACAGCCTTTCCACACTCGCACATTATCGTTCTTCAGGACTGATGTAATATCTTTTGGGTTGATATATCCTGTCGACAGAGCCGAGAAGGTATGCATCTCTGGTTAACTTGGATGATAAACGGAAACATTTGGAGTGGGCATTACGTCAGAATCGATACAGCAAGTCGGACATGTGGGGGGGCAACACAAAGAAAACCGCAGGTCCCACAGGAACTACAAGAGGCAAGGGTTTGCTCGTTTACCATACGTAAGTGGGGTATCAAAGAATCGATGGACTACTGAAGAAACCTGGTAAAAGAAATCACGGTAAGGTATAGAGCACCAGCCAAGGTAAAGGATCTTTTGCCCAACTCAAAAGATATCACACCAGTCCTGAAGAACGAAGGGGTATACTAGATAACGTTCGAGTGTGGAGCGTGCTATGTGGGACAGACAAAACACATTGACCGAATATTACGGCACACCTCAGTTAGAACGGATTCACTGTACGTTAATGAAAAACCAATAGATAAAATATACAAACCTTTCACCTACAATAAAACTACCATCAAACTTAATAAATTCCTTCCTAAATTTAATATTTTTCCTGCTTTTAAAAGTTCTACTCAGATATATAATTTACTATCCAATTTCAAAACCCCTACCCCTATCGTTGATTGTTGTGGCGTCTACTCGATCAGCTGCTCTGTTTGTTCTTTGTCTTACATAGGCCAGACTGGAAGGAAGATCTCACAAAGAATTAGTGAACATAAAACCAGAAATACCTCAAATTTATTCACAGATTGGAAACTGGTCACGCTTTAGATTAAGAAAATTTCAAACTTCTACACAAATGTAAAAAAGGTCATAAACTTGATCTACTCGAACAATACGAAATCGAGAAGCTAAAATCAAATAATACCGTCAAGTTACTCAACGATCAAATTAACTTTCCTTATCAACCTCTTTTCAAATATATTCTTTAGTCTGACCTCTGTGGGACGAGAGACGAAACTTTAATATCTGTGATGTTTGTTGCATACCCAATATATTTGTTGTTAAAATTTTTCATTTTCATTTCCGTTGCAACTCTGCAAAGCCATGCACGTCATTTTAATATGCGAAGATTTTAATTGTTTTACTTCATATCTGACCGTAAGTTATTTGTTATATACACCCTACTTTATCTATCTTTTGGTAATTGTTTTTAAAATGTAACATTGTACATTTTAACTTTCATAACCTCAATTTAAATAATTTATAATTCCTCCTGGGTTTTTAGATTTAGGCTGATGATGATCTAACGATCGAAACCGATTCCTAAGGAAAAATAAATTATTCAAAGGATCAAAGAGGTTTTGAATTCCACCATTGACTATAGTTAGTGTTTATTTACCCTTTTTGACTATTTTCACCAATTCATAGCCACCTAGATTAATACACAAAAAAGTAATTTTTGCGTTGCCTTGGTCATAAAAATTGACGATCGATATGTTTTTCTGTTCAGAATGTCATCCTGATTGAAAATATCACACAAAGAATATAGGGTGCCATTTAAAATTTCAATGATGACGTCGTTTCCGGAAAAACCGGAAGTCATATCAGCCTCAAGAGTATCCCAAAGAATGGCATTTTTTTTGTCTAATAACACTTTCCCAAATTTCATTCGCCCAGGTTTATAAACAAAAAAAATAAACGGGAGTACCTATGGTGTGGGTCACCCAGTATGTCACAATATTTTTTTCCAGTTATTGAACATGTCCAGGTGTGGTCCACTTCATTCTTCCGTGTTTGTTGTATCCTGTTTCCACCGCAATTTGCGGCAAAAGTACTATTGTTCTTTCCAAAATAGATATGTATTTTAGTTTACACCAGTTTATCAATTTTTGATCTACATAGCTTCACAATACAAATTGAAAGAGTTTAAAAATCATCGAATTGATATTCCGCAGATGTTCAAACAGCAATTGGAGAACACGACAGAAGAGGAGGCGCTACTCAACAACACCGAGCTGAAGATAATCTTTGGCAATCTGCCACCAATCTACGAGACGCACGTCAAAATGTTGGAAGAGCTGCGGCGGATGTCAGCCTACTGGACGGAGGACAAGAGCATCGGCAGTGTCTTACTGACATACTCGACAGACCTCCTGAAAGCGTACCCTCCGTTTGTGAACTTCTTCGAGGAGATGAAGAGCATGCTGGTGCAGTGTGACCAGACGAAGCCTCGCTTCCACGCGTTCCTTAAGGCGTGCCAGACAAAACCTGAGTGCGGCAGGCAGAGTCTACAGGAGTTGCTCATTAGGCCGGTGCAACGGTTACCTAGCATAAGTTTACTTTTAAATGGTAAGTTTTGTTTTTGTCATTAGGTACTAGAAGTGAACTTTTTGATTCTGTCATTGTAATAGTTATTTATTACAAATGGTCAGGTAGTCTAATTACATAATCTTGCACTATAACTCAAATATCGACAAAAGTAGAAGCAAACATTAAGGTATACTAATACCTCGCTATACAGATGGCATTTTGCTATAAAAACCTTTAAGAATTTTGTTGTACAGACTTAAAAATTAAATTGTGGGACAATTTTAACTTAAAAAATTCTGTTAACAGCAGCACTGGAAAAACATGTACCTACTTACGATAAACTAATTACAACTGATTATAAGAAGGTGCTTCTCCCAAATTCGGCAATAATTAATGTACCTAGCTTGGCTTTCAGATTGTGCTAAACATGATCAATTTGCTCTAGTACATTTTATATCGGAAATTAGTACGTTAAAAAGATATTTTCGATATTATTTTTAGTTTGTTTCCGACAGGTAACCTCAGAATTTAATATTTTCTTTTTTTCTTAAGAATAAATCATTTCAGCCAGAATTTCGTTAGTAACACATATACACAAAGAAAGTACAACTACTACAAAAAATGCAAAATGAACCTACAACCAAAGACATGTACATTACTATTTTTTTTAACTAAAACTATTGGTGTGCGACATTTTTAAGATCCTAAATACATTTTCAACCACCTTAAGGTTGTATTGGAAGTGATTTTTGCAAATGCAGAAGTGGGTACAGTTGTCGTTCAACTTTCATGGAAACTGAAAATCCTTATTAGTATCTTCTGTCCATGTGTATTTTGCCATCTCTTAAATTATTATTTTTATAACCCCCACATTTACTGTGGTGAGGGTATATTGACTATGCCACAACATTTGTAACACCCTTAACAAAGCGTGGCAGATATAGAATAGAATAGAGTTTTTATTCAAAATACCAGTAAGGTGTAGAATATACAAACAGTAAGCAAGTAGGCATATATACAATGTCATAACACAGGTCAATCAATTCTCTAAAAGTAACATGAAAAATACACATATGACGCATGATATACAACATACAGACAAAGGCGTCAAACAATAAAATGCCGCACAAGGCACCGGCACTGCAAGGTCGAGGAAACAGATCAACAAATTCTAGACATAGCACTAAATTTAAATAAGCCTTAGACAAGAAGGTCGAAGCGCCGACGAATTTCCTCACACTACATCCTCGTAAAACTCACGAAGAGTATAGTAGCATCTGCCGCTCAGATATCTCTTTAATCGACGCGAAAACGCGGGCGCTGATACTTCACTGCGCAGATCCTGAGGCAGCTTATTAAATATCAGCGCGCTGACGTGCACAAAGCTTTTCTCATACCGCCGGTTTGCTGGGACTTCGGGACGTATCTGCCCACGACCTCTCGTTCAATAACCGTGCACGTCCGAGCCAGCGAGCGCATCACTCCGACTGTTAAACATGTAGCATGAGCACATGTGAACATAATTATCAATAACCGTGGGAATCCTATGCCTCCGAAAGTGGTCTCGACATGAGTCGCGAACGCCCAGCCCCAGCATGCGTCTAACCGCACGCTTCTGGAGAAGAAGCACTCGGTTCATTGATAGATCGTTTCCCCAGAACAGTAGTCCATAACGCGCGACGGAGTCAAAGTAGGCATAGTAAACCGACAAAAGAATATCTTGACTGCAAAGAGGCCGCAGGCGATCAAGGGCAAACACAGCCCTATTAAGTTTCTTTTTTATACCCTCAAGCTGACCCGCTCAGGACAGCCCATCGTCAACGTTGATACCTAGGAGACTTGCTTGGGATACCGAGTGAATGGTGACCCCCAGTCCCCCACAGTGCAACTGCAGACCCGCGCTGGCCGGTCCCGGAAAGACGATATTGTTTTTGCGACATTAATAGCAAGTTTATTCGCGTTGAACCAGGATGCTAACTGCTCCACAACAACCTCACTATTTCTCAATAGTGTCAGGGCATCATCCGCCGTCACGCAAGCGCTGGTGTCATCCGCATATATAGTCAGAGGGGCACTTACATTTGACTGAATATCATTCATGTAAATACAAAGCAGCACAGGCCCCAGAATGGATCCCTGTGGGACACCACAATTCATCAAACGACTCCCCGATCTCGATCCCGATCCCCGATATAGATATATATATATATATACAGTGTGTCCCTCGATGGACCTAACTATACCTATAAGGGACGTAATTTTTAATTTCTCGAGAAAAAGTAGTTCTTTATAAAGAGTTTTGGATGTCCTAAAAAGTTGAAAGTCTTTGTTAATATTTTGATTTAACATACAGGATGGTTAGAAAACACGAAAATGTTAAATTGGCCGAAGAGTAAACTATTGGTTTTTCGGAATTAGATCAAAAATGTTATTGGTAAAAGTTACTTTGAATTAATTTTATGCTCAAATATCAAACTTGAATGTTCTATTTCAAATTTTACATCTCGGACCAGTGAAAAGACATTACATAAAGGTGAACAAAAAATTTTGAGACCGCAATTATGATTGATCAGTTGATAGTAGTAACAGCATATCCAAGCAATTTGTTGATAGAAGCTGATTGAAAGTATGTTGACTTAAGAACAAAGGGTTTATTTAGTTCTTTGTTACGGTATAGGTGAGATATCGTACCGTCGTGCTATTGAAATTTTTAACAGACAATACCCTGAGGTCTACGTTTCTGTCAATTGTGTTCGTGAATTGGTTAAAAAATTTCATGCAACAGGAGACGTGAAAAATATCAAGGAAAAAAAGCGAAATGGCGAAGATAATGCAGGAGCTATGTTAGCTATTGATTCCGTGAACACTTGCCCAAAACAATTGTTGAGATAAAGATCTCGAGACCTGAACATCGGTAAAAGCCACCTGCAAAGGATCTTTTCAAATCAAATATTTCATCCTTATAAACCATTACTGATACACACTTTAGTAGAAGGAGATGATGCTTGTCGATTAGAATTTTGCCTATTAATGGGGGAACGAATTATGGTCGATAGATTTTTCTATAGAAAAATTATTTTCTCTGACGAAGCGACGTTTACCACAAATGGAGTTGTTAGTTCACAGAATTGCAGATATTGGTCTCAAGAAAATCCAAATTTCCGTATTACAACCAATTCTCAAAAATATAAAAAAGTGAATGTTTGGTGTGGGATTTATTAGAAGAAAATAATTGGACCATACTTTTTTGACGGTACTGTAAACCAAAACACTTATTTTGATATGTTGTAAATTTTTTTGCTACCTGCTTTGGACGAAATCAATTTCCAGCTCAGGTGTTCACTACACTATCAACACGACGGTCCAGCTCATAGCACATATCAAGTCAGGGATTGGTTGAACAGACATTGTCCAAATAAGTGGATAGGACTGCCCTATAGGTTGACCACCACGTTCACCTGATTTAACGCCGCATGATTTTTTTGCTGTGGGGTTATTTAAAACAGAAGGAGTGTGCAAATAATTTTCATGATAATGTAGACATGCTATTAAAAATTAGGGAAGCAGTAGTTAGAAGCACTAACATTTTTGTCGGCCAATTTAACATTTTTATGTTTTCTAACCATCCTGTATGTTAAACCAAAATATTAACAATGGCTTCGACTTTTTAGGACATCCAAAACTCTTTATAAAGAATGACTTTTTCTTGAGAAATTAAAAATTAAGTCCATTATAGGTATAGATAGGTCCATCGGGGGGGACACTGTATATGTTGCAGGCAAAGCAACATATTTTGGACACTACCCTTGCTGCTATTCGGAAAACGAAGGAAAACCAGTTATCAGTATGCATTAGACTCTTATCACGAGTCCAAGTGTTTTATAGTTCTCAAGAAACCCTCCCGTGTGTGATGCATATGTTCATTCTTGGTTCTACCCTGCTTTACGCACCCCTTTTGACTCAAACTAAGTGTATCTGTGTATGTGACATATATTGTGCCGTTTTGTGAGAAATATACATGTTCCCGGACAACTTTCTCGCGCGTGACGCAGTGAATTATTCTCGACCAACCCCACAATGAAAACTCAGTGTATGAGTTTAAGTATTACAACTCAACCCCTACAGGAGGTTCAGGATTAAATCTACGGCCAAGGTAACCTCAGGATCAACTACCACCGGTGAGTGCAAATTCCCTAATACAGTCCACTTTTTATAAACCAAACAACCAGCCAGAACAACAGGCCTTTTTCCACAAATTTCAATTTGTCGCTACGTTTTTAGTCCGTCGAGCCACCGGATTGTCTTTTGACAACGTTTGTTGCCCCGTTTGGATTTCTTATTGGTTTTCCTGTCACGCATTTGGCATGTTTTTTGTCTTGGCCATTTTGATTCCCATTTTTGAATTTACGTTCGTCTTCAACATGCCTCTCGCCAAGGCGGATCCTTGATAGGTCCTGTTCTTTTCTGCCTATTCATAAATGACCTCCCTGAGGAAGTGTCGGGTAAAGCGGTTCTGTTTGCAGACGATACTACACTTTTTGCTAGTGACAAAGATATGGGCACTCTAAATTCAAATTCAAATAAGCTTTATTACTGTTCAGTAAACGTCAACACAAGATAATGATAGTAAGTAACAACTGATTTCAAAAAGTAATTTCTTCGACAGTGTAGGGTGGTGCTGTTAGTAGATGCTTCTTAAGTGTTCTTTTGAAGTTGGGTAGATCTTTTAACTTCCAGGATTCGGGACATCTGTTGTATACAGAAACCCCCCTTCTCAAATACTCGGCCAACTGAATCTGATTTCCGGTGGTTGTAGATGTAACCTGCTTCTTGTGTTGTACTCATGGTAGTCTCCACTGCGAGGAAACTCGAAACGACGCCGTGCGTGGACATCTACCAGGACTCTATAAATATATTCAGCTGGTGCTGTCAGTACACCATACTTTATAAAGAGTGGTTTGCAATGTTCATAGTAGCTCCAACCCTCTATGCTACGAATTGCTTTTTTTTGCTCCAGCAAGACCGACCCCAGATGCTTTGTGTGACCCCAGATTTCAATTGCGTAGCTCATTCTTGCATGAAAAAGCGCATGATAGCCTGCGGTTGCCGCCTCCACACCAATAGTCTTAAAGAGTCTTCTTATTGCAAATACTGTCTTTGAGAGTCTGCTGCAGAGTTCGTCCACATGTGCTTTGAATGTTAGCCTGGCATCGATCATCACACCAAGGAGTCTTACAGGCTCCCCAACGGCGGTCCACCTGTCTATAGTGAAGGCAATCTTTTGGGTTTTTTGTCTGTTCAGTACAAGTCTGTGCTGCTGAAACCAGGTGTCTGCTTTCTTCAGATCGCCCTCCAACAGTTCATCTAGGGTGCTCTGATCTTTGTGGCTTGCTATTAAGGTTGTATCATCTGCGTAAAGTACGGTACTGTAGCTGAGATGTTCTGGCAGGTCATTGATGTAGATATTAAACAGAGTTGGGCCCAAGATGGAACCTTGTGGCACGCCGACTTTCAGAGGAAGTGGTGTACTTTTTCTGCCATTGATTAATACAACTTGACATCTGTTCTTTAAGTAGTCTGTTAAGATGTTCAGTGCTTTGCTTTGGAAACCATAACTGGCCAGCTTCTGTACCAATATGTTGTGGGAGATGGTATCAAAAGCTTTAGTCAAGTCACACATGTAGGATGAACAAGCTTCGCCTCGATCCACTGCCGTACAGATACTTGCCATGCAGGAATGCCATGCTGTAGTAGTACTGCGTTGTTTTTGAAATCCATGCTGGCTGTTCGTAAAGTATTCGTTATTTGTAAAGTACCTACAGACTCTGTTCAGCAGTATCCTCTCCAGAATTTTTGAGAAGACCGGCAGTACCGAGATGGGTCTGTAGTTGGAACAATCTTCACGATCGCCCTTTTTGTAGATTGGGTGGACTACAGCTGTCTTCAGTGGATTTGGGAAGATTCCGCCCTCCAGGCAGCCATTAAACATTGTGGTGAGAATAGTGTAATAAATTCGGCAACCAGCTTTACCATCCGGGTGTTGATTCCATAAAAATCCATGGAAGTTTTATTTTTGAGCCCTACAATAATATCTTTTACTTCCTGCTCGGAACGCTAAATGTAATAACATTATGACCGAAGCTAAGACATGGTTTGATACTAATGGCCTCCAACTCAACGAAAGCAAAACATCGCAAGTACACTTTACTAGCAAGTGCAACAAACAGGGCCTGGAAAAATCTTTAGTAAAGCTACTAGGGATCACTGTTGACACACGTATCACCTGGGCACAACACATCGAGGCGTCAATACCAACTCTCTCCAGAGCCACATACGCTATAAGAAGGGTGCGTCAAATAGTTGGTCAGGATGCTGCTCTGATGTGCTACCATGCTTTGTTTCACTCAAGGTTAAGCTATGGGGTGGAGCTGTGGGGATGATCAGCCGACAAAATTTTTAGACTACAGAAAAAGGCCGTTTGCGCCATCAAGCAAGTCTCCTGGACCACACACTGTAACTCGATTTTTGAACGGCTGAAAATTATGACACTTCCATCGGCGTACATCTACCAACTTTTACTATGTGCAAAACGAGAGATGGCCAATATGTCGACCAAAAGTGACATAACATCTCGAAATCTACGAAACGCAGGACTCGTCAACATCCCATTCCACCGAATAGGTACTACAGTCAACCAGCACCTTCACCTCCACCTGTTCAACTATATGCCCGAAGGCTGGAGGGAAAAACCACAGAAAAAACTCAAGGAAGATCTGAATAGAGAATTGATCGAGAAACCATTCTACGAGCTGGCTGCAGCTATCGAATATCTGCAACATAGATTGAATTGAACTGATTTATTTGATTATCATTGTTTTTCATTTCTTTTACCGTGACGTTTTCCCTGTACACAGTTTATTTGGCGAAATAAATATTATTATTATTATTATTCTCATCATTATCTTGTAACAAGTTTTACTTTTAGGATTAACATAACAAATAGTGCTTTTATGTGATTTCAGACATTTTAAAACATACCCCAAAGAGTAATGCAGATCACGCGGCTTTGGAGAAAGCTTTGGCGTCGATCAGGGAGGTTATGACTCACATCAACGAGGACAAGCGGAAAACGGAAGGGCAACGCGTCATGTTTGATATCTTCAATGAAATCGACAACTGTCCTGTAAGTATTAATAACAAACATCAAGCATTTTGCCCAAAAGATATTTACCTCTTACAATCACGAATAACAGTCATTATAATCCTGGAATACTAAGCCACAAAATGAGAACACAAAAAAAGCTTTAACCAAAAACTATTTTTACATCATTTATTATCTCTACATAGCCGGATTTGGTATCGTCACATCGGAATTTTATCGCCAAATCTGAAGTGATTCAGTTGTCTTCGTCCGAGGGCCTCTCGAGTAAGGGCAATCCTTTGGTGCTATTCCTCTTCTCCGATCAGCTTGAAGTGTGCAAGAAGAAGACGAAGGCTTTTAACACTCTCAAATCACCGAACACGGTCAACGGTATCCACAAGAACAGCACGATAAAACCGTACAAGCACGTCAAGCTCATGTCGCTGAGCACGATCAAACGAGTCATCGATATCAAGGAGACGGACGACTGCCAGAGGGTCTTTAGCCTTGTTTTCAGGAACAGTGACGAGGTCAAAGAGAGGTTATGTTCGTTTGCTATGACGGATGATGAAGCGGATAAGTGCACTTTCCTGAAAACGCTCTGTAAGCAGATGGCGACAAATGCTTGCACAGCCGATTCGGTAAGTTTTACAATTTGTTAAAGAAATTGCAGTTGACACCGGATATAACAAATCAAGTAATCAAAATGAAACCGCAAATATATTCGGTGGGTGTATAAATTCTGTTAAGAAAATAAGTTTATATTCTTACTTAAATAATTCATTATAATAAGCCGGTATTTGTAATAAGTGGTGTCTGTTATACCTGGCATTGACTAATGTATACGCAGAATATCATGTCACAAAGTAATAATTGTAGAAAAATAGCCATCTTCAGCACATAATCTACAAAAAAGTACAATCAAAATTCACAAGAAAACCAAATGGCAGAGGCAAACCTACAGTCAAATCCGAAGCACAAACGGAACAAGCATCGGGAAAGCCACCGCAAAGACTTGTAGCAATTGGAGGCAAAACTAAACGGTAACAAACGGAAACGTGTCTAATTAAACGGAAACAAAAAAGTTTTGTTCAGGCTAAGAAATATAAATAATAGTTATTGAACTTACATGTTACAGGTTAAAATGTCATTCCAGACAATGTTATCGGTAAAACGGACTAGTCAAAAGTTAAAACAGCAAGCAATTATCTCAAAATCAAATTTCAAATTCGGAGAATGTCGAATAAGTACACATCATTCATGTAGGCGGTTCGAACGAGACAGAGCGACTATGAATGGCCGGAAGGTCATTCAACACCTCAAGAAGATACAAAAACGCAGCGGAGCGATACGAATAGCCGCAAAATGCTCAAAATGGAGAATACAATAAATCTGAAAATGTATATAGTAAAACGAGATAGTGCATATCGCATAACTCTAATAAATAATCAATTAAACGAAATATAAAGAACAGGAAAGTTTAAACGTTAAAATAACACGACTATAAAAAATCATTTGAAGATATTGTCAAGAATAGAACAAAACTACAACACAATACAAGTTTCAAGAGTGGGTAAATTTTTGGTTGTTGGCGAGACGAATATGGGAACTATTGTAGATAAGTGAAAAGGGGTTTGTAAATAAAGTTGGTTTGATCGTTGAGTAAAACGAAATTTGGCATTTGTTTATGTCGTTCGATCTCAAGTTGTTCCAACAAATCTAATCTGTAGCCCTTAGGGCATCTATGTAAAAGCTTAACATTAGTGTAATCTATATTATGACCTGTGTCCAATCTGTGTCTATAAAGATTAGATGTAGATTGAGTTCTGTGTTCTCGGATTCGTCTTGCCAGAGATCTCCCTGTTTGTCCCACATAAATAGCGTTGCAATTACTGCATTGGACCGAATATACACCACTCTCCCCTTCCTCCGATAAAGAAACCCGACGCTGCTTAGAAAGTAAATTATAAAGTTGAGTGGTTGTTTTAAAAACGGGTACAATATTAAAGGATTTCAAACTTTTAACTAGTTTAGTGTTGGAAGTATTATACTTAAAGGACCTGTAGAAAGGGTTAGTAGTGTCCGAAGGTTCGCGGGTAAAAAGTGGGTCAAGTTTGGTGTTAATATCATGTAAAACCTTATTGATTAATTTTTTGGGGAAACCGTTTTGGAAAGCAAGATTGTTGATGAAGTCCAGCTCATTGACTCTATCATGATGTGAAAGAGGATATGTCAAGGCCCGGCGAAAATAATATTTAATAGCGGCAAATCGATGTGATACGGAGTGGAATGAATCATAGGGGATAATGGTGGTCACAGAGGTGGGCTTTCTATAAATATTAAATGTGAATTTGTCGTCATGTCGAGAAACGGACAAATCAAGAAAATTAAGCTGCTTTTCAGTTTCAATTTCGATAGTAAACTTAAGCTTGGGGTGTAGGTTGTTGATATAATTCAACATGTTGTTGAGGTTGTCACGATCACCTTCCCAAATACAAAAAACATCATCAACGTAACAGGTCCATGTCCCCACATAACGACAGAAAGGGTTATTAGGGTGAATAATATGATTATTCTCAATATGGTTCATGAAAACATCTGCGAGAAAACCGGAGAGAGGCAGTCCCATGGGGAGTCCGTCCTCTACTTTGTAAAATTTATGGTTAAAACTGCAGTAATTGTGAGAGATGACATGTCTAAGAATAGCCATCAAATGTGGTACGTTAGGGTCATTGGTGAAATGAGAAATCAACAAATCTTCCACAAGCTGAACGGTTAAGTCTAAGGGAATAGATGAATAGAGATTGGTAACATCAAAGGAAACCAAAATACAGCCTGAAGGGTTAAGTTGTTTTATGGAGTTGATGAAGTTCATACTATTTTTAACGGTAAAGGATGGGTTAAAGTTTATTGAATGAAGAATGTTAAGTATGAATTTGGATAGAAGAGCTGTAGGAGAATTGTAGAAAGCAGTGATAGGGCGAATAGGGATGTCAGGTTTATGTAATTTAGGGAGAGAATACAGGTGTGGGATGGAAGGATTCATAGGTATGAAGGAGGATAAAAGAAAAAACTTGAAATTAGAAAAATGCATTAGAGTAGCTTTATGGGCGTTGATAATTTGTTTGGTTTTTGTGATAAAATTAGGTAGAGGATCCTTTTTGATTTCAACATAATTGTTGTTCCGAAAAAATTCAAATGTTTTTTCATTATATTTGTCTATGGGTAGTATAACAATACCGGCATTTTTATCAGCTCGGACTAAAATCGAGTTGTTATCATCCAATTTTTGCTTGATGGACCTGATATTTTTCCATTCTGAGATAGATTGAGTTGAAATTTTTCTATTAAGGGAATTCTCTTTCTTTAAGGATGGAATCAGGTCATTACGGATTTTTAAATGATCAGGGTGTCTATGGATGGATAGCTACATCTAAGTCAATAGAGGAATCAATTATGTTAATGGAAGCGTCAAATTCAATACAAAGTAATAAATTTAATTTTAACTACTTATCTACAAGAGCAATTTTCAATATCCAAAAGTGTAATTTTTTTTTTTTGTCTACCACTTTCATGACCATGGAATAATCTACAGATTAGTAATAATCCCAGGGCCCCATGATGGCGCGTTATGCCATCATGGGGCCCTGGGCAATTTTGAATTTGGGGGCCCCCATATACAATGTGGAATTAAGAATTACTTTTTTATACAAAAATAATATATACTAATAATACTGATATAACATTTCGGAACAATTAACAAAAATCGTAAATAATAGGTAAGGTATTGACCTTTTGCAACAACATTTAATATAAGTACCTACACAAGTAACAACAGATTATTCTTAAGAATTACAAAATAACTAATAAATAGCTTAACAATTTAAAAATCAAAATTCCTAGGAAATAATCTTATTAAATAAAGGGCATTCGTAACAAATAAATATGTTTTTAATATCTTAAAGATTTCAAAAGCTGCGATTGTTCATTCTTAAATACGCCATCACCAATATATACATATATCCTCTGAATATGTACTTATTAAATTTGTGGTGCAGTTATCATAGTTTTTTTGAGATGTTACTTTTAATGAAATGCAATTTCCTATATCTTTTTCTAACATTATCTAAAATTCAGATCCCATATCATAAATACAATTATTCCAAATGCCTTCTGCTATATATTTTAAGAAGAAGAAACGTAACATGTCAATATTTGGTCCTCAAAGTTTAGCAAAAACCCAATAAAAGGTTTAGGAAAAGACTTAAGCAAGAAACTTGAATGATTTTTTAATATACAGGGTAGGGTTATGTATTTGTAAAAAGCAGACCAAATTCCATTTTTTTTTAAATATAGCATCCTGTATATTCTTCCTGTTTTTTTAATACTCTTGAATTACAAATTGAACTGTGAAAACTGCATGTCCCTGAGGTCAGTGGTGTAAATGTAACAAAGACGATTAAATGTTAAAAGAAAGCAATTAAACAATGTTAAAAGGATTTCTACCGTGTCAATAACTCGTCGTTTTAGAAAATGTCTTAAGTTATAAATACGAAATACTTTTGAATATAAAGTGTGTTTCATTTCTAAGCATTTCAAATTTGTAGTTTAAGCAATTTCCTAAAACTTTTATTGGAATCTTTTTCTTGTCAACTTTTTAGAAAGAAATATATTGTGTGGTTATGTTTCTTTTTATACACACTGTGTAATAATAAGGACTTTTAAAGATATAGAGCATTTTGCAGATCGGAATTTTTATTTTACAGACTCTGTTGGACATCTTTACAGAATAGAATCCCAGAACAAAAGAAAATGTGTCCACTGAAAATCTTTGAAGAATTCATACAGTTTTTCTCTTCTAACTTAGTCAAGGGTTTCTCATTTCTTTTCTTGCAAAAAAAAACTGCTAAAACTGCATCCACTCTCTTTGGGGCCCCATAGGCAAGACTACTCTAAAGTTCAATTTTATATTCTTACTACGGTAATTTATTAATTACCTAATTAATTCATAGTTTATAAAAGATAAATGATAAACGACCGGCAGGAGCGCAAATATAAAATTCACTATTCTTGAGATGGTAATAAATTAGTTAAAGATTAGTTGGGGCCTCTCGGAGAGAAGCCTAAATCTGCTTGCAACGTCAATGAGGACTGGCATGGTGTAGTAGTCTATTACCGAAATGAGTTTCCACAAAAACACAGAACTATTGGGTACATTGAATCTGATATTTTTACGTCACTGAAAATAATTAATCAAAGAAATGTAGTTTATAATCTTGATGAAGCATGGCAGCATGTGAGTGATTATGTTATAAAATATTAAGAAGCAGCTATTTCCACAAATTTAAGAATGCATTTCTGGTGAAAAGGCGGATAATATTCTATTGTCTTTTCGGAAAAAAAAAAACAAGCTGAAACTAATGTAGAGTATCAGCACTGATGATGACATAATTACGGATGTGTCACACGTCACGCCCGTTTGACGGCTATGAATAGGCGATCTTTTAAATAGCTGCGACGGGCGGTACTAGCGCAGCATGATCACTTGGTTTTAGTGAGTCAAAGTTTTGTCAAATTTATTTAGCAAGTTAGTTTTTCATGAAGGTGTCGTTGACCAGTCTGTTATGAAATTTCTATAATCCATTTGTAATATTTTTTGTTTTAATATGAAAAAAATCTATTTTTTTAAAAAATGTTTTTATAATTTCAAATTTTCCTTTAAGTAACTCTTACTAATTCTTTATTTTTATATTGCAGGAAAAGTTCATGGCGTATCTAGAACCACACCAGCTCGACATCGACACGAGCGACATAAATCATGGTACGCTGTCGCGCGCTTTCAAGTTTGCGTCGAAGACAAGACTGCGCGTCGGAAGGGCGTTCTCGTTCAACAAGACACCGTCTAAGCTGAAACGGGCCGTCTCCTCCATGATGTCTCCGTTCGGCAGCTCGACAAACCTCACTCCTGCGTCCCAACTCGCCCAAATGCGACTAGCCAGCTACAACAATATCAGTGTAAGTTGGAATTTTGCGTATTGTGTCGACGGTTGTAGCAGCTCAATATATTTTATGTAGATTGTGTCTGTAGAGCGTTTAAGAATAATTTGTTATTTGCGGTATATTTTGTGTAATGGTTTATTTTACTGTTTGTACATTGGGGTAGCTAAAAGGGGATAGTCAAATTATCTGACAAAACACTGGTAAATGATGGGTTAAGTGCAGATTTTGTAATTTTTCTTTGTTTTTATTCTCATTAGTCGTAGATATGGATGGTTTTTGGAATAAGTTTTTAATTAATTACCGTTTTTTCTCTCTTCTGCTTGATTGGTTTTGGTTTACTTGCAATGCCTGGCTGTGTTATTAGTTTAATTTATTTTCTAACTGATGAAAAATAAAACGTTTCTAGTGGTTTATGGATGCTTGCCAATGCAAAGCAAGTAATAATAAACAATAGTAAAGGTTAATCAGAGATTTCTTAGTTAGCTTTACAGTTGTACTGCATGGATTTTTATTGACTTTCTATGAAGTAGTTGTTGTGTCTGTCACATACTAACGGAGGTTATGTTAGAAATGATTAATGCTTAGTAGTGATATGAAACCATCTATGATTAAAATTTATTTGGTTATTGCACATATACAAGTAATTGGAGAAAAATAAAGACTTGGAGAATAGGAGGTATTTATTAATAATTTTGATTTTTTTATTGTTTTTCAAAATCTTTAATCTGATAAAGTAACATACTTCTGGTGTGTTCTTTTCCGTTTATTTTATTTTAATTTTGTAAAAAAAATTGTGAATTTTGTTGAAATTTTGTTTCGCTTGATTTAATGATTAGGATGGGTTCACACTGCAATTAATATTTTATCATATTGGTTAGCATCTTCGATCATTACATAATTAATCTACTAATAATTAAGTGGTCAGATTTACCTCCTAAAAATAGGGGCCTTGTAATTGGTTTTTACACTTCTCTGATTTATTTGTATGCAATTTCCAAACTGCTTCCAAATTTGAATAACATATCACAAATATGCAATAAGAATGCAATACCAAATCAGAATCCATAAATATAATCTTTACTTTTGTATCTATCCAGTTGGAAAATTCCTATTATATGCAAGATTAAATTTAAATTTTTATCGTTTATAATTTTTTCCATTTTTTGTTTTGAAAATGTTTGATTTCTTAAATTTAATTAAGATCTTCATAATATGCATAATCTTCATAATAAATTCAGGTAGCTTTTTAGTAGCTTAGTTTTTGATGTTTTTTGTTTATTTGACTAATTAATGTAGCTTCTATAGTTTGCTTTAGTTTTCTTAGTAAACTTTTTTCCTTAATACAAACAAAAAACCTTTTCATGTTGCAGGATCTTGGCAATGCAGACAATGCAAGTGAATCACCACCACAAGCGCCGCTGTCAGTACAGCCAACACGTAAAATGAAAGCGTCGTCGTTAGGAATGATGCCCCTGAAACGAATTTAGCGGCAACCGTATGCCCCAACCCCTCGAAGTGTACTTGTCCCCCAACCCTTATTTATAAGTTTTACCTTTTTAAATATTTTATTCATTCATATAATATATTTGTACATATTTTAAGTTTAATTATTATTAATATAAGGATGAAATATCACACACTCGTAATTTTATTATTGTCATATAGTGGTATAAGTTATTAATTTATCACGGTAACTATAAGTGAATTCATCGAAGAGTACGTCCGTCTTGTCGTCTTTTGCGTTTCCGTCCGGCTTGGTTCGACCCAACAGAGTGCTATAGCTCGCCGCTCAACTTAACCTGTTTTTGTACTTCCTTAGCTCACCCCTTTATCGGTCTTATACTTGTACATTTTCAATTGAATCTAATGTAATGTGCGTGCTATGTTGTTGGAAAAAAGTCGGAGGAAATGATGCTTTAATATATTTTTGATATGAAATTTGTAGTTTTATTTTATTGTGTTGTAGGTTGTAGTGATATAGAATAAAAGGGTAAGTATGTCTTTTACACAAATGTACACTCCTGGAAACAAAAGTAAGCTGGTCAGAATTGTCGGAAAGGGCAGTGAGTTACATTTTTAGAAACGACGAGAGATGACGTTGTGGGTAGCATTAGTATTAGTAAATAAGCTGATTGATTTTATGTGTCCAAGCAAATAAGTGATACCTATCTTACAAGAAATAGATCAAGATCGAGGGGCAACTAGTGGCGTATGCCAGATGACATTTTTTTGCTACAGGCTCAAATGCAACCAAACATGCAATAAATTTGCAATATATTACGGTTGGGTTGGTTCCATTTGCGCTTGCAGCACGTAATACTAAAACGTCATCCAGCATACGCCACTAATATATGGTACTTTTTTTTGGTCCTGCTGCCAGGATTGCCATGTAGGCATACATCATGCAGCAGGGATTGGAGTTATAGAAGTTCTATAGAACGTAGATGTTGGCCAGACAATTTTTCCTATATGATGTACATACCGTAAACTTGGGTGACTTTGGCCGCCCTGGGTGACTTTGGCCAGTATTCGAAAATTTATTTATGTTGTTTAGATCTTTGTTAATATTTTAAACATTGCTAGTATTTTTGGTTATTTATATTTTAGATACTATATTGAATACAAAGGTGCTTAATGTAAGTTAGATGATAATTTATTTTTTTTTGTGGCAGTGTTCAGAAGATAGCTTTGAAAATTGACCAATTTTGTTACTATGAACAACTTTGTTTGTGTTGAGTAATCTATCAGCATCTATGATTTGCCGCCGATAACATTAGTCCTGTGGTTTGTTAGGAATATCTTTCTGCAATACCCGCGTAGTTAAAGTGCTCGGTGTAGTCAATCGAGGAAAGTAAAGTCGGGCATTCTCAGTGGAAATGGCCATCAAATGATGACATTTCTGTGGTATGACAAAGATGACATTTTACAAGCAATAAAAACACCTGTCCCGTCCTAAGGAGGTTTCTTCATTATACCAGAAGTACAAAATTATGTCTAGCTATACCGGGTGATTCAATTTCGAGGCTTATTAGATCTCGCTTACTAGTGGAGATAGAGGCTGTGTTTAAATTTGGCAAAGTTTCGTATTTTTGTGCTGAACAATTATCTGAAAAGAAATTTTAGCTATCATTTTTCATTTTAAAGATATCCGCAAAAAACTGAAATGTTAAGATATCGTTTTTAATTTTTTATTCAAAACCAAACGTAGCTAGACATTTGAAACAAAAACATTCTACAGCGACTTTTTAACAAGGAATGCAGTGTTATCTTTTAATTTGAAATAGCATCAAAGATGGCGGCGTAATCATGGCCAACTTTTGTTTTTCTTATGGGCGCCATATTGAATTTTGGCATTTTCCTATAGTCGTGTTTTTTCTCATTTCCGCAATGTATAACATGTTAGCATTATTTTTTAAAATAGTCATAAAATAGTTTTGTCATGATCTTATTGCTGATTTTAACATATTTTGTTCTTGAACACTTTTAAAACATATTTGGTGGCCAAACTCGAGCATACACTAGCTTATCGTTTCATTGGCATGATCAACAGTAGTATGGCCAAAGTGACCCAATAATGAATTCTGACTTTGGCCACCCATATATATACATAAAAGAAGTATATCCTGACGTTGGAAATATTAGTGTTTTGATATTTTTGAAGTAGTATCAAAGACCCAAAAAATAGCACAAGTATGAGTAATTATATCTAATCTGTTAAAAGTTACCGGATTTCAAATTTCAAAAGTGGACTAAAGTCACCCAAGTTTACGGTACCTCATGATTAGTGCAAAACCTCAATTTGCCAAAAAAATGGAGCTGCATCGTTCTTGCAGCAAACTCCTCAATTACTTTCGAGACAAAAATGATTAGTTTCATATTTATTTATCGTCATTTGTTTATTTTTTTAGTTTTTTTAACTTATTTGTTTACCTTTTATTGTTGTAATGGGTATTGAACATGTTCTTTCTTGGCTTGAAATGTATTTTATCTAAAATGTTTTCTTCGTTTTGTTAATACTTCAAGCTGCGGTAACTTTTAAGGAGTTGAAAAACAAACCCAAAAAGTCCATTGACTTTTTTTTTTACTCAGTATGACATTAAGGTAGGAAAGGTAGCAGAGGTGATCATGATACTGAAGCCTGGGAAACCTCCACACGAAACAACGTCTTATGGACCTATCTCTTTGCTGCCCATCATGTCAAAAATCTTTGAAAAATTGCTACTCAATAGATTGAAGCCAATAATTGAGAGCAAAAATCTTGTTCCAGACTATCAGTTCGGATTTCGCAACAAGCACTCTACTATTGACCAGATACACCGAATAACCAACATAATCGAAAAAGCGTTAGAGGAAAAGAAGGTTTGTTCTGCAGTCTTCCTAGATGTGGCACAGGCTTTTGATAAAGTCTGGCGTGAAGGACTGAACAATAATGAGGAAGTATCCTCCCGAAACAGTTTGCACAACTATTAAAATCTTACCTGACTGAGAGATACTTTAGAGTCAAACAAGGGGATGCATGCTCTGTCCTTAAGGAAATAAAAGTAGGAGTGCCGCAAGGTAGTGTTTTAGGGCCGGTCCTTTACCTACTCTACACCAGCGACCTCCCAGCACTAGAAAATAATACTGTCGCAACTTTCGCAGGCGACACAGCTTTCCTAGCTGTTGGGAACAGCAATGAAGAAACGACGAGAAAACTCCAAACAGCTCTTGGTCATTCTCTGGTCTGGACAAAGAAAAAAATAATCAAACTGAACGAACTCAAGTCAGTACATGTTGACTTCACCAATAAGAAAATACAACATATCCCGGTTACTATTAATAACCAACTAGTACCTACCGTAAGCAAACACATCCAAATATCTCGGCATGACATTAGACGCCAGGCTACGCTGGAAAGCCCATGTCAAAAAGAAAAGAGAGGAACTAGGAATCCGCTACAGAGAGATGTACTGGCTGCTGGGAAGAAACTCCACGTTGTCTGTACATAGTAAGCTTCTCTTGTACCAGCAAATTCTAAGACCCGTGTGGACGTATGGTGCTCAACTCTGGGGTTGCACCAAAAAAAGTAACATTAAAATTGTCCAGACCTTTCAAAATAAAGTATTGAGATGCATTGTCAATGCGCCTTGGTACATCAGGAATGATGATCTCCACAAGGACCTCAAAATGGAGTTTGTGTGCAAAGAAATCCAAAAAGTAGCAAGAAGTCACGAGGAAAGGCTTCACAATCACGTAAACGTTGAGGCCATCCAGCTCCTCGACAACACCGAATTAATCCGAAGACTCAAGACTCGCGACGCTCCGCATTCGGCGTCGCGCCGCATTACCGCCTTTTGAGTTAGTGTGAATGTGAGTTAGTGGAAAAGCAGAATAAGTGCTAGTTGTAGGTGTGAGTTCTAATAGCAGAGACAGTGCTACGTAGTGCGCAAGAAAAACGTGCCAAGTATACCAGGACCAACTGAGAGACATCGATGGGTGCCTGTTAGGCTAAGTTAAACTAGTAAAATAAGTTAGAATTAAGTTACTCATTAGTCAATTATGACTAGATTGTAATACATTTATGAATAATAAAAAAAAAGTATGACATTATAAGTTAGGTATAACAATATAAATGAAAAAAAATTGCGGGAGAGAAAGTGGGACACTTGTACAGGGTGAACCTTATTCTTCGATTATCGATTTCTTTTCATGACACCCTTAGATCTGTGTAATCTTTATAAAAATAAATCCTGCAAAAAAACTCATTTGGATAACGGGAAGGGGTGTCACATCGTCTTGAAGTTTGAAAATTTCAGCAAGTTTGTTCTAATTTGACGTATTACTCTTATTTAACATTAATAAGAAAGTTATTGTTATGATATAAAAGATCGTCCTTTGGTTGTCTAATAACAATATTTTTGTGCTGTCACACTCGAAAACAGCTGACTTCGTCAGAAGTTGGAGAACCGCTATGGAACTTTGCCGCTCTAGTGCGGCAAAGTACAAAATACAAATTTCACATAAACCAAGATCACCAATTTGATTGTTTGTTGATAAGGAATATCAACCCTTTGTTATATCTAATTCTAAAAACGATAAATTGAGAAAATTGTAAATAAGTATAGCGATGAGTGTAGTTTTATTTATGTTGGTATGTATGCATTTATTTATGTATGTTGGTACGCATGAGACATCTACAATGTAATCAACAAATATAAATCTGCAAGATTTTTTTTTAACTTGTTTATTTTACGTCGGTCTATTTCCGCAACTTAGGCCAATCACCGACGCTGAGGACAGGATACACACACACAGGAATTTTGTCGAACTGAAGGAATACTTTAACGTGCACGTCGCATCATGACAGGACACGGGGCCACCGGCTTTACTTCCTCATCCGATGGAAGGCGGCATGCAAAGGTATTTGTTCCCTGCCTAAAATACCAGGACAGTCGATTTTAGCCCGAGCCAGGATTCGAACTCGGGCCTCCAGCGTAGATAGCGTAGATATCCTATACGCCATCGACCGCCCCCCCCCCCACCTTCTGTCAGATTTTGAATAAGTTTTTTAAGCTTGACGTTTCGTCGAAGTGGTACCAATCTAACATTTCCTATACAGAAATATAACCATTTTTTATTTTTCTTTATATACATATTTACTCAAAGAGCAGCACAAAAAAACGTTGTATGTCACTCCTGCCGAAAACTACATAGCGCGACTCGCTCACATGCGACGCTCCGCATTCGGCGTCGCGCCGCATTACCGCTCGTCGCGCTATTCCGTACTTCCGGCACTTGTGACAAAAATTACTAATAATAGATTAACATAATAACAACATTTCGCCATGTGACATTTGTAGTGTTCACCAGGGTAAAACAAGTCGAAAATGGTCAAATAAACACTATTTAAATTGACTTTGGCCGATATTGCATTACTGGCGCCCTCTAGCGTGATTTAATTGGTTTTTTAACAGTGAGTCATTTTTTGCACGGGAACCCAATGGCCACACCCTGATTATTCGATAGATAACATCTTTCCGATTACAATGATACCAAATACTTGATATTTTGTTGAAATTCGTAGCTTACAAATGTTGTTAGAAGCAAGGAAATCGAAAAAAATATTGACGTAATGATCAAAGTCAGCGTACAAGTGTTTATTTGACCATTTTCGACTATTTTCACCAATTCATAGCCACCTAGATTACTACACAAAAAAGTTATTTTGGCGTTGCCTAGGTGATAAAAATTGACGATCGATATGGTTTTGTGTTCAGAATGTCATCCTGATTGAAAATATCACACAAATAATATAGGGGCCATTTAAAATTTCAACGATGACGCCATTTCCGGAAAAATCGGAAGTCATATTAGCCTCAAGAGATTCCCAAAGAATGGCATTTTTTGTCTATTAACACTTTCCCAAATTTCATTCGTCCAGCTTTATAACAACAAAAATAAACGGTAGTACCTATGCCGTGGGTTACCCGGTATAAGGCCGGAAGGAATACAGCGGGCGTAAGTATTTCATCAGATGCAGTGGCTAACATAGCATGGCACGGGTAAACATACATTAAGGTATCGTATTCTTAAAATGTGTTATCATACATACGCATTATGAGAATTATCATAATGAATCCTAGTATTATAGTCTGTAATTCCTATACAGTTCTCTCACAGTGTTGGCATTTGTGGCATTTATGTTCCGAACTTCCGTATTCAACACGGTCTGCCAACGCGCATCGGCCCCGCCTACAAGTGACGCACAGACTACTACAGACCGTGGTATTATCATTAAAGGTATGATCAATTTTTGGACGAATTTACGACCGCTACTGCGCAGGTGATATATAGACAACCAACATTGCATATGTCAAACTTAGGGGTTATGCCACTAAAAATTTATAGAATATAACAGACAAATATACTTGTATAAAAAGAAAACTTTCAAGAATTTGCATTATGTACGCAGAAATAAGCATAAATAAACAAAAATTGGTTTGGTACTAGCTGTTTACGTTATTAGGGGTTATGCCACTAACAATTTATAGAATATAACAGACAAATGTACTTCTATAAAAAGAAAACTTTAAAGCATTTGCATTATGTACGCAGAAATAAGCATAAATAAACAAAAATTCGTTTGGTACTAGTTATGTTTACGTTATTATTCTTCAACCATGCAGCGCCGTTCCGCGGATATTAACGTAACGAAGATTTTCGCAGATTTTCATCCCCACTCCACATGAGTATGGGCATACCTCTAATAGTAATACCACGCTACAGAAGGTGCATGCTCTGCTGTCATAAATTTATGTAGGGGCGCTGTTTACGCCTGTACAAACCTGTATCCACTGTACTGTGCACTACAGTGCACATCCATCTGATGGCCGCGTCTGCAACTTAGGGTACACCCTAAGTTGCAGATGCGGCCATCAGATGGATTTGATCACTTTTATGAAATCGAGCCCTAAATGTGCTTGTCACAAATTGCAGAAATCATCTAAAGTCAAAGGCTTATTGCGTGGCATATTGTTTGGAATCGTAATGAGATGGAACCACCTTTATTGGAGGAATCGTCGGGTGAAATTGCGGGTAATTTTCGTGAAGAGGAGCTGGTGGTCGCTTTGAAGACCTCTGGCGAGGGTTCTCCAGGGTCGGATGATATTCGTTTTATTCTCCTTAAACATGTTCCTAGGGAAATACGTTTTTTAGTTAATCATTGCAACGCGATTGTGAGAGGAGGTAGTGTTCCGAAAGAGTGGCTCAATGTTATAGTATCCCCAACCCCTACGCCTGGAAAGGATCATTCAACTTCGGATGGATATCGGCCAATTTCCCTGGGTTTCCCAAACAATATTTGTATAATTCACCAGCTATTTGCCAGGAAAATCATGAGATTGAAAAACAACCCACAAGGCATTGGAAATAGGGAATCATATAAGGGGAGGACTCAAGGAAGTCCACTCAACCCTTTGCTTTACAATATTTACATGTGTGACCTCAACCCCCTAATGACAGATTTTGTGAAGGAAAATCAGTTGAGGCGTCTATGGAAACTCTTAACATCACATTAGAAAACTTTGCCGAGCTTTTAAATAGTAGGGCACTAACGTCCACTTATAAGACGAAGACGAGACAAAGTGACATCATTGTTTTTCAGGAAACACAGTTTGAGGTGGTTACTGAGTGCAGATACTTGGGTATTCTTTTAACACCTAAATTATTATGGACGAAACAAATCAATAATATCTGTGAAACATCATTAAAGGCTTTGAATATTATCAGATCAATACTTTTCGTTAGATGGGGAAGCTGCCCCAATGTAATTCTTGCCTCCTACAGAGGACTAGTCAGATCAAGGAATATTATATTATATTATGTATATTATATATATGTATACAGGGTGTCTCACGGAACTGGTACATAAGAAGTTTCTCATGTTCTATTATTTCTGGAAACTTGATATTTTGGAACTAGAATCTACTCGATCTGAGCTCTTCAGCTAAAATATTCTCAAGTTAACTGTCCAGTCCGGTCACCGGAAGTCGGTATCAACTTTGTTATTTTAAATGGAATGATATAATTTTTATTCTATTTTGGGTTTCTACGTATCAAAATACATCATTTTTGATAATGTTTCCCTATGCCTAAATATCACCATTTTTGAGTTTTTTTGATTTTACAAATTTTTTGGTGATTTTCGCGGTTACGTTTCAAATTGACGATCTCGGTTATTATTGAAACTAGAAGTTTCATTATTGGTGGTCTAAACCTAGAAACATAACCAAATCAGACGATGTTTAGTTCATCATGATATCTGATACAGGGTGTTCAAAATTTACAATACAATAATTCAATTTTCAAACGTAAAAAACTCAAATGGAACATCCTGTATACCCATACGCCATTCGATAGGAAATCTTATTCCCTATCAATCAATATTAGGGTTCCCTATATCTATATTTAATAGTTTTTGAGATGTTGTCAGTATAAAAGAATGCTAACTAAATACACAACGATTTTTTCTTCATTTATAGGAATGTAACAACTTTGGAACAGCAGGAAAACAGAAAAATATTGAAAAGGTTTGTTAAAACTAAAATAAGATATTTGGGATATCTAACTTAAATTAAAACTTAATTATGTTGTTCGAAATGCTGCCCGTTCTGCTCTAAATATTTTAAAACTCTTCGCTGAACTTCTGTCATCGTCGTTCTTCGGATTTCTTGTCGCTGAAGTGCATTAATGGCGGCTACTACTCTGTTAGTCAATTATTTTCGAGTATTAACTGGTGTGGAATAGACATGACTTTTCACATAACCCCAGAAATAAAAGTCTAATGGTGTTAAATCTGATGAGTTTGGTGGCCACCGCCAAGGTACCCTATTTCCGAAGCAACTATCGTCAAACATCTGATCAAGTTGAATGGATACCACATGCGAAGAATGCGCTGGTGCACCGTCGATTTGATAAAAGCAGTCGCGTAAAATATTGAGGGGAAGAGTTTCGCAGAAATTGTTCACACATCCACGCAAAATTTCTAAATATCTATCACTATTTAAATTATCGTTGTAAATTTCGTATCTAATTTCGTCCCCCATTATTAAGTGGGAGTATTCAAAATGGATTTAAAGAAAAAGTGACAATATCTCAAAAACTATTCAATATAGATATAGGGAACCCTAATATTGATTGATAGGGAATAAGATTTCTTATCGAATGACGTATCGGTACACAGGGTGTTCCATTTGAAAAAAATGAGTTTTTTACGTTTGAAAATTCAATTATTGTGTTGTAAATTTTGAACACCCTGTATAAGATATCATGATGAACTAAACATAGTATTATTTGGTTATGTTTCTAGTTTTGGACCACCAATCATGAAACTTCTAGTTTCAATAATAATGGAGATATTCAAGTTTAAACGCAACTCCGAAAATCACCAAAATATTAGTAAAATCAAAAAAACTTAAAAATGGTGATATTTAGGTATAGGGAAACCTTATTAAAAATGATGTATTGTGATACGTAGAAACCAAAATTAAAATTATATCATTCCATTTAAAATAACAAAGTTGATATCGACTTCCTGTGACCGGACGTGACAGTTAACTTGAGAATATTTTAGCTGAAGAGCTCAGATCGAGTAAATTCTAATTCCAAAATTTCAAGTTTCCAGAAATAGTAGAACATGAGATAGGTACCTACTTCTAATGTACCAGTTCCGTGAGACACCCTGTATATACCTATTGATGATAATAAAAATAAAAATAGTGGTTCATAAAATATTCCATGGAACTTTTTTAAGCAAAACGCAAACACAGAACATAAATAATATATAATTCCTTACAATAAGATAACACGAACAAAAATAATGGCAGTGTTATGGATAAATTTAATAATATCAAAAGGCAAAAACCAATACATAGGTACTTTCTTTGTCCAATTTATAAAACATCACAAAGATGTATGTAGGTAACATACGAGAAAATATTCAATCTGTGTACTTAAATATTCAAGTGAAAACAACAGCAACTGGAAGAAATATAATACGCCCATAATTATTCTATTTTTATCAACATTATTTATACAGTAGCATCTCTCGGCCAATCAATGTATGAGCAATAAATGATTATCAGAATATGCCTAACATGCGTAGTGTCAACAATACAGAACCGAAACGTTTTACTTGCACTATTCCGTTGGTATGCTCCATTATGTTCAATTACATGGCAAATTATTTAATTTGCCAAAAGAAATACAATAATCACCTTGGGCAACAGCAAAATATTTAAACCAAGTCAAACAACTGATGTTTTTTTTTGTATCCAAAAAAAATTAAAAAAATTTTACAGAAGAATGCATGGCAGACTTAATTGTCACATTTTTTTTCATGTTGATCAGTAGGTATAGCAATTAAACATCGGTTTTTGTATTTTGGAAAAATACACACAAGTTTTTATAAACAAATAATTCTGGGCTTAAAATTTAGTGTAGTTAACAGTTAAAATAAAAGCAAACACTTTTCTAATACAAAACTAAATTCATTATTTTTAACATTCCAGCCGATAGCAAGCCCTAATATTTTTTTAATTATGAAAATATAATGTAGGCAATTATTTCCCTGATAAAATAACATTTTAAAAATTCCTTGCTTGAAAACAATTAATTAAAAAAATTAGAAGCACTCAGGGAAGCACTATATTTCATATCGTTTATACAGGGTGAGTTATTAGTATCCCGGCGGTCGATAGTCATCAAATCAAGGATGTAAAAGCGTACTTTACCGCGTAAATTACCGAATTAATTACCGTAATTAATGGTAATTTACCGATTTTTAATTACCGTAATTTACGGCGTAAATACCTCCTACTCCGATGCTCAAAACTCTCCTTACAAATCTTCCCTCTCCCATCCTGCCGATATGTCCTAACCATCTCACTCTTTGTCCTCTAACTGCATGCGAAATACTAGGTTTCCTGTATAGTTGCATAATTTCTGTGTTTGTTCTTCGTCGCCAACCGTATTCTTCTGAATATACTCCTCCGAAAATTTTCCTCAGCACTTTTCTTTCCCATCTGTTTAGTTTTTCTTCTATCTGCTTATTTAGAATCCAGGTCTCACCACCATACAATACAGTTGGTCGTACTACGGTTCGGTACAATCGCAGCTTGGAATATCTCGATATCTGCTTGGACTTGAAACATTTTTGACAGTGCACCAACCGATTTACTACCTTTCGCAATCCTTTTATTGATCTCAGCTTCCTCCTTACAGTCTCTGGATAATGTTACTCCCAAATATTCAAACTGATTTACTTTATCAAAACAGTATTCTTTTCCTCCAAACGATTTTACCTTGAGGGGTTCTTCCGAGACTGAAGTTGCTCTCGTCACCTCCATATACTTAGTTTTTTCTTCATTTACGTGCAGTCCATATCTTCCTGCTGTCTCTTCTAGCCTTTTAAAAACTTTCTGTACTTCCAACCTCGATCTTGCCATTAGTACTAAATCGTCAGCGTATGCTAAGCATTGATGTTTATGATTACTGATTAGCCCTCCTATTTGTACCTCGCTCTCTCGCAGTATACCCTCCAGCACAAGATTAAATAAAACCGTCGACAACGGATCACCCTGTCTCAGTCCTCTTCGCACTTCAAAAGACCTGGACAAAAATCCTTCCAACGTGACCTTATTATTAGTATGGTGCAGCGTCATTTGCGTCAGTCTCACTAACTTCTCTGGAATTTCCAATCATCGTCTCAAACAGCTTACGCCTCAGGATTGAATCATATGCTTGCTTGAAATCTATAAACACCAAATGAAGCCCCAAATCTTGCTCGTACGTGTTATTCATTAACTGTTTCATGACAAAGATTTGGTCAATAGTTGATCTTCCTTTTTTAAAACCACTCTGATATTCACCCACCTTAGCGTCCTGGTATGGACTTAGCTTGTTTCTTATAACTCTGGCCAGTATTTTATAAACCACATCCAGCAGAGCTATTCCCCTATAGTTGCTGCATATCGCCTTATCGCCTTTCTTGGATAATGGTAGCAACACTGCGCAGGACCACTCGGTTGGGATAGCTTCTTCTCTCCATACTTTCATAATTAAACTGGCTAATCTGGATTGGATTCCATCACCTCCTTCTTTGATAAGCTCTGCCACTATCCCATTCTCTCCTGCACTTTTGTTGTTTTAAATTCTTTATTTCTTTAAAAATATCTTCCTCCGTTGGTTCTTCTACCTGATCCCCCTCTTGGTGTAATACTCTATCGTCTCTTAAAATTTCCTCCGCATGCTCATCATTTAATAAGTTCTCAAAATATTGTGCCCATGTTTCCAACTTCCCTTCACTGTCGCCAATTAGATGCCCTTCTTTATTCCTGAAGTACTGAGGTGCCCCTGTAAAAATGTTCTTCTTCTTTTAAACCTCCTGATAAAAATTTCTTATCTCTTTATTTTGGAAATGCTCTTCTATTTCTTCCAACTGTTTCTCCATTAGTTCTCGCTTCTTTCTTCTGCACAATTGCTTGGCCATCCTCCTCAGCTGGTTGTAGGTACCTTTGTCCTCTTCTGTATTTGTTCTGATCAACTGAACTCGAGCGTCTTTACGCAATTGCAGAGCTTTTAAGCATTCTTTATCAAACCATCTGCGGCTCTCTTGTTTCTCCTTTTTACCGCAACATCGGTCTGCTACTTCAGTTATAATGCCTTGACATCGTCTCCACTCGTCCTGAACACCATCTGCTATTTGATTGACTTCCAGCTTTGCACATAATTCCTTTCTACAAGCCTCTTTCGTCTTTGCATCTTGTAGTTTCAGTATATTGTATTTTCTTTTGACGTCCATGATCTTCTTTGCATTCCCAGGTAATTGCTGTTTCACCTTGGCTACTACCAACATGTGATCTGTACCTGCGTCAGCACCCCTGTAACTTCGGACATCCTTGACAGCTCTTGCATGCTTTTCTTCTATTAAGACATGGTCAATTTGGTTCCTGGTCAAACCGGATATCCGGCGATATCCATGTCATCTTGTGTATATCTTTATGATCAAAACTGGTACTCACTATTTTCATTCTATTTTCAGCTGCACATTCAATCAATCTTACACCATTTTCATTGCTTACTGAATGTTTACTCTTCCCTCCCGTAGTCTTTTTATACATCTCCTCTCTTCCTACTTTAGCATTAAGGTCCCCGATGACCATCTTAATATCGTACTTCGGTACCTTATCTAGCACGCGTCCTACCTCATCATAAAATGTTTCCTTTTCCTTAACGTCCTTATCCTCTGTTGGCGCGTGAACGTTTAGCAGACTAATTTTTCTGTATCTTCCACGTATCCGTAGTTGACATATTCTATCCGTGATTGCTGTAAAGTCTATGACTATATCCTTTATTTTTTTCTTTACCTAAAATCCGACTCCAAAATATCTATTTTCTCCTCCGCTGTTGAATAATGTATATCCGTCTACATTACTTATATCGGTATTCTTTAGCTTGGTTTCTTGAAGTAACAATAAATCCAAATCATACTGTTTCATAACTTCGATTAAATTTTTTATCGCACCCTCTTCGTACATACTCCTGACATTCCAAGTTCCTATTTTAAGCATTTTTCTCCTTTTGTCTTTATTAACTCCGTTTTTCTCGTTGTCCCTTGTCGTAGCCAATTTCGTCGTCTCTTTTCCTTGGGATTCCTTACTACTTAGTTTTTTGATTCCACTCCTGACCGGGCCTGAAGTTCTTCCTTTTGCTTATCCCATGCCCACTCAACTTCATTGATTATTAATTTTTGGTAACCTATTTTCACGTTTATTTCCTTTTTCCTTTCTTCCATAGCGATTTCCCTTAATTGCTTCTGAATTTTTCTTTCCTGGTCAGTCTGGTCATTATTAATATAAACTCTAGCCTCCTTTATCTGCCTTAACTTGTTCTTATTCCGCATTATCTTTATTTTATCCTGCATTGTTCCAAATTCAACCAGACATAACTTCCCCCCATCTTCGTGGCTGATTCAATTTTCACTTCAGTTCCTAGACTCCCATTAATTAAATCTTCAATCTTTTCCTTCAGTTCAGCCTTATCTTCCTTATCTATTTTCAAACCTGAAATGACTACGTTTTTCTTTTTCTTGTCTTTTTCAAGATATTCCATTTTTGACTTCAGTTCACTTATTTCTGTCAGCATCTCTCCGTTCTTCAGTTTGATCATTGCATTTTGCGTTTTTAGCTCTCCAGTCTCCTCCCTTAGCTTTTTCATTTCCGACTTACACTCGTCTTGATTCTGTCTCATTAACTGCACTTCTGCGTACATAGTTTGCATTTGCAGGGCCATACTATTCATGGAATCTAAGATTCTGTCAATTTTTTCAGCATTATCATTACTAGTATCACTACTATGATTAACTCCTTTTGCACTAGTTTTCTCTATTTTTTTACTTCGTGTAAACACCTCAAAATTACTTTTACCGTTCTGCATGCTGATGAAACTAAGTTCACACTTACCGCTTAAATTTAATGGATCAATATTTCGTTGTATTTTGAGTTGCCTATTAACGGGTCTACCGCGGAAAGATACAAACCCAGATCGGCTCTTTGGAGGTTAGGAATCTTATCGGTACCCACGTTTATTACTTTATTCTCTAACACAGCTTCTCCAACCTTAGCGATTTGATTTGATTGATAAAACACTACTAATACACTCCCCTCGTAGACAACACTCGTAGAAAAATTAGCTCGAAACTGCCCAAAAAAATGAGTTTAGTCTCGGAGCTAACTACAATCGACCACTGCCATAACACATCAATTTAAATTACCGTTGGTAATTTACCGACAATTTTAATTACCGTTAGTAATTTACCGGAATTTATAAATTAAGAGGAATCACTAGAGGTAGTAGCGTACTACAAAACAACACTACATAAAACCAAACATCCTGAGCTTAATTGTGTGTTAATAATCACGTGTAATACATTAAATTATAGATAAAGGTGTATTACACCGGGTACGAATGCCACTTTTTTTCATTTGCGTTGTTGTTTTGTTTTTACCCTTGCTAAAGAAGCCAATAATTGGTAATTATTGTTATTTTTTTTTGTCCAAATCCGAACCAAACATCAAAAAAGCAATATTACAACATTTTGTATTGAGCCTTCATGAACTTGTGTAAAGAAAATGAAAAAAATGTAAAAAAATTGAAGTACGTATACTACCAAGTCTATACATAGCAATAATAATTTTGAGTAAAATTTTAAAATGCAGTATCCAACTGTATCTAGAATTAAAATAGGAATATTATATTTACTAACACCTACTTGCGTCACCCGATAAAAATTTGAATTTTTATATGAGGTGTGTTTTACCAGAAAGTATCGATCTCTGCTAAGTACGAACGAGACATTCGAGATTATTGATGCACAAAGAAAACGTTAAATGGATTTAAATAAGTATCTGAGTACGAATGCTTTCACGGCGAGAGTCATTTAAATTTAGATGATAAATAGTTACCGGTTTATGCCGTGAGTAAAAATTCAGAATTACTGTCTTCGCGAACCATGCTGTTCGCTTCTTCGGAGCTAACTGATAATTAGTTACTAATTCAATAATAAATGTAAAGCAATAAATGATTGATGTAAGAAAAGCTGGCTGTTTTACCAAAACTACAATTTTTTTCAACATACAAAAGGTAAAATGTTCAACCATAGTTAGTAGTCAAATAGGAATGTTATAATAAAGCAATTAATTAATTTGTATCACTGTATTGTTTTGCGGAATTGTATTTGTATTTAAAATATACAAGAAAAGCATTTCAGAACATGCGATAGTCACATACACAAAATTATTAGGAAACAGTTCGGCGCCAGTCGACACCGCACGGCCCCTTTGATCTTCGCCGCCAAAGAACGATACCGCTGTTCCCCTCATCTAATCAGTGCGTTGCTTGCATTTTCTGCGGAGTGTACAGTGGGCGCGGATTGTTCCCTCCTCTCGCGCCTCAGTTTCGTCGAACTTTTGAGGCCGGTGACTAACATTTACTCTTAATTTCAAAGACATTCCATCAGTAGACGCATGAATGCGCCCCACCCCTCCTAAGCAGTCCACACTGTTGTTTGCGTTTGCCTGGGAAGTACCTAACAATCCGCGTGGTGCATGGTCGGACGCGTGCGTGACAATGTTATTCAAGGTGTCATTTAGCCAATGGAAAAGGGTCTATGGGTAAAGTTAACACACCCAATGACATTACTCGAGAAAATACAGAACTAATATTTTGTATTTAATGAATAGAGAAGTCGCCATTAGCCAATGGCGACCAATCCAACAAATCCGATAATGCAGCTCTGAAATCAGAAGCCATTTATTATCAGAATTCACTTTTTAGTAAATATGCCAGTGTTAGAAAAATGACAAATGACAAAAAACCCTCTGTGAACCGGAGAGTTATTTTGTGAGTTTTTCTACTATTATTATTCTGTTTGATTTTCCTTTTTTTGCAGTAGTGCTATAAATAGTATTTCTATGAAGTCTTTGCTTTGGTTTTAGTACTATCAAATCAGGCAAAAAGATCAGAGATTGCTAGTTATCAACAAAATAATGATTTAAGGTTTTACTAAACATTTTTATTAACATAATAGTAACCCGGTAATTTAAATTAGCGAAATTTAACATTTTGAATTTTTAATTACCCGTTAATTTAAACAGGCGTAATTTACCATTTAGAGTTTTTAATTACCCGGTAATTTAAGCCAGCGTAATTTACCATTTTGAATATTTAATTACCCGGTAATTTAAACAGGCGTAATTTACCATTTTGAATTTTTAATTACCCGGTAATTTAAACCAGCGTAATTTACCAGTTTGAATTTTTAATTACCCGGTAATTTATGCCATCGTAATTTACCATTTTTAATTACGTGGTAAATTAATATTTGAAATTAATAATTTTAATTTCAACGGTAACTTACGAAAAAAATTAATTACCGTAATTTAACATCCCTGCATCAAATCGTTTGAGAAAGAAAGAAATGTTTTATACAAGAGTTGTTTCACTCATTAGTTTCTATAACGTAAAATTATTTTCATTTATACAGGGTGTTGCATTTAGGCGTGACGGAAAGTCAGTACATTCTTTTAAATGGAACGCCCTGTATATCATGCCATATTATGAATACTAAGGAATAAGGAAGTTGTCTTTTCAACTGTGTAAGTTGTACCTGTGTAAGTAAATAGTTCCTGAGATATTCAATTGGTTGTCAAAAAAATGGCAATTGCATGCCTTTCTTAAAAACTACGTTAATACTACATTTTTGCAGATATTGTCCTAAAAGTTTTGTCACATAATAACTAAACCCATAGCTAGATGCTGATGTCATGAAAAATTTGATGCGCTATACAGGGTGATTGTAGCGTGCACTAGTTTTTAAACATTTTTAAATGGCTTTTTCCTGAGATTTTTAAATGAAACACCCTGTATATTATTTGCTAATTGAAATGTCCCTTAAGCTCTTGGTAATTTGTATTCAGTATATCGTATATCTATTTTTACTAGTTTTTGTGATATTTGGAATTTAAAGAGTAGTATGATATTTAGTATCTTAACATTGCTTTGTATACAGTGTGCTGGGTAGCATGATGTAAAATATTTAAAGCGTTATAAGAAGAAGCCATTTAGAATCTATTTAACTAGATTTATTCATATAAAAAGTATTACGGTTATCAAGGTATTACACAATTTTATAAGTATGTTTTGCCATTTTTACAAACGAACCTGAAGACCTAGTAACTTCAATTGGGCTCCGAAGTAAGTCAAAAATAGTGTAGTTTTAGGGGGACTATATTTAGGGAAAAATTGTCCACCTTTGTGAAAATTGTGCGGAGACGTTTCATTGTAATAGTATGTGCGCTCAGACACAAAAACGCTAAAACCTATCTTGATGAGCTACGTTTGAGAATAAATTTGTATTCGGTACAAAAAAACAACCAACAATATCTACTTACTATTGTTAACTGATTTAAAATAGGTTATTTTTCTGGAGAGACAATTCAAAATTGGGATAATATGAATGATAGTATGAGTAATATTGATAATGTGAATGGAAAGTGGGTTATTTGGAAGTGTTTTTAATTGATTTTTTTGCTATTATTGAAAATCTGAATCTAAAGATGCCTATCAGTTTGTTTTTGTTGCATATTTGGTTTTTGTGTGTGAGTACATAAATCACATCAAAGAAAATCTGATTTTCAACACGCAGAAGTCAACAAATTTGCACGATAGTTAACCTAAAAGTACACGGTTTAGGGTTTACTTTAGCAGTAATTTAAATTTTTAAATCGCGTATTCGGTTCCCATACGGTAGACGGCAAGATCAACTTATAAAATTTCATATAAAATTGTTAATATGTTGATAACGGTAATGCTTTGTATAAGGATCAAGCTGGTTAAATTGTTTCTAAATTATCTCTTCTATCGCCACTTGAAGACTTTACATCAAACTACCAAATACCTTATTGACAGCAATATTAAAATTTACAATTGCATTGCATTTTCTTCAAATTGCAAATATCACGAAAAATAATAACATTTGGTGTATGACATACTAGATGTAAATTAGAGCAACGCATATTGTACAGGGTGTTCCATTTAAAAAACTCGAGAAAAAGCCATTTGAAAAACATCAACATTTACTAAGTTCAGTGAACACCCTGTATACTGTATAGTGTATCTAATATCGTTGGATACACTATCTACCTACTGGCTTTGACTATTGTCTCACATAGTTTAAAGGCAAAATCGGCAAAAATGTCGTTTTTTATAGTTTTTAAAAGATCCTGCAACGGGCATATTTTGGAAAAACAGTTGAATATCTCTGGAACTATTAACGCTGTGACTTACGCAGCGACATACACGGTTAGATAGACAAATTTAGTAGTGTTTATAATATAATTAAATATACAGGACGTTCCATTTAAAAAAATGTTCCGACTTTTTCCGTCACACCTAAATGCACCAGCCTGTATAAATGAAAATAATTTTACGTTATAGAAAATGGCGAGTCAAACAACTTTTGTATAAAATATTTTATTCTTTCTCAAACGATTTATTAACTATCGCCCGCCGGGATACTAATAACTCTCCCTGTATATAAGCCTAAAAGATATTTCAGGAACGTGTATATCTCATCAAAATAAACAACCATTCGATGTGCGAAATTTTTAAATGGATCACCATATGCTAAAAATAATGCGGTGTCACTGTGGTTGATCCGCACAGACAGTTAAAAACCGGTTAGGTAGCCATTGCGCAGCCGGCATGAAATACGTGTTGTGTTTTTGTTCGTATGTTGGTATTTTTAAAATAGCAGACGTATTGTTTTTAATTTATGGAATAATGTATTATTTTGATTTATAAAATTTTAAAATATTATTTATTTATAAAAAGATCATAAGGTTGAAAGAATTTTTGCGGTGCAATGGTCAACTTTTGCTTACTTTAGCAGTTCACTCAATGACATACTAACTAGGGCTTTCAATCCCGGGATCCCGAAAAAGTTAAATCTAAAATTTTTGTTTGTTAGTTGGTGAAATGTAGGCACTGATCTACAATAAATCAATTGAGCTACTATTTTTTAAGTATGAACTTCAATCTGTAACAGCACCCTTTCTGATTATTAGAAAGTATCAAGCATAAAATGTTCGTTTACGCCAACATGTTGCTATAATAGGAGGAACAGATTTTGCAAGAAGTAGATATAATTCAATATGGAGGCAAATATGAACTTTTTCAATTTGCTTAAGTCGTTTTAGTTACCTCAACAAAAAATACAGGCTGCATGTATTTAAACCAAAACTGAACGGTGTGAACACACCGTTCAGTTTTAGGGGAATAAACTAGGCAAAAAAAAATCAACACAATTTAAGCTGTATTTAAAATTGCAACAAAAAAATAGAAACGTTAAAATAAAAAAAAATAGTAGGGGAAATTTTTGAGCAAATTTAAGATGGAAGAGAGCTGGGTGTCAATACGCACACTTTGACACCTTTTAAACGGAGAATTTTGGTTTTCTACTTGTAAGGTAAAATTTGAAAACGTTGATCAAGTTTCGGGGTAAAAGATATTGTCCAATCAAAACAACGGTTACTTTATAAATACGCAAGAATCTTAAATATCATTCATTGAAGAAAACCGTTATTTTGACCGGTTGTCTTACTTTAAGATTGTACAATTTTAAATGGATAGTATACTTATTTGACTTAAGAATTTGTTCTTTTAAATCAAAACGTTGGCTAGTTGGATTAATCCGCTCAGATTCTTGGATTACACATTCACCTACTTCTTTTAAATATGAACATGTTATTATGAAAGCAATAATATTTTACATTGAGTGAAGAATATTGTTATTTTCCAACTAGAGAAGACACCCGGTGTCCCTTCTTAGTCTCTTTCCATCAATATTAGATCTGTTGGAAATTTCTACGTCAGGTACATTGACGGTATAATAGCATGCTCCACATGTGTGCGGTTGTATACCCTCTAGGAGACATCTCTTACGACGAGAAACTAAAGCGCCATCTATTGACATCCTTCACATTATTTTCAAAACAACGACTTACTTAAATCAAAACAATTGTTTTCTTAAAGAAAATATTTAGGTTGTTTTATATTACAGAAATATTCTTATTATAAGTATGTGTTGTCTTAAATCAAATAAATTATGTTAAGAATGTTATTTTCTTAACATTAGACAACCATTTCTCTGTGTGTGACATTCTAATCCGACTGATACCCGGAAACTCCAGACATTTCTTTACCAGGTTTCTAATTTCCACCAAATTTTTATATCAACCACACATTGAATGGAAAAGTTGCCCCGAGTTTATTAATGAAGAACAGGTTGTAAATAATTTGAAGGTTACAAATGATGCTGGCGAGGGAAGAGTGAAACTTCCGACAGATTACAATGATAGCGTAACGAAACATATTGAGCAGCATACATATTTAGTTCAGTTACCCATAAATCTACAAAATACTTTGAATCATTTGACGCTTTTCCCGCTTTTCTAGGCTATTGCAGACTATCGCAAAGAATATCCAGATGGAAAAAATAATTTTGTACATTATTTTCTTTGGGAAACACACCAAATTGTTTATTCATCATGTGTGGTAACACCCAAATCTTTGTAACACAAAAAATACTTGTTTATAAATAAACTACGTGGTTGTAGGTAACGAGATAGAGTATTTCTTTCAGTTTAATGTTTTAGAAAACTTTACGTTGTAATCGGCACGGGTTAATATTAGCCGGATGTCTGAAATTTTCAGGAGTTCTTCATAATACCCAAAAGAATAAAGGCAGGGAGAGTCCATGCAAAATAGTTAAATTATATTTTTTACTTATAAATAAGTGCACCCTAAATTCATCATTATCAATCCAATGGATAAAAAAGTGAAACAAAAAACTAATAGAAAACCAGCCAAAATCGATTACATTATAACGGTTATTTTCGATTATATTGACCAATCCATAGCCATCTGGATTAACAAACAAAAAAATGCAAATGTCATTCTGTTTAAAAATATTAAGTACATATATACATATCTACATAAATAGCGTGGCAATTAAAATATTAAAATTGACGTGACTTCTCCAAAAACAGGAAGTTATACAAACCTCGATAACAAAAAATTCCACGCAAATTCAATTGCGTACATTCTGCGACCTTCAACAACATACCCATTAAACGAAAATTAAAAATTATTAATAATAAAAGCCTAAATCTCCGATGCCGGGCCGGGTTCAAACGCAGGATTTTACAATAGAAGAAAGCCTCCTTCTCCCCACAGTCACCTCAACCACATTTATAAACATGATAAAAAAAAGTCTTACAGGCACAATAAAACAAACTGAATACCAATTTTGCTAAACCTTGTTGTTCAATAACTTGTTTGGCCAATTTGTCAAAAAAATTCACACCTGATTATAGGTACGGGAGAACCAAAATCAAAAAGATGTTTTTGGTCTACTTTGGAAACACTGAGGAGTAGCTAATGAACTTTGAACACTCTGTTAAACAGCCATATCAATTTTCAACATTCTTGTTTTGGTTCATTATAACCAGGGATGTTAAATTACGGTAATTAATTTTTTTTGTAAATTACCGTTGAAATTAAAATTATTAGTTTCAAATATTAAATTACCACGTAATTAAAAATAAAAAATGGTAAATTACGATGGCATAAATTACCGGGTAATTAAAAATTCAAACTGGTAAATTACGCTGGTTTAAATTACCGGGTAATTAAAAATTCAAAATGGTATATTACGCCTGTTTAAGTTACCGGGTAATTAAAAATTCAAAATGTTAAATTACGCTGATTTAAACTAACCGGTAATTAAAAATTCAAAATGTTAAATTAGACACTTACAGATCACTGTAAGTTATGATCAGTTAATAAAAATGTTTGGTATAACCTTAAATCATTATTTTGTGGATAACCAGCTATCTCTGATCTTTTGCCTGATTTGATAGTACCAAAACTAAAGCAAAGACTACATAGAAATACTATTTAACTACTACAAAAACAGGAAAATCAAACAGAATAATAATAGTAGAAAATAAACACTTTAATTCTGTCCAGATTCATAAAATCCTCCGTTTCACAGAGGCTTTTTGATCCGAATCAGTTTTTAGTCTCGATCATTTTTTTAACACTGGTATATTTATTAAAAAATGACTGCTTAGGAGGGGTGGGGCGCATTCATGCGTCTACTGATGGAAGGTCTTTGAAATTAATTTATAAATTCCGGTAAATTATCAACGGTCATTAAAATTGTCGGTAAATTACCAACGGTAATTTAAATTGACGGTAAATTACCATCGGTAATTGACGCCGTAATATACGGTAATTAAAAATCGGTAAATTACCAATAATTACGGTAATTAATTCGGTAATTTAAGCGGTACATTACGGTTTTACATCCCTGATTCTAACTACACACAGAATAGTGATCTCTCGAACGAAGAGATAATTACTTGGATGAAGTAGTTGCTAGGTTCGTATATACGCGAGCGATTATTGACTTCAACCAAGAAATTTTATTTCTTGGAATAATTACTAGATATAAGAAAGTTGTTACTCTGGTGAAGGAAGTAAACAGTCTTCAATGACGTGTATATTTTTATTCCCGGTAAATATTTTTAGCTACTTAATGTAAGAATTTTAAAGATTTGGCACAAATACGTTTTCTATTGCTAATTAACAAGGTAGGGATGTTATACTTACTTACTCGTTCTAACCTGTTGCCTGCCTTACATCAAATTACTCCGTGTTGAAACGTTTATTGTACACTAATCACATTCACAAGGCACATCCCCTACGGGTACTTCGTTGTTGTTTTCGTACTAGGTAACGCTCCTGTACGGCGCCAGCTAGGGTTGCCAACATTGCGCCTATGCTGACCCGGAGAAAAATAATTATATTATGAAACAGAAGTTTAAATTAATAACAGCCGCCACAAAAATGTGCGGCTTCGACACATTCTTTTTAGTAACGCTTTGGTGTGAAATTTGGGTATAGGTAGTGTAGAAAACGGTGAGATCTTGATGCTAATTACTAAGTAAATGAATTTAATTCAATTAATGTCTACTAGTTTTCCGTCTTTTCGTTTCTGCCTCTTATTGTCGACTTTTTTAAGACACAACCAACCTGAGACAAAATGTCAATATTACCACCAAGCATAATTTTGATGTACTGAGAGCATTTTTTTAAGGGATCATGTGTTTTTGATTCAAGTAATTATCTACACGTTCCCTAACTAATTTTAAATTTTCATTTTCTTCCGATAATATTGGCGTTTTGTATAAACCCCATAATAAATGTGTCTCTAGACAAACATGATATCTCTGTCTTTGTAAATATATTAGTCTAGCTAATAATAAAATTTTCAAATAAAGGTATCGCTGTCGTCATCGTCATGATTTAATAAATACTGTTTTATGGCAGACCAGTACGATATTGTTCGGTGAACTGCCTTGGACAAACTCAAACATATTGTTGGGACATTTCTTATCATCTGAACAACATACATACATACAACATACATTAAAATAATCAACGAAAGTTCAAAACATATTTTGTTAATTAATGTATCAATACTAAATGTTGATTTCTGACAAGAAAAATTCCTACCTTTAAATAATACCCGTCTCTTTAAAAGCCATTTTTGATATTAGATTTGTCTATGATCATCGAGGCAGGATACAATCTTCTGCGTTCGTCGTGCCGCTACAGAATTCCTACTGTATTCACTAGACATATGACAAAATCTAAAGATGCTACAATTGCTACTTACAAAGTTTCTCACATGCTCTCAAAAAGTAAAATTAAGTTGTTGTGAAGTTTGAGTAATAGAATGCTTCTTATTTTGAGAAAAATTCCTTTTTTTTCAATGGAAATCGCTGCAAATTTTATGATTAGGATAACAATTACTGTTTTATCATAATTTTTAAAAAATATGTAGGGGTCGCCACAGTTTCTCAAATGATCGATGATTACCTTTAGTTAACCCGGAGAATTTAACTGAAAACCCGCAGCCCGGAGAATGGTCGCCAAACCCGAAGTCTCCGGGTCAAAATGACCATGTTGGCAACCCTAGCGCCAGCCCTACGCGCGGGCGCGCGAGCTTTGACAAAATCACGATGCGCATATTTATTCTAGAGAAAGAGATTACTTGAAAGAAGTGAGAATCACTTCAGTTAAATAATTGGTGGGTTTTTATTCAGTAAATATTACTTACTTATATTAAATGTCTTATATTTTCTTGGATCAAGTAACTACGCACGTGGATGGATTTACTATTACTTCGTTGGAGAAATTAACATTTTTGGGACGAAAAATTCAATTACTTCTTTCAATACAATATTGGTTCTTATAAAGAAAGAATTTATTTGTCGACAGCATTTATCAGAGAAATTATTTTACTTAGATTGAGTATGTGGCATTTCTTGTATATACCTAACTTTCTACATCCAAGTAAATATGCATTTGAATCTAGTAAATAAATTCAAGAAATTATGTTTTCTCGTTCCCAATAATCACTTTTCTGTGTGTAATATCAGACTGAACACACTAAACAAGCAAAAATGAAGGCTAAATCCAGAGCGACACACTTCAGAAGTTTAACACGAAGTGAGCAGTCCATATCTCTAAAACGATAAGTCTTCCTATACTACCATGTACCAACTACATCAACGTATAATCTAGATATCGGCGAAAGAAGCGCACTCCGCAACATAGCCCGGATCCGACACCCCAATAATCTCCTCCATAACCCTTCTAATGAACTCTCATATAAAACCACCAACATCATCCATATCTCCACCAGAATTAAAGCCAATTCTATTAAAATATCCAAAAAATTCCCACTGTCACTATTCCACTTGTTCCTACAGAAAAATCCTAACCATAATGACATCCCAGACAATCCCAACCCCACAATCCATGAAACCATAGAAGAAATGAGAGAACATCCATAGAAGACCAAACAAACAAGGCTGAAAGACTCCGGTCCATGGCCATTCCAGGAAGAAGACCAAAATATGTTTATATTTATTATTAAAATTTAATTGACTATGAAATGTATCTGACCGATTATTTTGTACAAGATACGTAATTTCAAGTACCTAAACCTCAAGCAATTTTAAATACAGCAAATGTTATATAGGTGAGTAATGGAGATACGCACAACTTCCTTAGTTTCCACAGGGCGTCTTATACTTAGCTTATACTATTACTTACCAAAACATAATTTTGGTTCTCCCAGAGTATAATCAACTGAAATATGTTTGGTGTATTTCTTTACATTTTACCAAAAACATAGTGAAAATTGATCAAGGACTACAAAAGTTATTGGTCTGTGCATTAAACGCAAAAACACATTGTTAAAAATCAAAATTTAGGTGCGAAAACCTTTGCAAGTACACAGTAAAAAAAATTTATATCAATATTCATGGTTACAAATACGCCAGCCATTTTACTGTGATTTTAAAGTCGGGTTGTAAAAAAGCCATGCGCTTGTAAAATTACAGTTACAATTGTAAAATATGTAGGTACAATTACATAACATCTAGTAATTTGCCATTAATTTGGATGTGGACAATTATACATGAATAATGGTGTGGTTTTCATATATTTCATGTAAATCTATGGTAGATCTTACCGTATTCTGTAAATAATCCGTACAATTTATTAAACTTGTTTTAAAAATAATTGTATGTATAATATATTAATATATTTATAATATTAATATATGTTTGTTTGGATATTTGGCGAAAACATTTATTAAATACCTAATATAATATTTTCTTCTAACATTGAATTGTCCATCACAAGTGATAATTGAAACAATAGGAAAACAAAAACATTAAACATTTAACACAGTGTTAACAAAAATAAAAAATAAATTCTATAGTACCATAAAGGTGTAGGCGATTTAGATCATATCTTCAACACTCAACCATAAATAAAAAATTTATTCTACATTATTATTATTATTATTATTATTGAGTTTCAGAGAGGTGGGTTAATATATGTATAGACTTAATGCAATACATCTCTATTTGATGTAGTATAATTCACCTTTCTTAAACGGAGCGAAAACAAAACTGATACTTAAAGTTATGCTATAAAACTTCATATTATTTAGACAGATAACAATTGAAGAGGTGAAATGCAATGAGTGCTGTTTTTCATTATATCCAAAAAAGCTCAATGTGATACAGGATTTACACTTTAACCCCTTTGCATTTCTCTTGAATTTATAAACGTATATGTTTACGTACACAAACCTTCAGGAAATACATGAAAATAAAAAGTTTTAGACTGATTGTTTTACTCTGACGCCTTAACCAAAAGTATTTATATTAGGGTGACCAACCGTCCCGATTTTAGCGGGACAGTCCCGAATTTTGAACACTTGTCCCGCTTGATGAAAGGTCCGGAATTTTGTCCCGATTTTTAAAAATGTTATTCTAATGTCCAGTATTTCCCATACACCAGCCAACAAACTAATCATTTCATTAGCATATAAAAGAGTACCATACTTTACTTAACAAAATGAGTCTGCCGTATCCAAAAGAAATGTAGGTAATTAAGCTATTTTCTATACAATTTTGAAAACATAGCGTATTTAGTTAGGAGAAATTATAGATAAAGGGGCTTGTTGTCGTAATGTATAATATGTATAATTGTTATTGTTGTATCCATGCCACGTGATAAAATATGTCTGACTCTTGTACTCAACGAAGTGAAATGTTGATATTTCTATGCGAAATTTTGTACACTTATACAACAAAGTGTAACTTAGATCTATTATGTGATACGTTTTTCAATTTTAGCTTTTGTTCGTCACACAAAAAAATCGCAAAATCAGTCAATTTTATGTCAGATTAAGTGACTTTTTGTCAAAAACGATCAAAAATGTCAAGAATCTATCACTAGCCGGAAAATTGGATACCTTTTATCTTTAATTCGGTGTATAGATAGCTTTTACGATTCTGTGAACTAATAGCAAAGAAAACCCCTCAGAACTTTTACGCGTTTTGTGAGTAGAATGTAGGGGGTCCGGATTCCCCTTGTGTTTAGAGAATCGACTGTTTATTCTGTAGAAGAACAGATCTGTTGTATAGAAATTTCAGTCAGTCAGGATTGACCAAATTCTATAATAAATATTGGTGACTGCTTGGGTAAATGACTGGTATTTTATAGTCATAGAAATGCAACACTTTCACAAAAATAATAATTAACTTTTTCAAACGATGTTTAAACGTTTCTTATGTCTGTAATTTAGTCAAACTGATTTTGATTAATTTTAAATTTTAATCGATGCTTATTTGAAATAAAGAAAAATATTATTATCAGATTTCGGTTCTAAGAAAAATATCATCACTTTATTGTTCATAACATTTCTTTAAGAATTTAAAATTAAATTAACCTTGTCTTGTAATCACATATTTTTACAGATATTTTTCATTAATTTAAAGAATATTACAATCTGGATAAATAGTCAAGAAACGAGGCGAGGACAGTGAAATACAGTAAACTTATTGCATCTAATAATGCCTTAAATGTACAAGGTCTTGAAAATTAATAATATTCTGATTGTGGAGGTGAAACTGTTGGAAGAAAAATATATATTCCAAGTACATTTCTAATCATTATCTATGTCAGAACCATTAGTTAAAAAATAAAGAGCAAATGAGACATAGTTAGGACGTAAATATTAAATTATATTGAATAAATAATAATTAAAGCCAAAACATGGATTTAAACCATTTTTAGTTATTGACAATATGTTATTTATGGCCCACCCCCCGTATGTCTGCGTCCCGATTTAGAGTATTTAAAAGTTGGCCACCCTAATGTCTATACCTTACCTATTTCAACAGTCGAAGGTGTAAGGTTTTTCAATTCCTTTAACATATCGTCCATACCATCTTTCTAAAAACCAAACATTTTAATAGACTAATAAAAAGCATATTTCTAATTTCAATGTTTACCTTCACTCTTATCCGCAATTTTCTAACATTCTCTTTAAAATGTTTTGTTGTAATAAATACACTTTTCCTTGTAATGTTCACAATGAAATACAAAACCACGTATGTCACTATGAATTTGCAAATGTGTTTTCATAATTTAGCACTGTTTTAAACGCCAGAGTGAATAAATTGCTGCTCAACGGCATGTTTGGTGCAAAAACGTACTTATTTCATCGTATAAACTGAAAACATAATCACAATGTGTGGCACAATCGCTACAATATTAGATTAGAGATCTATTCGCCCTGTGCATCAGGGCTGTGGAGTCGGAGTCGTGGTGTCGGAGTCGGAGTTCAGGCAAATTTCAGAGGAGTCGGAGTCGGAAAAAATGTACCGACTCCGAGTCTAGGTTTCATTATTGTAGAAAAAGAAAAACATGCGAGATGGGCGCTGCCTCAGTAGACAGTAAACAAATAAAACTAAACATTCTATTAGGTCTTTGACAAAGTACCTACCTACATACATATATATGTGAATAATCAAATTACAAAACACACTTTTCAAACGAAAGTGAATACAATTAACAAAAGTAATGGGGCAGAAATTTGAAAAAGGAAATAAAAAACAAGAGATTGAGAAGTAGGGCCGTAATTCAATGTTGTAACAATCATTTATCCAGATTACCTACCTGTGCAGTCATAATTATGATGTTCAACTTAGTAAATAATTAGAAATTATGTAAGGGCAGCCTTGCAGGAGAATTTGTTTGGAGATATTCTATTCCTCACAACAATCTTATAACCGTATATTGCATTTAATTCTGTCTTTATTAGAATGAATTTTATTTTTTATTGTAAACTATGTCTTATGGGTGAGTTTGTTATTATTAGAGACAGAAAATCGGTTAAATAGTGCCGATTTGTATGTTCTCTGGAGACAACAGTTAAACACTTAATGATGGCAGAAATATATAGAATAAACAAATTACAGAAAGAAATTACATTTTATAATTATGTGGTCATAACTTTTATATTTGTGGTCCGATCAATAGGACTTTTTGATATCTTATAGGCCGCTTTTATTTACAAATAGATTGTCAGTTTAAGTATATGTATGCCAACAAATTCGCTGAAAACTTCTGTTTTGCTTATGGTTTCAGCATTTGTTGTGAGTAATTTGATATGCACAATGTTTAATACAATCAGATACTACAATACTAGAATACAAAATTTAATTTCTTAAATTTATTTATTTTTTCCTTGTGGTGCTTTTGTTTCCATAGCAAATTTAATGTAGCTCGGTTGTATTATGCGTAAAATTTGTGATTATTTATACATGTGGAAGATTTTTATTACACATAATTATTTGAACATATTTTTGTATGCAATTTTTCTGGAGTCGGAGTCGGAGTCGGAGGCGGACCACGAAAAATATCTGGAGTCGGAGTCGGAGTCGGAGTCGAGAATTTTTTTACCGACTCCGCAGCCCTGCTGTGCATACACCGTGGAGGGGACTTGAAAAACGATCTAAGCGCCCGTACCGGAGAAATACCTAACTAAAATACCTACAGTATGTGCAGTAGTTCACTGCGCATTATGTTGTGATCCAATCCGTCAGAACTAATAACATATCGTTGGTATAAATAATCATAATGGGACACAATAAGTGTTGCGTTATCAACTGTAATAACACAGGAAGAAGTATTAACAAATGCAATATTGTAATAAATAATATAAATTTAATTAAACTTAACATTTATTAGCAATCTGCACCATTTACGCCTCGTGGACCTACTACCGCCTACACCTGTAGAGGCACTTGAATTGCGCACCCGGCCAATATACCCCGTAGCAATCAGATAACAGATTAGTTTTGCTTCAGACGCTTAAGCAACAAGCCAACACAACATCGATTGTGCGATAGCTATCGCCATCGCTTTGGTTGCGATTTTATATGACCGATTGTAACAAGACAGACAACATTATAAAATGACTGCAGTATTACACAACACATGTATTTTTACATTATGTTTGATGTAATTCATCAGTTACATGAATAACAGTGCTTTTGCATCTATAGTGATGGAAAATTACATTTATTTTTTACAGTGCATATCTCTAAAACGATAAGACGTCCGATACTACGGCTGCATGTTATACCTACAACCATGTACCAACTACATCAACGAATAATCTAGATATCGGCGAAAGAATCGCAATCCGCAACTTAACCCAAATCCGACACCCAAATAATCCCCTCCAAAACCCTTCCAAGGAACTCCTATATCAAACCACCACCATCATCCCTATCTCCACCAGAATTAAAGCTATCTCCATTAAAATATCCAAAAAATTCCCACCGTTACTATTCCACTTGTTCCTACAGAAAAATCCTAACCACAATGACATCCCAGACAATCCCAACCCCACAATCCACGAAAATTTGGAAAAAATGAGAGAACATTTTATAGAAGACCAAACAAACAAGGCTGAAAGGCTCCGGTCCATAGCCATTTCAGGAGGAAGATCAAAATATGTTTATATTCATTATTAAAATTCAATTGACTATGAAATGTATCTGACTGATTTTTTTCTACAAGATACATCATTTCAAGTAAACCTCAAGCAATTTTAAATACAGCAAATGTTACTTGGGGTAAAAAGTTAAATTTTAATAGCAGCCCCGGGACCCCTATAACGTATGACTCCCCATCGTCTGCCGATTCATACCCCAACCTCTCCCCATTCAACGTTTCCTCGCCCACAAAACTATTTCACCAATTTTTTTGAATTCGATCTTGCAGATGCGTGAATACTATAGGTACCTACATTTATGACTCAATTTAATATAGCCCAATTTCCATCTTTAACAATATGATCGCAATTTCTTCCTATAGGTAAGTAGCCCAAACGATTAATTGCCCCATTTGGCAAAACTGCTTTTGGGCTACAAGTAACAAAATGTGGCTGCAGGAGGCGGTCCAACCAACAAATTATGCAATCAAGACTCTCAAAAGGGACAATCCGAGTAGTTTGCATAAATGTAGTCTTTTCAGATAGCTCAATTCTGAACTCTTAGATACCGGCCTAGTTGACTGAATACTGAGACAACCGAAATGTCGGAGTTATTTCTGTCACAACTCACACCGTATACCAGTATTGAAATTGATATGGTTGTAGTATTAGTAGCCCAAACTGTAGCCCAAACGATTAATTGCCCCATTTGGCAAAACTGCTTTTGGGCTACAAGTAACAAAACGTGGCTGCAGGAGGCGGTCCAACCAACAAATTATGCAATCAAGACTCTCAAAAGGGAAAATCCGAGTAGTTTGCATAAATGTAGTCCTTTCAGATAGCTCAATTCTGAACTCTTAGATACCGGCCTAGTTGACTGAATACTGAGACAACCGAAATGTCGGAGTTATTTCTGTCACAACTCACACCGTATACCAGTATTGAAATTGATATGGTTGTAGTATTGATTTTAAAAGACCAAAGTTTTAGAAAGAATAAAATATTCTGAGAAATTAATCATTAAGTGTTTACCATTTGTTATGCAAACTTTCTGAAAATTTTTCTAGGTACCTAGGCCTTTTAAGGATATATTGCATTGAATGCTGATGTACGTATAGCCAAATGTGTCGTTTTACAGTTTGTTTGAAATACAATAATTTTAAATCTGCTGTATTTCTTTTAAATAACTCACTGGAGTGTCTACTTTATAGCATTTGGTTATTAATTCATTAGAACCCATTTGCTATCTGGCAAGCCTGGGCAGTAAGCTGGGCATTGGCTACTGATGCAAAAAAGCACGGCCCTACGGCGCTGCCCGCGATCCCTCGCTACAGACTATATTATAATAAAATCAAATTAAAACATATATAAAATCCATTTCTATAATTTTTTGAATTATTAAGTTTGCACGTTTATATAGTTACGCCGCCATCTTTGATGTTATTTCAAATTAAAAAATGACACTGCATTCCTTGTTCAAAAGTAGCTCTAGAATGTTTTTGTTTCAAATGTATAGCTACATTTGGTTTTGAATAAAAAATTAAAAGCGATAGGTACCTTAATTAACATTTTAGTTTTTTTCGGATATCTTCAAAATGAAAAATGATAGCTTAAATTTCCTTTCAGATAATTCACCAACACAAAAATACGAAACTTTGCCAAATTTGAACATAGGCTCTATCTCCACTAATAAGCGACATCCTAATGGTGAGCCTCAAAATTGAATCACCCGGTATATTCATATACCGGGTGACCCATGGCATAGGTACTCCCGTTTATTTTTTTGTTTAAAAAGCTGGACGAATGAAATTTGGGAAAATTTGGACTTCCGGTTTTTCCGGAATTGACGTCATCATTGAAATTTTAAATGGCACCCTATATTCTTTGTGTGATATTTTCAATCAGGATGACATCCTGAACACAAAAACATATCGATCGTCAATTTGTATCACCAAGGCAACGCAAAAATAACTTTTTTGTGTATTAATCTAGGCGGCTATGAATTGGTGAAAATTGTCGAAAATTGACAAATAAACACTAACTAAATCGATTTTGGCCGACATTGCATTACTGACGTCCTCTAGCGTGATTTAATTGTTTTTTTGGCCAGTGAGTCATTTTCTTCACGGGTACCCAATGGCCACACCCTGATTATTCGGTAGAAAACATCTTTTCTATTACAATGATACCAAATACTTGATATTTTGTTGAAATTGGTAGCGTACAAATGTTGTTAGAAGCAAGTAAATCGAAAAAAATATTGGCCTAATGGTCAAAGTCAGCGTACAAGTCAAAGTCACTCAATGGACTAGGTACTCCAAGGAAGTAGGTACCCTGATTAGTCGAGGAATAACATTTTTCCGTCACAATAATACCATATGCTTGATACTTTGCTGATAATCGTGGCGTGAAAATGACGTTTAAGGGTACTTCCTTCGAATAGTTCATTGAGTGACTGATTTGTACGCCAACGTTGATCATTAAGTCAATATTTGTTACGATTTCCTTGCTTCTAACAACATTTGTACGCTACGAATTTCAACAAAATATCAAGTATTTGGTATCATTGTAATCGGACAGATGTTTTCTATTGAATAATCAGGGTGTGGCCATTGGGTACACGGTAAAAAACAAATTCTAAATTCAAACGTGTAGATTTGTTCAATTAAATATAATCAACCCAAAACTACATATTGTTGATTTAAAAAAGAATCGATCTATTCAAGCGAAGTGATTTTATTCTTTGGAGAGTAATATTTTATCAGTTCATATAATTGAGGTGACATTAGGGTTTGTTGTTTGGAGTAGCTAATCAATTCAAACTGAGTACAATCAATGAAAATATTGACAATTTATACCAATATACAAAACGTTCAAGATGAGTAAATGGTAAAGATTAGGATATCATATTGAATGAATACGAATATTCAAGTTATATGAGAACTACATATTTTCATACCAAATATATACATTCTCAGAACCATCCCCACCTCCATTAAAGTACCACCGCGCCGGATTGCACACCGCACCCTTGTTTATTAATTGGCAATCGGAACATTCAGGATTCTTGAGTCTTGACTATGTTCTTTTCTGTTGTTGATAATAAATAATGGACTCGAATAGTTTGTTACGACAACGGGGGTTTGAAATCCTCATTCCAGCGTTTACAGGTAAGTGTATCTTTTTTAATATTTATGGAAACAACTAAATACGTAGGCTTTTACGCCGCGATAGCGACCAGCGGACGCTTCTATTTCGCCTTTGTACACACAGAAAAGTGATTATGGGGAACGAGAAAACATAATTTCTTGAATTTATTTACTAAATTCAAATGCATATTTACTTGGATGTAGAAAGTTAGGTATATACAAGAAATGCCACATAATCAATATAAGTAAAATAATTTCTCAGATAAATGCTGTCAACAATTAAATTTTTTCTTTATAAGAACCAATATTGTATTGAAACAAGTAATTGAATTTTTCGTCCCAAAAATGTTAATTTCTCCAACGAAGTAATAGTAAATCCATCCAAGTGCGTAGTTCCTTGATCCAAGAAAATATTAGACGTTTAATATAAGTAAGTATTGTTTACTGAATAAAAACGCACCAATTATTTAACTGAAGTGATTCTCACTTCTTTCAAGTAATCCCTTTCTCGGGAATAAATATGCGCACCGTGATTTTGCCAAGGCTCGCGCGCCCGCGCGTGGTGCTGGCGCCGTAATGGCTATGCGTAAAGGAGCCTAACCTAGTACGAAAACAACAGCGAAGTACCCGTAGGGGATGTGCCTTGTAATTTATTGGGGATGTGTATTGTGATTTATAGTGTACAATAAACGTTTCAACACGGAATAGTTTGATGTAACGCACGCAACAGTTTAGAACGAGTAAGTAAATATAACATACATATCTTGTTAATTAGCAATAGAAGACGTATTTGTGCCATTAAGTAGCTTACATTAAGTAGCTTACATTAAGTAGCTAAAAATATTTACCGGGAATAAAAATATACACTTCATTGAAGACTGTTTACTTACTTCACCAGAGTAACCACTTTCTTAAATCTAGTAATTATTCCAAGAAATGAAATTTCTTGGTTGAAGTCAATAATCTCTCGCGTATATACGAACCTACCAACTACTTCAGCCAAGTAATTCTCTCTTCGTTCGAGAGATCACTTTTCTGTGTGTGGAAACTAGAAATGGGACAGAAGACAAAGGGCAATACCGTTAAGGGCGCCAGTAAAATTACTTCAAACCAGATGGTACCCTTATCGTTACCGACACCACATTTTAATAAATACTTTAGATGTGAAGTAAATTCTGTTCCTCTGTAACACCATGAACAATATCCAATACAATTGTCATTATAAAGCATACAAGGTTGTTCTCAACTATGATAAATGTACCTTCAAGTATGCGGAGTTATATTCTAATCTACTAACAATTAAACATAAAGTTTCAACTAATGACCAATATGTTTAAGTTTCCGATTTTTAATTTACCTATATTTTATAGTATATATTATGTATTATATAGTATTTATATTTTAGTTTGGATAGATTTTTTTTAGAATGTCTCTAAATATATTATTTTTATATATGTACGTGCGTTTTTAATTGAAGTGCGTACATAAAAGCGTTAGACAATGGTAGTGTTTTTGAATCTATATCTATACGATGGGTAGTCGAAGATAGCAATGTTCTGCCTAAAAACTACCTTTCACTGACACTGTTCTGAAGGCAGCAATATTCTCAACCTACCACTTAGACCAACCTAAAGAAATAATTGATAATTGAAAACCAGCATGTCAAGTTGAAAGAAATGTATAATAGAATTCAGGTAAGTATATTATAATTCAATCAATATAATTAATTTCAAATCAATTTAAAATAAATATTTGAATTAACTATTTAAAGTCTTGAATTAAGCAGAAATTTAGTTGAATTAATAAATCAAATTAATTGATGAGATTAAATTTTATATTCAGGTTGAAAGTACATATCTTTAAATTTAAGAATTTCCCATGATCTGAATGAATAAGTGATTGCTTGAAAGTTAATAAAATATATTCTTCACTAAAATGAGGTATATTTACTTTGAATACCCATATCTTCCCGCTGAACATTTGAGTTTTTTAACTTTGAATATTTCAGTTTCTCAACTGAATAAAATATTTCTTTCCGTATATAGGAACTTATCATTTACTCTAGTTAAAGCACATTTAGTTTTTTCAAGTATTCCTTTTTTAGCGTGTAGGTACCAGTGAAAAAAATGACTCACTGGCCAAAAACCAATTAAATCACGCTAGAGGGCGCCAGTAATGCAATGTCGGCCAAAATCGATTTAGTTAGTGTTTATTTGACAATTTTCGACTATTTTCACCAATTCATAGCCACCTAGATAATACACAAAAAAGTTAGTTTTGCGTTGCCTTGGTGATAAAAATTGACGATCGATATGTTTTTGTGTTCAAAATGTCATCCTGATTAAAAATATCACACAAAGAATATAGGGCGCCATTTAAAATTTCAATGATGCCGTCATTACCGGAAAAACCGGAAGTCATATTAACCTCAAGAGTATCCCAAAGAATGGCATTTTTTGTCTATTAACACTTTCCCAAATTTCATTCGTCCAGCTTTATAAACAAAAAATAAACGGGAGTACCTATGCCGTGGGTCACCCGGTATGAACACGGGGTTCATACCGAGTTCCTAATATGTAAGGATCTCACAGAATAGTGTAACTCGCTGTCCAATCGTTTTTAGCTCTTATTATATAGAAAAATTTACTACTAAACGTTGCTCAGAATTGCCCAGAAAACATATCCAAAATTTCGTAATATCAACAAGTAATGGAGAATTATATCTATAACGAATCGAAATTTTCTTAAAATATTTTCGTAAGTATCCTTTGAATGGGATTTTGAGATTAAAAGTGTATCTATTGTTGCAATTGTTCTTAGTTAAACGTGAAATGTGAATGTGTAGGCAAGTTGATAAGCTATTTTGTGTCATTTGCGTGTTCTAGTCGGTATCAACTTTGTTATTTTAAACGGAATGATATAATTTCTATTTTATTTTTGGTTTCTACGTATCAAAATAGATCATTTTTGATAATGTTTCCCTATATCTAAATATCACCATTTTTGAGTTTTTTTTTATTTTACTAATAATTTGATTTTCGCGGTTACGTCTAAAATTGAATATTTTGGTTATTATTCAACTAGAAGTTTCATGATTGGTAGTCCAAAACTAGAAATATAACCAAATAATACGATGTTTAGTTCATCATGACATCTTATACAGGGTGTTCAAAATTTACAACACAATAATTGAATTTTCAAACCAAAAAACTCATTTTTTTTCAAATGGAATACCCTGTATACCGATACGCCATTCGATAGGAAATCTTATTCCCTATTAATCAATATTAAGGTTCCCTATATCTATCTTTAATAGTTTTAGAGATACTGTCACTTTTTCTTTAAATTTATCGTGAATACTCCCATTTAATAATGGGGGACGAAAATAGATACGAAATTTACAACGAAAATTTAAATAGTGATACATATTTAGAAATTTTTCGTGGATGTGTGAACAATTTTTGCGAAACTCTTCCCATCAATATTTTACGCGACTGCTTTTACCAAATGGGACGGTGCATCGGCACATTCTTCGCGTGTGGTATCCATTCAACTTAATCAGATGTTTGACGATAGGTGGTTCGGAAATAGGGGACCCTGGCGATGGCCACCAAGCTCACCAGATTTAACACCATTAGACTTGTATTTCTGCAGTCATGCGAAAAGTCAGGTCTATTCCACACGTTAATACTCGAGAAGAATTGACTAACAGAGTAGTAACCGCCATTAATGGACTTCAGCGACAAGAAATCCGAAGAACGACGATGACAGAAGTACCTACAGCGAAGAGTTTTAAAATGTTTGGAGGAGCATTTCGAACAACATAATTAAGTTTTAATTTAAGTTAGATAGCCCAAATATATTATTTTAGTTTTAAGAAACCCTTTAAGAAACCCTGTCAATATTTTTCTATTTTCCCGCTGTTCCAAAGTTGTTACATTCCTATTGGCCGGATGCGCGATGCAAGCGCCTCTACAGGTGTAGGCGGTAGTAGGTCTACGACGCGTAAATGGTGCAGATTGCTGATAAATGTTACAGTTACTTATTTGTACTGAATAAGTGGGCCGATCAAATTTATATTATTTATTACAATATTGCATTTGTTAATACTTCTTCCTGTATTATACCAGTTGATAACGCAACACTTATTGTGTCCAATTATGATTATTTATACCAACGATATGTTATTAGTTCTGGCGGATTGGATCACAACATAATGCGCCGTGAACTACTGCACATACTGTAGGCATTTTAGTTAGGTAGGTATTTCTCCGGTACGGGCGGTTAGATCGTTTTTCAAGTCTCCTCGACGGTGTATGCACAGGGCGAATAAATGAAGAATAAATCGTGTATTTAGTTTGCATTCTTTTATACTGACAATATCTCAAAAACTATTAAAGATAGATATAGGGAACCCTGATATTGATTGATAGGGAATAAGATTTCCTATCGAATGGCGTATCGGTATACCATTTGAAAAAAATGAGGTTTTTACGTTTGAAAATTCAATTATTGTGTTGTAAATTTTGAACACTCTGTATAAGATATCATGATGAACTAAACAGTGTCTTATTTGGTTATGTTTCTAGTTTTGGACCACCAATCATGAAACTTCTAGTTTCAATGATAAGCGAGATATTCAATTTTAAACGTAACCGCGAAAATCACCAACAAATAGTAAAATCAAAAAACTTAAAAATGGTAATATTTAGGTATAGGGAAATATTATCAAAAATTATGTACCTATTTTGATACGTAGAAACCAAAATTAAAATAAAGTTTATATCATTCCATTTAAAATAACAAAGTTGATACCGACTTCCGGTGACCAGACGTGGCAGTTAACTTGAGAATATTTTAGCTGAAGAGCTCAGATCGAGTAAATTCTAGTGCCGAAATTTCAAGCTTCAGAAATAGTAGAACATGATCTAATGTAGATACCTACCAGTTCCGTGAGACACCCTGTATAATTTAAAAGTTTTGCTAAAATGCCTATGTTGCGGGTATGTGGAAAGACTATCTACAAGTTCATTTTTAAAAATATCATTATTGCATTATAATGAGCAATCTCAAGTTTTCCAGAATAAAACAATTCTTGAAATAATGTAGGTATTATTTTTTTATTTCTTTATTATTTTCATTAATTAAAAAAAATCCATATATGAAACATAAAACACCTTCATTACGATTTTAACCGTTATGCAGCTTCGCAAAGGTCTGATAATGCATCAGGTACTTCAAGCACAATGTTAAAAATGTTGCAACTCATATCAAAACAGAAGTTAAAATCAAGCAGCACGCCTACCAGAAACAACAGAATTTTTAACAAACGTCGCACAAAACTTTATTCCTCTTCGACGCCGGCTACGACGGGCTACGTAACGGCCGCCATTTTGTTTAATTTTTTCTCGCCGTCACGCACACACCGCCGCTTCCCGCCGGAATTTTTCTCCGCGCGGCGGCATTTGAATATAATTCCCGCCGGGCGCCGCCGTCGTCGATTCGATTCCTTTTTTTGTTTAGCTCCCGTCGGCCCTTGCGCTCAAGCGATTTTCGTGGATGGTCGCGCGAGGCGTTGACGTTCCTCCCCACCACCGCGCCGGCTCGTTGTATTCCACTCCTCCCTCGCGTGCGGCCTGCTAGATGTCCTGCCCGTCGAAAACTCGAAAGTTTCGTTCATGTTTCGTTCTTCACTGTGTGCTATTGAACGCGTGCGTTTCGCGCTGTGCCACGAACAGTTCTGTGTCGCTTCGCCCGAGCATACCCTGTGTTTCGAACGTCTCCCTGATAACGAAATGGCTACGAAACCAGATTATCAACGGGCTTATGGTAAGATAAAATTTTATACATACACGCACGCATACGTTTGCAAGTCGCGCGGATAGGATTGTGTTATTATCGTGAGTTTATTGTTGTGTGTTGCGAGTTTCCCGATAACGGCGCTCCGTCGCTGATCGTGGATTTTTCGCGTTCCACCATTTTTATTTTGATGGTAATGGAGTGGACCGCTTACGTGACCGTCTCATTTGTTCTTTTAAATTGAAGTTTTCTTTTACATTTTTGATTTTCCCGTATCATAAAATGCCGTTCTTCTGATTTTAAATTGCTTACTTATTAACCTGCCAATATTTTGCTGTTTTCGTGTTCATTTTATCGCGTATCCTTTATCAGAACAATTCAAATGCATGTTAAGTTGAATAACCGACTAATAACAGAATGATAGTGCTAATCGCGATTTTCATGATTAGTTTGTTATTGTCTGCTTTCTTGACGTACTCCCATCATTTTGGCAAATTCGATAACTACTTATTATATTTGGCACATTATTGCAAGTATTGTGACGTCTTGGACGTCACATAATGAAGATTATAAAATGCTAACTTCTACTTAGGTTTATTCCTAACGAAAATTAAATAAAAGTCCACGAAATCATATAATCTTATCCCCACCTTAGAAAACATTGATATTTTACTTTAATGTTTCATAGTACATTTATTGTATTAAAATGTTTTATTGAAAATACTGTTATGCGTTTTGGACAAGACAAATAGACATCTTTTTATGTATCTAAATCTAATCATTAGATATGTCGGTACCTATCCAAGTAAATTACTTACTTATTCATTTGAATTAATTAAAGAAGTAGATGAAATTACATTTTCTGGTTTCAAGCAGGTACCTAATGACTTTTCTGTGTGTAAGAACGTCCTTTGACGTTATTTTGGTGCCTAAAGATTCCTTTGTTCACCAGTTTTAACGGGGCGGTATTCAACAATAGAAAGGTCCAGATAACGAGATGAATTGAAAAGTTATTGAACACAAACTTTTTACTAAAATACTAGGATTGCCTTCCTACGTTGGACATTCTCTACTGGTCTTATTTCTACACTTAATTAGAAGGGTATTTCTAAATAAAATACATAATTATTATTATTATAATATGTACACGTTATAATCCTTGACAAACAGATTAGCAAATTGAAAGTTAACGTTGTTTACACTTTTTGTTTACTACATTAAGGATTACGGTCATTATTTGGTCCTCTATTGTCAATTTTAGTCTTTACACAGCTATTAGGGAAGTAAAATAAACAAGACTTTACAGAATACACAATTATACATTTGTGATTGATTTTCGTTCACAAATGAAGATCGATGTGATCGAGAAGATCACTCAGATGGATCATATCGAAATGATCGATCATATCGGAGAGATATACATAGATCTTTTGTTAATCAATCATTTTAGCTGCAAAAACAGAAACTAGACATTTGTAAACCAAACATTAGATATAAATAACACTTTTTAATAGTATGAAACCAGTACTTATAGTTATTTCGATTTATAATGTCTTTATATAGATACGTTACCAAACCCCGGATATTTCCACCTTAGATTTTGATGAAATTTAGAATAATTGTTGCCTTCATTTACCTAAGAAAAATACCAACATTTATAACAATTACGGTGATATTTAAAAAAAAATGTTAAATTTTAGTTTTTCATAGTGCGTGTTTTTACAAATTAATTTAAAGTCACAACAGTTATGCTGTTGTTCATTGCCAAAGTATGAAACTGGGATGGAAATGGGTTCATGTGTTATTAAAAGATGACGTTTTTCTGTTTTTTTTGCCGTTATTAAAATTTTAGCTCATAAAATTTACTAGGCATAAAAAGGTTATGTCTTTTACGTATTACAACTAACCATTTCAAATATAGGTAGAGTCTGTCCCCGGATATGTGAAAGGACTCTTATAAGGGGTAAACATTTTTAAATATTAACTTTAATTTTTTGGGGTTTAGCCCTTCTTGGTTACAGACTAATTACGAACACATTTTCAATTTTTAAAACAGGTGTGTCTTGACAGTGACTAAAAAAATCCTTTTGTGGCAGGTAAAGTACCTTTTCTGTTTACAGTACGCCAACATCTTACTTAGAAGTTTTGTTCAGAATAAAAAGCTATAGCTATATGCAAATTTGAAAAATGATCGGCCTACTTTTATAAAATAGCATTATTCTAAAAGCAGTATTGTAAAAAACTATTTCAGATTTTGAGAATAATTTTTTACACTAATGTGGCTGGTTTGATATACAAGCGATAATGCGGTATTTTTGTTAACAATACGATTAAGCATTTTGGTTTTCACTGCGATTTTTCTTTCACATAAGTTCTAACCTAGTTTTAGCATTTTTGCATACCGTCAAATGTACATACATAAATGATTTTCTCGTTATGCACATCTGGCATTAATAAACACTTTAAAACACTGGTAAAATAAAAATATGATATAATGAAAAATGTGTTAATTTTATATGGAATTTAAATTATGAATAATTTACATAGAAAATGTAAATTAAAAATTTCTTAATAAAGGATAATTCGTGGGGTTTGCATTGTCTTTGTTTAGTATATCTGGTTATCTGGTTCCCATTTTGAAGCCTATTAAACACAATCTATAATCTAAAATAAGTTTGAACTGATTTATAGACTTCAAGAGAATCCTCATCATACTTATATTATTTGAAAATCTTTTCGATATGGATTTGCATTGTTATATTTTGTTTGAACGTTGTGGCAAAAATTGATGTATGATAAAGTCTAATCTAAACCAGCTGGTGTTAAGAATGTTCAAGATTATTCAACATATGTTATATTTATGCGGTAACAAGTCACAAGATAGCGCCACTACTGTTCTTGATTACGGGACTTTTACGTTTGTAGTAAACTGAATAAATTCACGTTATAATATTATCACGTTATAAACGATACGAATTATTATTATCACCGTTTATACTATTTCATTCAAGATATTACTTGTAAATACGACTCTGTGGTAAATTTGGTATGAATTTGTTACCATATGAGAGAATCGGACGGAAAGTTGAGATCTCGGTTTATAGCAAACATATACATAAGTACATAATTATAGGAATGAAAACGTTGCTACTGTTGGTTGGTTTGGGGTCAAAGTCTGTCGACAGTGTCAATAGGTCAACGTATTAATGACAATCATCTGCTCACAATTTCGTTTATGCTCGACTTTTGTATTTCAATATTTGTCCTGTGCAACAAAATATCGAAAGGCGCAGTATCTTTTGTTTGATGTATTGAAACTAATTTCCGTAATCACTAAACGTGGAAAGTAAATAAACTTTATTAATATTTACCTTTCACGCGGTCGGACGCAGTAATTGTTATTTTGTACGAAATTTCAGCTTTTCCTGGAAATTTTTGTGTTTGAGCATATGAAATCACAGCATATGAATGAACAAATAAATGACCATATGATATGTCAGGTGCGCCTACACACATCTCAACAAAATTACAATACAGTAAGCTTTAAATTCAATTTTCTGCGGATGTATTCCCAAATAATGAATGTACCGTATACAGTGCAGTTTAGATGTAAGAATTATACCCAAATTAATTCACATTCATTTATAAAAAAAATATTTGTTTCCTGTTTGTTTATTGTTACTATTTACCTACACATATTATTTTTTTCCCGTTTATTTTTACTTTATCATACGTAGTATGTAAAGTATTGTAATCGTACCAAAAAATATTTTCGGATTTTAGCGGAAATAAGTCTTTTTGGGTCCCCTGAACATTTTTGACCAAGGTACAAAAAAATGTCTGTGTGTGTGCATGGATGTGTGTGTGTATCCGTTTTTTGTGGCGACGATTCCCGAGAAACTAGTAAAGGTATCGGGACGAAACTTCATATTTAGTTTCATGACCAAACTTTGAGCTGAAAAGGGTCCAAAGGAACTGGAGGTTTAGTCTTAGCATTTTTGAAAAATTTTGCAGATAAGCCGCCATTTCTGGAATTTCGTCGAAATAGTTAAATAATAACGTAAAGTAGTGGAAATTCTGAATAATTTATGAGTATGACATTTTTCGGTACAATCATTAGTTTAGCTGCATGAGCAAATTCTATTTCATCGAAATCGGTCGTACTGCATTAAAACTAGTAGCCAGGATTTGGCCGATATTTTGATTCTAATGACAGAAGGTAGTGTCAAACGCTAATGTTTTGACAATACCTACTGTCAATATAAGCTGCGTTCGGATATTGTACACCGTTACACTTTCTACAACCAATAACACGTAAGTGTCATTTGGACGGTGTACCCGGTGTCAACGGAGTACAATATCCAAACGCAGCTCTAATCGTCATATCTGTCTAGTTCTACTAGTTTTATTTTAATGCAGACATGGCCGATCTCGATGAAATAGAATCTCACGCAGCTAAACTATTAATTTTATATATAGTATGATAAAGTTATGTGCCTGGCCATACCAGTTTTTTATTATGACGCTGATTAATATAATTATTTTTATACTTTAGTTTAATAATTAAACATTGTGGCAGTGTTTTTGGTTTCATAATGAAAACCGTCGGTAACGATGGGTACGCCTACATATCATAACCGTAATTTCTAAATTTATATCAAATTAAATTGACTCTAAATAGAAAAAAAATACCGTATTCATGAGAATAATATACTTTTTCTACTTTGGTTTCAACCCTTTGTGACACTGTTTCTGGATTCATAATGAACGGTTATCGTTATAAAAATTATCATTATGAAAATTATAAATATCTAAATTTATATAAAATTAATGACTCAAAACTACAAGTAGGTACTAATAATATACTAATTTGGATCCATGCATTGATAAATCAACGAAATATTTATACATAAACAGATTTTTGAGCTGTGTTTTTTATATAATAATATTAGGTACCTGACATGCTCACACTGGAAAAGCACTGTGTTAAATTGAAACTATGATGCACCCACTTCTTCGGAATTGAAGCGTTTAAAAATAGAATCGTTAAAATAGGTCACTTAAAAGTCGAGAAATTGAAAAACATTCCAACTTCGCTTCAAACTCTGCTTTATTGCTGCGTAATTAATATAAGATTTACAGTATACCTTAGTCATCAGTAGTTTTGTATAACAAATATTAGCATATGATAAGAGCTTGGTGTCTTTGTTATACCTAAACCTGATATACCGAAACAAAAAGTAAATACAAAATATTGACTCTCTTCAAAATATCATAGCTGTAGTAGCTACTACCGAGTACCTAGTAGAGTGTAAAATAGAATATGTATTTATTAAGATTAAGCAGAATTTAAAAATATTGTAGGTATACATAATTTTGACAATTAGTCGGTTACAGTTGATATGGGCAACAGCTTATTAACAGAGAAATCAGAAAACTTTTTTGTATGTTTATGACCATACCTTTTGACACACTCTGTATCTTTGAATTCGGCAGTTATGCAGAATCTTATACTAATGAATAATGAACATAAATATCAGATAACTGATTAGTTTTCGAGATATCCCTGATAAAACTGAAATTTTGTTTTTTTTACGCAAAACCCTATTAAATGAGAAATGCAATAGCGTAGTTGCATTTGAGATACATGATGGTCAACATTGCTGAAAGATTTTTTCATTTATAATGTTTCACAGTTGTGGGTTCTATTATCAAATAGAATCCCTCTGTGGCAGATTGCGAAAGACATGCTATCTATATGAAGAAAACTTGGCTAGTTTACCCCTGACATTTCTGTTAAAACGTTTTATTTTGCCTTAGCTCAATCATTTTTTAGCTATGGTATTGGAGAGCTATCGCTGACACCTAGGTGTTTTCCTAGAGTGCTTACACTCCAGAAATTGATTATAAAGTCACTACTCAAGAAACCTTTGACGTACTCTACTGAATTGCATTCTTAAACTAGTTAACAAAAATCCGGATGATATTCAGGCTCTGAATGGTCGCATATTAAATTGCACTCTCGAAACTTTGCTCACTCACTGGGTATGAGCGATTTAGCGTAACAACTAGATAATTTAAAATTTTTCTTATGGTGTTTTATTTTAAATTTTGCTAAGCGGTATTTTAACCTAAGCTGTTTTATTTTGATTTTCCGACTGCGTTCAGCGGGTTCTGTTTTGGTTTTATATCTATTTCTGATTATTTTTTCTGATTTTGTAGTTTGCACTCGATTTATTAAGTTACTTGTTTACTGTTGCCACACAAAGTTGGCTTTTCAATTTTAGTGGATATTAACTCAGTTTATCTTTATTTGTATATTTTTTATGTATTTTTTAGTTCTTGATATTTGCATCGTACTTATATACTATCCTTTCCTTAAAAATAAAAACTATTATTATTATTATGGGAACTCTCTGATACATCTCATTAAATATATTAATCCTAGATAATATAATTTAGATCCAACATATAAATACTAAAATTACACAATTAAAGATTTTGAAAAGTAATGATGATCATCAGGGCAAATTGGTAATACCGAGCTTCGCTGAAGCCTAGGGTACTCCCTTTGCGGGTATCACCACAGCTCAACCCATTTTTGAAAAACAACGCCATTTATGCTTTGCAACACTAGTTTGCAAGGCAAGGGAAAACTGTGGAAATCCCGTGCAGCGTTGTGGATAGGTCAGTAAAAACACATGAATACATTATTTATTAATAGACAATATACAAAGGAAGGTAAAGATAAAATATTAATATATATAAGCAATATGATAGCAGACAATTTAGGATTCTCTATGATAAAACTCTCCTCAAAACCGCTTCCCAAAACAGCAATTTTTCGATTTTTTTAAATTTTATTATTATATTTTTTAAAGAGTGGCTTGAACCTGTAAGCAATGTTTCCTTGTTTGTTTATTATAAAATTAAAGTATAATAAAATATTGAAATGAATTGAATTGAATCTAATCTAGTGTTATTGTGAGTATGTTCGTACCACCCCGTATTCAGACGTCTCTTCAGGCTAGTTATTAATTAATAATGTTGGCAATGCTGTAGATTGAGTCCTAACATATTGGCCAAGCGACAAGGGAGTGTTGATTGGACTTTTTGACTTATTTTTATCTGTACCATACGTATCCCAAAAATATTATTTATTTGTCTTAATATGTTGCCCTTCAAAAGTTAAACTTCAAAAGTTTAACTTCCGAGTTTATTCGTTAGAATTCGATTTTTATGTATAGGCTACTATCAGCAAGAACAACGATTCAAACACGAAGAGTCATCCACATCGCTCCACACATTACGGACTAATTCGCGAACATACAAGCATATTTATAACCACTTCCTTTTTGAAGACGGTTAAAAATTACTGTGAAAATATTTTACCGCAATGTCGTTGGTATCAAAGAAACGCAATTGCATTGAAAATTTGTCCACTTGCAATGTAAATAGGTATACTAACTTGGGAGGTCTTACAGACCAATAATGCCAATTCTCTTTTGCAGCATTTTTGCTGTAATTTATTACATGTTGACAAGTCAAAAATGCGATATTTTTGTAACAAAACGGTTTGTCACATGATATGATGAAGAATCTTGTTTACTATCGTGCCCCTCATGTTTTATTAACTAGATTTATTACCTTTTTCTCAAAATCACGTTTGAAGGACCAAAATGTCTCTCCCCTCATGTGACAGTCCGCTTTTTTGCAAATACTTAAGATTAAACCCATTACGTTTCCTAATGTGATAAAATATCAAGACATACACTTACTAGATAACCTAAGTAAACCTATATCATTTTTGGAACTACTTCTCATTTCGTATCATCTAATATTTTCAAATTAAAGTCTGTTCCACAAATTTCCTATCCATTCCCCTCTGGCTTACGTTGATTCACTATTACTCTAATTTACTATATTTCACGCACGTGTACATAAAACTGGGAGGCGCTCTAATTTTACATAAAGTTGGTAACAACCACGGTCCACTACACCGGTCTGCTCACTTCGTGTCTCAAATTCGTTCATTTCTGCGCATGTTGTCACTGCGAGAAAGATGTTGACACGGACACCTAGGCAACCAAATACATCCTTAGTTTTAGACTTTTGTAGATGATTTAAGTTGACAACCATGCAAACGCTTTAATTGTCAAAAGCGCTTGAACGTCACAACAACATATTGGACCATGGCAACGAACGCTACTTCTCGCAATGACGTCAGCGCATAAATGTCATTACAACCGTGACAAAAACAGTCTCGCACTGACGTCACTTGTAGGCGTGGCCGATGCGCGTGAGCAGACCGTGGTGGACCGTGGTAACGACCATCGCGCAAACTATTCAAACGCTCTCATTGGTCAGTGAGAAACGGAACAACGTAATACCCGTGTTTAGGACGGTGACTGTCGTCTCTCCTCTGGCAAGTCGCAATTTGTTATTTGCTAATTGATTAGATCTGTGAGAACATTATTTCTTTGGCTATTCCTAAATTTTTTGAAAATGTCTTTCCCCTGACATGATTCCTGTTTCGTAGATCGCCAGAGGATATACTAAGTGACCATAGGTGATAAATTAATTACATATACTAAATACACAAAATAGATAACAAAAGAAAATATAAAAAATATATAAAAAGTACAAAAAAAAGTAAATAAATAAGGGCCGACATTTAGTGCTGGTGCTCATAAAGTGCTGGATAGCTATGTATCAGATAGGTCGCCCTAAGGGTTGGTGTCTTCACCTGCCGTTAAGTTCTGATAGATTAACCACCACATATAAAACACATGTAATAGAGCGACCAATTGAGTTAGCTGATACATAGTTATGCAGCACATTATGGGTAGGTGAATATACCGCCCTATGGGTAGGTGGACATACCGCCCTATGGGTAGGTGAATATATCGCCCCTAAGTCTGATTAATAATTTAGCTAATATGGTAATCAATATTGATTTTTTACAATAAATTCGTTGTATTTTTTATCAATTCCTGCCCACTATGGCAAGAACTTCTCCTGGCCAAAGGATTTCCGTGTTTATGTTTTCCAAGTAAAATATTATTTAGTTAAAAATAATAAAATGATTGCCTTCTTGCAGCCATTCTGCTTGTAACAGTTAAAACGAGAATTTTGAAAATGCTAAAATTAACAATTTATTTGTTTTGCCACAAATCATAAAAAATAAGACTAGGTACACAATTTACTTTTATGTTGGTATTTTACAGAACTTTTTCTTTTACATATCATTTACATAATTGTTGCTGTAGTTAGGTCTTTCACATTTTCGTTGTAATTTATTAAGTAATACACATCAAACAAAAACTATTTTTTGTTCTTCTCTTCTGAACAAAAAATCTTTTTTTATAATATTTATTTTACCGAATATCGTGTAAAATATGTGTAGGTACGTATTTCGTAGTGTTTTGTGTTTGCTCTTTAGTGTTTCGTAAAGCAAATATCATGAACAAGGGTTCGTTCACAGGACTTTATGACCCTGTAGAAGTGGGAACCGAAAGCTGTACACACTGGAAATTATTTCAAGGCAGGAAATTCTGTGTATAAACTGTAAATATAATAAAGAACTCTGAATTTGGTCTATGGAGTGGATTTAGACCGGCGACTGCCATCGTTGATAGTTTATTTCAAGCGGAATTAAGTTTTGATCATGTTTTTCATTTCTTGTAAAATCTGTAAAATTATATCGCACATTTCGCTTTATAAAACTAATGAAGAACTCTTGATGTGTTTCAATTTCAACAGTCGCAGTAAACAAAAATTTACTATTATGTTCGTGTATATGGAGTTGTCGAGCAGATACTCGTGATCGAGATATCTGCTTCATAAAGATCTTGTTTATACCCTTTATTGCAAAGACATTTGGAAGAACATAAAAGGTAATGTGTAGACGAGATTTTAAACTATACTCGATTTAGATTTGTTTTTTGGATAATTATGGTTATGGCGGAACAAAAAATGGAAAGACGAGCTAAAATCGGGTACATTTTTCCACTCCTTTCGCGCGCATGTTCAAACGTCAGGGAAAGAAAATTTGAAAGTCCAATATTATGTATAAATGATTCAGGAGTATAGCCCACACACACAGGGCTCAATACTTTTGGAACAGAGATTACGTAGTATTGAAATTGAAAAATTTCGTTCATTATACTATTCGTTGTTCTTTTACAACTGTGATTTTCTCAAATTTGAAATCTGAAGTACCGGATTATCCGAACCTAAATTCCAGATTATTTCAAGTACTTTCTATGTTTAATGAAAATATAAATATTTGAGGTTATGTACGCAATGTTACGCAATGTTAAATCATATCGAATGACATACAATTGTAACAAATTTTAAAACCCACGTGAGTGGAGCCGGGAATGGCTTCACTATAAACAAATAAGCTATTTGTTATTACTCGGAAAAATTCATCTCAGAATAGCTAAATGCATAGCTTCTGTGTGTGTGCCCTTGAAGAGCGTGGGTAATTTGAATTATTTGCAAGGCTAGTAGCTTATTTTATGTCGCAATTTTAAACATTGCCTAACAAATAAAACAAGCATGTCAATTATATTTTGTTTAAATAACTGTACTGGATCAATAGTAAAAGTAAATTTAATTATATAAATTAGTTACCAATAAGACCAAATGCATATTAATTAAGAAGACAACATTGTTATGCACTATAAACGAAATTTCACAAGGATGTAAATTGTTACCTATTCTATTTCAGGTAGAAATAAAGTAAATAAATAATATTATAACTAAAACACTTAAAATAAACAATTTAGATTATTTTGGATATAAGTTGAAGGATAATAATTAGTTATAATGGAGTAGGTACTCCACAATGCAGCGAGGGACCATAGTATGCAATAAATGTATGTATGTATCGATTTGTTACTTTAAAGATTTAAAAGAAAAATCTTCGGTCGCGTAAATTTGAAATCCGAAAGTGGCTTATTTTATAGTATGAACTAGTGGTAGTGGAATCCCTATAGCAACCTAAAGCTCCTACAAACTCATCCTTCCATATCCAAAATTCTAGCTTCCCAGAGTCATCAGTATTTTGGGTTTGTTCCAACACGAAGAAAACAATGGTTAGGGATAGTGTTTTGTAATGGAGCAATTACAATTACTATCGACAACTCAATATTACAAAGTTTATAATAAAACCTGTGTGTTGCGACAAACCTTTTATCAAATTGTCTTTTTCTGAAAAGATTCCTTATGTAAGGTCACACAATTTGAGCAAAAAAAAATCAGAAATACAACTTTTGAAAAAAGAAATGGGAGTGAAAAATACAATGCATCCATTTGATCCACTGGACCGGCGTTCCAGCGGAAAAGTACAATTAAAAATTATTGATAATGGAATACATAACGAGAAAAGTAGTCTGGTGAATATGAATTTTGTAAATATGCGTTTTTGATAGATTTCTGTCTACTGATGAATACCGTTTCCTAATAATTACATTTTCTTGAAATTTACTTATGTAATAAAATCTGTAGGCTTCCATTAATACAAGACATCGATCATAATCAGTAATCCGCGATAAAGCAATAAGTTAAAACAATTGAAGGTCGAAAATTGAATTTGATATAAACAATATGTTTTGGCAATTAAAAATCTACGTGTTCCTTTTTAATAGTTTAGTGATCTATCATTATTTTTGCCGCTCGCACTGTATAAAACTGATCGAAGTGAAATATACTATATAAAATGAGTCATCCAGGAATTCTTTTGGTCTATTTTAGGCGCATTTGCATTAGTGGCTAATTTACTATGCAGAGGTACAGTCGGAAAAATAAGAAGTGAAATAAGTGGTTTTTATTATGATATGACTTAAATAATAAATATTGTTAATAGAATTAATAAGCCACCCGTATAGTACTTTTTTATTGTACATTGCTTGAAACCCTTAAGAAATTGATGGTCCTTATTTTCCTACTTTTAAATTTTTGTTGTTTTATATTTATACTTAATTCCTCTGAAATTTGAGATTGATCAAAATGAGAACAAGTTTAAAATCATAATATTGAAAAATATTCACTTACCACAGTTATTAACTTAATAAAAAGACAAATAATGAATAACCCTTTGATACACCAGCAAAGTTACAGGAAAGAAATCAAATTAAATTGTGATCAGATGTATGAATCTGATGTACTTTAATTTTACATCATTGCTATATATCATTTACGGAATTTTGGTTCTAGTTTATTACAATCCAAAATAATATCACATTCTTCGAAGATCAAGTTACAAAACGCCTTCGATAAACCAAATTCCTTGTAGTCAAATGCCTCTCCATCGCCATCATTCCAATTATAATTAATTGCCTTACAATTATATCAGTTTATTACTAAGTAGTAAGTATGGATCCGATTATTGCTGAAAAGTGACTCACAAATTGCGCCGATCTCACTTTAATTCGAGTTACAAAATAATGGCTTTGTGCGGATCCGTGGAACAGTGGCGGTTCCTGGTGGCAGACCAAGAAATCGCGGAGAGCGTTTCGCATGGAATAAACAATTATAAACGGGACCCATTGTTTCTCGTATTTATTGACATTTGATCATTGTGTTATTAATTGTGTATTACGAGCGCACCGGTTTCGAATTGTTAATCCGCGCATTGTCGTTTAAAATCGACGCTATTGAGCAAATGATACTTATTGAGGTTAGGTGTCGATGTAAAAGGTATTGATATTATAAGTTTGAGCTTTTGATATATGCATATGTCGGTAAAGAAGGAATTTATATCTGTTGTCATGTTTAAACTGAGCTCTTGTCAGCAAATAGTGGCACACAATATTTTTTGTTTAAATATTGTTAATAATATTGAATGCAATCATCGAAATCAGAAGCAAAAATATATAATTTACAACGAGAAAGTCTTGTTATCAGAAGTGAATATTACTTTTGTTCTTTTAAATTGAATGATATCTATATTTTTTCATTCTAGTTTTGGTTTCCAGGTATAGCAAAATTTTTATCAAGTCTTCCTAATACCTCATAGCTATTATTTCTGATCGTTTTTCAATCATTTTTTTTTGTTGCGGTAACGCGAATAAATTTAATGTCTTAGCTATTATTGAAGATAACTGTTTCATGTTTGGTGACCACATATTTTACATATGACCAAAATCATGTTTATTTCATTACAATATCTTACAAGGTGTGAAATTTGTAAAACAATGCAAAACAATGGAATATTTAATAATTTTTTTCTGAAAAAATGTTTTCCTGTATAACAGCTTTAAATCTGCGGGAATATATGTATCTGTAAATTAATATTCGAATTGTTTCTAACGTTTTATGCTATTAAATACATATTTAAACGGAAAGTTTAGAAATAATTATAAATACAATCTATAAAATATACTTGTATAACATTCAATGATCATCATTTTGTTGATGAATATCTCGGTTGTTATTGTAGTTTCAATAACAACAGAGATATATGAATTTAATTTTAAACAAAAAAAAATCTAAATCAGAAATGGTGGCAAAACAAAAAAGAAATAATAATCATCATTCCACTTCATAAATTGATGTCGATTAGTAAGCCGGAACAGTATTTTAAAAATGTAACCAAAATCCTCTTAATTTGTTTAAAATTTTGCAAGCACCATACTTAAAAGTGCAGTTAGCTGAACTTTATCTTATTCAGAAGGTTGTTGCGCCTGGCGGATAATATCCGAACACCACCATTTAACGTCACTCCTTTATATGGCACAATATCACACACAACACACAACTCCGCACATTCACTATTATTCCTCCACATAAAGCACTATATCCTAAGTATACCGCCTATAATCGATTTTCGTGGACATCATCTTCAGAGGGTACATTGCGTACCAGATTCGGAATCTGGTTACATACACTGCTTGGAGCGCAATACGTTGATATCCGTATTTCGTCAATGTCCGTGGAGATCATCTTCACAGCACAGGGAAGCACCTGGTAAACGTACACACACAAAACTCGCCGTCGCAACACTGAAAACTAATCGGATGCGATGGCCATGGGGCTGATTATCGCAGCTCCCTTCTCTGGTCCGCTCCTGATAGCAAATTGGTATCAAAATGTGAGAGAGGTGTAACAATGGTGTATCTCACCGCGAGCTTGTGCGATAAGCAGCAGCTTCTGATACCGCTTATCAGCGCAGTTATACAGTTTTCGGAGTGTCGTAGTTTTCAGCATACCGCGCGGTTTGTTTTCATTCATTGAAGAAAGCGGGGGTGCGCATTCCAGTCTATCGCTTGCCGGTTATCAGATGGTTTTTATTGTCGCAAAACACGTGGAGATGACGCTTGGCCGATCAGCGCCGGCTTTTGCTGTCGCTGCAGCATCGGTGCTTGAACTTGACGCTCTGGTTTCGGGTTACCGTTTGCCCGGTGATTTACAATTAGCGCTTATTTAGTATGGCGAGGTATGATTGTTTGAAACTGAAGATGTGTCTTGTGTTACCAAGATTATCTCGTATTTTGTTTTGGTTCTTTGGTATTTATGGCTTAGGTTTTAAATTGAAATGTGTAATACTTGTGAGAAGATATCTTTCTTAGACGTAGCAGCATGGCCTATATTAGGATCATCATCATATGCTGTTGATCAATACAACCCAAAATGGGCGGAAACCCGACGTAGTGTTGCTGTTCATTTCTATTACAATTTTCTCTATCCTGATAATTAGTCCAGTCAATTTTCTTTTTACCGTAAAACCGCTAGTTTACAAATTATTACTGACAATCACTGCTGTTCACGGCCTAAAAGATGTTTGCGGCAGTTGTATTGATGGGGACTTTTGATACGTTGTTTAACATATTCAACCGTCGTATTCAACCGTCGGTTCTCGAGAAAATTTAGACTGTTGTCGACCACTTGTCTTGACCATGTAAGTACTCTTCTCAAGATTTACACGCTCCTTAAAAACTGTTTTGAACGATTTCAAATTTCCGAAGACACTAAATATCCTAATACATATAAATAAACTTCTTCCGATCCGTTGCTGTTGACGACTGTTGCTCTGGTGAAAATGTACAATTTTATTTTTTTGAAATTTTTAAATAAATATTTCAAAACCTCACACTAAAACAAATAAAACTCAATTACCACCCTCAAAAATAACGAAATTTTCTCCCGCAATAACCTGTAACAAAAGTAAACAATTTTCCTTGAACTTTTTATCGTAAATTTTTACTTTTAATACTAGTAATAGTCCCAGAATTGCCCACACCATAAAAATTAAAATAATATGAAAATTTCAAAATAAATTTTTTTTTAAAAAAATATCGTTTGAATACATATTTCAGTAGAAAAGCGTACCTACCATGATAATTGTTTGAAATCAAACTGTGAATGTGTTTTGCATCAAGTTTGTTAGTTATTTAATTGCATTTTGTTAAGGTAAGATTCAAAAGTATAATAATTGTCATAACACTGTATTATAGTAAAATACAGTGTTTCAATGTTCTTTACTGAGTAGTTTAGGAGCGGAGCATTCGCTACGTGCATATTTTTTCGATCTGCTTCAGTGTCTTGCTGTTCTTATCTCGCATTTTTATTACTATTTATATTCTCTCTTTTTCTACTTTTTCCATTCGGTGTTCTGTATATGCCTTTTGAAATTGAAACTAACCCGTTAGATTGATAATGCCCGTGAGGGCCAAACCGGTCGGTAACTAACCTACGCAATTGAACATTGAAAAAGAACTTGTGTATTTTACTTTGAATGTCACCTGCTTTGCGTCTACACATCTGGATTTGTAGGTATTTAATGTTTCTAGGCAATTTTGCTATTTTTACTATTACTAGTAAAAATGTATGGTAAAATAATTCTTAATGTGAATTCTTAATTATAGATATCTCAAGGGCTTCGCATTTGAAGAGGGCAAATGTTTATACCCCCCACATTTAATGTGGTGAAGGTATATTGAGTTTGATTCAACATTTGTAACACCCTTAAGGAGGCGTGACAGATATAGACATATATATATATATATATATATATATATATATATATATATGGATTTGACCAGAATTGAAAATTGAATCGATTTAGCTAAGTCCGTCTGTCTGTCCGTCTGTCCATCTGTCCGTCTGTCCGTCTGTCCGTCCGTCCGTCCGTCCGTCCGTCCGTCCGTCCGTCCGCCCGTCCGTCCGTCCGTCCGTCCGTCCGTCCGTCTGTCCGTCTGTCCGTCTGTCCGTCTGTCCGTCTGTCCGTCTGTCCGTCTGTCCGTCTGTCCGTCTGTCCGTCTGTCCGTCTGTCCGTCCGTCCGTCCGTCCGTCCGTTCGTCCGTCCGTCCGTCCGCCCGTCCGTCCGTCCGTCCGTCCGTCCGTCCGTCCGTCCGTCCGTCCGTCCGTCCGTCCGTCCGTCCTTTCGTCCGTCCGTCCGTCCGTCCGTTCGTCCGTCCGTCCGTCCGTCCGTCCGTCCGTCTGTCCGTCCGTCCGTCTGTCCGTCTGTCCGTCTGTCCGTCCGTCTGTGCGTCTGTGTACACGATAGCTGCCGTAATTTTGAAGCAATTGATTGATATTTGGTATACAAGCTTATCTCTTAAAAAGTAAGGGCAAGTTCGTGAATGGGCAAAATCGGTTCACATGTTTTTTTTTTATATTTAACTGTGGGGTGTATTTTAACTTAAGCACGGCTGAAGTTAATTTTCTTACTAATTTTGTTTGTCAATAAGTTGCCCATGAGTTCTATTTTTGAAAAAATAATTAAAATTGAGAAACAAAATAGTCGAAACTCAAGAAAAGTGAAATTGCCTTCGGAGTTTTCCAAACGCACATCTCTGTTACACCGAAAAAAAATTAACAATTTGGTTACCGGTCCGCCTAAAAATATCGAATGGTATACCGGGTCGCGGTAAGGTTGAGAAACACTGGTTTAAAACATTTAAATAAAGCCACACAGGAAAGTCCTATTACTAATTTTCCGACGTCAAAACCTAACTTCCTGTCGTACACAATTGGAAGTCTATATCTTTGAAATGATTAGTTGTACGAAAACAAACCTTTTCCGTAAATTTCGAGAATTTTACTAATTATAATTTTCATACTAACCATTTTTAGGAAAAATCGAATTTTGTCCACTCTATTTTTTTGAGGTGGTGATTTTGATTGGGACTTTTGAGATATTGTTTAAAATATAAGAATAAAGCTGTATACAAGAATTTAGCTTTCTATTTCTTTAAAGTTGTTTAAAGTCCTACATCGATAATAACAATCTGGCATTCGTGAAAATTTCCCCTCAAAAGTGATCCCTTTGTTTAGCCTTAAAACTAGCTAAATATAACCACGTCTCATCCCCTTGTTTCCGTGTTTGCCTGTTTATTCTACCCTAGTTTGGGTTGATTTCGAGAGATCGTTTTCATAATCTTACCGGTCCAATATTTGCTCACAGTTTAAACCGCCATAAAGGGCATATCCGTGTTTTCAGTTTGCCAAGAAACAAAGATCCAGGTGACCTGCGATACCTTTGGGGTTTAGTGCGAATCCTAAATACATAAAATTAGCCGCGCGCAAAGTCGACAAACCGGTGAAGGATGACCCACGTGCTGGAAATAAACATACCCATTATAAAGTCACTTTGCGATGGTCTATAATTTTTGTATAAACCTTCTGTTGTTCTTCATCTGTCTTTCAGTCACATTTTGACTGATAATTTTGGAAATTCAATAGAAAATGTCATTTTGACCATTTCCCAAATTTAGTATTTTCGCCTTTTTATTTTACATTTTTGATGACTAATGAGTGAAGTGCGGATTTATTTATTTCTATTTTATTTACTTGGAATATAAAATAAGCCGGAAAATGAGAAAAAAACTAAAAATAAGCAAGTATAATTTTATAAAAATTAACCAATAAAATATGTGACGAAATTTGGAAACCGGTTTGTTATTTCAAAATTTTATTTTTTTTTATTTTAAAATTAAATTTCCGATCTTTAATTGGTTTTACTTATGATTGATAGATCTCTTAATTGTCTTAAGTGGAGAAAAAACGTTGAAAATGACAGTAATATCGATAACTGTTGTTTGTAACTGGGAAGCAAATAAGCGTTCTTTTTTGTAGATTGTAACAGTTGTGAACAAACACAACACTTGTGTAAACTCTTTCATTGCAAGTGGTATCTTCTATCTCCTAACATGTTCCTAATAGGTAAATATATACGAGAATGTTTTGTTATATGAATTTCAACTTTAATTTGTCATTTTCTAATTATGTTTGCTACCATATAAATCATCATTATAAATGATTGTAGTCGAAGTGGATCATGTCCATGTTACTACATTTCTGCCGCTCTACACAAACAAGTATTAAACTTACATTAGGTTATGCAACCAATTTCACAGATGCGTATAGAACAGTAGTATCATAGTAGTATTCAGGTCATATGAAGCGGCAAACACAAATTTTTACATTAGATCAGAGCGCCTACTTCGACTAGAATCATTTATAATAACCCTGTAGAGTATCAATGTTATTAAAATAAAGAAGTTAAGTAATAATCAACGATTTGTAGAACGTCTCTTATGCACAAAGAAACAGTTTTCAATTGCACTTCTATCACATACTATTTTTCCAAAAAAAAAAATAGGTACGCAATGTTGGTTTCCTTTATGTGCAGGAGTTGTTCTATGCAACCTTACCTGTTAATTTAGGGCCGTATAGCCCTAATGGATAGATTAGGAAATATCCGGTAATCCGAACAAATGGTTAATCTGGACAACCTCCTTGCATTTAATTGTTCGTATAAACGAGGTTGTTAAAAGTACATGAAAGCTTTACAGGCTTACTAGGAGATCCTTTTGAGGTGTCCAGACCGAACCTTCAGTTCAGCTGGTTAATCAATTTTCAAAAATAGACAAAATTATTTTTTTTTTGCATTTTAACGTCACCTTTTTCGAAAACCTTACGAAATAGGAAACTTTTGGGCCTAGATTTGTCTTCACCGTAAGGAATTCTATCCAAAACGCATTTTCATATTCCAGTCACAAAATTCATCTTTCCCACGGTTATCAATATTATACAACTGTTTTTATTTAGTCCATTGAATGTTTACGCTACCATTAAGACAAGAAGTTTGTAACAAGTCGTTTTTGTTGAAGAATTTGTACCTAAACAATTCTAAAAAAATATTGAAATCTTTGAGAGTACACAAATTTGGCATATTGAAAAATTGGACCATTTAAATAGTAATTACTGGCTTGTAGCAATTCAAAACGTCAAAATCGCATAAATGACATCCTTCACATTCTTATCATCAAACGGACAAAATTCTATTCTTATCTTCGTCAAATGCACCCAGAATTAGTTGTCTTGACAGAAACAATTTGCACGCATGTGTGCAGGAACACACGAATCTAAATATAATGCACAAATTGCAAATAACTATGACAATTCGTGAATCACGTGATATAGCGGGTACATACATATTTACCGAACGTTTTACAGTATATAGGCTTAAAATTGATCGAAATTAGTGCACATAATGTATGTATTTCTTTTATTAGTTTTTAGCGCTGTGCACTTACATATGTATAATATATTAGATATAGCATATAGTGCGCCTGCCTGGTATATAGGTCCGTATGACTTATAGAATGCTATGCTTGGTATGCGAACTCATTTGTGAAACCGTAGAGTTGTACGCGAAGCGAATTTTACTCTAGTTGGAATGGCCGTGTCCAATTGAAAAGACTGAAAAGACTGGAAAAATACCAACGTGTGTATAAACTTGAAAGTGAGTTTCTGTTTTGTTTGTTTGTGAACAATTCTATTTACTTACTATAAAGCACGATCGTGAAGTATCGAATGTGACAGTTTGGATACGCCTTGGTTAGTAGTTTATTAAGTTCGATTTGTACGCGATTCTGAAATGTACACAAACATGTCGTCTTCTGCTACTCCAACGATCCGAGGCGTGCTTTTTCTATATACGCCATTCTACTAGCTTTTTAAAAATATGCACAAACATAGTCCTGACTTTTGGTAACCATTCGAGGTGAGGTTATGTTTCAAGTTTGATTACATCATGGTAGTTTGCTCTGCGATTATTTCTATCGGGACCTAACTTTTGCTGGTAGTGGTACATAAACAGTTTGTCCAAATTAGAGTGGAGTCAACTCGACACCGTTGTTTTATCATTGTCATTTCAAAGTTTTGGGGGTTGTACACCCAAGGCACACTATTTTGTGTTTTGCATCAATTTTGAATAATATACCTACTAACCTGCCTGTACACGTAAAAATGCAAAGTTTTATTAAATTATTTACAATTTTGTTTTTCACAACGATACCTACTGTCTCCATATAAAGTACTACCATATCACACTATAACAGGTGGCACCTGTTTTATTTAAGATAAAAAACACAAAAAACTGTTTTTATATATTTTTATTATGAACTAAGTGATAGAAAATTCGTAATTTTGGGTGGTCTTGATTGTGTATTATGTAACTATAAATTGATCAAAATAGTGTCTTGTTGGACAACACCACTAAATTTGAAATGGATGTGCTCAGAAATAACTCACCATCATGTTGAGTGTGGTTTAAATGGAACACACGTGATCATTTTCTTTGCTGATTTTTCTCTATCTTTTCCACTTGTGGTATATGGACTTAACTACATAATTAAATAATTGTTGAGATGTTTATAATCATCTTTAGATTATTTAATGCAGTTGTAGTACAAAGAAATTTTGATAAATGCAAATATACGGGAACCTAAAAGAAATACTGTCAGAATTTTGGCAACACCACAAAAACATATTTTAATATATCAGCAATTATTCCTAACATATATCAACATGTTAAAACACAAAGCTTTATTCTGCTTGATTTATAAATCGAGCAAAAAGTATTTATTGTCTATTGTTAGAAGGTTATGTCACTTTTCTAGTGCGCTCAGTATCAACTCCGAGAACCCTATACCATATGTCTCCCCAGCATGTACAAAGTCATACTGAAGTCTCAAATGACTCTTCTGCATTCTAACTTAAAATTATCTGATTCAGAGCTGAAAATTGAAAAAACTGGCAGAAATTGGAAAATGTTGGCATTTCTTGTCAATTTGTAGGGTCTGAAATTAGTAATGACCAAGCTTAATAATGTTTACTGTAAAACTGTCTTTTAATAAAACGTGACGTGATAGAAAAGTTTTGAGTCCGGATTCGTATTCAGCGTAAAGAAATGCTTTTGCACTTTCTATTCGCTAAATCCACGTTCCACAGGGTTAAGAAAAACCTCTACTGAAATCTATCCTATTTGAAACGAAAAAAATTAAATTCGTCTATCAAATACATGGTTAATAATTCTAGTTACACTAGTTTATACTACACGAAAATCAAACTTACTGTTATTTGTTTGTCTGATTGTCGGATAGTAATTACAAAACATGTTCTTAGCAAATACGCTTCAACTAACGTATCCAATCTACAGTGTTTATTACGATTATGTGTCTTTTAAAAACATTTGTATAGCATACACCAGCTCCTGCAGATAAACCATAAGGGCGATCCTTGTTGATAAAGAAAAATATAGTTTATACTTTAATTTTTTTTTTCTGAAAGGGTTCCTTTTAGTTTTTTTTTATATCCATACTTCATTCCAGTGCAATTTGAGATCCACCCGTGCCCCAAGCAGCTCAAAATCGAGAATAACTTCATTTTAATATTAAAAAAGAAATCCCACAGTAAATTTACATACTACTTAATCTAAAAAAATAATCCATTATCTTTTAAGTCTAGATATCAGAGCATTACACATATTTCCAAGTACGTAAATTGTTAATAATACAATAATCTATCTCAAAAATTAGGCTCAAGTCGGACTTTCTGCCTTCATATTAAGATTTTACAGGGAAAAACAGGATATGCACGTGGCTTAGATTATTGTATTTTTGAACAAATTAAGTAGATACTTGAAAATACGTAAAATTGTTTTATATGTAGACTCAAATGTTAAAGGAATATTTTTTCAATTAAGTTTAATAACTGTGGTATGTAAATTTATTGTAGTAAAACCGAATACAAAGGTTTAGTATTATGTATTTTATATAATTAACTTACACTTATTCACGATTTCGAGCTTCTTGGGCCACGTGTTAATATGTATTCATTGATCTCAAATTTCACAGGAATTAAGTATTGATATTTTTTTTTATTAATAAGCATAAGATGCTTAACATATTGAAACTAATCTAAAAGATTAACCATCAATTTATATCTGAATTCTTAAAACTAGGTACTTGTCTCTAATAGGCTATCCACTGATGTACCTATGTTTACTTTGTCCCAAACAAGAAGCACTAACATTGCACTCACTGTGCTCTGCTTTTTACACATTTCACTAGTTCGAAGGGTTTAGTTCTTTTTAGTCTTCTCACTAGATTCTGGTTGTCCAGTAGCTGCAGGGCCTCTACGTTGACGTGGTGGCTTAGGCGAGATTCATGCTTAGTGGCGAATCTTTTTATCTCTTGGATGACTTGTGGGACACCAAGATCACGGTGCAGGTCACGATTCCGTACGTACCAAGGAGCGTTAGCCATATTCCTTAGTACTTTATTTTGGAAAATCTGGATTCCTTGTATATTGGAGCTTTTTGCGCAGCCCCAAAGCTGGATGCCGTATAACCAATTCGGTTTTAGTACTTGGTTGTAAACTTGTCGTTTGTTCTGTACTGACAACTGGGAGTTTCTTCCCAGAAGCCAGTACAGTTCTCTGTATTTGAGGCCAAGCTCTACTCTTTTCTTCTTAACATGTTCTTTCCACCTTAGTTTTGTATCCAGTGTCATACCCAAATACTTCGCAGTGTTCGCATATGGAACTATGGCGTCGTTAATCTTGACATGAGGTATGTCCTTGATTCTTTTGTTTGTAAAGTTAATGTGGACAGATTTCAGTTCGTTGAGCTTGGTCTACATTTTTTTGGTCCATTTATATATTTTATTACTAGCTTGTTGAAGATTCCTGGTAGATTCACCAATAGTTGATCCCACTGCCATTAGAGCCGTGTCATCTGCGAATGTGGCGACTGTTACATTTTCCATCTGTGGAAGGTCACTTGTATATAGTAGATAGAGAATTGGTCCCAATACACTACCCTGGGGTACCCCAGCTTTGACTTCTTTTAGTTCCGAGTATTCATCGATCTGTTTTATTCTGAATAGTCTATCAGATATATAGGATGTTAGCAGCTCGACGTATTGTAAAGGTAGCATACTCTTTAGTTTGTGTATCAACCCTTCGTGCCAAACCTTATCGAAAGCTTGTGTCATATCAAGAGAGATTGTTGAGCAAATAAGCTTTTCTTCTAATGCTTTCTCTATGATATCTGTTATTCTATGGACTTGATCTATAGTGGAATGCTTTTCTCTAAAACCAAATGGGTGGTTACGAATTAGTTCTTTTCTCTCAATGATAGGTTTCATTCTCTTTAGAAGCAACTTTTCAAAGAGCTTCGATATCATTGGTAACAGTGATATTGGGCGATATGATTTGGCGTCGGTCGGTGGTTTGCCTAGTTTTGGTATCATGATAACTTCTGCTACTTGCCAGACATGTGGGACGTATTTTAATCTGAACGATGCATTTTTTAGGTACGTCAGCATAACAATACCTTTCTTAGGTAATTGCTTAAGAACTTCTCCTGTGATAAAATCATACTCAGGTGCCTTCTTTGGATTCAGGTTTGTCTTGATTTCTCTGGCAACTTCCTTTGGAGTAACTAGATGTATGGCTTCTTCATCATAGGTTATATCTTCATTCGCGATTGGCACTGATTCGATGTTGTGGCGCTGGAAGTTTTCTGTTAGATGTTCTGCAAAAATTTCAGCCTTCTGTTTATTGTCTCTTGCCCAGGTACCGTCTCTTCGTCTTATAGGTGGGACATGGGCCACTGGCCTCTTGTATTTCCTCACTGCTTTCCACAGCGAGTAATCTGTTTCTTTATCGGGAGTCAATTTGGTTAAGAAGGATTCCAATGATGCCTCTTTTAGTTTTTGAATTTCGCGTGTAAGTTGTTGGGATTTATTATTAAGTACGGTTTTGTCAGCTGGATCTCGTGACTGTTGCCATCTTCTTCTAGCTTGTCTTTTTTGCTTGACCATTTCTCTAATTTCCATAGGATAATTATTTCCAATAGTTCTGTGGGTGATTTCTTTAGTGTTGTTCCAAGCGGCTATCCGGATGGTATGTATGGATATAAAGAAAAAAAATTGAATATTGAAAAATAGGGACTGTAATTAATAAAGTGACAGACTAAACATTTATTCAACAAACATTAAAAACATTAAAAAGTAAAATTGGCAAAAGTCGCTGTTTTATTGACATGTTTTAAGCCTTTTATAATTAATTTACCCCATACAGAAATTACTATAGAATTCCAAATTAGGTACTTGTCACGAGTTGTATTCCTACACGTTTATCGGTTACACATATTAAAGAAATTTGATAGTTTTACTATCATTTGGTTGCTTCTTTAACCGCAACCACAGATGTAGCTGTTCTCCGAAACTGATCAAACGATCAAACGTAAAAGCGAAACAAAGTGCGAACAAGGAATAAAAAATCGCATGACGTACGAAGGATGTAGGTTAATTGCCCTTTTTAAAAAACAGTCGAACGAACTAACGAGTTGTCGTTTTTATCGAAACAGGACGTTTTGGAGCCTTTTCGCGCTTATCGTCCGTTTGAAAATTCCTTTTTCCGATTAGCATGGGGACGGAAGTGCTCGCGATACATTATATTTTATAACCTGTGTTGCTGTCGGTGTCGCATTGCCTCGAGATCGCAGTTGCCTCGTGCCTTTGCTGTTTCGCGTAACGCAGCCCATAAGTAACCACCGTTCTACGTCACACATAGTTACTGTGGTTCATGCAGAGTGCGAATGTGATTTTGGTCCGTTGAATGCATCGGTATAGTGATTTGAACGTCGGGTTGCGATTGCAGGAGATGTGTCTGGAGTGGTCTAGAAACAGCTTTACCAATTCCTATGTGGAGAAGGAGGTTAGGCCACGTTTCTTCGGTAGACGTGAGTAACTTGGCTAGATCTTTGAGATGACAAAATATCCGGGGGTTTCAATTTCAATCAATAATACCCACAACTTTGGAAATCAATTGCTGAGTCATTTCTATTTCAATGTGTTCTCAATTACTTTTTACAAAACCATATCAATTCTGAACACTAGTTCAATTCCAGTTTAGTTTAGTTTAGTCATAATTTTTGCATAACATTAAACTCAATTTGAATTTGATAGTACGTTCATGCTGCAGTACATATTTATTAATTATATTTTCAGTGTAGGTATAATGAATTAAAATGATTGTGGAATGTTCGTTAAGAACACCCTAAGGAACACCCTATAGTTGTTGAGTGCTTGCTTTGTTTGTGTAACATGATTTATACCAACTAAGTACTGAAAGTTTGTTTGCTAGTGACAGATATAAAAACAAAAAAATCATTATCTAAATACTACAAACTAGTTTTTAAAGATTAGAATAAGCTATAAAACTCGTTCACAAAACCATCTCACGTTTTGGAAAAGATAAGAAGAGTCTAAAAGAAAGATTACTCATATAGGGACTAGCACTTGTCATAACTGATACTTTAAAAAAGCAATTTTGTTCAAAATGGCAGCGATTTGATCTCTATATTCTGTTTTTTCTTATTTGAAAATCAATTATTACAAGTACACAGAAAATCAAAAGATTTATGTAATACAGTCCTTAATTTTTCCTTAATTAATGTTGTTACGAAATGTACTCCGAAATGTATTTTCTCAAATGATTAAAATAAATATTATATTTGTCTGAAGAGACTAACTAAAAATCACCTTAAGACCCAGTTACTTGTACCTGTGTTAAAACGCGTTTTCTATTAACGGCGTTATTTATGGTTCAAAATTGATGAAATTCTCAGTGTCAATTCTTAGATAAATAGGGAGTTTGGTTAGGCCAAAAATAATTTTTTGGTAAGATAAAAATGAATTTTACTTCTACATCTTTCTCTTTTTTCAATTATACCCTAAAGTCTCACTACAATAGTAGATTTTTTATCTAGGTACAATTTCAGCCCAAACATTATAACTTTTCCGCTAACCGAAAAATGCTATAGTTGTCAGATATGTAAACAATGGCCATATTTCGGCTGTTACGTATGGTCAGCTCATCGCAGACACCATAAGCTTTAATCGATACGTAAACCACGCCATAGACACGGACCCCGACAGAAAAACATCGAATCTTATCATTTTTTTTTCGTAGTTGCGATGTTTTTACAACGCAGCCTTAATGAACGTGACAATTTTTGTTTTCGTAGACTGATAATAACTAGAGAAAGGACTTAAAAGTATTAAATTATAAATAACCGCCCTAAATTTATTAAAAAAATTACAAATTAGGTGTTATTAGGATCGTATTTTTTTAAGAACCCAATTCGAGAAAAATGCTTGTAAAAATTCTACTTTTTCCCGATTTACTTAACCAATAACCATAATGTGAACTAGAAAACGTATTATGGACATATATTATGAATTATGATGTGTAAGAAGCAATTTTAATCTTAGTAAGTATCTCAGACTTGCAATTTCTCAAAGCAAGCCAGCAAACGCACTCGCTTAAAGTGCTACGCTTGTATATGTACGTGTGGTCAGGTGGGTGTTCGTTGGAATATATGCCGGGGCAGTGTTTGTCACGGGTTCAGGTTACAGCAAAAAATAGTTCAGTACCCCTTGAACGGCGAACGTACGGTCCATTAAAGAGGCAAAGAATGAAACAGTGGCTGCCACCGAGCAGCATACATACATACACACAAACATACACACACACACACACACACACACACACACACACACACACACACACACACACACACACACACACACACACACACACACACCCGGGTACATTTCCTTATTGCTTTGTTTTAATAAACGGCAGATTCTTGTGCGTGTACCGTACGCACACAAAACACACAACATCGCCTACAACTACTATTTAATGCACGTTGTAGTAGATTGAAAATGGCAATACGATTTTATGTCCATTCAATTCAGCAGTCAGTTAACTGCTACCATTGTTACTGCCTTCCTATTGTTGTTTATTGCTCTTTGGGCGACGATCCGGTAGTTTTTCCACGACGGCGTGGTCGTTTATGGATTCATAATTAAATTTTTCTTTACTGAATTACTGGGCAAGAGTTTCTAAGCCCAAATCGAGCTGGAGACAATTTATACTGAAACATAGTGGTGTCATTAAAATCAAATCTTCAAAACAGTAGCAGAAGTTATTTAAGATCAAGTACTTAGTCATTTATATGTTTAATTTATTGTATTTCTATTTGTAAATAACCTGTAAAAATAGAAAAACAAACGTGCGAAAGTAAGTTGAAAATTCTTAATCAACGTGCGCCTGTAAAAAAAAACAGTCTGGCTGTTTTTCGTGCGTATGTTTCAAATCTCGCCTATTTTAGATTTATAATCTAAAAATAAGTAGGTACACTTTACCGGTAATTGACATGTCTCAATAATAATATACAGTTTCTCCCACTTTTCACCCTCAAAAATTTTTTTTAGAAACTAAATTTCGCTCTGATTAAAACGTTTCATATGGACCGAATTGTTTTTCACGTCCTTAAAAAGTTACACTTGCTTGAAATATTAACAAAATAAAAAAAAATAAAAAATAAAATACTAAACTGCTTCCGGGTTATACCGTTGACACACGGCATAACCCGGAAGCAGTTAGTTGTTCTAAATGATTCCGGCCGTGATAGCCTACGTAGCCTACGAAAGCCTACTTAGGTACTTAATAAAATAATTTTCAAACAATACGAAATCGGGGAAAGTGTACATTAAATAAACAAATGAAGGGAGAAACAAAATACATATGTAACTTTTACGACATTTGTTTCTCTACAAGGAAATGTCATTCTGAGTCATAAGTTTCATGTCGATTTATTGGGGTTTTCAATTCCTAAAGAAGTTAGAGGCCGTTCAAATTTTACTTTTGATATTATTTCAAACGGCTGTAACTTTTCAAGGGTTAAGAGGAATCACTACTGCTGGTACGTCGTATAAAATAACCATCCGTAGTCAGCTAAATGTTGTATCAATTCTCTCATGTTGTACATCAAATTATCGATAAAGATGTATTAGTTGCTGTGGTAATGTATATGTACTATTTGTTGTTGTTGTATCCACGCTACGTGATAAAATATAACTTATTCATGTACTTGAAGAAGTAAAGTTTTGACTGAAAAAAGCATGTAAGATATTGATATTTTTACGTGAAATTTTGTACACTTATAGAGGAAGGTGTAACTTAGACCTATTATGTGGTACTTTTTTCAATTTTAACCTGAGTTCTTCGTAAAAAAATTGCAAAATCAGCCAATTTTATGTCATATTCAGTAATAGATTTGTCAAAAACGAACAGAACTATCAAAAATCTACCACTAGACGCATAATTATATATCTTTTATCTTTAATTTGGTAGATATTTCTTTTACGATTGTGTGAACTAATTTCTGAGAAAAAGCCTCAGAACTTTTGCGTGCTTTGCAAGTAAAACGTAGGGGGTATGGATTCCCCTTAAGGCAAACAAATAAGTCCATAAGGTAAATTTTCGCTCAGTGTGATATTTATTATCTGGAAAAAGAGTTTTGCGGGGGAAAAAAATGGGACACGCTGTATATTTTAACATTGCGTCTCTTTCATTGGGATTTTCTAACAATTATGAACTTTGGTATGAGAAACTGACATAATAAGTTAGATTAGTTTGTGCTTTGACTCAAATAAACAGTATTTGTAGGAAATACATATATTTTTCCCTCTATTAATAATAATAATAATAATCTTTATTATCCTACAGGAAATTCGCAATTACAGGACAATATAACACAATATATCAGAAGAAACACTTAGAAAAATAATAATAATCAACACATATACATATATAAATACTCATACGGACACACGCAATGCACAAGGTTCTCCATTACCGCACATATTATACACCGGAGACCTCATCATCACGTTGGTTTGGGGCACCGGCAAATAAAATCGAGAAGTCGGCCGTGGAACATTGAATCTGACGCAGGAGACTTCTATTTAAAATAATAAAAAGTTATTTGACATTTAGTATTATATTAGAATCGCAAATCAAGTATATCTTTCTAAGAGTGTGATATTTTTACTGTTCAAAATTTGTTCTCTTGTTTCTTCATCCATATTAGTTAAGAGTATTTTTTTTAAATTGCACAATTTTGACATTAATCTTAGAAACATGTTATAATAGCTGATATAACTATTATAATACGAGTTGTTGCCAAAATTATTAAGATAAAAATCTAGAGCAAATCTACAACTTTCATATATAGAAGAGTATATATATTTTTACTTCATGTTTCAGAGTATTTCTGTTTTCTACATTTTTGTATACAATCTGGACTCGATGTTAGACGTGGTGATTTTATTTTGAAAACACCACGTCTAACATCGAGTCCAGATTGTATAGAAATATGTAGAAAATGTACTGCCTGATATTTCGGGCAGGTGTAAAGGTGGAAACCCATTTTATTCTATTAGAAGGAGGCATGGGGGCCCGCAGAAATATTTCCAGGGGGTGCAAAATGAAACTCAAAAAAATTGGGTTAACGGAAACTGGTTCAAATAGCAAACGTATTTCAATCATTTGCTCCAGAAAAATGTTTATAACTTTTGCAAAAATTGTTGAAAATTTCTATCATACCCAAATTGTGAGTAATTAAAAATCTAGTAGCCCTTCGACGATCGGAGTTTTGCCCCATGGACAACAACCCCTAAATGGCGATAATCTCCGTTCGAATAGCTAACGTATGTCAATAACTTGCTACAGGAAAAATTTTAAAACTTTTGCAAAAATTGTTGCATAAATTTCTACCATACCTCAAATTGTAGGTAATTATAAGATCTAGTAGCCCTTCGACGCTCGGAGTTTTGCCCCATAGACAACAACCTCTAAATGGCGATAATGTCCGTTCAAATTGCAAACGTATTTCAATCAGTTGCTAGAGAAAATAGTTTACAACTTTTGCAAAAATTGTTGATAAATTTATATCATACCTCAAATTGTAGGTAATTAAAAGTTCTTAACTAACTAACTTGTAAAAAAACACGTTCTTTCTAATTGTAAGTAAGTTGAGATAAAAGCTCGAACATTGAATTCCAAAACTAGGAAACGAAAAGCATTTAACACCTCTGTGAAGTAGACAGAAAACCTGACAGAAGCTAGAAGGAATAAACTAGCGACAACTCAGTTAAGGGGCGTCTGAAATTTAGCAGAGAATGTCTTTCTGAACGTAATATATCTCGAATATAACACACACACACATTATGTGTGTATATTAATGTTACTAATTTTTTACTGGGTGTATTTCATAAGCGGTGGTACAATATCGTCTTTCTATCTGTCAGTGTAATATTGACATCAACCGTTCTTTTCTCATCTTCCTTCTCCTGTTCATACAATCGTTACCCCAGTATTTGCCCTGTCGTGCCCTTAGCCGTGAACCTTATCTCTTCAGATGTAGACGATAAATTCCCACAAACATAATCCCGACCTTATCAAACCGCACAGAGACCGGTTAGCTTGGTCGTCCAGTTATCTCCAAACCCATTTTTCACAGTACTTTAAAATACACACAACCATACCCAGGTCGTTAAAAACCACAAAAAAATAAGAACATAACTTTTATTGGCTTGCCACTTCATCTCTTTCAACTTCATATAAACAATCCCTGATTATCTATACCTCGTTGACTGTTTTATTTGATTGGGTGTTGAGAACGGATTGCTGAAAAACTAATAACCTACCGATTAATGGATATTAGTTTTCTTTTTGAATACTCGTCAAAACCAAAGGGGTTGGGGACTGATTGACATTATCTGCGGTAAGATCGGGATGTTTGTTTCGGACACTTGTCTGTTGGTGTTGTTGTGTTTCGTATAGATAAAGGCTAGACCGTAATGAAATTACCGAAATCGTACTTGTTTGCGGGACTGTACGGTATACAGTGCACGTTCTTATCGACGGCAACAAACAGCGGATTTCCTCAATAACATGGCGATAAGGGTTATGGTCACAGTTGATGGTAGAGGCCGAAAATTCCCGTCAGTTTTTACTTGTGCATTTAAAATATTATTTAAAGTTAGACGTTAAGTAAATTTGTCTGACTAAAAGTACTATATAGGCGCTTTTCATTCACAACAAAAGTTGTCAATATTCCCTAATTTTCAACTGTCTTTTACTCGAAAGTTTCCTGATGTAAGGTTATAAAATTTGTATACTAGCATGAAGAAAATGTACAGATCTATTGTAATCAACCAGAAAAGTATGGGGTCTCAATTTAAAATAGTGTCGATGACGTCATAAGTTAAAAATAATTGAAGGAGATAAATATTTTATATATATTTATGTGTGTTTGGATAATTAAAAATGGACTTGACCAAGAAGTTTTGTAAATAACAAACTCATTCCGAGTTTTTATCATGTTTCCATGCTTAGCGCGCTCACTGTGTACTGGGTGTCTCAACAGTGCGATCTCGGAAGATTGCGCCTCTGTTAATGAAGATATTTTAAAACTGATTTCACTCATATATACAGAACGCCGAGGCGCACATTTTAAAATTGTTAGCGTGTATACACGGTGTTCCATAAGGTAGTACCAACCAAAACTTATGTTTTTTTTTAAACGAAACAACCTATATTTCGGCACAATTTTGAATTCTCGCAAAATTTTACGACAATGAAAAATAACATTACCTACCGTAAACTTTATACTTTTTGATTTATTGGCATTTTTATGGAAAAGCAGCAAAATTGTATATCTCAATACAGTAGACTCTCCTACAACGCGGTTTAATATTACGCGTTTTATGAAAACGCGTTATAGGAATTTGAGGATCGCAAATTTTGACGCATGCGCATTGTACGAGAATCGCGTTATATGAAGATGTAGTCGCAAAATTTTTAGCGCGTTTGTAGTATTTCGCGTTGTAGGAACCGCGTTATAGGAGAGTCTACTGTACCTCTTTTTAATTTTATTCCGCACGCTTAGATTATGATTAAGTAAGAAGCGTTCTATTAGCGTGATTACCTACCATATCCAAATTGTGGTCATAATCTGCAACAAAATATAGCAAATAATTTTTCCTAAAAAGGTTAATTTTTTAAATGGAACACCATGTATCTAATTTTTTTTTAATTCTACGCATCGTTTTGCACTAAAAAGTATTAGCACACACCAGTGCTAAAATAAACAATTGCAGAGATAAGTAGTCTTCTTCGTAACAAAATCGATTTTTCTATCAATAAGTCCTTCTACACCTCCATTAACGATTAAACCAGCTAAGTATTTACCTAAATTACTGTTGTCTCGCATGATTTCATCTTTTTTTTAATAAATCAAAACATTTGATCACATCTGCAATTTAATATAATAATTTGAAATCAAATTTTACTTATACCCTGTAGGCTATGAAAAACTATGCTAAACAAGTTATTTAGGTATTTGTTAGTGGTGGCGATATAGTGAGGTTTCATTTGCATAATTTTTGGAAATATGGCGAACTTTTCGGAACTAATTGACATGGTGTGGGTTCTTGGCGAATGCAACAAAAATGCGTTCTGCACAAAAAAAGTAATATAACACACTAGTGCTAAAATAAACCGTTATAGAAATAAATTCTCTTCTTCGTAAAAATTTACGTAAAATTACCGTTATAAATTTCTATTTCTTGCAAAACAATATTAAGTATTAATCTGTTTGGAAAAATAAATGTACAGTGTTTGATATTGAGTTTCGTTATGAATTGTTTTTATTTTAAGGTAAGTAAAACAACACCTCTCTTTAACAACAACTTTATATCAGCTTTATACCTTAATAACTTGTTTAGGACAGTTTTTCATAGCCTACAGGGTATAAGTAAAATTCTATTAAAATTAAAATATTAAATTGCAGCTGTGATCAAATGTTTTGATTTATTAAAAAAAGATGAAATCATGCGAGAAAACAGGAATTTTGGTAAATACTTAGCTGGTTTAATGGTTAATGTAGGTGTAGACGCACTTATTGATAGAAAAATCGACTTTTTTATGAAGAAGACTAGTTACCTCTGCAATTCTTTATTTTAGTACTGGTGTGTGCTAGTACTTTTTGGTACAGAACGATGCGTAGAATTAAAAAAAAATAAATATCTAAATAAATATCTTCATTAACAGAGGCACAATCTTCTGAGATCGCACTGTTGAGACACCCTGTATATTTTTTAAGCAATAGCCTATTAAAATTTCTGAAAAAAGTAATACATAATAACAAGCACTTACCTTTTGAAATTTTATAGAAATAAAAGCTCAAAAAATATGGAACACCAAAGTGAAATGTGCAGTTACCAAAATTAATAATATGTGTTTCTCTGTAACAATGAAACCGTGATCAAGATGATCAACATCCCATATATTATATTTATAATCTCATATATTTTAAACTTTAGTAACCCTAATTGCATTATATTTTGGTTAAGTAATAAAATTAAAGTGTTCATCTGAATCAAGAAGTAAAAATACATCACTAATTTATACCTTGTATGTACAATAGGGTAGTTCAAATTGGCTAGTTTTATTTAGAAAGCAACGATCCCCCAAATCGTTTCCAAATCCAAAGAAAGCGGACACGTATTTTTTTTTTTTGAAATTTTGATTCTTAATGGTGCCTGTTGAGGCCTCAAATTTACATAAGAAAATGCATGGGAAAAAGACATTTTTTGGTATTTTTCGAATAATTATTCGGAGTTTGGGAAACCTTACAACTAAAGTTATAGGACTTGTAGAGGACTTTCCAAGGAAGAATTTAACCTATCATACATATGGATTTGATGCCCCCAACCGGCCCCCACAGTGCCCTGAAAACTACCCTTAAATCAAAACATGTAGATTCTTCAGAAAATTGACCCTTCTAATTATTTCATTATCTTTTTTTTTCTCATAGAAATCATTATTAAAAGTCTAGTGGGATGTTTATAAACATTTGTTAGTTAATTTCCAATTGTTTAAACACATTTTATTTGTTTAAACAATCCGTTTTTCTCGAAAATCCGTCTGTTTTCTGAGTTCGAAATGGCAGTTTATTATTTGAGAGTGACATTATTCTTTAAAAAAACTCCTATTGTTTAAACAATAAATTATTATTCATTTTCAACTTTCTTCTAATTATGGTAGAAAGTTCAGCTTTTTTGAGAAATTAACTTATAAATTTCACCATTAATGTATTTGATACTAATATCACCATTATGTATTTGAATAATATTTTATTATTTAAACAATGGAAATTATCCCAAAATATAAAATGATAAAATGATATAAATGAATAACATATATTTTCTGCCATGACATCTACGATCCCAATCCCAACATTTACAATTCTAATCTTTACGCTCTTCTATTTGCTGATGATACAGCCCTAGTATCCCATTCCAATTCCCTTATTAATACCACCAGTCACCTACAATCTCTCCTAGAAAAAATCCTCTCCTGGTCCCGTAGATGGAGAATTACCATTAACCCAAGAAAAACCCAATTCCTTATCCCCTTCCATCGTATCCATGAAAACTCTCCATCCATAACTATTAATAATATGTCCATACCCCCTTCCCGAAGCTGCAAGTACCTAGGAATACAACTAGATCCCAAGCTGAAGTTTACTGCCCATACAAAAAAAACGAAAATGAAAGTAAAGACAAGAGCAACTACATTCAGAAGCCTGACATACAAGAGCAGAGGTATTAGCACGGGAGGAGCCGTGCGAATTTACAAGGCAATATGTCGACCTGTGCTTGAGTATGGGTCACTACTACTTAACAACATTGCAACATCAGCGATAAAAAACATCGAGGTTGGAGAGAGAAGTGCCCTGCGCAACATAACTAGAATACGTCACCCTAACAATCCGCTCCACAACCCATCCAATACATTCCTGTACGAAACCACACACATCATTCCAATTTCCAACAGACCAAAAACTCTATCCACAAAAACTGCAAAAAAATTCCCACCAGAAATATTCCACCTATTCCCTATAAGAAACAATATTCAGACCCACCAGAATGAACAGAAGAAAACCATATACGAGATGATAAAACACCTTCAAAATATTTAAGTACCATACTATATGCAAGACCCCGGCTGAAGGACTCCGGTCGATGGCCGTTTCCAGGCGAAATATATAATGAATAACAGCTGACCAGACCGATCTAAAAAAAATGAATATTAGGAGAATTGCAAAAAAATTGTTTAAACAAATGGAATTTGTTTAAACAAATTGGGGTTTATTAGCTAATAACATAGGCAAGATACCTCGAACATGAAATTTATAAGTTAATTTCACAAAAAGGCTGACGTCTACCATAATTAGAACAACAGTTGAAAATTAATAATAATTGATTGTTTAAACAATAGGAAGAATTTGTTTAATGAATAATGTCACTCTAAGATAATAAACTGCCATTTCGAACTCAGAAAACAGATGTCCGACGGAGTTTCGAGAAAAGCGAATTATTGAAACAAATGGAATTTGTTTAAACAAATGGAAATTACCTGACAAATGCTTATAAACATTCAAATAGACTTATAGTAATGATTTCTATGAGAAAAAAGAGAATGAAGTGATTAGAAGGGTAAATTTTCTGAAGAATGGACATTTTTCATTTAATGGTAGTTTTCTGGGCACTGTGGGGGTGGGTTGGGGGCGTCAAAGCCATATGTATAAAACCTCAAATTCTTCATTGGAAAGTCCTCACAAGTCTTATAACTTTAATCTAAAGTTTTCCCAAACCCCGAACAATTATTCGAAAAATACCAAGAAATGTCTTTTTCCAATGCATTTTCTTATGTAAATTTGAGGCCTCGACAGGCACTATTAAGAATCAAAATTTCGAAAAATGAGAAAATACGTGTCCACTTTTTTTTTGGATTTGGAAACGATTTGGAGGGATCGTTGCTTTCTATCATCACAAAAATTTTTGCAATGCATTTTTGAACCACCCTAATGTACAATGTACAATATAAATACATGTGGCATATTCTACGGGTAAATAAACTAATTGTACTGTAAATTAAAATATCGCTAGATATGACGCAAAATACTCAAAAATAGATCGATATACAGGGTCCTGCAACTCACCTCCCGTCTTCTGTAGCTTTGACATTTTGCAGGCTTACCCTGTACTTCAAGGTACATTTCAAGAAATTATTTTTGATTATACAGGCTGTCCCAAAAATGTGCAACGCCATGGTAATATATTTTTTTAATTGCATGCTATATATTTTTTTACACATTTGGAAGCCTTTTATGGTTGCCTACATACCACCATTATTGAAATCGGTTGAGTGACTGCAGCGCAAAAAAATAAAAAAAAATAATTTTTCATCGTTGGCTTTAAGAATCAATAAAAGCCACAAATTCACCTCGTTAATAAAATTTTGCGACGTGCTTATTAAGTTAGATCTAGTAGTCTCGTTAACCAAGTGTCATTGATCCAAATTATACAGGCTGTCCAAAATCTAGTGTCAAACTTGTCAAACTTCAAAGCGTGTTATTGTTCTTATTTTAAATTGGAACTCATAAATTTTTTTAGGTGAAACGATGCAGAATTCAAAAATAAACATTGTTTCTAAATACAACCCCATCACAATTCCCAATATTTTAATAGTTATTTGCCAAAAACTCATTTTTCAACGTTTCCAACGGCAATTTTAGGTAATAAATATCGTGCGATGGCGTTGAAAAACAATCTAATGGCTAGAGCATATTGTGACGTTTTACATATTATTTTACATATTATTGGTCCTTATTTTTTTTTCGGACATTTGGGTGACATTTGGGCAAAATCAATTGCCAAATTTACAGCAAAATTTACCTATAGCGGTAATGGCGGAAATGTGGCTGCAACATGATGGAGCTCCAACACATTACTCATTACGTGTCAGGGACCAGCTCAACGAAATCTTCCCAAATCGGTGGATTGGAAGAGGAGGACCAACTTGCTTGGCCTCCTAGATCACCGGACTTAACGAAACTGGATTTCTATTATCTTTTTATATTAAGAGCAGTGGCGAGGTCATTTCATACTCGTCTTCGTTTGTGCCCCGAAGAGCACAGAAGACATTTGGAACAACTACTTAATTAACTACACTCAAATCTAAAATACTTCTCTGCGTTATTTTTTATGAAATAAATTGTTTTTCGTACGATATTTATTACCTAAAATTGCCGTTGGAAACGTTGAAAAATTAGTTTTTGGCGAATAACTTTTAAAATATTGAGAATTGTGATGGGGTTGTATTTAGAAACAATGTTTATTTTTTAATTCTGCATCGTTTCACCTAAAAAAATGTATGGGTTGCAATTTAAAATAAGAACGATAACACGCTTTGAAGTTTGACGCTAGATTTTGGTCACCTGTATAATTTGGATCAATGACACTTGGTTAACGAGACTAGTAGATCTAACTTAATAAGCACGTCGCAAAATTTTATTAACGTGGTGCAATTTGTAGCTTTTATTGATTTTTAAAGCCAACGATGCAAAATCATTTTTTTTGTACTTAATTTTTTGCGCTTCAGTCACTCAACCGATTTCAATCAAATTTTGGTGATATGTAGGCAACCATAAAAGGCTTCCAAATGTGTAAAAAAAATATATAGCATGCAATTAAAAAAAGTATATTACCATGGCTGGCGTTGCACCTTTTTGGGATAGCCTGTATAATCAAAAATAATTTCTTGAAATGTACTTTGAAGTATAGGGTAAGCCTGCAAAATGTCAAACTGTTAGCTTAATTAGTAACTGAGCTACAGAAGACGCGAGCTGAGTTGCAGGACCCTGTATAAATAGATTGCTCAAATGCAACTTTTGTGTATATAAAAGCTTAATCTACTTATGGAAGAGCTGGCTGCGCTGTATTGCGGGTTCGTAACATGACACGAATACCTACATGCATACAAATATTCTACAGCAATAATACCAAATAACCACCAAAATTGCTCTGCATATTTAAAATGTAAAGTGTAAATAGAACAACTTACTGGGTTTTTGCAAGCAATGAACTGCAAATTCTCCACCAAGATTTTTTTCTGTAATTTATAATATTTCTACAGAATTTAGTGCTTTTTAATTTTTATATTTTGTGTTTCATAATAATCAATGACGATTTTCATGCAAAAAGAGCGAAGGGTTTAAAAAACAAATAATTTCTCAGACAGACGAGAAATAATTTATGTCACGATAACGCGGCTGCCCATTAAACGAAATGCGACAGCTACAATAAATTATATCAACCTAACTCGATCTTCCCAAAAAAATCGAGAAAGAGTAATCGGTAGCCACTTTTGACCTGTGAACTTGGGCCCCGACTCAAGCCAGGCCATGAAAACGAAACGTCTATATATATATATATATAATCGATTTGGTTACGCTACTGGTATGTGTTTTTTTCTCTGTTTTTGAGCAGTATATTTTGTTCTAATTAGTTATGGTGGATGTACTCGTTATGAGTCAAGTTGATAGAAAAAAAGAAGTTTAATGAAAAAGAGAAGTTTAATTAAAAAACAGAAGTTTATTAAATTATGATGTTTCATTTAATTTATTTTGTTTTCACTGGTTTGACATACCTAATGTAAAATGTTAGACAATTGAAAAACAATAAAAATATAGGAAAGCTGGTTAATCGACGGTGAGATATAAAGGAGAAAGGTATTTGTCGGGCAATTCCGTCATACGAAGATCGAAGATGCCAAAAAATCCTTTATTTGGCCCCTTATGAATTTGAATATAACCTAAAACTTTCCGTTCTATTATGGTTAAAAATGCAACCCCAACCAATACATATATAATTACAATTAAACCAGAAACTAATACTAAAACAATATCTTAAACAAATATTGCTATATGTAAATTATACTCCTTTAAATTCTGATTATTGTCAATCATTTAATTTATTATGATAAAATGTTTATTAATAGTAGTTTTTACGATACCTTTAAGATTAAAAAAAGATTATGATTAAATCACTACTTTTGTTTTACATTAAGATTTTTATTTTTATTAATATTTAATTTTAAAATTATATGTGATAGAATGTGATTTATGTATTACCATTTGTAATAATTTTGTAACTTTTTGGATTTGTTATTTAATAATTATAGCAATATAGCACAACGTGTTAGAACCCAATTTTACCAAAAAAAACAAGTTCATTGATTTGATGGTTAAAACTAGCAATAACATCGTATAAGGAATTCACTATTTTATAAATTATAATTTTGCTGTACAGGTACAGGAAGTTTTGTAATTTATTTAAGCAACCTTAACCTACCATATTAATTTAAAATTGATATAAAAATGGTATATTTATTTATACAGGTTGTAAATAAAGTACGGAATAATTGCGATAATTTGTGTAGTTAAATATACATTTAAATAAATATTGTCTCACGCAACATGGTGAACATGAAGATTTCGGAAACTGTAAGAGCCATGTTGTCGGTTAAATGGGACAAAAGTTGCGTAAATGTGGACCCTTTGCAGAACAGTTTTTACTATTCAAAAATTTTGCATGGATCACTAGATATTACGGAAAAGGTAAAAACTGTCAAATAGCTTTTTCTTGAATTACTTGACTATTACGATTAATATAAAATTTTGTATTCTTACATAAGAGCATACTCTGCAGCCATTTTTGTTACCAAAAAATGTGTTTGTCCATCAGCTTTAGCTGGGCGATATTTTTTTTAATTTTTTGTGCACGCCATCATGAATTTTTACAGATTTAAATAGAATATTGTAAGAGCTTTACAACAATGTTTAAGACGTGTATGAAATTCTCACTAAATACATTGAAGGTCCCATTAAGTGGTCTGCCAGATCGTCCGACTTAACCCGCATGGATTTTTTTCTATGGGGCTACATAAAAACTAGTGTCCATGAACTGTGATACTGGTACAAGGGCCTTAGACGGCAGTGGAGAAGGCATCTTCAGTGGTTGTAAATTCCAGGTTAGAACAAAATGGTCAACTATGTGAGGTTTTTAATAAGACACTTTCTTAATTTTACAAAAATGGCATTATTATTTAGGCCTTGTAACGGAAATACTTTATTTATTGTCAATTACAAATTTTAAAAAAATAATTAGTAAATTCTTTACTAACAAGAAAAAAATCATCAACAGAAAGTATTTTATACACATTTTAAAATTTATTCATTACTTTAGTTCTAAACTGAATTATTATTAATATTCTATTAGATATCCCTAAAAGCCCTCTCCACTACTAACTGAAGGACCTGCACTGTATCATAGTTCCTTAGATATACGTTGGCTTTCATAAAGCCCCATTAAAGAAAAAATCCATGGAAATAAGTCGGTTGATCTGGCGGACCACCTAATGCTATTTTGTGATAAATTCCGTGTTATACATGGCATTTTCAAGCATTTTCAATATTCTATTTGAATCTGTAAAAATTCAATATGGCGACCATAAAAAATAAAATAGTTGACTATCGCCCATGCAAAAGCTGATGGACAAAAACATTTCAGGATAACAAAGATTGCTTCAGAGTATGCTCTTACGTAAGAATACAAAATTTGGTAATATATAATAATTCATTCAAATATTTCGAAAAGTAAAAACTGATCTAACAAGGGTCCACATTTACGCAACCTTTGTCCCGTTTAACCGACATCGTAACTCTTACAGTTTCCGTGATCCCCATGTACATATGTACATCATGTTCCGTGAGACACCCTGTATAACCGCACCTAATGGCGTAGAAACAAAGGAATGTCTGCTTCTAATATTGTTCAAACCATAGGAGCAATGACAGCGTTACTTGATGTGTTTTCTTTTTTTAAACTACGCCAAAACTACATTTTTGTAGATATTGTCTGTCCACTGAGTCAGCTAATAACCAACACCTATATAACATTCTACAGGCGTCCTTATCACGTATTAATCTCTTAACATTTCAAATGATTTATTCTTGAGTTTTTTAAACTTGTGTATATTGTTTACTGCCTGCAGTGCCAATTTTGTTGTCTTTATCTATATTAAGCATATTATATACCTATTTTTAGTTTTTGTGATATTTGAAAGATACAAAATATATGCAAATAAAGAACATAGGTAAACTAAACATTGCTCTGTATACAGATTGTTTGTTGGTTTCATGTAATGTTATTAAGACGTGATGAAACTGGTAATTTAGAACATAACATTAGCCACACTTATCCCCCCCCACACATTTACTATGGTGAGAGGTATATTGAGTTTGCCAGAAATGTCCGTCAGTCTGTCCGTGTGTGTACACGATAACTGCCGTTATTTTGAAGTTATTGATCTGAAATTTGGTATACAAGCTTGTCTCTTAAAAAGTAAGGACAAGTTAGTGACTGGGCAAAATCGGTTCAATTGTTTTTTTTTTGTTTTTTATATTTTACGGTGTGGGTATTTTAACTTCAGCACGGCTGAAGATATTTTTCTTACTAGTTGATATTGATTTTATATGAAATTTATATGTAAGTAGTGGTAGGGGAATACATAATCACCTGGGGATACCTGAACTTAATGCAGGCACCAATATTAAAAATGTACCTCCTATAATTGAGCCAAAAAAAATATGATCTGATAAAGTTATAGGACCATTTCTTCAAATATGTAGTTTAAAAAAATCACAGGAATTTATAATTCTTTTACAAAACAATTTATTAAATATCACAGCACTATTTACATTGCATGGGTACAACCTGATAGAGTTAAAAAGACAGCTTCTTTAGTATGATGGGTAATATGGGATAATATACAGGCCAGTTTTTCGCCACGTCTATATGGAAAATTACTTTGTATGAACGAACTAATATTCGTTTAAAAAATGGCTTTTGCATAAAATATATATTTCTATATGTATATCTTGCTAACGGAAATAACGATCACTGCGACTCTAATGGTTTATCCTGTGTCTACTAATGTCTACTAACGTCTACTAACGTTAATAACACTTGAATAACGTTATACGACATTTTATGATTTTATTGTTTTATGTCAAAGAATTATCGTAAATTTTAAATGGTTGTACAATGCGATGTTGAGAAGTGTACATTAATCACGGGATGGTTGAATTATATCACTATCATTATCACTGGACGAATGATATTAGCAAACATTCAGTTGTACTTTAAATAATATACATATGTATAGGTGCTCAATTCTGATAATAACTGTTAACAGGTTATAGAACTATTTTCATTGCTGCAAAGTGTTGGACGATTGCGATCATACTACATAATATAAATAATTAAATAATAGTTAAATTGTTGATAAGTGTAGACTTCCTATCTGCTACGTAATTAAGTTGTGCAGTGTTAGAACGATAAGAATTACATGCATAAAACAGAATACGACGAAAATACTTAAGATAAAACGGAACACGTAAATAATATTATAAATTACGATTACCGTATCTTGTATTATCTGTACATGACCTACCCGCTACGACATGTGGTTGAATATGAAATTAAGATTAGTATAATTCGGACATTGTTGTTATATGGCACACACGATACATTTTTCTTTATCATACACGTACTATGACAAATTATTGTTATCGTACCGAAAAAAAATTTGAGATTTTATCGGAAATATGTCCCTTTGGATCCTCTGAACATTTTTGACCAATGTACAAAAAAATGTCTGTGTGTGTACACAGATAGAAAAGATTTCTTGTTACCAGGGCCAAAAACAAAGATGTTTCATTTAATAACTTTATTAATTACGTTATTCGTAATGCCCAACCAAAGGTGTATAGAAAAACCTAGCAAGTAAACACCCTTTTTCTCTAATTTGACTGTTACATATTAAGCATTAAAACGTACAACTCTGTCTAATTATAGCTTTTGTTTCTTTTTTATGTATAATACAGGTTTAGCCGAGATAAATACTTTTGGCAAAATTGTCAAAACTATATAGCTTTACGAACTGGAAACTCCTATGGTTGACAAATATATTTATTTCACTTAAACGTTCCGGTCAAATTGATTTCTACAAGCAAATAATCGGGAGTTATCTTTCAATTCTGACAAAGAAATATGTTTGATCCAAATGAATAAATTTAAACAAATAAGTTTCTTAGGGCAGAAAGACCACGGTCGATAGCCCATTCCGACAGACGAGAAGAAGAGCATTTTGTTTTATATGAAATATAATATAATAAATGTAAACCCATATTGTTGGAATAAAGATCTTGTAGAAAATAAACTGCTTCCGGGTTGTGCCGTGTGTCAAGATTTGTTAATGCTGACGTTTCGCGAACCATGTGCTCGCTTCTTCAAAGCTAATTGAATACTTACCGTCAGTATTTTCCATAAATTTTCCCTTCATAGGTTCCTGTTATGTCAATCTACTTATATAATTCTATCACGGAATTATTTATTTTATTTTGCTTGTATCGAAATGAAACCGTACATCAAACATTTTGCAAAGCCGAGAGAGCGAAGACCACAACAATATTGTTTATCAAATAACCAGCAACCAGCACCGGGTATGACCCCGGGTTCGTATTCACCACGAATATCTCAATATTTAACCACAAACCAAAAACTTCAGCTTAGAAAAAATAAATACTACTAATAAATTAATACTAGATCGCTGAGATCTGGCATTGTAGAGTGTGGCATTTCTGGTTGAAATGGTAGAAATCCCTTCTCAGAGTTTCACAAATCTGCCACATCTTCATCCACAATTCTGTGCTTCCTATTGTGTTGGGAACTGGCACAGTACCTGAATGAGCTCAATCTAGTAGGTGATGGTAAATTTGAGTAACTAATTTTGTATGAATAATTTTGGTATGAAACTCCCATGTTTTCCTGATGCAAAAGTAATAATACGTTGAATAGTTTATGTGTTGTTGCCAAATCATTGGAATTTCCAGTGGCATACGACTATTCTTCCTATCATGCCAAGACCTCAATATAACCGCACAAGATACAGGTTGTTCTACATTTTCCGCATTTTTTTTTCAGAAGGCAGATGTCATTCTAAGGGTAAAAGCTTCATGGACTAATTGACTTATTTATTTTTCCAATTCCTTAAAAAGCTACAGTAGTTTAAAATGTTAACAACTTCGTATTTTAAACGCCTCTAACTTTTTATTTATTTTTATACCCCCCACATTTACTGCGGTGAGGGGTATATTGAGTTTGGCACAAATGTCCGTCTGTCTGTGTACAGGATGACTGCCGTAATTTTGAAGTTATTGATCTGGGTATACAAGCTTATCTATTAAAAAGTAAGGACAAGTTCGTGAATGGGCAAAATCGCTTTCTTTTTTAATATTTTACGGTGGGGGGTATTTTAACTCCAGCATGGCTGAAGATAATTTTCTTACTAGTTTATTATCGCAATGGATATTATTTATTTTCTTCCTTCGTTTTCGCAGTTTTTAACATATATTTTCTTTTTTTGTTTTGTTAATCCATATGAAACTTTTTACTCAGAATAAATATACTTCCTAAAAAGATTGTAGGGGTTTCAGTTGTAAAGCCATAAAATTTGTATGCTACCATTAAGACAACTAGATGGCGCGTTTAAGAAACAAAAGAAAACGGGATCGAAAAATGATGATGATATCATAAGTAAATGCAATTGGTGGACGGAAATTGTATTTGATATGAAAATGTGAATTTGATAATTATAAATTGATATTCAGAAAATAAACTGCTTCCAGGTTATGCCGTGTGTCAAGATTTGTTAATACCGACGTTTCGCGAACCATGTTGCTCGCTTCTTTAGAGCTAACTGAATACTGAAGACCTACCAAAGAAATCTCCCTTATATACTTATACCTATATACCTACAGGTTTAGGTATACTTCAGAGCTAACTGAATACTGGAGACCTACCAAAGAAATCTCCCTTATATACATATACCTATACCTATAGGTATATAAGGGGGATGCCTTTGGTAGGTCTTCAGTATTCAGTTAGCTCTGAAGAAGCGAGCAACATGGTTCGCGTAACGTCAGCATAAACAAATCTTTACACACGGCATAACCCGGACGCAGTTTATTTTCTAAATGATTCTGGCCGTGAATGCCTACGTACTTATAAATTGATATGTTCAAGGAATTTTTAAAATGTAAACAGTAACAGGGATAGCATTAACACAAATGACTTGAGTGTCCGTGTGCATGTTCGGAATAGCGAAGTTGTACTGTACGTGCTTTATATACCTAAAGTAATATGAATATCTGTCAGATTTACTGCGAGGCTCAAATCTTGCGATAGATCCACGATACCACTGAGTGTTGTATGTTTTCCAATTTTTATGCCTGAAAGGAACTGATAACGGAGGTCATGGCGACTTTATATATTGCTGTGTTCAAGATCATTCAATGAACTTTTGCGCCGATATTGCAAAAGCTAATTTTATGACGATTTTGCTTCTATTACGCCAATATATAGCGTGCTATAATTATATTGCTTTATTCCCATATTTATTAAATGATCATACAGCTTTCATATTATACTTTTTCACATAACATTAGCGAACAATAGGCTATCGTTTGTACAGTGAATTGGCCTAGGCAACACACAAATGCAATGGGAGATATACGCAAGGTTAGCCAAAATTGTCACATTGCTCTGGTGTTGTTTAGTATTAAGCCGTAAATAACCAAATGAATTGGTCCATCTCAATGATTTATTGTTATTACGTTGTTTTTAGGCTGGGTAAAATGACGTTGCGGATTTTGATATAATATCATCAAGTGCTAGGTCAGTGCAGGCTCACTTTGCAAAAGGTCATCTCGTGTTCGCTGATCCACAAATTTTTAATTCTTACTATATACGTTCACTGGGTCCACCAATTACAGACATTGTAAGAGATAGAATATCGCTTTGTTGACAAAAAAAGGTGGAGCGCAAAAAAAAATAAAAGATTAAAGCAATTTATGAAAAGTGAAGTTCTTTAGTCTATATTTAATTAATTACGAAATTATCTCGACTTGTTATTTCATTTGTCGTTTGAGAAATACTTCTATGCACTTAGCAACATGTATAAGAATAATACTGCCAAGAAACACGAATACATTTTACAACAATGTTATAATTACTTACACACTGCTGCAAATATTACACCAAATGTTTACATACACAAATAGTATATATGTAGGGTGAGCTATTTGAATTAATATAGTTGAATATCGATGACTTTGTACAAAAGTTGACAGATTTCAAGGGAGAGAAACGGCAATAATTTTATCAACTTTTGGGTTGACCTGGAATCAATTTTTGAAACATTATAGGGAAAATGGTCATGTGACGTCATATTCGATCGAATAAGTTTCTAAAACGTTTTTTCTTTTAATTTAACGTCACTCCATATATAAGCAAATCTGCTTATTATAAAATTGTCGAAAAAAAGTTGAAAATCCTATTATAGTATTTATTGAGGCAACAATAATTTTTTTTTAATAGCAAATTAATAGACAATAGACAGGTGACGATCGTAATTGGGATTCGAGAGAGAATGTTTAAAACCGAATAGACAGAAAACAAATTCACCACATCGAAAATACTAGAATCGTGTTCATCGATACTGTAACAAAAGTTCTTAGTTGCAAATGTTATTGGTACCTAAATTTTAAATCATGTTATTTTAATTTGTTCTTTAAACGGGGTTTAGATCTATTGTCATTTTTAATTGGCATATTATACACAGAGAGAAATTTTTGTTTAATTCAATGCATTGACTCAAAGAAATATGGTGTTTCAATAGAATCGGAACTTGAACCTGTAGGCACTGTGCTCTATGCGCAGACGCCCTGACTCAATTTGACCGCGAATTTTAAACAAAACAGTTGCGGCCTAATTTACGCATGCGCGTAGAACTCACGCATGCGCGTAGCCCATGTTGTAATTGTAAAAAGCAATAGAATAGAGTATCCTCCATCCCGCTTTCAATGCTGAACAAGCTCTCTGTCTAGTCGCATTATAGTAGTATTTGTTATTTGCAATTAGAGGAACCGGAATTAACGTTTTTGGTGCTTTTTACATAATATTCGATAAACATTTTCAATAATTCCAGAACCAACAATTTCTTTTTGGGTGAGAATTTCCCAAAAGTTGGCAGTCCTCATTAATTATATCTCATTGACTCTCTTCACTGATAATCCAATACTTATTTGGTTTTAAAAGAGCTATCCTATGATATGTCACACAACCTACATTCCCTGCGATGCACACAGAGAGAAAACATATTTGTTTTTAAAGAAATATATTCGTTTGAATGTATTCTTTGGATCAAAACATATTTCTTTAACACAAAAAATATTTACTTCATTGATTCTAGTTTATTTGCTTGTAGAGATTAATTTATTTGGAATATTTATTTAAGGCGGCTTGTATAGCGCTAAAAATTAGTTCATTTTCTCAACCCAAACGTCCCGGGAACGCTTTGACATATGATCGTGAACAACAACACATCGGTCGAGGATGTAGGGGGGGGGGGAGAGGAGATTTTGAAGCTTTTTTTCAGTAGCAACGTTTTCCACTTATTGTTAACTGATGGTTGGATTGATCGATAGTGATGAATGTTATCTCTAAACTCGTAACACGAAATGACCTATAAGTATGCGAGTTTGATTTTTAAGAAATATTGTTTTTTCTACAGGTGTGCATTTGTCCAATTGTGCCCCACCATGGGGTATATTTGGACAGGGGTGGGGTACATTTGGACAATTGGAAAAAAGAACCTTATTAAAGCCTTTTTACTTTATCCTATATAGTATGACAAAGTATTGTAATCGTGACGAAAAAAAAAATTAGGTTTTAGCGGAAATATGCAATTTTGGGTCCCCTGAACATTTTTTACCAAGGCACAAAAAAATGTCCGTGTATGTGTGTGTGTGTGTGCGAAAGCGTGTGCGCGCGTGCATGCGCGTGTGGAACGCGCGTGTGCGTGCGTGTGTGTGTGTTCTTGTTTTTTTGTGGCGACGATTCCGGAGAAACTACTAAAGGTATCGGGACAAAACTTCATATTTAGAAGAGTTTCATGACCAAACCAAAGAACCAAACTAAGAGCTGAAAAGCTTTTTGTTCAAAAGGGTCCAAAGAAACTGGATGATTACTCTTAGCATTTCTAACGATTTTGCAAATGAGCCGCCATTTCTGTAATTTCGTCAAAATAGTTAAATAATAACTTAAACTGGAGGAAATTCCGAATAATTTATGTCTATGACATTTTTTGGTAAAAGTAATAGTTTAGCTGCATGAGAAAATTCTATTTTATCGAGAACGGTCGTGTCTGCATTAATATATAAAACTAGTTAGCCAGGATTTGACAGATATTTTCATTCTAATGACAGTAGGTAGTGCCAAGGCTGATGTTTTGACAATACCTACTTTCAATAGTATCAAATTATCGGTCGAAGCCTGGGTAACTAGTTTTATTTTAATGCAGACACGACCGATCTGGATCAAATAGAATCACATCCAGCTAAACTATTAATTTTATATATAGTATGATAAAGTCATGTGCCTGACCACACCAGATTTTTTGTAGAAATTTATTATAAAAGTTAATATCTACGGATGATACTTACCCATACGACCAAACGAATATCAATATACTCTTAAATAAAGCGCTAACGTGGTCTGTCTGTATTCAAATTCCCTAGCGAGGAAGTTGACCGCAGCCCAAGGACTCTTATACCCTATGACTCCCCATCATTCTCCCCTCTCCTCCAACGCCCCTCCCTTAAACCACCAAAACCTCTTCCAATGAACTGACAAAAAACATCATAACCTGTTCCGGAGAACTGTGAGAAAAATACCCTGTTCAGAAGGACTGTGACAAAAATATTGCAACCTGTTTCAAACTATAACAAAAATCACCTGTTCGGAAGGGCTGTGACAAAAAATCACAACCTGTTGCAAAATGTTACTGATCGATATTGAATATGATATAAACAAATAGGCGGTCATACACGACACGAGCGGACTTTTCGGATCTGGTCCGGCGGTCCTCCTATAGTACTGCACAAGCGAGAAGTGCACGTGACGTCAATTTGCACCATACAACTTAGTCCGCCGGACCAGACTCTTTAAACAGTCCGCCCGTGTATGGTCGACTATTGGAATACATACCTACATAGTCAAAATCTGCTCCACTTAATTTATTCAAATCTTCCCCATGTGTGGAATATAAATAAATCCGTTAATATAAAATCTAATAATACTAAACACCTTGCTGATTGGGTTATGTTGAACTCGGCACCATGCTTTGTGTGTAACATAGTAAATATTTAAATATTAACCAATAGAATAATAGTTAAAAACTTATGAACAAATCGTAACCAAATTTACATTTGTGTTTAATCATTTTCTTTGTTTATTTTTACTATAATTTCTCAACTATTTCTAATGACTCCACAGTAAGGAATATGAAGCTTCACTATTATGCAACTGGCTTTATAAAGCAAATGGTGAGGAACATTTTGATTGTCCAAATGCGCTCTACGTCTAATGTGCCACAACCCTACCCTACGTCACCCAAAAGACGGTGACACGTGGAGATTTTGCTCTACTGTACCCTCCGAAAAGTACTTGTCAGTAAAACGTCCACATTTATTTCTTCAACAAATTTATAATTTCTTTAATCTAAGAACCATTTATTGCAACCTTAAAATATAGCATTTTAAATCAACCAACAATTTCGTTAATTTAAAAATCATAATCCCTTCACTCCACACAATAATAATTATTTGAACTAAATACCTTCTAAATACGTTCCTTATACCTAATATACAAATTATAAATTTAACTGAAAGCATTTGACAGAAGTAAACGTTCTCTCTACCAAACATATGCATTTTTATGTGCAAAGAAAGATTTCTTTGCCTCTATTGAAACAACAGATTAGCTTGAGTCAATGCATAGCAAATTTATTTGAATTAAACAAAAATTTGTTTCTTGAAGCTGTCCATGTTGGTACAAGGGTGTATATAATATGATAAGTAGAAAAATAGAAGATAAAACCTCCTTTCCTTTGTTGTGTATAATTTTACTGGGTACTTAATGGGTACTAGTTACGTCGTTTAGACACCTTCAGCCCAAATCTACAAACAGAATAAATAACATCCCACGTGGTTAAAATTTACATGGTATCTAACGGTCAGGTTATAAAAATCACAGCTGAAATAAACAAACATGTGTTCAATGCAAACAAATAAACACGAATGACATGGGACACGCGTATTGAAGTTAGAAGCACGATAGCGGACCCCAAGGTTAGCAAAGAAATCTGCAACCTGCGACTGAACAAAAAACTATCAAGTTTCGAACAAATCTAGTTTAATACCACCCTGTTCATATTCTCACGGTTCCAAAACGAGTGCTTCCACATAACCGTATGATTATGCAACCGAATAAACACCGCTTCTTTTTGTCACTTGTAGGCGTAGATAGCTATGCAGAGGACCAGCAGCAGTTTAGCCCGTCGTCCCAGCCAGAAGGGGCGGACCCTTCACCCCACTCGAGATCGGACACACCCCTCGACTGTTTCTCGTACAGTGTAGACAACTACTCGAATATGCGGCACGATGGGGAGTACCAATCGTCATTCGGGCGGACGATTGAGGAGGTAAGTGCTTATTTTATCTGCATACGTTTATTGCGTCATGGAATACGGCAGTTGGGTTGCATAGATCCTAGGCGTTCACCAATTTGCTGACCTGTTTTGAGTACGCGTATTTATTGGTTATTATTACTCTTCTACCAGAAGATCACTATAATGAAGATATTTTATTTGCTAGGGAGACATTTTATATTAAAGGACACTTTATGTAATTAGTTCAATAATATTTATTACTGATAACGGTTTAAATTTAAATTTTCTTTTTTTTGATACGTTCTAACAGGTACATTTGACTAGTTACTATGAGGGAGGAAACTTTTGTAAATTATTGTTAATGTAGCAACTCATTCCCAGAACGCGCGTCTAAATTTCTATAAAATGATAAAGAATATTGATATAAATAAATAAATTGTATACATTTCAAAATATTATTTAGTATTAATAGCCTAGTCATTTTGGACATATTTGACCAAAACTCTGAAATGAATAAAGTAAATCCGCAAATTGGTGTATACCTCATGGGCGCCCGCATGGGCTTTTGATATAACAGGGGAAAAATCAACAAGAAAAAATCATGAAAAATCAGCATGTAGATTTATAACTAGCGTTAAAAGCATTTAATTGAAAATAAAAATAATAAAATAATAGAATTTAATAATGAAATAATTAGAAACTTTACTCATAAAAATTCACAGACGTAAAAAAAAACAGAAACAAACAAGTGACAACTAATTATGTTATCAATTTTTGCAAAAGTTCATTGGTTGAAATACGTTTGCCATTCGAACGGAGCTAATCGCCATTTAGCTAAACTCGTCGAAGGGCTACTAGGTCTTTTAATTACCTACAATTTGGGGTATGATAGAAATTTATGCAAAAATTTTGCAAAAGTTAGAAACATTTTTCTGTCGCAACTGTTTGAAATACGTTTGCTATTCGAATAGACATTATCGCCATTTAAAGGTTGTTGTCCTTGGGGAAAAACTCCAAACGTCGAAGTGCTACTAGCACATTTAATTACCTACAATTTGAGGTACGACAGAAATTTATGCAACATGTTTCAAAAGTTATAAACATTTTTCTGTAGCAACTGATTGAAATACGTTTGCTATTCGAACGGACATTATCGCCATTTAGGGCTTGTTGTCCATGGGGCAAAACTTCGAGCGTCGAAGGGCTACTAAGTTTTTTAATTACCTACAATTTGAGGTATGATAGAAATTTATGCAACAATTTTTGCATGAGTTATAAAAATTGTTGTTTAGCTACTGTTTGAAATAGTTTTCTATTCGCACTGACATTATCGCCATTTAAGGGTTGTTGTCCATAAGGCAAAACTTCGAACGTCGAAGGGCTACTAGGTCTTTTAATTACCAATAATTTGGGGTATGATAGAAACTTATGCAATAGTTTTTCCAAAGTTATAAACATTTTTCTGCAGCAAATGTTTGAAATACCATTGCTATTCGAACGGACATTACCGCTATTTGGGGCCAGTTGTCCATGGATTAAAACTCAATTTGGGGTATGATAGAAATTTATGCAGCACTTTTTGCCAAAGTTATAAACGGTTGGGTTTTTATACCGAAGCGGAACGGTAGCTCCGGTTTCCGTTAACCTATTTTTGGGAGTTGGCAACTCTTAACCCAACCCATGGCGGTTTTCGTTTTGCACCCCCCTGGAAATATTTCTGCGGGCGCCCATGGTATACCTTCTATTTACAACATACTATAGAAGTCCAAAAATCCAGTGTCTGTCATTTTTTCTTTTGATAAAATACTGTTGCAACTGCTTGTCTTAAATCGCTCCATCTTCACATCTTCATTCATTAACTTCTTCATTAAGAGGTTCTGAATGACGATGAATCCGAATATGGTATTTAAATTGCTAAATTTCAAATAACGGAACCAATGTGGCAGATCAGAAAATTTTTTGTGTTTTGTGGTTTAGTAGCTAAAAAGTATTGTGTTTTAGAAACGCCAAAAACAAATCTGGCACTTAAATTGAAAAATTCAAAATAGTGGAGCGTGTTTAACTAAACGTTAAGTAATTGAATTTTCTATTTTTCTTGGAATGTTTCGGATTACGTATAAGTATAACACATAATGATTCTTGCTTTTAATTTGTTCATGGTTGTGTCGTGGTTATGATCATGGTGTTCACTTAAAAGGAGCTCATTGTATAACGTTTGCTTTCTAGAAACCATACAGGGAAGTTCAAAATATGTAAAGAAAATTTTTCAAAAAAAAAGTGAACAAACAAAAATGTCTTAGATATAGAGTTAATAATTACAAATATACCTATGCAATATTTAAAACATAGGTAGGTACACATAAAATATGGATGTTATACATTGTTTGTATTATTGTTTAGAGTTATATAGTTTTTTAATTAATATGCATATTGTTATAAACACATATTGTTTCAAACGTAACAACAATCATCACACAAAGTCTATAATATTTTGTTTAATATGTTAATAACAATGCATATTCATTTGACTAAAATCTTATTATTATTGAGAAAAAAAATTCTGTTATAAAATACGACTAATTTCGAAAAACATACCAGATACAGAAGAGGTACGTAACGTACATAAAATATTAGTTACAAAACATACAAACACGAGTAGCTGACTGGTTGGCGATCTGTTGGGTTCTGTTGGAGAATTTTTTTAAAATTCAAAAAATTTTTTAATATGATATTGTTTTATTGATAAAAAAATGATTACTTAGTAGGTATAGTAAATGCGAAAAAGGAATTTGATTCATTTAATTCTACATGTTGACCAGAACAGGTACACAAATTATAACAGATACATAGGTACTTATTTAAAAAAACAATTGCCCAAATTAAATAAATGGAAACTGAAACTGAACGTAGCATGCAACTTTTTCTAGTAAAACAAAAAACATGTTTTTTTTTTATCAATTTCAAGTTTATATTTTTGTGTTTAAGGTGCCGTTAGACGAACAACCGGAACAACAGTACATCCAACTGGACGTCCCATCGGGTGGCGTGACTGGATCCCCGAATCCCAGTGATTCCAATAGTCCTGGGTCGCCGAAGAGGGTTACCTATTTGGACACCATGTCTCCCGGTGATCCACATAGTTTAGAAGCACCACAGTTAACACCTCTTTCTAATCACTACGCTGGATTGGAAACAGCAAGGTAAGATTAATATTTATATAGGACACTTGGAGAGAACAACAATACGTAGGTACAGTTAGGCTGGGTGTAATTCAGGTAGGGACTTAATAGACGACACTAGTCATCTTTAGGACATTCTCCACAAACCTAAAGAGAGTTGCTATTGTTATATCTTGTTATATCTCTTGAATAAGGTTCCATATGTCGTTTTCTTGCGTTGATTTTACTGTTTCTTATTAGGTAGCATGTTGGGAATATTTGTTAAAGAGAGACGCCTTGATTTAATAAAAACTGACGGAGATATAAAGATTTACAATTCATGTTCACTAAATAACACGCGAGAAAAATGATTTTAAAGTTTACTCTTTACTCTGCACCCACAACTATCAAATCATTTGTATGGTGATTAATCACCTGAAACAAAATGTCATAAATTGCTTTACGTTTGACGATATCCACAAAAAGTTAAGTATTGAATTTTTAATATTTTGTTAGTGTGGTAGTTATCTTATTCTGATTGCGCAATCAAATTCTTTGTAGAAACTTGCATTAAGATTATTTGTTTTACAATTGTACTACTGTACAACCTATGTCAAGTTACCCCCCTCCCCCAGTTTTGAATGTTATATATTTGTATGTAAATCGTTTGGGAATCGTTAGGGACGGTTTGGGAATACATCTTATCGTTAGGCAAAACATTTGTATCAGTAAATGAAAATTGTTTTCTGATGTCAAGTTAGCCCCGTTCACATTTTTTATTTATTTTGATTGGATTCTATGGGAAATAGTTAGGGATGATTAAGAGTCCAATTTCGGCGTTTGGAACTAATTAGTTTGAGCGCAAATAAAGATAAGAGTTTGGTACATAACCTCACTTTTCTGTTTACTGGCGCTATATCGTTTTGTGATAAATTATACCTACATTACCTATACCTACACCAAAAATTTAACTTGAATACAGACTCAAGTAATGTGGTGTACATTTCTTCATAAACAATAAATATAGTATGACCGTAAGTTAACGTAAAAGTTTACTACATATTATAAATGTACAATAATTTAGTTTTTTTTTAAATTTAACAGTGGCAAGTTGATTCCCGGCTTATTTAACTATATAAATTGTACATACTCCTTCACAAATAGTTAGAATATTGTTAAGGAGGTATAGCAAACTAAGTTATCATATTGGGTGATTGGAAGTTTTTCATTTGTTTACAAATTAATCATAATTGAGTGTGTAATAGGTACGTATAAGCAGCAAAATTTGGCACATATTTTTGTTTTTGATTAATTTGTAAATAAATGAAAGTTACAATACATATAATTCAATGGAAGGTAAAGCACAATAATGCACAATTTATCGCAAAAGCAACCCATTAGCACAACATTCGGCCAGTAAACTAAAAAGATGGGTTATGTACTAAACATTTATATTTATTTGTCAAACTAGTTAGTCCCAAACGTCGAAATTGTCGAAAAATGTAAAAATTGGGAGGCCAACTTGCGTGTAAAAAGACAATTTCCAAACCTTCCCAACGATTCTAAAAACAATTTGTATAAAGCAATCATAAAATTAAAAAAAGAATGATTTTGGTGAAATGTCGATGAATTCGAAAAGTTAACGATAAATTACATACTAGACGGAGGCAAATACCTTGGCACGAGGCTGGATACTAAGTTTCGATGGAAAGCCCATGTTAAAAAGAAACAAGACTAACTATAACGTATGCTCTAGAAGTTTGTTGTACCTATGTTCATTTAGGCCCATGTATAAAAGTGACTTTGACAAAGCTAGACCACTTCTTGGAATATCACAGCCAATTTAGATGTCTTGTCAAGTTTGATACGCTATCCAGCATTAACTTTGAAAGGTCGGTCTCGATTTTGACAGTTTGAGTAATTCGATGTTTCCTTATATTCCACTCCATAAAAACACCACATACAGAAGAACATACATACATATGTATGTATTTGCACAGGGACGAAACGAATAAATTATCTTATCGTTATTTTTGCGATAACAGCCGACTGGTGCTATGTCTGTCGGCCGTACATTCTTTGACAGAATTAATCTTGGGCGATCTTATATCCGTTGGCACTGCGCCAGAAATCAAGTTTCCAGTGTTTCGATTTGACGCCGCTATTGTTCAGTGCGATCTAGACGCTCGCTGGCGGGTGATTCACAAGGTAAGGTAAAACTCTTTGTATTTGTTTGATATTTTTTATTGGATGACGATCTGATGGTTTATTTTCCGTGTCTTTTTCCACATGTAGTTAAAACGGAAACGGAAACGTTATACCGCGATTTCAGTGAAATGTCAATGTAAATCGACGAGTTGATGATAGATGGCGTACTTGATACAACTTGCACATGGATAGCATCCTATGATGACTGATTCAAGAAACAGGGTAGTCGATTTATTTTAACATATGGCAAAACAATAAAATATGTAATTTGGGAAAGTAGGTATACTTATAGTAGAGGTGGTGTCCGTTTTTCGTAAAAATACATGGGCATAAACAGCTAGAAAACTGATACAAATATGGCCAAAGTTTTGCATTTTTATGCTTACAATTTAGATCAATTTTCTGGAAGCAATATTAAATGGACAGTTTTAGTTTTTAATAAACACAATATTGATATCAACAATTTGCCAACAATTTATGTTTTTTACTGAAAACAATCAACAATTATTTTTTTTTACTGAAACTACTAAAGGTATCGGGACGAAAGTTCATATTAAGAAGTTTCATGACTAAACTTAGAGCTGTTCTTAGTTTTGCTCAAAAGAGTCCAAAGGAACTGGAGGTTTACTCTTAGCGTTTTTCAACGATTTTGCAAATGAGCCGCCATTTCTGTAATGTCGTCAAAATAGTTAAATAATAAATTTGAGTACAGGAAATTTTGTATAATTTATGTCTATAATATGTTTTGGTCAAATTAATAGTTTAGCTGCAGGAGCAATTCTTCTGATCGAGATCTGTCGTGTCTGCATTAAAACTAGTTAGCCAGGATATTAACAGATAATTTGATTCTATTGACAGTATTGTCAAAACCTCAGCGCTTGGCACAGATGTATATTATGATAAAGTCATGTGCATGGCCACATTACTTTTTTTTAAAATACTACACCTGCTTAGGCTACTTATATTAAACTTAATTCCCGACCTTCATGTGTTTTCTTATGTATAGGTAAAATTCATGTGTCACTCTCATTTTGCGTGGATCATGCTTAATGATAATTCAAATATGAATTATATTTAATTTATTGACCATACAGATTTCAACGCCTTACATAAGTAGATTTTTGATTCAAGAAAATTAGAAAAGGTTTATACTATACTTACCTAACTTAAAAACAAAATTTAAACATTTTATTTTATGTAGAGTTTTCATCAAAAGACTGTAACAAAAAAGCTCTGATTGTCGTATATGTAGCTAGATAAATGAATAAAATCGAGTACCATCATAATGAATTAAATAACCAATCAGCGACAGATTAAGGAATCAGTTTTTGTTGTGCATATCTGTAGATACTATGGGAAAGTTGACAAACACGAAATTTGATTTTAAACAAATGAATCAAAGATTTAGCGAAAGGACATGACGTACCATTAAAAATAGTTGACAATCGCCTTCAATAGTCAAGTCGATCAAAGACAGCTGCAGTCTACGGCTACTTAGTCAGCGTTTGTTATCGCTATCGCAGTCCATGTTATTATTATTTATATTTTAGGTATGCGCTATCTACCCAATTCGAAATTGTTACGTTTAATAGTAACAACAGTCCTGAACTCGCATTGTGAAAAAATGTCGTCAAAAATTGCTACCGGATTTTTCTTGGGGACGATAACGGGTACAGAACAAGAAAATTTAATAGTTTTGCGATAAGGTTGAATGCTCGGGACGCCCGGCCAGACAGAAATGCAGACGCATTAGTGTTTTGTTTCTAGTTGAAAACACAACAATCGATAGATAGACGAGGTTTAAATGAGTGTGCTTGCACTTAAACAGTAAATTGCTACTGGGTACTAAATTTGACAGATCTAGATTTATCGGACATCAATGATCTGTGGTTTTCACAAAAACCGGAAGTTGAAGTCTACTACATCCAGGAATTAATCGAACGTTTAAAATTTTTGGTTCCTTTTGGATTTGTTACTCATCTAGTTAATGGTAAAACAATTTGCCCATAATTGTTCTAGTAACCAATTTTGCAATGAAAACAAGCAGGTAAAATATGTTGTTTTGTCACCCCATGGTCAAAACACAGGCAACTTTTCAAATTTTGCAAAGGTCTTGTATTTACTGAGATAGTTTGGAAAACAGAAGTCATTTGTTTACTACATACCTATTTACACAATTCCATTGGTTTTTGGGCAATAAGTAGTCTTTTATTTTTATTATTAACTCATTTTTATACTCCCCACATTTACTGTAGTAGGGTATATTGACATTGTCACAACATTTGTAACGCCCTTAAGGAAGCGTGGCAGGTATAGACTTGTATATATATATTTTTGATCAGCATTGAAAACTGAATCGATTTAGCTATGTCCGTCTGTCTGTCCGTCTGTTCGTCTACACGATAACTGTACACGATAACTGCCGTAATTTGGAAGTACATAATTGATCTGAAATTTGGTATACAAGCTTATCTTTTAAAAAGTAAGGACAAGTTCGTGAATGAGCAAAGTCTTTTCACCCTTTTTTTAACATTTTACTGTGAAGGTATTTTAACTTCAGCCAGGCTGAAGATAATTTTCTTACTAGTTTTCTTTTTCGATTTTCCAACATTTCCACGCCACGATCTTCAGCAAAATTATGAAGTATTTGATATCATTGAATCGGAAAAATGTTTTCTGTCGCATAATTCGGGTGTACTCGTGAAGAAAATGTCGCTTAAAATATCCAAACGTTTAAAGAAAACGTTTTTCCAAACAAACGCGAAGAATGGTGGTGTCAAATTTAAGCAAATATTACTTCACAGCATGTAAGGTGTGTACTTAATGTTTTTAATTTTGGAAATTTTGGCATATTTTATTTTAGGTCAATATCACTGTCGTTTATTTTTGTATAGCAACTATCTTTCATCTATTTACGGTGGGCTTGTATAAACACTGACACTAAACCAAAAATGTTGTCCACACAGATACACTTTTTACGATGAAACAAGCGCTTGCGTCATAAGTGTCATTTTTTTAGGCACGCAATATGTAGACAGTTATAGAAACCGTCTGTTTTACTTGTGGACCTTACCTTGTTTAATATGGGTTTCTCTTTTTAATTTAAATTGAACGTATAACATTGCATGTTGCAGAAGGTACGTCCAAAAACTTTTTTATTATTCAAAGTTACCCAGAGGGACAAAATATACCATACTGTTCTAAGATAACCCCGGCAATAGATGGTGCAACGGACTTATTTACTTGTACGGACTGTATTAACTATAGTACCATAATGTACTACCAGATGACGTACCTATATTTGACAATTGTATAAATGGATTTGCTATCCTTTGAGTATACAGCTTATATTTTTTAATGACTTTTCGATAGGATAACAAATTTGCAGAATTTGCAATGATTAGTTTATCTTGTTAACATTGCATAGCACGCAAGACTAACAAGAATTCTGTTTTAACTCCAAGAGAATAACATAAAGTTGATGTAATGCGTAGAAAAGTACAATTAATTCAATTCGAACGATGCATTTTCCTGTTACCTTCCAGAAGCCATTATTTATTCTGCGTTTGAACTTAATACTAACAGATTTCGGATACGATAAAAGTAGATATCAATGAATCAATCCGATGTACCAACAAAACAAACAGAAATCCAAAGATATCGGTCCTGCAAACAAATATTTCAAGGCCTACTTTGTGGAACAAGGCATATATTAAATGATACATAATTCTTATCGCGATATGTTTGAGTAGAGCGCACAATCACCAATGAAGATTCGTTTATTTTACGAGTTATTACTTTAAAACGTTCGATGTTTAATTTTCAATGTTCGATTCTAGTCATGTATAATGCAAAGATTCGTCCGCGTATGTATTTGTTCACGAGTTACAAGAAACAGGAAAGCCAGATAAGCCGCATCCTGCTTCAATAAAAAATAGTAACATGTAAACATAAAGTGAATATACCTACACGTAATATAAATTGTCAAATATGTATTATTGACAAGATTTTCGTGCAAGATATCGTGCTACAATTTGGAACCAAATTGAAACCAATTGCAGTTTGGAACCAAATTGAAACCAATTGCAGTTTGGAGCACAACAGTTTCAGATGGCCTTCAATTGAAAATTTCGTCAAAATGTCACACAAAACACAGTATCATTCGCAACATACTACTATCCTGTCGACAAGAAAATAATAAGGTTAATTTCTGATGTCAATTTAATAGGTGTGTAATTGGTATTGGTGTGTATTCAGCATGGCTAGCACCCGTTTGAAATAAATACCAAGCACATGTTTGTGGCCTTTATTTTATATTAAAAATTATATTTGTATTTTTTCTTCTTCTTACATACAGAAGTGGGATTTTAATGCACCTCATGACTATTTTTAGTCTTTTATTATGTACAAAGCTAAATCGAGGAATAATTATTAAACTGTACTTTTAGGTAAAAAAATCTGATGTGGTCAGGCACATGACTTTATCATACTGTACAGCAGTGTCAAACTGTGTCACACGCTGATGTTTTGACAATACTATCAATGGAATCAAAATTCTGCCAAATTCTGACTAACTATTTTTAATGAAGACACAACTGATCTCTATCCAATAGAATTTGCTCATACAGCTAAACTATTAATTTTACCAAAACATGTCATAGTCATAAATTATACAAAATTTCCTCTACTTTAATTTATTATTTAGCGATTTTGAAGACATTACAGAATTGGCGGATAATTTGCTAAATCGTTGAAAAATGCTAAGAGTAAACCTCCAGTTCCTTTAGGACCCTTTTGAACAAAACTTCTTTCTGCTCAGCTGACCAGCTGACCATTACGAATGGCTGCTTGTCTGGCTTGTCTAGCTAGATTCGCCTTAGTTGAGCTGTGTTAAATTGTTCCGTTCTACAACCCTTGACCCTCGGAGAGTATGTGCCGCTCACACTCGAACCTCGCTAGGATTAGATGTAGATTTTTTATGAACATCCTACTCGTTAGTGACAACACATGGCTGATTGCTATTCCGGAGTCTGATAATGCCTACAATGTAAGGCGAAAGTACTCACAACTAATGCAATAAAAGCTCTACGTCAGAGAAAACAACAACTTTTCTTTTTTGAAGCATCTCCTTTTGGGAAATTATAGACCCGTTACCAACACTATTATTTAGTAAGATTGAAACACGAAAGTCTGATTTTTGTTGTCTTGATGATATCCATGCAATCCATGCAAAAAGAAAATTCCGTTTGTCGCACAATCTTTATTTAATCGGGCTATACACGTAACGATAAATCGGAACGATTTAACTGTACAGACCGATCTGCGCAGATGTATCGAATAATAAATCGTACAGACAAATCGTTACGATTTTACCATCATACACACGTAATAATTGATAATAAAATAAAAAGACGCATGTATTATAAATTTAATGGACTACGTATGACGTACTGTGCGTTTCAGTTAAGTTGAGCGGTCTAGAGGGTTGCATAAATCCATAGGCGGGCAAACCCAGGACTCTGGCACTCTTGTATAGGGTGCCGACCGTTTAATATAGGCGTTAAAAGATATATTTTTCTAATGTGGCTATGAAGGTCTCCATTGACATTGGCAAGTCAGAAAAATAAAACTAAAACACAAAGTGTCTTTTCCAATGTTTATTTGTTGTATTTAAGGTGGCTTTCGGCAACTAGTTTCGATATACAATAATCGTCATCAGGCCAAGCTAAAACCAAATTCAGACGTCAGTCTTGACTACAATATATATATACAAAACAAATGATAAAAAATACAACAAAATCGTGAAACACACCGTCAATGCAATAAAATCTCATGAAAATGGCGTCTACCATGTGAGGTTAGGTCAATCATAATGTGGTGTAGACAGCATACACGGCAAATCAGCGTGTCTAAAACGACTGTAAAAACAACTACCGTGAGGAAATAACAAACTCAAACGACAAAAAGCTACCGTCACCTTGAACAATACAAAAATAACATTGTCTAAAATGTGCTTCGGTTCAGCGTGTATATCTCCTCTTTGACAAGGTGCAGTTGTTCTAGTCGCCGTCACTAGGTGGCGGTAGGTTGCGCGCAGCGGGAATTGTAAAAGTTTTCACAAAGAGCCTGTTTCTGGGAATTTCAATCACTTCGTTCAATATCAGGTCCGGGGTGTTAAAATGATGTTTAAAAATTTCCAATTCTTCCATTAGGTACATCTTTTTGGATTTTTGCACCTCATGAAGGAGTCTGATATTGTCTGTGTTTATCTTATGTCTCGTCTCGTGCATGTGTTTGAATACACTTGAATTTCTGTCCTTTATGTGTTCTTTAAAGCGGATTTTTAGATTGCGACCAGATTGTCCAATGTAAAATTTGGGGCACTCAGCACATGTGATTCTGTAAATACCACTCTTATCCAAAATAGGTAATTTGTCTTTGTTGTTCTGTAGTATGTTAACCAATTTATTGTTATTCCTGAAAGCATATATTTTTCTACTTTGCATTCACCATGCACACATTGTAAGACTGTTTTCGGTGTTACAATTAACAAATTGTAACACCGTTTTTAGTAACTTTTTTCTAACATTCGCCATTGATATCAAATGCCATATGTCACACGTACAACACATAATCACACACTGCCTCTTTTAATCGCTTGCAATCGCATAAACTGCGAAATATCAATATTCTATACAATATACATATTTAAACATGCGTGTAGCCTGCTATAGTATGGCCAAAAGGTTGGGCCTTTCTTAGTTGTGCTGTGTTCATCAAAATACACCAGCATAGCGTTTTCGGTGATATTTTGCGACTATGGTAAGTGATCGTCATGATTCTTTTCAACTAAACATCAAATCCCCTTTTCAGATATAATTTAAGGACCACAGTTACTTCAATAACGTATTATGCGAAAATCAAACCTACATCGTAGATATGAACAATTTTAGTTACTGCTGCGGGATTGTATATGCGCAATAAATGGTTTATTGAATATCAGGATACACGTAGGAAGCTATAGTACATTTAAAGTGTTGAGGATTTCTTAGTTTATGTAACGTGTAAGTTTTCTTAGTTCTGGTTGTGTGCAACGTATTTGTACTACCTCCATCACATGTAATTTTACTAAGTATAATTTATTCTAATAAATTATTACACCGAAATTATAATTTGGTTTCAATTATATGTGCGTGTAAACTTGTATAAGCCAGCGGTACTAGGTAGAAACCGCTCTTAAACGTTGACCGTTATAACAATTCTTTAGTAAGTTCTTATTCTTTGAAGTAACTGATCAGTTACCGCCAAACGCGTCTATTCTGATTATTATAATTATGGAACAACTATTTTAAAGTGAACTTCTTAGGTTATGTTAAGTTTTTATCACAGTAGTGTTAAAAGTGTTGCCCCAACCTCCATTGTCATCATAGTTGCGACCTCGCTGATTATTTATTAAAACTTGTAGGCTAAAGTGGAGTAAAATTATTGACAATTAGATTTTGTCATGATTTTATCCCAACCTTACGAAGTTGACAGTTTACTACAGTCACTACAGTACTGCCACGTGGTACCCGCAAAATTCCCTAGATTATAATTTAGCGTAATATAGTAATCACAATTTGTAAATTTATATAAAATTAATGACGCAAAGTGGAAAAATAGTACATTACATTCGTTTTATAATACGTATTGGCGCACTCGTTCAAAGCAACTCGTGCGTCAATTTGACGTCTTATAGAACTTAATAATACTATAATCTGTTTACATTGGATTCCTTATGCTCACAAACTTACTACATTAGAAATTATTGCCCGTGAAACGCTACCGGACAATTTACCGCGCCTCTACTGGGTGACTTCTGAGTGACAGTTTACCGTGACTACTGTCAAAACAATAGTATATTGTGTATGATTGTGTACCAAGCCGAGAAAGTGGTTGTTTTCCGGGCCGAGAGAAGTGTTGCACAGGCGAGCGTAGCGAGCCTGGGCACTTCTTGAGGCCCGGAAAACCTTTTTCTAGGCGTGGTGCACACATAATTTTTTATCCTACACAACAATATCGATAAAATTACCCGTTTCTAAAGACCAATCAATAATCACTGCCATATTTTGACGTTTTAATCGCAAGCGTCAAACCGAATCGAAAGCTGTGTTTTGATTGGACAGACCATTCGGTCGCCACTTATAGGGACAATTATTTTCGCGGCTATCGCTGAAAGTGGCCAGGCCTGGCTGGGCCTGGCGGGCAATTTTCGCATCGTGTAGGATAAAAACTAGAATTGTTCAACTATAGTAATCATATGTAACACAGCTCCTTGACCATTATAACTGCAATGGACAATTGGATGTAGGCGAGCGGAAATATTTGTATCCTTTTCTATTTTACTAATATGCGTACAATGTATTTCCGCACCATATCAATTGTGGACTGCTTTAGACCGCTCAACTTATCTGAAACGGACAGTACATATCGTGTTGAATATCATGGATGGCGCGTTGTCGTTTTATAAAGTTATCACTGATTGTCAAGACATGTGGCACGTAGCTAAAGACTTTCGTTAGCTACGACGCGGTAAACTAAATCGTTGTTGCGGATTTTCTGGTCAAATGACTCACAGTTCTCATGATATTTTGTAAAATGTCAATATTCTTCCACGCATGGTTGTCTATGTCGGGACAGGATGTTACGGCTTTTAGAAAACCATGTCGTGTGGTTTACTTGTTTTCCGCCTGCATATTGTACGCGCTTTTTAAATACATACGTATAATTCATGCTGGTTTCTTATCAAGTGTGCTCTGTGTGTAACGGGTTCAAAAAGCACTCGCGACGAAGTGGTGAACGGCGATAACAGTGGAAAATGTTATTTCCATCGTAATTATAACTCCATTTTTGTTGGTACTCGAGTACGTTCAACCACAATATATTACCTGGCCACATTATGTATATGTATATGTAGCACGGTTGATGAATAGGTACTTCCTGTATAAGCAACTCGTTTCTGTGCTAAGTGGGAAAATACGTTATTAGTTATTAATATCAGGTATTTCTTAAAATGAGTTTAACAACAGTCGAAACAAATGAATACATCTACGTTGGAAGTTTGTCCAAGAAAATGATTTAAATCTGAAAGTATTGATGAATGAACAATTAATTGGATAAATAGAAAACATTAGTTACAGTAATATATATTTGTAGTTATAATGATTATAAAACGAAATTTGGATAAGAGATCAAACACAACTGGGCGATATCAGATGTATTTTCAAATCCATTCACTGCTTATGTGAGAAATGTTATGAATGAGTTCAAAGATGACAATCTATGTTTTGATTTGAGTTGTTTAAAAGAATCTGATGGGGCCAGACACATGACTTTATCATACTATACAGCAGTGTCAAACTGTATTAAACTCTGATGTTTTGACAATACTGTCAATAGAATTAAAATATCTGTCAAATCCTGGCTATCTAGTTTTAATGCAGTACGAGCGATCTCCATGACATAGAATTTGGTCAAGCAGCTAAACTATTAATTTTACCAAAAAAACTTCATAGACATAAATTATTCAGAATTTCGTCTACTTTAGTTTATTTTTTAACTATTTTCACAAAATTATAGAAATGGCGCATTTGCAAAATCGTTGAAAAATACTAAGAGTAAACATCAAGTTCCTTTGGACTCTTGTTTATTGATTTTTCCAAGCAATATAGAATATCAACGTGTGCGTTTAGGCAACCATATTTACAATTATGGTTAAAACAAACTGTACAGATGGACAAATTTAAATAAATATGTAAAGCATTAGTTTATAATGCTTTTTCATGTTAGAACCATTGTTCTTTGAATTTAAACATACTGTAGGTATATACTCTCCATTAAATATAAAAATACTATTTTTCATGCACTGTTTTCGCCAAATATTTATGGTGGTATATTAATGTTTAGTTCATATTTCTGTGGTACACATCTTTAAAGTTTGGGAAGCCCTGCTCTAGATTAAACATAACCTCATTTACAGCATTAACAAAAAATAATCAATAAATAATAAAGTAAAAGTCTGGATCAAAATTAAAATTAATGGTTTGCAAAAAGAGAAAAACGGCATGCAAAAGTTAATAATAAAAATAGACAAGACAAACAAACAGTTTTTCTATCTGTCAATCCTTTAACACCTCTTCAAATGTCATTCGAATAGCTCCATAAATAAGAAATAGCGGTACATACAGCTAATCCTGTGATGTTCGTCAGCCGGTATAGGAGTTTGGTTAGGATGCTAATTGACTAATTTCATTCTTTAAAAAAGTCAAAAAAGATATTTAACAACGAATATATTTAATGCGGAGTTATAGGAAAAGTTGGGAATTGAAACCATCGATCTTTGCCGTGAGTTTTCGCGCGAACTCGCAAAAAGCTGAAAATGCATACGCGCTTTTCTACGTGCGCCTCCTCGTGCCAACAATGAAGACAGTTCATAATTTCAGATAGTGTAATTATTGAAACTGACGAAATAGATGGGTAAGTACTTGCATAATATTATACTACTTGGTTGCTATTGAATACCCCCCAAAACTCGCTGACAAATGTATATATTTAGTATGGCAAACAACACCAACAAAGAAAAAAAATATTTTTTTATAAATTGTGATTGAATACAAAATACTTCTTCGCAAAGTTCTTTTTGCAAGGTCACAAGTTGGTAGTGGTTTTACATAAAAAACTCTCTGAACAGAAAACAACTTACAATTCTTTGATATATAGAATGTACTTTTAACTAACCAACGGCTCTAGTCAATATTTTAATTAAATATCGATAATGTATTCATTAATAGAGATTTTCCTATAGCCTACCAGATAACAACTTTGTAAGTCAAGAATGCTTGGTATATACAGGACGATTTGTATGTGTGTACGATTTGCGTAAACAATAATAAAATAATAATGCAGCCGACATCTGTCAGTTCTTAATTTACTATAGATGTCACTTAGTTCCATGGGCGCCGTTTGAAAATTTTCCAGGGGGGGGCAAAACTTTTTTTAGTATTAAATGGTGACGTAATATTAAGTACTATGCCATTAACTGTTTTGCAGCATTTTCGTCTTGTGTTATTTTGCATACACTCTGAAAAATCTCTATCGCTTTAAGGTAGTGAAATGTTTTTGTTCACATTTTTGTGTATTAATAGGCATCCATGGTCGTGATCCCTGTATGCTCGACAACACTTACTTATTATATATTGATATTCACTGAATTTCAACTCATTTAGCCGTCTTTCTATATCGTTGATTAATGTGGGATTAATATTTTTAATTAATAATTGTTTGTAAATATATTTTGTTTTTGAATCATTTGAATCATATTCTAGAATTTAAGATCTTGTATAATTTTCAACCAATATTGTAGCGTTTTTATTACTTTTTAATACGTTGGGAGACATTGTTGTTAAATTCCTATAATAATTTCTAGCTCGTGGTCATCGAGAATCTGATACTATATCTTAATAACAAATTGATAAACAATAAAAAGGCAACAATATTATTTTCAAATTTACCCCGTTAACGAGAAATAATGGCTAAATGTAGAGAAAAGTGGATTAATTTGAAAATTCTGTGTTTAGGATAATCGACGACGAAATAATATTTTTTTATTTTACTATTATACTTGAACACTTGTAAGGCGACAATGTTAGGTCAACTACTAACTTTTGAACGAACTCATGTCCGGAAATGTATTGTGTCAACGCTGGAGAGTGTCATAAAATGGTACTAATATTACAAACAGCATAGAGAATCAATTGCCATGTATCATAGGATGGCTCTTTTAATACCAAATAACTTTTATCTGAATTTTTTTATTATTTAACGTTTTTGAAACTCCCTTTTCATTAACCGAAGTTTTGTAATTATAGTACCAATTTTGGCCAATAATGGGTTATCTATAAATGTTTTTAAATTATTTGATTTTAAAATAGTAATTCTATACGATACTTTATACAACCTATTTTACTAAAGCAATTTCTTAAGTTGGTACAATATTCCGGCTCTCTGCAGTTCCTAAACGGCGTCTATCTGGACATGAGTTCGTTATCAAAATTTGGTCTACTACCAAAAGTTGACTATTATACCTTATCTATATATTCTACGCTTATTAGTTTAAAACCCAGTGTAATTAAGATAAACTGCTCAGCAGTGCAAAAAATTGCGAAGTAATGGAAACTAATTAGTACGATCAAATAAAAGTGCATACAACAATACTTATTTTGGACTGCAGCGCAAAATTTGGATACCGTATCTTGTCATCTTGTGGCTCTTTCGCGACTGTTACGAGAGGGCAATATCGCAATATCTAATAAAACTGACATTGGTGACAATAGCCGATAATAATCGCAATAGTCATCATTTATCTAGTAATTTTTTTTTCATCCTTCACTATACGTAAATGTCATTTTTGCATCTTTGTGGGGACACGAAAGATGTTAATTGCGCGCTAGGCGTTTAGTTAATAACTTTCAAGCCTAGCCGCGAAAATATTTTACACACAGGCCGGGCGGCGACCGACCTGTCTGTCCAATAAATACATAGCTTTCAATTCGGTTTGATATGCGAGATCCATCTGAGCAAAAAGATCAACCTGATCTATGATCGAAAGATCCATCTAATATGATAATAACCGATTTATCAATCAGATCTATTTATCGGTCTTCAATTGTGATCAAAGATCGATCTCAAATTACTCGACAACTCTTTTTCGTTTTTCGCGTAGCGGTAGTTGGGTTCGAAATCCAGGGGGGGGGGGGCAAGCGCCCCCCCCCCTGCCCATATGTAACGGCGCCCATGCTTAGTTCATATAATTTGAAAATAAATGAATCAAGAAAACACAGCTACAATACAACGTAGTAAAAGGATTTTTAAGAACATTGAAAGATACACAACAGCTAGTCTACAAGGAAAAAAGTTATCTAAATTGTGAGAATAACAATAATGCTCTTAAATATAGAAGTTGAGTTATTAATGCAGTAATAGTAAATATATAAGTTAATATATATATATATATATATATATATATATATATATATATATATATATATATAATTAAGAGACAACAATAAAAGAAAAGTATATTATTAGTACCTATATTATTTACATTCCTGAAAACGGTAATTTTGGAACAATGGTATTTAAAAGCTTAATCTAATCTTAGTTAAAAAAATAAGGTTTATAGAATTTTGTATTGTTTGATATCAATGCTTAATTCTCTTTCAAAACATCACAACAAGTTTTTAGGTTATTTGAGATGAAATATCCAATGATATCAAACATGCTATTTAGGTAAACCAAATATAGATATTTTTCAGAAAAAAAAATGAATCATATCGGTAATTTTTAAAGAAACCATTAAGTTTTTTGGTGCAAAAGATGGCAATTCATAAAGGTGAGAACACGCCAGAAACAACAAACTGGTAAAGTTATATCTTGTGATTTTTGTAAACAGTATTTTTAATGCATAACATACGTTTCAAATTTCCTTCTAAATTAATATCTTAAAATCACTTGCAACATCAGAATATGTCGTAGGAAAAAATGTTAGTACTACAAACACCCATAAATATATTTGAGTTTCTGCTGTAAACAACTCTCCACAATGTTTCTATTTTTTTAAGCGAATACATTGTATGCAAACTGCCAACGTGTGTAAATGGCACAGCACACTACATTATTTATGTACAATAATAAATGTTTCATTTAGTGGTTATAATTGCACCATTTCATTGTGACCATTGTTCTATAGCAACTATTTTTTGTACTAACCGAAGGTACAGTGTAATGATTAGTTTGTTAGTACATGTAGTTACATTAATTAATAATCAGAAATCAACTCTTCGAATCGTATTATTAACCCAACACATAAACGTTACCCAAGGCACAATAATTCCCCCCTATACAATGTATTAGGTACCTGTTGCGGATATTATTATTTTGTCAAAAATTTTTTGTTTTATGGGCTACCACTTAAACTGTTATATGGCCCAAAAATAATTATAGTATATTTTTATAATAAAAAAAATATTTAGTGTTCGGTTTCAAAGTTGTAGAAATGATGCCATATAAAATTTTTGTGTGCCATTTCGATTTCTTTTTTACAAAATAAGAAGCAGCCCAACCTAAACAACTTATTAGGTGCATTATTTTCATAGTTTACGCTTGTATACGTTACTCCCAGCACAGAATGAAGCTCAGAGTAAACTAGTTTTAAATTACTTATACATAAAGTATGTATTGTGCTGGTTGATTCAACATAGTAACGGATAACAAGAAATGTAAAATAAAACAAAGTTCTGCATAGCTAATTAATCTGTGGTCATTATTTGTTTGCTAATCCATAACTGTTACTTCTTATTGATTATCTGAATAAATTTATTGGCACCAAACATGCACATCAAAGTGGGTAGAAATTTAATTTCTCGGCTCGTTGGGTGACAGTCCGGAACATGTGATATCTTAACCGATTTAAAAACTATTATTTTTAAACATGCTTTTATTTAGCCAGAGAGCCGGTGACAAAAATCTACCATTATAATCTACGAAATTTTTTATGTGCTGTAAAATTATGTGGAGAGTAAGAAGTGACTGGTCGGCCTACGAAAATCCTGTCTAAATGTGTTTAATTAACGGAAATTATGGTAATTTTGAAGTCATTTTAGAAGCAACTTCTTGGAATAAAAATCCTGCTAGAAAGTGTTTTCTTATATCTCGTTTCCACCTCATTATGGAGCAAATGTACAAATTTGTAAGACATATTAATTTTCTACCATTTTTGTATTAGTAAAGTTCCTTTTTAGATTTATAGTTTACGAGCTATGGCGCAGGAAAGCCAAGTTAGGAGTCGTTAAATTAAAAAGAAATCAGACAAAACTGATTTGAAATATAAAGAAGAAAAGATTATAATTATAAATATTAATTATTATACTATATGTCTGTATATTTTTTTTCAATTCCGTAAAACTTATTTGGTTTTAAAATATTCAATTAAAATTTTTAGGGAAAGCAAAATTTTTGAAAATAAGACCAATGTTTTTCTCTACCATAACCCCTGAACTATTAATGAAATGGTCAGAAATTTTATTCAAAATTATACAACTTTTCTAAAGTCACTTTTGCTTTGAAATCAGGGGCGGATCCAGTGTTTTTATTCGATTGTTTGTACGTAACAGTTAGGAAGAAAAAGCTTTTTAAGCTTTGAACCAGACTTGATGACACCATAGCTCAAGATGTATAAAGGTGAAACTCACTAAGTACACAAATCTAAGTTTCTCGGTGATGTAAAATGCAATAGTTACACATAAAATACATGGTATTTAAGTATTAAATTAACTAGAATGCACAACAAGTATATTTGCACTAGAATGTATATATTTTTTTTAATTCCAATTTCTTTATAAAAGTGTGTTTTTCTCAATAGTAGTACGATGTCACTTACTGACTTTTACCTTTAACCAGGCGATATATTCTTCTATAATTGAGAGATAAATCTCCTTATCATTTTATATCGATAAAAATTTGTTCGCACTATTACCAACCGATCAGAGAAAGTAATTCAATTTTGCCCTAATTCATACACTTACGTCCTTATCCTCATTTCCTGACCACCTAATTCAGTAAATCTAAACATTTTTAGCAATTGCGCTGACCATCATCATAAACATCCTGCTAAAGACAACCCCGAAAGTAATGGGATTCCCGTCCGCATTCGTGGCGCACAATAAACAATACAAAGACGACAATGGTCCATTATTTGTATCGAGACTGCAGGCGCCAAAGGTTGGGGCGTTTCGTCGCCCGTACAGGAAGGAAGTGGGGTTGGTCGAGTCGTCCTGTGGAATCCACGTGTCTCACGACGCGAGTGCCCTCAGGTATTCCATAAGCATTACCGGTTACAAGAACATCTACTTATGCGACCCTAACCGCGGGTGGGCACGTGGCCATTCATTTGTTTCGCTAACTGGACGCATAAATCTTCTTGTTAGGCGGTCAGTAAGAAAACAAGAATCCGAATTAGCCGCTAGGGGAACATGAAGGATTTTTGCTATGGATACCGTGCGCATTGCACATATTGGTTGGCCAAGCAGCGTTAATGACGTATGTACGCAATACCGGCTGTTATGTTGGTAGATTTTCGGTAGATTTCTTTTCTTGATCTGAATAACAATTCAAATCATTTTAAGATTTCACATTTTCACATTTTAACATTTCTTTGTGAGCACAGAAATCAAAACAAATTCTGTTCAACACATTCAGCAGTCAACCAATTTACACAATTTACACATCACGATAGTCCACCTAAAAGTACAGTATTACTTTATATTTAGGTTTACTTTAGTAGTAATTTGAAGTTCTTAGGTCACCTGGTTCGTTTGTCATGCGATTGCAAAAATATGTAAGAGTAATACTAAGGTTAATAGTTATATTACATTTACGTTAAATCGCAAATATCACAAAAACTAGTAATCGGTGTATGACATACTTAATATAAATTGAAGAGAAGAATAGTCATTCCAGCCGACAAATAACATACATACAGGTGTTCCATTTAAACAACTCAAGAAAAGCCATGTTGCTTATTTGTCAAAATCCAATCAGTCATTCGTCTTTAGAAACCGGTGAATGTATTACGATAATAGGTTAATAACAAAGCTGGGCAAAGTTAATCAGAAAGTTAACTTCGTTAATCATTAATCCGTTAACAGAAAAGTTAACTTCGTTAACCGATAGTCCGTTAATTTGTTACAAATGTAACGGAAGTTAAAGTTAAACGTTAATCGTTAACTTTTTATAAAAAAATATAGGTTATGTTGAGTGCCGGTGAGGATGCAACCCAAATAACTGCGGACCTTTCTTGCGGTTGCATATGTAAAAATTGCCTTAGAAACTTTTTAAACTAGGTACAGTGGTAACTAAAAGAACTACATTGCGAGATACAAAGATGAAAAGATCAACTAAAGCTACTTTTATATCTATGCAGTTCAAACCTGCACTTTCATCAATGCAGTTTTGAAAAATCGCATGCAATTTTATGACAATTTGTACACCATTTACATCTGTGCAACTTTAATAAATCGCATGGCTTGAACATCAGTGATTTTTATTTTTTGACAACAATAGTTGCTTTTGGTTGGTAACAAACATAACTTCCATGCTTTGCTATTAAATTATTGATTACGCTTTTCTTCCACACATAGTTTTTAAATCACAGTAAACAATAACAAATAACGAAATGCGGAATAAGTTATGTTTCGCGTCTATACACAGTGGTGTCACAAAATTTTCGTTTTAGACAAAAAAATCCTAGATTGTTGCTATAAACGCACGCACTTACATATTTAGAACAGATCGAACTGATCCTAATTTCATATAACTTGGTAATTTTAAAATGTTTCATAGAGTAAAACAAAAAATCACATTGGACTTGACAGAATGAAGTAAAGGGGGCTTAAAGGGGTTGGAGTTGAAACAACTAGCGCGCATGCTTTATATACGGACGCCACGTCACACAAAGTAGTACGTCACACATGTAAACAAAACCAAGTCCGAACTTGCACATAATGCCTATACAACCATTTGAAATATTTATTGATTATATTTCCGTTTTAACGGACTTGAATTAACGGATGATGAATGTAGCGGAAGTTAGTCAGTCCGTTAATGGTTTTGAAAGTTAACTTAAAAGTTAATTCGTTAACGAAAAATGTAACTTCGTTAATTAACGATTAACGGATTAACGCTTTTGTGCCCAGCTTTGCTTATTTGTGTTGATCAAAATGTTCATCATCGCCTCAGGAGATCTTCACGGAAGGCTTCCTCTTTCACAAATAGGTTGGGCGCAAAAGTGAATAAGGCCCACACAGTGTGGGCAATTGATGATTGTAGCAGTATTTCAGTTTAATATCCCCAACGGTACATTCAGAAGGATAACATAATCTGCACCCTATTTAATAATACATTTCTTTGAGCTGTCATCAGGATAAATACTAAAATAGCGCCCCGCCGGGACACTCTCTTGCCTGTGTGGGATACAATTTTACCCATCGTTAAGCGTTATATCACGTGTTCATCTAAAACATTGGCCAACATAATTCATAGTTTGTAATTTGCTGAAATTATGTATGCGACGTAACCTAAATCACTGCGAAGAAATTTGTAGGTGTATTCGCACGATATAGACAAACTTGTGGCGTTAACGTGTCAGTTGACAGGCATTTGTATACGATATCCAAGGAGTATTGTATACGATATCAAGCACGAAAGTATCATATTACCTACTTCTCTGTAACTGTTGTAGGTATACTCTCTCAGATAAGTGGGCACTGTGGTGTGTTGTTGTTTGTCACCATCTACACCTTTCTCCTCATTTTGAGTTTTTCACGAAAAAAATATCTTAGACAAAAAAATGAAAGAATAGAAATCGAAAGTCCGGACGGCAATTTGTCCAAGGCATACTCCTCGGACATTTGTTTGGTGAGATGTCATGTTCCATAGTGCCGGAACGTGCGCAATTGTTGTTAATTTTCCGACTGGGTCGACACAGAGCGGTAAGTGGAATTGTAATGGTGCAAGTCTGACGAAAATGGGGAATAAGAATCGAAGGCTAACTGAACAAATTACACTCGGGCCAGGTTATACGACCTAGACCAAGGTCGCCGTTTGTACGATACGTGCGTAATTGCGTTTTAAGCGCTCCGTTTTACTAAAACACACTCGATCAGGTGCATAAAATATAACAAAGAAGCGGTAATTTGTATTCAGTATATATTTTTTGTTAGTGGTACCAATATTATCCCAGTTTCCAGCTAAAGTAAAGTTTTTTTTGATAGTGTAAGTTTTAAAGTTTTCGCCCTACGGTCATTGTGTCCAACTGATGCTTTTTTATTTAGTTAGTCCAAAATTATTCCAACCTGAAGATTTGTGTATGGTACTTACCAGATGTTTCTTGGAAGATAGAAAAATACGTCTCTTACATTTCGTTGTGATTTCCCTTAAATATCCTCTTTGGTCCTTATTCTAAGAGGTGATGTCCAAACCATTGCAATACAGTCAATTTTCTTCATGAGCGATTATACTTCATCATTAGTTTTCGATTAGCCTCTGTATTCTAGCACTTAAATAGTCCAGTTCGATCACCAGAAATAGGTTACATGACGTTGGTCTCCACTTTTTTACTCATGAAAAGAAATAATCGACTAACAAGCCTGGCATAGACACAAAAACAACAAATCTGATGACAACAAGGTCCTTGTACCTTTTATAGATTTTTTTTGTAGATAATTTTTATTCTGGAGGTATTTTGGCAATTAAAACTGTTGGCGAACACCACAGGACTCCATTCTTATTAACATTAGAGAGTACAGACTACAGACCTACTCACTAACCTGGTTCTGATGATTGGGTCACTCGAAACGATATCATGGCATATGCTGCTGCTTTATAACCAACTGAGGTGCTGTAACACTTGGGTGTCAAAAACAGCCTAAAAACGAGGACAACATAAATAAAGCGATATGTGTATGTATGAAAAGCTTCTAACACGGACAACTCCTATCTAAATATTTTTTTAACCAAATTACATGACCTTGTTTTTGTTTTCAACTTACCTTCCTATGGAATTATTAACAGTTTTTGTGATGTCAACCCCTTATTGATTTTGATGGTTTCTTGTGATGTTCTAATGAGTGCGTTCGGCTTCCGCGATTTTCTTATTTTGTTTTCTTGTTCTTACGTAACTTTATTTGGATTTTAGGTAAAATTACAATGTTTGATGACTTTAAAGGCTGTTCAGACGTGCAGTTTAGCCTGTAAAAACTAGCAAATATTGCCCAAATAACGCTTATGCTTACGTACATATTTACCTTCTTTTTTTTCGAAAACCTTACGTAAACGTTTGATAGTGTATTTGTCTTCAGCGCCAAATTAGTCACATAATGTTTTGGCCCTTACAGCGGACAAAAATAAGTTTTATGCTGAATTAATTTTCGTATTTTTTATAAAAGATAATATAACAACGAAATGTATATCAAATATTTTGATCAAGTGACTGATTATTAAAAAATAATTACCAACAAAATAAAATCACTAAAGGCAATTTACGCATATATGTGACCATTGTTAGTTATAAATATGCATGAACAGTAACTGATAATGTATGTCCCTAATTACTCTATTTACTGCTGCCAGAAGTTCCTGCACAGTTCAGGATGATCATCGAAAATAGAATCTGTGGGGTTTAATTCGGGTGATCTCTCCGGCCACCTAATAGCACATTTGGCGTATTTCGTGATACTTTGATAGTGGTGTTATAGGTGGATGTTAATCAGATGTAAGTATTGGTATAAAAATTATAACAATTTGCGTCCAAAAGAAATACAGTTGAATATCGCCCAACTAAAACTGGGAGATGTGTAAACAGTTTTGTAAAGCGCGACCGATGTCTTTGCTTTAGTAAACAGTGTCCAGCCTCAAGTTAATAGGCGAGTTTAATATCAAATTAAATGTAGTTCTCTTCGCCATCCGGATGAAGCTACAAGGAACTAAAAAACAATCAATTAGAGTGATATAACCGAAATAGAGGCGTAGGTATACCAGGTTAAAGTGTAAGTAAAACCTGCTGTCAGATTTTAGTTACCTTCCAAAACCGGTCCAACCATCATATATCTTCAAGAAAATATACGAGGGAGTTATGATATAATACTCTACTAAAATCAACATCGTGAAATTACTGTTTTCAATGCTTAATTACCGAGGCCTTTCTTGTGTGTATCGGTTAGCCACCCCGATGGGCCAGGCGGTGTGAAGTGTAACCATTGTATCTATTCCCAACAAATTAGAAATAAAATAATAATAAAAAATTAAAAAAAGGATTAAATAATAATAAAAAAATAGAATAAAAAAAAATGACGAAAAAGAAACCCAACACCAGAACAAAAGCGCAAAGCCAGGCAATTCAAGCGATACTGAGGAGGAGATTAGCCAAATCCAATAAGTTTCAAACAAAATAGAGGAATTGCAACATCTTAAAAATTAAAAAAAGAAAAGAATTATAAAGTATATACATGTATGGTCAAGAGAAGGAAATATATTTCTTAAGAAACAGCTAGGTACTTTACAAAAATCAAAATAAAAAGTTTAGAAGACTAAAATCTACTAAAACATTCACACATGCAACCTATCATGACCACAAGCTCCACTGTACACAACCTAATGTTTGGTACTTACATAAAATACGTAGCATCATAAAAAACAAATTCAATGAAATCGAAGTTGTAGCAAAAACTTATATCCCCGATATAGTCGCACTCACCGAAACCTGGTTTTACCCAACAGAGGAAAGTTCCTACGTTCCCTTTAACTACAATGCTGAATTCCTCTCCCGAAAAACACGTGGTGGAGGCCTAGCAATATTTATAAACGAACATATCAAATACAACGTGGTAACAAAAAAATATATACAAGAAGTAGAAGTAATAAAAATTAATTTATAACAGCAAAATATAGCCGTAACACAACTATATAACACCCCCCCCCCTCCCATGTGCAATATAATACATTAACTGATTCTGGAAAATGACATCTTAAACAGAAGAAAGCCTCATATCATCCTAGAAGACTTTAATATAAATATCCTAGACAATAACGAAAAGATTATAACAAAACAATTTTGGAAAACAACTACCATATAATAAAGAAAAAATCAAAAAGACACAACATAAGATGGAACCCCAATGGAAACCACTCAGCAATCGACAACGTAATAACAAATATAAAGGAACAAGTGCAACACATCAGGATTATACCAAGCGACTTGTGTGACCACCACTATCAAAGGACACTCAGAACAGAGAAGAGACTACAAATTCTGTGATTGCAAGTGTAGAACCAGAAATAAAATAAACTAAGAGATTTTCCACTACTATTTTGATAATATAAGCAGCTTCGAAGCATTATCCAGGACACTATAACAAAGCAAACAAACAAAAGGATAAAGAGAAGGGAAGAGTGTCCATCGGTAGGTATCTGAACACAACATCAGAACTATCAAAGAAAGAAACAATCTCTACAATAGACACATAAAATCTCAACCAACGAAATCCTGAGACAAGAATACCACAATTGAAGACACTAGATGCAAAACAGCATTTATCATTGTACTTGTGCTGTTTTGCATCTAGTGTCCTCAATTGCAAAAGAAAAACAAAACAAATTAAGTTTCTCCAGAAAACTAATCAATAGTAATAAGTCCAATCAATCTAAATTATGGAAAATCATACATACACAACTCAACAGAATAGCGAGATGCGACACCAAGATTGATAAAATGGTCATACACATTAACAACTGATGAAGAAGAGATTGCAACAGAAATAAACGACTACTTTGCAACCATAGGAAGAAATCTTGCGTTAGGGCAATAGAACGCCGTTCAAATGCAATTAAAACAGATCACGAGTAACAAAAAATATGAGACGGCAATTAACCCCAACCAATCAAAAAGAGATTGAAGAAATAAAAGACCAATTAAAAGACACAAGGTCCCAGGATTCGACAATATAACAACAAATATATAAAAAAAATAAGAACAAACTAACACCTCATTTAACTAACGTAATCAACGCACTGGAGGAGGCAATATATCCAGAATACATGAAAACGAAATAATAAATAAGAAACAGTACGTATTTCAGAAAAAGTCAGGAACAACTTCAGCAGCTCCTGACCTACTGAACGCTATAAAACAGAGATTAGATGGACGAGACGTGGCGGCATGCATATCTGTTGATTTAAAGAAAGCATTTGACACTATATCGAAAGATCTACTGATAGAAAACCTCAGAAAAATCGTTGTAAAGGGAAGATTCCTAAACATAATAAATACATATCTAAGAGATCGACCACAAAATACGAGAATAAATCAAAGTTTCAGCCAAACATCTTTTGTGGAGTATTTCCATACCACAGCGAGGAATTATCCTACCAACTCTTTACCTCTTATACACAATGGTATATTATTATACACGTTTTATAAGACGTCAAATTGGCGCACGAGTTGTTTTGGAACGAGCGCGCCAATGCGTCTTATAAAACGAGTGTGATATACTATTTTTTCTACTTTGCGTCATTCATTTTATATAAATTTTGAAATTGTGGTTATTATGTTGCGCTATATTAGAATCTACGGCATTTTGCGGGTACCACGTGGCAGTACCGCAATACTGTAGTAAGGATGGGATCAAATCATGCAAAATCTAATTGTGAATAATTTTACTCTACTTTAGCCTACAAGTTTTATTAAATAATTAATCAGCGAGGTCGCAACTATGACCATAATGGAGCTTGGGGCAACACTACTAACCCTACTGTGATAAATACATGAAACATAACCTAAAAAGTTAACTTTAAAATAGTGGTTTCATAGGTATAATAATCAAAATAGACGTGTTTGGCGGTAACTGATTAGATACTTCAAAGAATAAGAACTTACTAAAGAATTGTTATAACGGTTAACGTTTAATAGCAGTTTCTACCTAGTACCACTGGCTTATACAAGTTTACACGCACATATAATTGAAACCAAATTCTAAGTTCGGTGTAATAATTTATTAGAAGAAATTATACTTGGTAAAATTACATGTGATGGCGGTAATACAAATACGTTGCACACAACCAGAACTAAGACGAAGTCGAAAGCGACGAACAAAAACGAATACGGTATTGAACCGAGCAGAATTCGGTCCAAGATGTTACCGAAAACTTATACGTTACATAATCTAAGAAATCCTCAACACTTTAAAGGTACTATAGCTTCCTACGTGTATGCTGATATTCAATAAACCATTTATAGCGCATATACAATCTCGCAGCAGTAATTAAATCGTTCATATCTACGATGTAGGTTTGATCTTCGCATAATATCTTATTAAAGTAAATGTGGTCCTTGAATTATATCTGAAAAGGGGATTTGATGTTTAGTTGAAAAGAATGATGACGATCACTTACCAGAGCCGCAAAACATCACCGAAAACGTCATACTGGCGAATTTTGATGAACTAAGGAAGCTCCAATCCTTTGACCATACTACAGCAGGCTACACGCATGTTTAAATATGTATAGAATCTTCATATTACGCGGTTTATGCGATTGCAAGCGATTAAAACAGGCAGTGTGTGGTTATGTGTTGTACGTTTGACATATGGCATTTGATATCAATCGATATCAATGTGTACCAATCTTAGAAAAAAGTTACTAAAAACAATATTACAATTTGTTAATGTAACACCGAAAAAAAGTGTTACAATGTGTGCATTGTGGATGCAAAGTAGAAAAACTACTTTTTCGAATTAGCTCTAAACGGAACATCGTACATGTATGCTGATGACACCTGTCTCCTATACTCCGCAAAATCGGAAGAACAAATTTAGCATAGGATACACGAAGACATAAAAAAGGCAAAACGCAGATTGCACAAACAAAAAACGTTAAATACCAGGGCTTTACAATAAACGACAACTTCAACTGGGTCGCGCACGTAGACACACTTAGGAAAAATAATGCAAAAACCATAGTTGTATTACGCAAAATAAAATACTTCATACCTGATACTGGGAAAACCGTTATATAACTCCCTGTACATCTCAAACATAAACTATATAATTAACATCTGGAGTGATACCAAACAGGGCAATATAAATACTACAGAGACAGCAAAATAAACTACTAAAAACACTGCATAATCTAGAAAGAGGAACACCAACACTTGAAGTACACACAATTCCAATAGAATCAACACTAAAGCAGACGATAACACTGCACAGAATCTTATTACTATACAAAATTTACCAAACATAAAATTAAAACGGAACTAAAACTAAAAAAATCAGACCAAATCCATGAACATAAAAGTAGATACGCGATACACATAGGAGCGGAAAGATCAAGAACGACCCGCTACGCTATGCTAGTATACCCATCACTTGTTATTATAAAACTTTTTACTAGTGATCCTTCCTCTATCCAAACATTTACACTTTACTAGAAATCACAATTGTAAATCTACTCTTTTTGCATGATTCTGTATTTTTATAGAATATTCCTCCCAATTACTTACGAATATGATCATAACGTCAAAGTTGTGTGCGTGAAAGACCTAATAACTAAATAAAGAGAATTGACAACAATATTGCTAAACAAACACCATGGGAGACTATCGCAATGTATATTATCTCATGAAAACCCGGTTCACAGTAGGTGGTTTTAACAGAATGAACATTGAACGGGAATACTATGGATGTCACTTCTGAAAGGTTGACATAATGTAAACGATATATAAAGAAAGTGAAGAGTTTATCCTCCCCTAGAATGTACCCTTTTTATTCATACACGCTTATCTGATGCTTTCTTTAAGATGTGTTGCGAATGTTCAACAATACAATTGTGAGGAATCGCAGGAACAATGCATACAATGTATTGTGGCTGTATTGTTGGTGAGTAATGAGGGTTTCTTAGAAAACAGAAGACGTCTTTTATTTAAAAGTTGGTATACTTGTTATTACTATAGCTACCTACTACGCTATATAGTATTGTTCAATCTAGAGGTGGTCAACATATAAAAATCCGGACGGTAAGTGTAAAATACCCAAAGTATTTATGACTTTTTCATGGAGTAGTCGGTTAGCAGATTTCCTGCAGAACTGATTTACTACTATGATATATAAATGTACTACTATGATACATAAAAATGATCAAGTATCACCTGATGATGACTACCTATATTTATCAAATTCTATACAGGAAAGCGTTATGGGAATGCTATATTTTGTTGTGCAATTCCATAATTATTCGGAAAAATACAAACATAATTAGGCATTTACCATTGGAACCATACTGTAGCCAAACTGTGGTTTTTATGGTGCCTACTTCATACGATCACATTGACCAGTATAAATCAGGTAACCTTATATTTTCGTGTTAATTTAATTACCAGAAATCGCTGTCGGTAACGGGAGAAACGTAAGACACGGAATGTAAGATAAGATTATGATGTCCTTACATTTGTTGTAGCTTAAATAGCTCTAATAATTACATAATATATATATTTAATAGGGCGCTTCTTATTTTGGCATTTTTACGTTATCATACATAGTATGATCAGTATTGTAATCGTGCAAAAAAAAAAGATTTTAGCGGAAATATGTCCTATTGGGTCCCCTGAACATTTTTCACCAAGGTACAAAAAAGTGTCTGTGTGTATGTGTGTGTGTGTGTGTGTGCGTGTGTATATGTGTGTGTATATGTGTGTGTGTGCACCCCTTTTTGTGGCGACGATTCCGGAGAAACTTAAGGTATCGGGACGAAACTTCATATTTAGAAGTTTCATGACCAAACTTAGAGCTGAAAAGGTTTTTGTTGAAAAGTGTCCAAAGGAACTGAACGTTTCCTGTAAGCATTATTAAAAAATTTTGCAAATGAGGCGCCATTTCTGCAATTTCGTCAAAATACTTAAATAATAAATTAAAGTAGACGAAATTTTGTATTATTTATGTCTATGACAATTTTTGGTAAAAATAATAGTTTAGCTGCATGAGCAAACACTAATTGATCGAGATCGGTCGTGTCTGCATTAATATAAAACTAGTTAGCCAGGATTTGACAGATGTTTTCATTCTAATGACATTAGGTAGTGTCAAACGCTGATGTTTTGACAATACCTATTGCTAATTAACTTTGTATTAAAAATAAAGACACATGTTTTTTCATACTTCTGCCTACTATAAATTTGCTTAGCAAAATTATTAGCTTAATAATAAAATCCATACACTTTTGAGTGTTGATATGAGAAAATTTCACAAATTAGCCTTTACCTAATGCGTCAAAAATACAGTAACTGAAACGATATCATTACCTACGGCCTAGGTAATGATATAGTTTCAATGTTTAGTTGCCGGCCTAGGTCCTAGGCCGACAACTAAAGAAATCGAACCAGTAAAAACTCATTCTGGTGTACTTTTTTTCGTAGAACGTGGATCAAAAATTGTGAATTGAGTCCAGTTTTTGGAAAAAAATTCAAAAGTACGCGTTTTTATCTCAAAAGCTAGACACAATTCAAAATTTCAAAATTTCTGACCTGCTCCGATATCAGAACTCAAACTTTATCGATTATTTTTCTATTATTGTCCTATGCACATTTATTGTAGTAAAAATATATTTCTCTAATTTCTTTTCGTTTTTAAGTTCTTTTTTATACACAGATAGAAATTTTTGTTTAATTCAAATAAATATGCATTGACTTAAAGAAATCTGGTGTTTCAATAGAGGCAAAGAAATATTTCTTTGCGGATAAAAACGCATTTGTTTAAAATATTTGTTTGGTAGAAAGAATGTTTATTTGTGTCAAACAACTTATGTTTCCAGTTAAAATTTACAATTTGTATAATATAAAGAATGAGATTTATTTACTTCAAATAAATATGATTGTGTTGAGTGAAAGAATTTATATTTTTTTAAATTAACGAAATTTTTGGTGAGTTAAAATGCGATATTTTAAGTTTGCAATAAATGGTTATTAGATTAAAGAAATTATTAACTTGTTGAAGGAATTAATGTGGAACTACTATAGACAAGAATTTATTTTTCGGAGGGTGCAGTAGAGTCGCCACGTGTCACCTCTTTTTTGGGATGTCGCACATCCTCGGCCAGTGGTTGGGCTTCCCAGCCCTACATACAGTCAAGGTTAGGTTAGTAAAGTACACGCTGATTTGGAATCGGAACTTGAGCTTGCAGGCACTGTACTCTATGTGACTCTATGTCTATACTGTCGATCACACGGCCTTTATACTGACGGTATGGCCGAAGTACGAGGACAGAGTTTTCAGCGCCATCTAACAATACAGTTGGATGAGATATTCATACTAAGAATATATTTATTTGAATCAAAATATGATTTCTTTCGCGGAAGTAAACCTATTTTTAAGTTAAAGCAAAAATATTACTTTGAAGGAAATAAATCTCTTCTTGTGTACAAATATAGTTATTTGAAGCAAAATATGATTTCTTTGGCGGACGTAAACCTATTTTTAAGCCAAAGAAAAAATATTACTTTAAACGAAATAAATCTCTCCTTATATATAATAAATTAATCTCTACAAGCAAATAAACTAGAGTATTAAATGAAGTAAATATTGTTGGCGTCAAAGAAATATGTTTAGACCCAAAATAATAAATTCAAACGAATATATTTCTTAAACACAAGAAATCTTTTCTATCTGTGTACTATATAAACAATATTAGGAACATTTTCATAAATTTAATAAAGTTGATAAAAGTAGATGTGTATTGATAAGTAGAAACAAAAAAAATAGTACATACAAAATTTCTAATGGCACAGTTTCGTGAGACAGGTTGTATACTGTTGCCATAGTGTCCAGCGTTTTATTAATCGTAACAAATTCAACTGAAGGTATCGAATTTACTACACCCTCCGCAAAAAAAAATCACTTGAAAACACTGATCACGGCAGCAGGGTTGTTATGTTTTAAGACATTTGTTTTAAAACATTGTTTTAAACATGTTTTAAAACAAATATTTTGTTTTAAATCATTTTTTTAAACAGTTTGTTTTAAATGTATAAAACACTTTTTTAAAACATTGGTTTAAACATGTTTTAAAACAAATATTTTCTTTTAAACATGTTTCAAACAGTTTGTTTTAAATGTTTAAAATACTTTGTTTTAACAGATTGTTTTAAAACAAATATTTTGTTTTAAACTACTTTATTTTCAACTTGTTTAAAACAGTTTTTTAAATGTTTAAAAATGTGTTTTAAACTACCGAAAGGGCAACATATTTAATTATTTAATCAGAGTTGTATGCTGGTCTTCAAGATGTACATGCATGGATCAATTATAAGATCAAAAAAGTATTTAAATATTGTATTTATTAATGAAAAAGAAGTTCTTTATAAAATATAATAATACATTCAGTGATAATAATAATAATAACTTAATAACATACCGGGTGACCCACGCCATAGGTACTCTCGTTTATTTTTTTCTTTATAAAACTGGACGAATGAAATTTGGGAAAGTGTTAATAGACACAAAATTCCATTAGTTGGGATACTCTTGAGGTTAATATGACTTCCGGTTTTTCCGGAAATGACGTCATCATCGAAATTTTAAATGGCACCTTATATTCTTTGTGTGATATATTCTATCAGGATGCCATTCTGAACACAAAAATATATCGATCGTCAATTTTCATCACGAACGCAATTGGTGAAAATAGTCGAAAATTGTCAAATCAATACTAACTAAATCGATTTTGGCCGACATTGCATTACTGGTGCCCTCTAGCGTGACAACAAAAAGTCATTCACACGACAGATTTAAACCCACTGAGAACTGACGTATGGAAAAACGCCGATGAAAATGTATACTAATAAGACAATTGCGCGATTTAAAACATGTCTAAAACAATGTTTATTCCTTATTTAAAACATGTTTTTTTGAGTGATTTAAAACATGTTTTTTTTTTTTCATGTTTAAAACATGTTTTTAAACAAGTGTTTAAAAACATTGTTTCGTTTTATAAAAAAAAAATGTTTGTTTTGTTCAAAATAAAAAAAAACGTGTTTTATAACAACCCTGCACGGCAGTAATAAAAATGTTTGAATAAGATCAATCATCGAACCAATAATTTTGATAAATAATTGCACTTTTGATATCGGACGGCCCTTAAGACTGGTGGGGAGTCTTCCTATTGTTAACTGGCGGTCACGCGCATCGCATTGGTGGTGCTTTTGAGGCAAAGTTGAGGAAGATGGTGTCCTACCTTCGCTCTACCGTAAATACTAAACGCAGCTAGGCAGCACTAGCTAACATTCATCCAAGCAGTGCAGACCGTCAGTTGTTGCGCTCCAGACAGTGTATTCTTTTCGTATGTGCCGGTTCTTCCGTGGTTTAGTGCTTCATCTGTTCTAGTGCTCTCTCCGCCACAGTGTTATTAATTTTTTTTTAATTAATTAAGGACTCTTTTATTTGTGCTTTTCCAATACGATTGGGTATGTGTACTTTTACAAAACCGATTTTTTTTTATTTTTATGTCACAAAAAAAACTATTTTAGCCGTGAAATGAAACAACTTTTCTTTTTCTTATTGTCGTGTTTGTTCCTTTCACGAAATTACCTAATGTACCTGTTTTGTTTATGTGAACTCTTAATTTTAAAATAATTGTGCGCTGGTAATTGCAGTTTGTTAAACGTAGTTTTTTCGTCAATTTCAGTTCGATATACAAAGGAGCTGTTGGAACGTACTCTAGCCAAATGTACGGAGCAAGTTCTCCCCAACCCCAATTTTGGAACAATACAGGTTAGTGCTTTTTGTATACTTCTATATTATATATTTTTTAACGTTTAATCTTTGGTGACATAATACACTATGATTATCCGGTGAAATGTTTGTTGTCAATGCTACTATCATAGTGTTTATAGTTACGTATAGTAAAAAACTATAAAGCAGTGATAGTGATTACTGATAGTGGATTATCATTTTTATCGCCATGTGCTAGTGACAATAGAACATAAATCGCTAATATCCTAACATTAAGGTTATTTTAAAATTTTTGAACTTATATTTTATGGTATAATAGGAGTAATGCAAATCGTTAAAATGTTGTTACAATATCACAATTTTGATAGTAAGCACAGGCGATAGTGATTATTGATATTTTGATTATCATTGATTAATTATTGAGGCAATTAACATAAATTGGTAATTCAAAATGCTTCTGATAGTTTGTGTCCAAAGTTTTATATATTTCGTTAACATTAATTGTAAAATAGTGGTTTGATTATTAAGTACCTAAAAAATAAATAAATTTTTTTAAATTGTAAAAATAATATATTGTTTTTTAATTATAAATAGCATTTTGTATGTTTTTCTAGGGGTCTGTTCTGAGAGGAACTCAACGATGTAAATTAGCGTTCTTCTTTTGTTTTCGAATTATAAGCAAACATTAAATTTTTAGATATGCTTGATACCTGTATATCAATATCTTTGTATTTCTTAAGGCACTTCTTCGACTAAAATGAAATGGAATTGACTGACATATTTTACATAACTTTTTCTATTGATTTCTGTGTGAAAATCGTAGTTAGCTGTCACTTAAAAAGGTTTTCTTCTGATCAACGATGTGATCTCCAAATAACAGGGACATTTTAACTTCTGTTCTTAGTAGGCATATATCATTTAGGGTTTAAACACACAAATGGGTTTGATGTAATGGCTGAATGACCGCACGGACTCGCGGTTATTCAGCCATTTTCCATATAGCAAAATATACTTTGTTTAAAAAACTGCGCCGAATTCAAATTACCTAATGTAACTCAATATTTGATTTTTAAGCGAAAAATGAGCAGAAAATAAAATATCCATGGATACATTGATATAAAATAAAATGATACATATCGTTCAATACGGACAATTTTGAAGATACTGAAAAACTGTCAGTGCAATTTTACGTTAATCAAAAATTCTCTCAAGGGTATCTTTAACACTTAAAGGGTCAATTTAAGAAAATACTATAATTGGAGGTTCTTATTTGGTCAAATGTTTTCTTTTTCACCAGTACTTTTGCTAAAGGTATACTATAATCTGACCAAACCAATTACAGTAGTTTCACCACAAATTTACAATAATATTTATTGCCGGATTTCTACCGGCTGTAAAACTTAATTAAAATTTATATTATTTTCTAAATTAATTATATTTGGTTGCTTGTTTTAGTAAATTTGCGTAATACAACTATATTACTTACATCAAAAAGAATTGATGAATGAATTTTAATCTGTTAATTGTTCATATGTCTATCTAGTTGTTGACAACAGTAATGGCAAAAATGTACAAAACGCGGTTTTTGCCATTTTTTTTCTTCAAATATAACAAAATAATATCTGCCATAGATTCACATATACACTCATTAATTTATTGATTTTTCTGTAATATAATAATCGTGGTGCGCAAATTTATTAAGATAGTTAATATAAAAAAATAATTGAATCAATTGTAATTAAGTTTGACAGCAGGTTGCAACCCCTAAAAGTTATTTTAAAATTGTGATAAAAATACTGTAACACTGAACCAAACAATTTTGAACGAAAAAAAAATTTGAGATATCAAATTTGTGTTTATGACGCGTTAACAAAGACGATAGTTAGTTTTGAATTTCACTTTTGAGTTTGTATGCTTCATTTACTATTGATTAATTTATTTTTGTACATACTACATCAACTACAGTAAAACATTAATCCTTTATTGAGTAAAAATCATCTCGTTTAAACAGATAAGCTTAACAAGATGTTTGACAGCAATAGAAAAAGTGATATTGTCAACGTTAAGTAAAACAAAGGAACGCCGCCGTGCCGAATATTTTGACCACACACACCAACATTGTGCAAGATTCTTGGAATTACTTCCAAAGACAACAAAACGTAACAAAGTTATTGTTTCCCCAAAATAATTTTTGTACATTGATCTGGCCGCTTAGTCCGTCCAGTGCAGATGTGATTCACGGACTGCTGACACACGGAACACTCCGTGATATCACCGACAGAGCAACTGCAAAATAATCATATTATTTTGATCACGTAGGTTTGTTTTGATTTCGAACGTTAAACGGTCGATCGATTTGGAATGGCTGAAGTTTTACGAGTAAGGAAAGTGCAGAATCGCACTGGTGCTGATGGTGTTCGCGTTTGACAGTTGCGGCGCCATATTAATCAAATGCTGTCGCATGCCAATGTTAATCGTGTATTTGCTTTTTCCATTTTATAATAAATAAGTATTGCCCAGTCAACAAAGCTCTGTTTTGTATAAATAAAGAAAATAATTTGGAAAGTTTTCAAACGGTGGTGTTTGTTTGGTTTCACTATAAGGTAAACTTAAGCTAAGCTTAATAGTTTTGAAGATATTGATGAAGACATGAAGACAAAAAAAATACCTTTACTTTAGTAGAAGAAGTGCAAATTAAAAAACTAGTGTATTGTGTACCAAGCCGAGAAAGTGACTGTTTTCCGGGCCGAAAGAAGAGTTGCACAGGCGAGCATAGCGAGCCTGTGCACTTCTTGAGGCCCGGAAAATCACTTTCTGGGCGTGGTGCACACATAATTTTTTATCCTACACAACAATATTGTAATAATATCACCCGTTTCTAAAGACACTCACATACTGGTTTTTGACAAATAAACAACGTTGACGTTTTAATCGGAAACGTCAAACCGAATCGAAAGCTGTGTTTTGATTGGACAGTCATTCGGTCGCCATCGAGTATCGTGTGTACAATTATGTTCGTGGTTAGCGCTGAAAAAGTCTTCATTTACACGCCTGGTGGGCAAATAGCATCTTTCGTGTCTCCATAGAGACGCGAAAATGACATTTTCGCATAGTGTAGGATAAAAAATAGTATTTACTTTACCTTTTTAATCTTTAGTAGAGTACATTTTATTTTAGTGATGTATTCATGTGGTAGTTGCAGTATTCACACAAAATGCTATGAAAGAGAAATGCATATTATACTTATACATTTTTAAACGATTTATTAAATTTGGAAAAAGATTTAATTAAAAAATGCAAAACAGAGCATGATACACTCTACAATATGCGTAACTAAAACTGTGCATAACTGCATAACACATGTGGTTGATCGCTTTTTTTGTTCTTGAAATATACCCAAAGCAAGTTTTCTTTTCTTACTTTAACATCCCATAGCTTCTGAAGAAGGTTACATTTGTAGAAGAAGATTACATTTGTAATCAACAACTAATCAGCAGTATAGTGTCTCACATTATTCCCGCAAAACTTTTTTTTTGTCAGATTATAAATGTCGTCCCGAGTAAAAAGTTTGCTATAGACTTATTTGTTTTCGGTATTCCTTAAAAAGTTACAGCCGTTTGAAATATTAACAACTTTTTTTTATAATTTCATTAGGAATTGAAAAACCGTCAACATGAAACGATTTACTAAGAATTACGTATATTCGTAAGAAATCTCTAAAAATTCATATGGGTTTTGTTGTTTCTTTATTTAATTTATTTTCATTATTTTCACGTTCCTACTTCATTTTATTACTTTTATTGTTGTTATAGGTATTGATTGTCCTTCTTCGTTTTCGCATATACCGTTTAATTTTTTTTTGTATTGATATTGCAAACAGCTGTAACTTTTGACTGATTTGAAATTAGTTCGATGTGGAAAGTTTTATTCAGAATGACATTTACTTAGCTCTAGCTTACTACCTACCACTCGCTCGATTAAAAGTAATCACGTTATTTCGTTATTTTTTTTAATTTTTCTAACATAAAATAAAGAAAAACAAAAGGTGAAAAACAGAAATGGTTGTTGCCATCGATTTTATATCAATACATATATTATATATAAAGAAATAAAAATTTTGAAAACGTGGTAGGTATTATAATAGGTATTGAAGGTATAAACATACCTTCTTCATTTGATAAATTATTGTTTTGTTATTCATATTACTTCAGAAAGTGAGAAAAAATATCGCGTTTCTATGATTGCTATGTAATATAATAATTATTACGTTTATATTTTGCGCTGTTATCTAAGATCTTCTAAACAGTTGGTTTAGATTACTGTCAACATTCATCGTTTATGGTATTTATAGTAGTTGTGTTTTCTAGAGCTACCGTATAACAGCAATTGTTAGAACAGTACAAATTGTTTGTATTATTACCGAGGATTTTTTTAGTTCTTGTCGTGATTATATTATTAATCATCTAAAAGATAATGCCAAATGTATACAATTTTTAAGAGGAATTCGTCGACTGGGGCAGTAGACTGTGAATTCAGGGTGATTTATTTTGTTGATCGAAAGATTTCTAGTAGAATTGAAAAATATAATAACTGGAAAAGCACCAGGCAAAAGTCTGTAGGTAATTTTCTGGTTTCTTGTCAATAACGGACCCAAAACGAAAAAAATATTCACAATCACTGACCTACGCCACTCTCAGTCAAAATGAGCGATACCGAAACGTAGATCACGTTAAAGCCATGCGCAATCGATGCGCAAAATTTAAAAATATATTTATTTTGCCCGTTTCTCCTGACCTTTGGCGATATCATCGCTGATAGCGTTAACAAACAGCCCAGAGTCTCGCGATTAAAAAAGTATTCCGACTTCTTCCAGGCATGCCGACTCAAGCAACGATGAGTCTGTCCGATGACTACCCCAAAGTCTCTTCAACTGGATCAGGAAGTGCCCTCCCTGCCTTCAACAGGGTGCCATCCTTCAGCAATACGAGTCCAACTCAAAGGTCTTACCATGCACCATACCTCGACTGGCAACATCATCAATTTCCGGATAACCAATCCTTGCAGTACATCCAGACTGGGTTACCAGCTAGGAATAGACAATGCTTCGCAGCATCGGCTTCACTATCAGCAAGTAAGTTCGTCAAATTTTGCGTTTCTATTTCACGTATGAAGATCTCTTAATTTATTCAACATAGACTTTATCAAGAAATTCGAGCGCAGGTCAGGTCCGATTCTGCATATCTACGATTTCGGATTATCAAACTTGTTTTAGTACGTATTTTACGTTAAATGTAAATATTTTGTTTTTAATAATTGGCAGATATTTTTTTATGGAAACGTTTGTGTCTTTTTAATTTTTACTTACGTACACACTTACGTAATTTAGGTCTTAAATCATATAAAATGAATATGAATGAAGCTTCTGGACAGGTTATAGTTATATTTACTTGAATATTTTTGTAAATTTTAGAGGGTATACCAAGTGACAGTATTTTCAGGTTACTTTAAACTTGTAGATCATATGATAGCTCTGGTAGTACCACATGAACAGTTTTTATAGTTAGAAAGGGAAATAATTCAGTTTGTTTTTTGTGTTACTATCTCGGTAACTATCTGATTATAGTCCGAAAAATGTTTATGTACCTAATATGGTACCTATACAATTTTTTAATAACGGTAATTGGCCAATTTTGGAGTAACTGTTAAGCCACGTTTACATCCAGTTAACTTAACTTAACGTACGAAAACTTAAACATTAAAGAAAGTTGAACTCCATTGAATTATATGTGTTCGTTTACATTCACTTAACGTAGAAAAACTTAACGTAACGTACGGATTTGTTCACTCAACTTAATAGAATTCGTACGCTAAGTGCACCAATCACAAGCTCTCGATTTTGACAATATGGATGTAGGTGACAGCGGTTGACAGTAACATAACCTAAACATTAAATCGTGCTACTTGATCTTTGTAATCTTTGTGTTGTTTTGCAATATTTTTCGCTCGACTAACGGATTATTAACACTGATGATGGAACCTTGATCCAACTTGCGTGTACATAAACATATTTGTATAATAAAAGCGATAGATTTAATATGGATTTCATATTGTGTCACTGTCAAATGCGCATGTCAAATACCCCAACGTAAGTGAATGTAAATAGAACGGATCCAAAATTCGTACGATACTTTAACCTAAAAGCAGAAACTGGCGTTCTAGTAGCGTCAAACGTCATGCTTACCAACCCACTCATTTTAGTCAAGTCTTTTTAGACAGAATAACGGGTCGGTTCTGTTGTCAATCCTTGTTGTTCCATAAAGAAGAAGAACCCTTTTTATAGCAAATTTTACTCGAGATAACTTTGATACTAATTCTTTCACCCCCGTCTTCATCCACTCTTTCTCACGAAAATATATTTGACTTTATTCGACGAACTTTATTCGACTAAAATTTATCTACTGATTGCCAATAATTGATGAATTCAGTAACAACAGAATAGAACATAGACATTTGTACTCTAGGTTCAAACTAAGATTTACGCTCTTACCATTTCATGTTGCTTTTCAAACACAGATCACTTTATGGATATATTTGCTTGCATACCTATTATTTTGAACGCCTATAGCATATTAATATATTATCCGATCACATAAGTAAGGATCGCGAGCATGAAGTTAGGCCAAATACGACATTTTATCTTCGACTCATAAATTCCATTTTATATCAAATATTTTAAATGCATTTGGCAATGGTGGCGAGGCAAACTGACAACCAATTGTCAACCACGTAGGTGTTGACAGGTGTTGATCATAATCACCGGCGTGTATCATACTAGGGATTATATAGTCATAGATACGTATACAATAAAGTTATCATATAATAGTGAGTCGTAGATACAAATTTTTATTTTTATACTTTATCTATATTTTCAATAATGGACTCATTCTCAGTAAATATTCTCTTTTTAATTATCACTTCATACAACTAAAACTTTTTCGTATCAAAATTCTCATATTTAAAAAAACAACATGTTCCGCGCATCCTTAAGATTTCGACAGTACAATGAGAAACTTCCCTATCTTGTTGAAACTATATTGCATATTCTGTAAAAGTCACTGAAAGGTAAACATCATTCAGCTGTCCAAAGTAACAAATACCTGCCATGTTACAATCCATCGGGGTTGCAGCCTGCTTCACGATAGAAGTCAAGATATCGCTTTGATGTTAAATCATCACATCCTACCATTTCGAACATACCCTGAACTTTCTTTATATTCCAACGAAGTTATTATTCCAAGTATTCGTTTAAAATCGTTTGTATTCATAACAGTGTAAACTAACTGTATAGTATACTTACAATCTCACATTTGATTCTTTTAATTTCTGATGATGTTATACTAACTTCGAAGAAGACAAGTAATGTTGAAAGAATATACATTATTATTATTTATTATTATTCTAAGCATCTCAATCCACTCTATATAAATTTCAGTAAATTATGAAAGCAAATTTGGTGTTTTATACATACTTTTGTAACGATATCTATAAATCAGTGCTCCGCAAGCACTGTGCAGCGACACAGTGGTTGCGGGACGGGCCTATGAGACTGACGTGAGCGGGAGAAGGACAGCGAGCGAAGGTTGCGGAGCACTGCTGAGATGTAAGAAAAGAACATAAAACGCGTTCGCTAAACCGATATTTTTTGTTTTGTCGGTAGGTCAGTTTTTTGGTCAGTATTTTTATCGTTTGTGTCAGTTTACAGACGTATGCATAAACAATGGGATCGAGTTCACGCGGATATCTCATGATTGTACTAGAGACGACGTTTTTTCTCCTGTTTATACTACGTGTTGCGTCAATTTTTCGAAGATGTTATTGAGATGGCGCGCGAGATAATATTTGGAAATTTTTAGCGCTTTAACAAATCGAAACATCAAGCCAACGTGTTAAAAATATAAATTGTACCGTTTATTTTATTCTTAAATTTGTGCTAACAGTGGTCGGTACAGTTCAAATAACATAGTGAGAACACCAGATACCACATGGCCCATTAATATGGGACACAGGAGACCAATATATAGAACATAGAGGACATGAGCCTGTTGAAATATGGATTGTCGTCAGAGTACGGATTGAGGTTTTACAAATGGCCCCAGATTTATGCGAGGTGTCATCCCGTCTTAACAGCTAACTGTCCCCAAGTGCAGTTCCAAATCCCACTAGCGCCCCAAAAGTGGCAAAAAAAAACAAGTGGAATGCGGAGTGTGTTGGTGGCGCCTCGAGTTTTTAGTGTCATGTTACATGTGGGGTAGGATGACACCAGAGTATTATAAGTTTAGAGATGATACGTTTTATTTAAAAGTCGGGAACTTCGTGTTTTATTTAATTATTCTTCAAAACCTCGTTTTAAGATTTTTTAAAGAAATGTATTTAGAACAACACTTATATTTTGGGCAGTAGATTGAATATACCATTTATTAACGTTTTGTTGAAAGTGTTCAAAGCTGTATTTTATAATAAATCCAAAGGCCCTACTAATACGATTGCTGCAAAAAGTATCATAGGGGGTGGCAGGGGGTAAAGTTGAGCATTTTGCCTTTATCTTGGATACTATCTTTTTTTCGACAAGATTTTGGTTCAAAATTGTAGTTCGTAAAATTTGATATACATAAATTGCGTCTTTACTTGTACTGTTTCACAGATACAGCCGTCTGAATGTATATATGAAAAACAATCACCATAAGTTAAAAAAAAGAGACACGCTGAATTCTTCTATACACCTTTATTTTTGTTTTAAATGATATCGCAAAAGTTCCAATCAATATCACACCACAAAGAATTTAATTGTATACTAATTGTACTCTAGTACGCGGATTTTGCGAAATTTATCAATAACGATTTGTTGAATGTCAGCTTACCGAAAAATTTAAAAACGAAATGCTCAAAGTGATCACCTTAAGCTTATGTACTGCGCGTCAAATTTGCACTTAAACAGCGGCGTTTAGTGTCATTATCAGTGGCGGCGTAAAGGGGGGGCGGTGGGGGCGGTCCGCCCCGGGTGCCAAGCAGCTAGGGGTGACAACGACAACTCACTCGCTCAGCCAAAGAATACTTACAGAAGAATCACTCCGCAAAGACATACTAATAAATAAATAGCTACATACTCTAGACTACTCTAGAGTCTAGGATCTATCTGCATGCTAATATTATATTATATCTCAATATGTATCGCAACTTTATTTTCATTTACTTTCGAATATAATTTCCTAAAAGAATGAGTTCACATAATAAGGTCAATCAAAATACTGACTATGGCTACAGATTTTTTTAAAAGTAACTATAGCTATTTATAATATATTTATTTCCCCCGAGATATGAAAACTTAGGTCTATTGTATTTCTAGGTATTATTATGTACGGAGGCACACTGTATACATTTTTTTACATTTACCTTTCATGAATGTATGCGGATATTGCTTATTAAACAATGTACAAAACAGGCTAAGATTGGGCAAAGTATTGAATTATGAATACATTTTGATTAATTTAAATTGTCGAAAATAATTATCTCTTTGATTTTCAAACGTTTACAGTTTACACTTTAATGCACCATTAGTGGAACAAATACATAATTAAATTAATTTAACTAAATGATTTAATTTAAAAAAATACAATTGATGTTCGTAGTCGCACTATGCAACGCTAAATTTGTTTTTTTAGAAGTCAATAGATTTAACAAAGTTTTGATTTGACTTTGATACATCTTAATTATAATTTTTCTACTTTGCGTTAACATTTGACACATAGTACTTTTTAGCTGTTCCAATGCAACAATTTTTTTATTACTCACAATCTTTAGTAACTATTAGATTTCTAGAATTGGTGGCATCGCTATCAAATGAGGGGTGTATATGCAAATGCGACACGTCCTTTAAAATGAAATCCGAGAAAACCGCAAAAATTTACCAGACATTTATTTTCAATGATATTGACTTCATATTTTCTAGGTTAATAGACGAGTTTATTTTATATTAGTAACAAATGCTGATTAAATTTATCTTAACACAGAAGGGCAATATTTAAGAAATATTAATGGTCAGATACGGCTGAGTTTGTCCATCTAACAAGAGACAGGTGCTGTTGATAGTTGTATGTAATTCATTAAACAAAAGCAAACACTATCACTAATAGTCAAAATATTATTATAAATTATGAACATAAGGTCCACAATGAGCGAAACACGACTAATCAATCTTTCAATTTTATCTATTGAAAAGGACAGGAAAGTTAATTTTTAATTTTGATAATGTAATAGAACACTTTAGTAAAATAGACTCCCGTAAGCACGTTTAGTATTTCTTGTTTTATTTTGGGGGTGCTCATTAGAAAACCGCCCTGGGTGCCAACCCACGCTACGCCGCCACTGGTCATTATAAAATCATCGTGCAACGCAGCATTCTGTCCACATTCTCCGTAAACGAGCATCATGTCTACATACTTACTACATATTTATGAAATTATCATTTTGGTCTGCAATTGCAGAAAGGTCTGCAATTGCCATTTTTTTGACAAACAATTGAATACCTCAGAAACTAATTACTTTAAACAGTTACAACTTACACAGTTGGAAAGATAACTTCCTTAGTATTCATAATATGATATTATATCAGAGCGTTCTATTTAAAAAAATTTACTGACTTTCCGTCACGCCTAAATGCAACACCCTGTAATTAGTTTCTATAAAGTAAAATTATTTTTATTGAGTCAAACAAATCTTGTACCAAACATTTTTTTCTTTCTCAAACGATTTGATGACTGTCGACCGCCGGGATACTAATAACTCACCCTGTATATAAAAGGTTTAGTTATACTTTTTGCGGCAGTACTTTGTTATCGGTCATGGATAGCTAAAGAAATATTGACTGTGAAATATTTGGCCAAGAATGGCGCCTTCTCGTGAATTTTTAATTATTTGTAAAAATATTGCACTGACGACGTTTCTTTGTAGTGGTATACGAAAAAATCTGAACTGATATTAAGCCCGGATTCTATGATTATTTTAAGCACGATTTTATTGTAAAGTCGAATTTCTTAGCATTGTTATAATAAATTAGAATACATTATAATAATTATTCATAACCAAAACATAACCAAACGCGTCCGTGATATTATAAATAACATCAACAATCAGACAAACTAACCGCAGGAACCGCACATCCTTCAAAGTTTGCGGGCAAACCCAGCAGAAAACAACAAACAAAACAGTTTATTTCAAATTTATTACCAACTTGTCAATAAATCCCCAAACAAGACATTACTATCTTGTAACACTACACCGGACACAGACAGAATTACTAAAACTAGGGCATCTATAATACAGTATACAGATACCGTATTCTATTTGTATCTATGGTGACACGAAAATTTGCGACAGGTTCTTCTAAATTTATGTGGGTGCGCCTAACATTTATGATTTACGGCCCAATGATCCGGTCTATTCCATGTGTCATAACTTCTCAAATGTTAGGTTGTTTTATTTTATAGTCGTGTGCGTCTGGCAGTTTCAAAATTGTGCAACATAAACCTATACATCGGCCAGTCTGTGTGGCATGGCCCGTGGTATGCTACGTAGTACAAGGGGGCGTGTACCCCTTGGGACAGATCTGTAGTATCTAGGAAAACGTGTCTCTCTATAAAGTTATGGCTATTTTTTTCGGGCTGGAGGGGTCATGTACAAATTATGTTCTTATATTTTTTTAGTGGAAACATCTGTTTCTGTAAAGTAATACTGAAAGTTAACTGAAGTGAGATTTTTGTTTGTAAAATATGACTGATATGTAATAACCTACAGCCAAAATTATGTAAAAATAGTTGATTAGGTAAACTTACAGTAAATGGTTTGTAGCAACATACAGCAAAACTCCTCTAAAGGCTTATTTGCACATACTTTATCGTCATTACATATTATCGACATTTCATTTTTGGTTTAAGTCTCGGTTACATAATTCCCGTTCCTGTTTCGGTTTTCGTTCCGAACACGTTTATTTTCGGTTTTCGGTTCAGCTCCAATTTATTAACTCTTAATGTTTTTCTTTTCAAAAAGCTTGATTTGTATTAAAAATTAAACAGGTATAGCACCATAATAAACCGATATTTTGTTTAGTTCTATTCCGGTATTTGTTCCGGCAAAATAACGGTGTCTTCCTGTTTTCGATTCAGCTCTGATTCGAAGCCCTGCAAAATCAGTTGAGTTTTCGACCCTTGTCATGGGAATATCTCTGAGAAGGTTTATTATTTTAAAAAATCCTCGAGAACGTCGATTTTTAATTATTAAAATACTCATTTTGATGTAATTTCAAATTTCCGACCTTCACTTGTTTCTGACTTATAACCTATTTGTCTTAGTGATTGTGGTTGAGCTTTTAATTGTCATAAAGGTAACGGAAACATTTTATGGCCCTAGTAAAAAAAAATGAGAAAAACAAATGCAATTTTCAAAATATTGATATTGAAGTGTGGCGACCAAGGAGTGAAAAATGCCTCACGTAAGGTTTCCGGACAAACTGAGGGCAAAAAACGTAATTAAAGCAACTAAAACGATGTAGCGTTTTTATTTTAACATGAATCCGGACTAGAAAATTGCATATCATGTCAGGTAACATGATATGCAATTTTCCAGTCCGGATTCATGTTCTGCGCAAAGAAATTAATCAAGAACTCCTATTCGTTTCGTATTCACAAACCAAAGTGATCATATTATGTTACCCTAATTTTCAACTGTCTTTTCTGAAATCTCAAATATTTCCCTTTTATATATGTATTAATTACCTTTTAAAATACATTCGATGACGTAATAAGTAATTTTCAACTGCCTTTTCTGAAATATGTGAGGTTACATTTTAAAAAACATTCGATGATCTCAAAAGTCTAAAGAATTGACGTTCGGAAATTTAGTTTATGATAAATATGAGTATTTTGATAATTACTAATAGACGTGTCAGAGAATTTGTTGAACTACTTCGTTTCATATGTCTTCAATCCTTTCAAAACCATATCGTGTAACCAGTTAGAATCAATCGGATCAAGAAATAAAATCAAATCAGTCAGAATTTATTGAACAATATAATATCATAGAATAGTTTAATTAAATTGTAATTTTGGAGATGAAAGACAAGTTTTAAGAGAAAAATTCTTATTTTTGAGTTTTTAGTATAGGATTTTTGTTCAAATGTTCAATTCTTAAAAATATTTTGAGAAACAGGTATTCAGAGTAAAATTGTATGATAACTGTCGGGAAAATGAATCCTACGAATAGAAACCGACCAGGCGCTTTTATACATGTATTTGTGCTGAATACGAATCCGGATACGAAAGCTTTCCACTACGTCCGGATCCAGTGTTCTTTTTCCCTCGGGTTTTGTTTGAATTCTGAAAAACAAATCTTTACTAAAGTGTACATAAAAATGTGTGACGTTCAATTAGAAGTAACGAAAGTTGGTTGCTATGACAACAAACCCCAGAAAGAAATTACACAGTGAATGCATTTGCCAAATAATATCATATGATTTAATATCATAGATAGTAACTTCATGGTCTTCTTTTTCTAATTCTTAAACACCAGTTTGTTTTGTTTCCATCTCTATTTAGTCGTACATGTCTTTCAACCCATTCCTACCACAGCATAACTTGGCAATATTCTCTTCATATCACTCAAAGAATGATGTCAAGTTTTTTTGCAAATTTTTGAATACAGACGTATTGTCCAATAGGGTATTTGACTGTATTAAAAAAATGGCTTGTATTATAGTCATCCGAATAGATTACGGTTTAAGAAAACTATTTGTTATTACTTTAAAAAAAATGCTTTATTTCTATTAAAAACCAAAATTAAAATTGAATTTTATTCACGTGATTGAAAACGCTCTGTAATTGGCTGTCTCCAGTGACATTCGTTAGTACGCTTAGAGTGCGTTCGGTTTGTTAGGGTAGGGTATGGGGAGAGCAATCAGATAACCTGTGTCGGCTGTCTCTCTCTTATATGCAGATAAACGCCGTATGACGTTAGTCCGCCTATTATGCAGCGCGTCACTCTCACCGTACCCTACCCGATTATCCGAACGCGGTCTTATGCTTCTCCCGTTTGAATTTAATAGCACTAACGTGCCATGTAATCATAACTTTGTAGGTTAAGTTAGCCCTAACCTTAAGCTGTCAGATCAGATAATACCTGGTTCGAAAATACGATAGATAACTTATTCTAGTCAGTTCTACTTATGTCGAAGTAATCTTCACAACAAAAAAACACTTGTATTGGCCGCTATTTATTTCATTTGGATTTCTACGAGCCAACCACTTTCTTCGCAGTTTCAAATCTTGCGGAACAGCTACAAATAGTTTATCCGGAGTTTTTATTGACGTATTTCTGCATTGTGGATTTATACGCCATTTATAACCCATTTTTATGTAGAAATTGTGAAAACAACACATCATACAACACAATTACCAAACGGCGACGATGCTGATGCTGACAGACCATATTGGCATCATATTGGCCGATTTGACATCTACTATCCTGCGACGCCACACAACAGAAAGTATCGTATTGGTGGGACTTTTTGTGATTCAATTTTTAACGCTGATTTTTATGAAATATAGAGGAAATAATTACGAAAAACAATGCATTTACAATGTAGAGTGAAGGAATAAACACGCTAAGATGGTTTTCCAATAATAGTCAAATACCCTATTGTGTTATTAGTTTGAATATGAAACTTTTCGCACCTAGGGGCTTTGATACAACAATTTTCACCATGGACTGTAATCACTCCGTGATATTTTGATTTTAGACAATATTTTTCTGGCACCGCGAGGAGTGCCCAGAAAGAGATTTTGTTTAAGTGACGACTCTGGTCATGCTGGGTGGTAGTTCTTCTCACGGGGATACGCTCGGCGGTTTGCTGACTGATCGCGGCCAATTCTGGGAAGCGCGGCTCGGCTGGAATGCATCCGCGACCAAACAACCAGAGAAGACTTAACATCCTGTAAGTTGGCCCCGCTTGGGAAAGAACGGACAGAGGGAGAGAGGCAACGAGACGCCCAACAATAAGGCACCTTGTTTGTCATGCGACACCGGCGCATATTTAGCCCACTTCGCAATAAGCAACAAGTCGGGCTGCAGAGAACAATTGAAACGCAATTGTGCACCGTTTGTAGCAATTTAATTGGCCCAGCAGGACCGTAACGAACGAATACAAAACTTATGCACACAGATAGAAAAGATTTTTGTTTTTAGAATTAAATTTATTTGAATTTCTTGTTTTCGATCAAAACTTTTGGCACAAAGAATATTTACTTCATTGAATACAACTTATTTGCTTGTAGAGATTAGTTTATTTGGAACAGGTATTTATTTAAGTGAAATAAATGTATTTGGTTGCAAAAACTATGTTTCTTTAAAGGAATACATATTTCTTTCTTTCTTTTAAAATAGTATTTTTGCTATATATGGTTCAAAAAAACGTTTACTTCCGTCAAAGAAATTTTGATTGAAATAAATGTATTCTTAGTGCGCAAACCTCATCCAACTGTATTGTTAGATAGTATTAATGGTAATCATAGATCGGTTTGATCCTCAGTATATAATAGACTTGTGAAAGCTTCCCGCTCAGTTGAAAAAGGCCGTGTGTTCACCGGAAAGAGCACAGTGCACGCAGGTTAAAGTTGCGATTCCGAATCAGCGTACACCCTTTCCTTGACTATAATATAGTGTTTGTAGTCGTAATCCGGCCGAGGTAGTCCCCGCGTTGTCTGGGAAAACTAACCAACGGTCGAGGATGTGCAAAAGCTCTAAAGGCGGGGACACGTGGAGATTCGGCCCTACTGTATTCTCCAAAAAATTCGTGTCAATAAAAACTCCACTTTAATTCCTTCAATCAATTAATAATTTCTTTAATCAAAGAACCATTTATTGCAATCGTAAAATATCGCATTTTAAGTCAACCTACAATTTCGTTAATTCAAAGAATCATAATTCTTTCACTCAACACAGTTCTTATAATACACAAATTGTAAATTTTTACTGAAAACATAAATTGACACATTGACCAATTTACACAAATAAACTTTCGTTCGACCAAACAAATATGCCAAACCAAATGGACTTTTATCCCCAAGAAATAATTCTTTGCCTCTACTCTAGTCACTAATTGGAACAACAGATGTATTTCAATTAAACAAACCCTCTGTGTACTGTATATTTAATAAATAACTTGAACGAATAATAATAGGCTTAACTTATTCGATAAAAATGCATATGTCCTGATGACTTAATTTATATATACCTAGTTGGAAACTTTATTATTAACAATAAAAATAAAAAATTCCTCATATTTTCAAAGAACATTATGAACATTAGCAAAACGTACCATACTTTAGCTACTATTAGCTTCAAAGTGCATAATCTCCACTAAAATTTTCATAATGTGGGTTATAACCCACAAATTATACCTAGTCCTGCCAACAAAATCGAGAAAATATAGAAACAAGCTGAATTTTTGTTTACAACTTTAATTTGATTATTATTTTCAACCATGAAACTTTGCTTTTTATAACGCTAATAAAATGTCTCAAATAAACAAGCGAATGACAGTCATTGCTAAAATAATGCCGTCAGTCAACGAAAGAGAACTGCCTTAACTGAACAAACTATGCCGGACATTAAGACAAATCAAATGATAATCAATATAAATTCAATAAAGCAGTTCAAATTCTCACAAACTTAATTGATGGTATATTTGATGTCCAAAAACTTATGGTTTTGATTTAGATATTTTTTATTTTATTTTTTACTAATGCATCAAGTGATATTTTATACCTTCTCTTAGTTTAAGAATAGTCGAAAAATATCATAGTATACATTTTTGAGGTTACCGGTTTCGCTCATTGTTATAGCATACCGGGTGATTCAATTTCCTATGTTTAAATTTGGCAAAGTTTCTTATTTTTGTGTTGGTCAATTATCTGAAAAGAAATTTAAGCTATCATTTTTCATTTTGAAGATATCCGCAAAAAACTGAAATGTTAAGGTATCGTTTTTTATTTTTTATTCAAAACCAAATGTAGCTATACATTTGAAACAAAAACATTCTACAGCTAATTTTTAACAAGGAATGCAGTGTCATTCTTTAAGTTGAAATAACATCAAAGATGGCGGCGTAACCATGCCCAAATTTTGTTTTTCTTATGGGCGCCATGTTGAATTTTGGCATTTTCCGATACTCGTGTTTTTTCTCGTTTCCGCAATGTATAACATGTTAGCATTATTTTTTAAAATAATGGTGTAATAATAAAAAACCTTCAGGTACTTAAACTGGAGCTTTGTTACAGACCGCCGGACTCGTTGCCAAGCAACGTCGCAACGTCAACAAAATGCACTTGGATCAAGCGGCGCGATCAGCGCTGGGTTTGCCATTTAACCAAATAAACCTTAATGGTGGTTGATTGTGGATGTAAAATGCCGTTTACCAATAACGAAATGCGTGATATGATAAGGGTTTATTATTGTTCTCATAGAAATGCCCCATCGTACAATTTTCCTAACATTGGACAGAGTTTTAGCGGATCATGGATCGTTTAGTAAACCCCGCAATTCTTATAATCCTCATGGAAATGTTGAAAACGATCATAGAGATATTTTGGAAATGGTAAACGTTAGATTACCACAATTTGCGATGCTTCAACTACTGGTTTTTTGATAAATGACGATCCTCGGATTTCTATGCGGGAGTAGCCTCTAATTTGGAATTGTCGCAAACACGTGTTTGGAGAGCATTACGAACAAATAAATTGAAACCGTAGGAACCCCACAGAAGTCAAACTTTGCAGTTGTACGAAGTATTTGAATCAACAATTTCCAAATCGTTGGATTGGTAATGGTGGGGTGGTGGAATGTTCTGCTAGATCCCCTGATTTAAATCCTCTGGACTATTTTCTATGGGGAACTGTGAACGACGAAATTTATCACGATACTCGCAGAAATATCGAGGATCTGCGGGATCGAATAATAAATGCGGTCAATGCTATTCCGGGAAGAACAGTTAGAAGAGCATAACAACATGTAGAAAAGCAGGCTCGGTTTTATGCCTTCAAGAAAATGGCGACTAATTTGAACATTTACTTAAAAAATAAGCTTTTTGTTGTAAACTTGCTTTTTTTGGTGATATTTTCGCACATATCACTCTTGCCGAACCAAGTTATTTAGTATTTAAATGCGGCAGTGAAACTAATTTACAAACATTCAATTATAATTCAGCTCGCCACTGCCGTTTGTAAACTACTTATAACCTAAAACTTTAACGCCGCTTTAACTTGTTACGAGGGTATCATTTGTTTTTTTTTTTAGACGGTAGCGTCTAATGCATTGGAAAGCGAGATAAGGGTGAACGCGAGCCCTTATCTGTTTGGGACGCGTGCCCCATGTGCGATAACTATAAGCGTGACACGCTAAAGTGGTATCCTTACACACAGACACTTCCGGTATGCACGTCTCCTAAGTACCTAACACTGTACTTCCTGTCCGGGATATAGAGGTGTGTAACAAAGCCGTACTTGTTTGTTCATCCGAGTTGTTCAAAGGGCACGCGACTCACCGTCTGTGTCTTCATGTTGACGGCACAATAAATATAATGCATTACGACTAATCAACATTTACCTTTAGTGTGTTTGTCAACGGCGTGATTTTGAAAATTCTAAGAAAAAGCGAGAGTGGGTTTTGTACGTGAGATAATGGACGTTACTGATAAAATCCCTAAAATGTGAAGTTAAATATGAACATAGTAGTGGGACGATTTTCATAAACTGTAATGGCGAATTTCCTGCGTTTTTTTATTTTTATTGTCATTTGAATATTTTAACGTTGAACGTTGTCATCATATACAGTGTCCTACACTAACTTGGACACAAATGGGAAAATTGTTTATTATCAATTTTTCAGTAAAGAGTTTCTGTATTGTCTTAAACCTAAAATGCAAACATCAAGATATACTTATCTGCTTGCGTATACCGGGTGTTACATTTATTTTTAAACATACGCAAAAATTTTATTTGAAAAAGAGTATTTAGAAACATTATAAGGTATCAAATACGAAATTAGAAATACTTTCGTAAGTCTTTTTTTAAAATACTAATAGTATTCCAAACAGGAATTTATTCACAAAATACTTACAGCACAATCTAACATTTTACTGCATGTTGCCTCTTTAATTTTCAATGCATAATATCAAAATATTTTTATTTCCGTATACATATTTCGGATCAATTCAAGGGTTGATGTTTTGGATGCCTTTTTAAATGTATGTTGAACAGACTGCAACCTGAGTACAGTAATTTTGACACGTAAAAAGTATCAAATATGTTACTTGACTAGTGTTTCCTATAGCAACGTCAACCCAATGGATTTTTTTTGGGGCACTTTAAAGCAACATGTGTACGCACAACGGCCCTTTAGAGACGCTGAAATAATATGCTCAGAAATGTGCATAAAGAGATGAACAAACGTACAATATTATGCATTGAAAATGGAGGAGGCCACATTAAGTAAAATATTATAATCTGATGTATTGTTAATAAAAATTTTTTTTTATTACTTTTAGTATTATTTTTGCAATTCTTTATTCATTAAAACAAAATATCAGAATGTGTTATCTTTTTAATATTTTAAAAACTAAAAGCCTGTGTTTGCTGCTTGTTATCGTTTGTTTTTATTTCATTCTGTTGTCAGTCATAAAAATTAAATGTTAGGGTGTGTTGTTTAGTTAGTTTTCTAATACTATTTTTTTTTAGTTTATAAAATCGTGATAAAAATATTAGCCTGTGATTAAAAAAAATCTTACGAAAGTGCTTCTAATTTCGTATTTGATACCTTCTAATGTTTCTAAATACCTTTTTAAAATAAAATTTTTGCGTATCTTTAGTCATTTTCTTAATTTTGTAACGCTCGGTATACGCAAGCAGATAATTATATCTTGAGGTTTGCATTTTAGGCTTAAGACAATAGCTAAATATTTTACTGAAATAAAATTTTCTGAAAATTTGATAATAAAATTTTTTCCCATTTGTGTCCAAGTTAGTGCCGGACACTGTATATTGTTCTTAAAAAGATGCATACTTTTATTATTATAAGCGGAGAATATCATTGCGCTCTTGGCTTAATTGCGTTTGTTCCGTGCCGACTTATTATTATAATTTCTGCATCGAGATGCCTGGTAATCAAAACCATCTGCTGGTCTTACTATACGCTGATGGTGCCATTCTTTTGTCATACCGTGGGTGTTTTGCATATACATATTACATACACACATTTAGTAGCCACTGTAGTCCCATGTAGGCAATTCTAAAGAAATGCAGAATGTATGTATTCAATAACCCGTTTGTAGGTGGAAGCAAATCTACATCAAAAATTAGTATTTTAATTCATTTCGACGTCCTCCTAAAAGTTAATTAGAGTTAATTATTAAATTAATTATGTTTCACAAGCAAGAATTGTTATTTGGACACAAACAGAGTTAAAATATACCTACTTATGAACATTCAGTAGAGAAAAATCTTATACACACAACAGAAATGAGAAAAAAAGCGACAAAGACAGCTATGTTATAAATGGATTTGTTTTTAAATGAAACCCATACCAACCGATAGAAGTGTTCAAGAACTATACACCAGGGATTTTTTTTTCAAAATGTTTATGAAACGGTTTTGTCCAAAAGTCTGCTTAATTACGAGGGCATCACCTAATAAATCGCGGTATGAATTATTGTTTGTTTTATGCCAATCGTTTGTGACTCGTTAGGGAGGGCTTGGGAGTACAGTCTTATCGTTTGGGAGTACATAATAGAATAATTTAGATTTAACTTTTTCAGAAAATGTTACAACTTCTACTGTCAACATTGATTTTGTCCCTTATGAACCACTTATGGTTTTGATATTTTTGTTTCAAATTGGCTTTAAGCAACGTGACTAAGTATGTACAAGAATGATTTTTGAGATCTTTTTTTGTAAAACTCTAAATGTACAACTCTGTGAAACTGTCTTAAACAGAATTTTTATCAAGGAACATGTCAATTTTCCCACGTTTGACAGTAACCAATTTACTAGTTTTTATCTTCATAGCTTTAAGGATCATGTTTTCATTTCAGGCTACTTAGAGAATTCTGTTATTTGGGCATTTTTCTTTTTTTAGAAACTTGTGATGTGATTGAAGTAGGCATAATGGAAAGCTCAAACCTTGAATAGTGAAGCTATGAAACAAAAACCATTCTTTGAAGTGGTATTTTGTTAGTGTTAAACCGGATCAAAACTGGTACACTTGGTTTTCGCATTATAGCTTTAAAGTCCAATGCCCAAGCTTTCTCTTTAGTCTCAGTGAATTGGTATTTCATTACTGTCAAAGGTACATCCAAAGTTCCATTAAGAAGTCTTTCCTAGACAACTTCACAGAGTTTTACATAGATATTCATATCCTTAGTCCAAGGCTTACGTTATCTATAATTCGCATTATTTTGTTAGAGGGACAATTTTGAGACATTTTTTCTGAAAAATGTTACGTGAGGGAGACCTTTGATTACTACAATCGTAACCTACTGGAAGAAAAAGCTATCGAAATCATGTATATGGATGTTGACCAGTATTTTTAGTACATCAGAAAGTGAATTTCTTACGCATATTTTCTGAAGGGACCCTCCGCAGTAAGGTCATTCACAAATGAACAAGCGAATGAGACCCTATACACCGCTAGGGATTTCTCGGTCAAAATGTCAACACTTTGTTGGCGCCAAGTCTCGGCTTACTATTAAGTGATACCTTTTGGTATGTTAAGGTATTGGTATGTCAGGAAGGGCCTCGATGGCCGCAACAATTATTGGTGTTCATAATGTTTCTGTTCCACTTGCTGTATCAAGACTTTTAACATTAAGTATCTACTGTCTGAGATCAACTTGTCAATAATTATTATTATTATTATTATTATTTCATTGATTTATGGGTTCTTTTCATTTATACGCGTGTGTTATTTGTCAGATAGATATTAAGAAGTCCGTGATACTTTGTATCGTCTGAATATAGCTGCTATTAAAACTGTCACTTGAAAGAGAAACAAAACGAATAGTTTACATATGTAGGTACATAAAACAGAAATACACACATCGAAAGAATGCACCGATAAGCGATGGATTCGGTTCGTAATTCCTAGCTTCCGCCGAGATGTGTAAAATTTGGCGAATTGTTCAAAGTCGAGTTTTCCGAGTTAACATTTATGTTAAAATCGCGAGTGCCGTGTTTACTCCGTTTCTTATTCTTAGTTTTCGATTGATGTAGATATTATGTAGATAACGCGTTTGTTGGCATAATGTGCTTATCGATTTGATCAAATATTGAAATTTGTTCAACCGCGATAACGCACAAATGTTGTATTTATGCGTTTTACATCGGAGGATGATAAAAATCATAATTTGTAACGACGCAATAATTTTGGGTTTAGAATCACTATTTTGACATTCTGGTCCTATTTTTTTAAGTTGACGTTGCTTTTGAGACCGGATTCGTATTAAGCACAAAAACTATGTCATAAAAATACGGCGTGGCCCAAAGAGACCGGATTCGTATTAAGCACAAAAACTATGTCATAAAAATACGGCGTGGCCCAAATTTGAGGTTGAACATGTGGATTTCGATTTTAGCGAAGATAGAAGGTGACCATCAATATCATCAAAAGACATTTCATTTATTTCATTTGGCATACCGTGTGTATAGAATATACAATGAGCCCGCAAAGTATGGAAACTTAACACTATTGCTGATACAGTTTGTATTTGAAAAAATTCTCGGGCACGTCGATTTTTAATTATCAAAGTACACAAACTTATATCAAATTTAATTTCCAGATCCAATTGTTTTTGACTTCTGACATCATCGACACTTTTTGAAACGGCAAACCCATATTTTTTGTACTGATATCGATAGATCTGTTAATTGTATTAATTATAATTTACAAAATTTATGGTCTTGCAAAAGAAAATTTTCGATAAAAAGACAGTTGAAAATTATGGTATTCTTGATAACTTTTGTTGGTTTATGGAAACTTATTAATAATTACATTTTAATAACGCTTTGAGATCGAAAATAAGGTGTAAAAACTGGACCTGAAAATACAAACAGCAACCATTTTGTCATTTTTCAAATGTTGGTTCAACTATGTATCAACAAATTTTTTCATGTAGATTTTTACAGGCGCTACAATGTACTCCGTTGAGACAAGCACGCGGTGACTATCATCAACTTTTTTATTTCTTCTAGGCGCCATTGGATTTTGAGAAAGATAACTACATCTATTTATTTCTGACTGCAATTACAACACTCTAAATTAACAATAGGGAAAGTAGGTCGTAGGGGATATCTTAGGATAGCTCTTTTAAAACTGAAATAAATAAATACAAATAATTACAAATAACTATTGTCTAAAACTTTATTTGATTTAACGTCACGATTTTTTTTAAACTGTTAATATCAGTTTTAGTTCTCTTTAACTCACTTCAGTAACGTTAAAGGTCTAGCCATTGTTTCATACAAGTTAAAATCACTGGTTGAACCTGGAACAGCAGACATCTTTAAAAATCTGCAAAAAACTAAAGCTCGAATGAAAATTTCTGCCACCATATTGCAATAAAATCAGTGCAAATATCGAGACCGACCGACCGAAGAGAACCGAATTTCCTCACAATTACAGAGTGATCCAAAGCCAAATAAAAAAAAACCTATTCCCCTTTATTTATAATAGTTTTTCTCCCCAATTCCTATATGCACAGCTCTTATGTTTTTGTTAATTTTTATGTTTCTCATGTGTAATAATGCAAAATGTAATGTATTTTTTGTGTGTGATGATTATCGCTCTTGTGCGTAGTTGATCCGAGATCAGCGGAGTACTTCACCGAGGGTCGCGAGTGCGTCAACTGCGGCGCCGTCGACACGCCCCTGTGGCGTCGCGACGGGACCGGCCATTACTTGTGCAACGCCTGCGGCCTATACCACAAGATGAACGGCATGAACCGACCGCTAGTCAAGCAGCCCCGCAGATTGGTACACACGAGTTTTGTCGTTTTGTTGTGGCTGTTCTGTTTTTGTATTTTTTTTTGTTGCAAATACTCACCAACCCCCACAACCCACCGATGCACGCATCCCCACCCCTACATCAATTAACACTAGCATCATCATCGAAAGATATCATTATTTAGTTTTTACCCTGTCTACTTATACACATGTACAGAGATGAAAGTGCTATATTTTTACTTCAGTAACATTAGACAAGAATCGCTGTTCACTTCGCAAAAATGCAAACTGTTCGTTTACAACTTTCGTTGGGAAATTTTGTAGATCTTTTAATTCTTTGCAATAAAATGTCTAAACATAGTCCCTTCCGCGTCCGAAGTATTTTTATAGACCGTCATATTTTATAATAAAAAAATCTGGTGTGCCCAGGCACATGACTTTATCATACTATATATAAAATTAATAGTTTAGCTGCATGAGATTCTATTTGATCAAGATCGCTTGTGTCTGCATTAAAATAAAACTACTTAGCCAGTATTTGACAGATATTTTGATTCTATTGAGATATTGTCGAAACATCAATACAATACAAGTCAACACAGTCACACACATACACACATAAACACACACATACACACACAGACATTTCTTTGTACCTTGGTCAAAAATATTCAGGGGACCGAAAAGGACATATATCCGCTAAAACCTAAAAAATTTTTCGGCACGATTACAATACATTGTTATACTACGTATGATAAAATAAAAAGATAATGACTTATAGTCAAAATTCTAAAGTTAATTTTACAGGAACAGCCCAATTGTTGAAAAATTTGGTTATTCTTGTGTTCAGATGATATATAGGGATGAATTATATAAGAAAAACACCTGGGAAGCAAAAACGAAAATGGTGCCTTTTTTTTTGTTTTTATTTTTTTTTTAATTTTTAAGCTACTCCTCTTATAAATTTCATCCCTATATATCATCTGAACACAAGAAAGCCCAAAATTATCAACAATAGGGCTGTTCCTGTAAAAGTAATATTGAATGGTACATTGCCAAAAAAAAGCAAATTCGGCCATTTTTACTTTATCATACGCAGTATTATAAAGTATTGTAATCATGCCGAAAAAATTTGAGTTTTTAGCGGAAATATGTCTTTTTGGGTCCCCTGAACATTTTTGGCCAAGGTACAAAAAAATGTCTGTGTGTGTGTACCCGTTTTTGTGGCGACGATTCCGGAGAAACTACTAAAGGTATCGGGACGCAACTTCATATTTAGAAGTTTCATAACCAAACTTAGAGCTGAAAAGCTTTCTGTTGAAAAGGGTCCAAAGGAACTGGTGGTTTACTAGCATTTTTCGAAGAATTTGCAAATGAGCCGCTATTTGTGTAATGTCGTCAAAATAGTTAAATAATAAATTAAAGTAGAGAAAATTTTCTATAATTTATGTATAAGACATTTGTTGGTAGAATTTATAGTTTAGCTGCATGAGCAAATTCTATTTCATCGAGATCGGTCGTACTCATGGTCGTACTGCATTAAAACTAGTAGCCAGGATATGTCAGATTTTTTTATTCTAATGACAGTAGCTAGTGTCAAACGCTAATATTTTGAAAATACTACTGTCAATATAGGCTGCGTTCGGATATTGAACACCGTTACACTTTTTACACCCAATAACACGTAAGTGTCATTTGGACGGTGTACCCGGAGTACAATATCCGAACGCAGCTTTAATCGAGATATCTGTCTAGTTCTACTAGTTTTATTTTAATGCAGACATAGCCGATCTCGGTCAAATAGAATCTCATTCCGCTAAACTATTAATTTTATAAATAATATGATAAAGTCATGTGCCTGGCCACATCAGATTTTTTAGCCTGAATAATTCGTTACTGAGACACGGTATCAATGATGCACGTGGCTTGTCCAACAAGTGTCCAGCTTTGTAGTTTTAGCGAAATGTAAGACAAATAAGGACAGTTTTAATTAAATAGAAAAAAAGGTAACGTATGTATCCCCAAAATAGTCCCCATTATGCTATTATTTATGTAGCAATACGATTAAATTTGTGTCTAGGGAATTTTACTTTTTGCAGTACTAACCTGCATATTTAGTTGCCCATCATGTCCAAGGTCCCTGATCATTAAAATAATAATAGTCGACAAAGTCGAAATAATCGCCACCATTTTTTATTGATTTTTGCAATTATTAGTATCCAGTATTTTGTAAAACAATTTCGTACATGTGTGTGGTATAAAGGTTATAAATTGAAATAAAAATATGTGATGTGACCACTGCCCAATTCCTTCTTTGGCCATTGCATCCCCTAACCCATATCAATTATCAAACTAAAATAAATAAATATAAACCACAAAATCGATCTTAAAAATCGGACAATTTCTACATTACTTCTGTAAGGTCGTCTCAAAACGAACGAAAACGAAACCAAAGTAAACAAAAATATTCGAAAATGACGCACCCCCGGCCCGGTGACAGGCGAAGCTGCTACTCTACGCTGATTGGCGATAAATAACCCCCCTACCATTATCGCCGTTTTTCTATATCTATCTCTTGCTCTCTCTCTTTCTCTGTATTGTTTTAGTTTTTTTGGTAGATATTACTTTTTGGTAGAATCGAGCTTTTTGTAATGCCGTGTTTTTATTAACCCCGAATTTTTGTTTGCGTTACAGTGGCAGCCGAGCCGGGCCACACGGGGGTTGTCCCTGATATCTACAAGAACTACCGCTGCGGTTATACTATAAATGGGGTGACGCCGCACCCCCCCGTGCACAACAATGAGGAGAAATCAAGTCGCCGTTTGGTAGGTCAAAAAAAAAAACAAAAGATATATATAATAGGACCCCCGTTGTAGGTCACCCACATATTATCACCCTGCCTATTATTACCCCACTCCTGCCTTATTATCCCCTCCTCTATTAACATGTACGCGTATGTAAAATGTATAAATGAGATAAATAATAGTGGTAGTTTAGGTTATATAGTCCATTCGCCCGTAGAGTGCAGTGTTGGCTAAAATGCAGCAAAAAGCATTTGGTACTTTTTGTTTTGGTTGTATAGCAGCGCCATCGACTGCAATCTGAGGATGAATCGGGTTTAGTGACTTTTGCTTTGTAGTCACGCAAAATCGCTTCATAACTTATCAGCATTGTTATTATTATGATTATAGTTCACTGCTTTTTTCTTTTGCGTAGATTTAAACAATAGATTTTTATTGAGGTTATGTTGCTTTCACGATGTGAAAATTTTTAAAAATGACTTACTAATGAATATGTTAATGCTTTATCCTGATATTATACCTAACATTTAATGCTGTATTCTAACTAGCTTATACTAATAGCTTATCTTGCTTTGTACTAACTAAAATTTTCAACCGCTGTAAATATTTGAAGGTGCCATATATTGTCGAAACAGTAGAAAGTGTACTCATTCATGTTTTCTCTATGCAGTCTGCATCCAGACGCGTTGGATTGACTTGTACAAACTGCCACACTGCCACAACATCACTATGGCGTAGGAATACGCAAGGAGAACCAGTCTGCAACGCATGTGGTCTTTACTACAAGCTACATGGTGTTAACAGACCTGCAGCTATGAAGAAGGAAAGCATACAAGTAAGCATAACTTATATTTTTTGTCTTAGCTCTATGGTCTCTATTTATCTTCTTCTGTTTACTATTCTGTCTGTGGATGACTGTTTTTTTAATTGTGTTTTGTATTCTTATGTAGACCCGTAAACGCAAGCCGAAGAATAGCAACAAAGATAACAACTCCAACAGTAATGGACTCTCTACGACGTTACCCACCACTACTGCCAACATCAAACTAGAACATCATGGGAGCCTGAATCCCATTAAGCTAGAACACCCAATTGGTGAGTATATATTATAGTAATTACTACTGAGTATATATTATAGTAACTACTAATAAGAATAAAGAAACATACACTTTTATATAGGTATTATTGATTTGCGATTCTAATATGATGTATCCGGAATAAACTGAGGTTTGCTAATCGCTTAACATACTACGCAAGCAGAAAATTTAAAAAAATGCCCAATCAATGAATGCACTCTGGTTCTAAGATTTTGCTTAACCTCCACCGATGGCTACATAGGAAAACTGAAAATAGTCTTCAAATGTTTACCGCGTTTCTTATGCATATCATTACGCACATTTTGACGTCTCTTATGCGCGATTTTCAAGTTTCTATTGCACGATCGTTTGACCATGTCTGACCATGTTTGACCATCGCTGTATTTCATTTGATCATCCATCGTTGTCAAGATACGTACATTCATAACATGAGGCTCACATTATGGTAGCCCCTTTATTATTAGAATTTTCGAGATTCTATTAAACTATCGGTTGACCATTTCTTTCACCTTATTTAACCATGTTATGATTTCGCCATCGTTTGACCATTTATTTGAAGATGGCCGACCATCGTTTTATTTCATTTGAGCACCCACTGATTTTAAGATATAGACATTCCTAACATGGGATTTTATTTTTTGGAATTTTCAAGTTTTTATTACACCATCGTGTATTTCTTTCATGTTTGGCAATTTTTATATTTTGGGGGTCACAGAATGGGGGGTTAGGAGCCGCTCTCGGTCTGATACCGCTTGTTACTAGATACAAATCTGATACCCACCTACTTCTTAACACCTTTTAAGCTATTTAATTTTGAAACAAAATACCATACCATTGCTGTGAGAAATAGGATTGTTTTTAACTTCATTGTAATGAAGAGTAATATTATACTATGAACAAATATTGTAATTGGATTTCCAATTTTCTGAGATCTGATATGTTTGCAATAAAAGAAAATCGAATAGCGTATTAATTAAAAACTTTAAAACTGCAAGAATCGAGTGACTTTTTACACGTCTCTCGTGCTCATGTTTAAACCGCACATTATTTCATTTTCTTTTGATTGGCGTTTAGAGTCGCTGTGAGTCTTCAAACACAGAGGTCAACACTATTATGAAATGCCAGACAGCGCTGCATTCTAAACGCGTGCTTCTCGAAGAAATGCATTTTACTGCTAAAATTTTAGCAGTAAAATGCCTTCTTCGCATATTCTGAATCTGGTTCTACTGCTTCTGATTTCCCGTGGCTTCAGTGATTTTTGCCGCTACCTTTACAACACATGATTGCGATTTACCATAGTAAAATGTTTGAGTATTAGCTGTTTTTACTTTTGACAATTTTCCTCAATCGAATTACCATGCTTGTCCATAATGTCCATATTTGAGAATTTTATTCAGGTGCGTAGCTACGGGGAGCAGTGGGAGCAAACTGCTCCAGGCGCACGGCTAGAGGGGCGCAAAATTGGAAGGTCAATAAAAAAACTTTTGTGTAAAAAATTCTATTCGCCAGATTTTCTAAATAAAACTCTAAGGACTCTAAGTGTTTTGTGATCTTGACTTAATTATCATAATTTTGTTTTATGATTAGTGCGTTGTATTTAAATATACATACATATATCCATGTACTACATTTAACTTCTGTAAATGTTCGTTTTTCTTAAGCAAGCGCACTTCATATTTATTTACTTAGTGAGTGTACTATTGTAGTATATTGTTCAGTTTAAATGATTGTTATGCTATTATTTTACTAATTTAGTGTGTTTTTCATTCATAAACTTATAAGTATGTAAATGGTTGTCATTTTTCTTTTCTTGTTAATACGAAACACATAATGTTACCTATTTAAAAAGAAAGAAATTGCCATTCCAAAAATTTTAGTGGTAGGTAAAAGTTTCTATTGCATAAAACGATTTCTTGCAAATAATTTTGATGAAAATTAAACAAAAAAATCTTTTTAAGAACCTTGAAAAATTGTCCCTAAACATCATTTGAATGGGGTTAGACAAGCGTACTGTGGCATCTCAACCAACCTTCACTTGAACTGTGAAAATGTTTTCAAGGTTGTAGGCTATTTTATTACTTTAATGGTAATCTTATTTGATGCGTTTGTATAATGCGGTTATAACTTTGTCAAAATACGGGAATAGTAGATTATCGCATCTTAGCCCAGTGAAGTAAAACATATAAAGCTTTTCACTTCGGAAAAATTCAAACCCAGCTGGATTTTTAAATATGCCTTTTATTGGGCATTAGAAATAACATGTAAAAAGTTCCCATGAATATCGTGTCTGGGTTGCGAGTTATTCATGGTCAAAGATGACCGAATTGGATTTTTTATTGATCGGACAACAATGGTTTCTTTTAGGAAACCTAGATATTTTATTTCTCTAAATTAAATGTGTAGGTATATATCGTTTAAGTACGAGTTAGCGCTTTCAAACTATGCGTCCGACAATACGTCAAAAGCACGTATAACGTATTTATATGCTGAGTGATCCATTCCGTGTCCTAAGTATTTGAAAATATGACTGAGCATCATAATTAATAATAAAAAGAACAATAGCGTGCAAATATAACGACCATTTGCGATAGTCTTCAGAACGTTAAGAAATGGCTTACGTAATAACCACCTTAGTTTTTCCGGTAACCAAAATTAGTGTAGCTAATGCAGCTATGTGCTTACATCTACGCTAGTACAGGATACTATAGCTTTAGAGAATTCCATTAAATACGATGCCGGTACTTATATACTTAACACACGTTTGTCATTTAAAGAATTTTGGGGTTAGTTTAATTTATTAGAAATCGAAAACAGCCAGCTGTTGACTAATTGTTTTTTATTGTCGTACAACCCCAAACAGAGTTTCTCAAGGATTTTGTATATATAAACTCCGTTTTTGGATCATTCTGGATTTGAAAAATTGTAATTTGAAAGTGAGATACATTAAATTAAGTGTTAAAAAATGCCAGACTTCTTCCGAAAAGCAAGGGGGCGCACAGATTTGTCTTGCTCCAGGGCGCTGAATATGTAGCTACGCCACTGCTGTTACTCCTTGTGTAAGTTAAAGCTTGTGACGAAAAAACCGTGCGCTCTCCATCCAAGATGGTGGCGTTTGCCGAACATTAATTTACCATCAATTTCAACAGGTCAAATGGGCAAACAAAAGTATTCATAAAGTTATGATTTGTCCCGATGTTCGGTGAAAATAATACTTTGGTAATTAGGTTACTGTTTTATCTTAATGTAACGTCAATTATAGCTTCGGAAATTCAATGTTATTTTTTTCAGATTCCTACGATCTCCGTGGTGTTGGTTCCTTGAATCAACTGCAGCATCCGGCCAATACTCAGTCATACCTGTACCCACAGTCGCACCAGCGCGTGTCTCCGTACGGGTCGACCCAATCGTCACCCCAAATGGATTATTACAGCGGCATGATGCAACAACAAACGAGCCCAAATAGTTCACCATCAACGCAATCTCCCAGTCCTAACTCGCACAGCATGAACAACAATAATGCCAAAGTGATTATCAATGGCGACGGCAACATGGACAGACCAACAGTAGTCTCATTGTCCTCTTAAGTAGGTCGATTTTGTACCCTGATTAGTTTTGCAGTAGGTCCTGATAAAGTTCTATCTTTTTATATATTTTTATATATGTGATTCGATGTACATACCTGTATATATGAATTTGGAATTCAAGGGTATTGAATATGTATTCCTCTCTGTTCAGATCATTCCATATCATTTAGAGCAGAATATCCTACAAACAAGTGTTTTGAGGATATTGTTGGAAATTGTGCCTTAAGCCATAAGCCGTAATGCAGGGTCGTTACAATGTTATCAAGGGAAATGTCGATTTTTTAAATCAAATAGTAAACCCCCGAATTCTTAATTTTATTAATTAAATACAGAAAATGTATTAAAATATTAAATAAAAAGTGTATTTGTACACTAGGAATGACGGGTTTCAAAATTTTTATTGTATATAGTATAAAAAAAAATCGGAATCTCCAAGCATAACAGTTTGTTTTTTATTATTATTTAGGACCTTTGAATTCTCTCGAATTTTGCGAATGTTATATTTGGTGAAGGAATGACAAAGGAATATTTTTTTAAACTATGTTTATGTAGAATCTACATAAAAAATTATGATAAAATGTGTTTCCTATGATATTGTATTATTATAACTGGATTTTGGTTCATATTTGAACCAGCCCAACAACTTGTCAACGAATGGATTTAAAAATTCACTAATATAAAAAATTAAATTAAATGTTTGTACTAATAGTAAAATATTTGCGTGCTTTATTTGCATGCATTTTCAATTACATCTTTATCCAGCTTCCCTCGAATTCGTTAAATGTGATATTTGGAGAAAGGAATAACAATTTGATTGATTTTTAGAATCTACATAAAATAGAGCAATTTTAGTTTAAAAATATTTCCCAACAATTGGAAATCGGAAATCTTAGTCCAAGAATTTGTCAATTAATTCATTAAAAACATCATGTAGGTATTAATATAATGATAGTAAAATATTGCTGCTTATCAAACCAATTGGAAAAAGACAACCAAGTCTAGAGATAAAGTATAAAAATAATTTTGGCTTTGAGGAAGTAATAACGTTGGCACAAAAAAATGTGAATTGTAAAATTGTTATGTTTACAATACACAATTTAGTTGCCTCTAAAAATGGTCAAAGCCCGTAAAATATGCTATTCTCTAAAAAGAAGTTGTAAATAAAAAAATCTAAATGTGTATATACTTTAAAAGTTATACATTATAATACAACATTTCCTGATATATTTAAATTCAAACCCAAAAACTGCATTGCCAATCTCGAGAATTAATTAAACTAATTAATTAAACAAAGACCATAATAATTATTTTACATCTCAAAATCGCACAATCATCCAACAATATAATCTTGTGTATCGTATAAAATGAAGAAAGCATACACACTATATTTTATAGACATTATTTATATAGTTCTCTGATCATATTTTTATAATGTATACAAAACACATACCCGTAGGTTATTTTTGTACATATTTTTTACGCATCCTAGGCTTATTATTAGATTTAATTATTATTTTTGTTTTTAATAGTGGTCTGGCGACTGATCTTAATATAACATATTATATTTTGGATCTGCGAGATTCAAAATTTGGAGTGTTTTTTCTAATCATTCAGTTTGTTCGAACGTTATTTGTAAACTTTGTATTTTATACATCTAGTTATAGGTCGCTTTTATTCCATTTTTTTGCTAATTGTAATTGAATACAATCTTTTATCGAAAGTAAACAGATTTCAGATTGATTAGTTAAGTAACCGTTGAGTGAAGAAGTTTTAATGTCATGGTTTTATAGTGTTCTCAATGGTTATATTACATATAACCCTTCCGGTAATATTGTATAAATCCGCATATTTTCTATGGATTCTTGCAATAATCTGGAAAATTTGAGTTTCTGTAAAATTGGTATTTCTTCACAAACATTATAGTAGACTATAAAAAATAATAACTTGTTAATATTATAACACCGCTATTTTTTTGCCAAAGATTTTATACAAAAATTTTGGTGTTTTGTTTTTAAGTAGGTTTCTTAACAGTAATTGTACCGTAGTTAAACGAACTCTGTTAATTCTCTCTATCTCTCTACACCTCTCCGTTTTTATATGTTATTCGTAATGTAGGATGTATTGTTTATATCTTGTTAATTATTCCTCCATGATAATTTGTTTTGAGCCTACGCGTGTGCGTTTTTGTCCTCCCCATAAACATTTTCTATAATAATAAACAAATATGATAATTATAAATAGCTGTTTTATTTAAAAAAGATGTTAATGTAATGTACGGAATGTTAATAGGTAACATTAAAATAATAAAATTGTAAGTAAGTACTAATAATAAGAGATTTAAAAAAATGATACATATAATTGACGAATCATCAATAATCGAAATATATATCGAACGCTTTCCTTATTACATAAAACATGTGATACTATAACTAAGAAATACCAACAGGTATTTGTAAATACATTACAATAATTGGAAAATTCAAATTCAGTTCCATATCAAAACCAGAAATGTTAATAACAGGCTTATGGACGAACATAAAAATAAAAAAATAATGATGCTTAACAATAAACGCGCATAAGTTTACTATCAAAAGTTGGTCTACTATGACCATTCTGAACGTTATCAATATTTTATGGTTGGGTCATCAGAACATAAAAAGTGTGAAGTAATGGAACCTGCTAAGTAGGATTAAATGAAAGCTAGAACATGAACATTTTGGGCTACAGAGCAAAAATTAGGTACTGTTAACTTGGCACAATCTATCCTGTGGCTGTGATGCTTTTGCACTTTCAAGGGGAATTATCGTAAAAATAAACAAACAATCTAATTAAACTGACATTGGTGACAATAGCTAATCGAGCAATATCTTTTTGCCACCGCAAGTTTTTCAAAAATGTAGGGGGTGAGCGTTTTTAAAATTACAATTGTATGTGATAACCTTGATGAAAGTCTTTACAATATCCAGAAAAATACTGAAAATCGGTGAAAAATTACAGTTAAAGATATAGAACATATGAAAGTTTAGCGATCAGTGTGCCTATATGTTTGGTAGTTCGTTGTGAATGGTTAATGGCCGTTTGCATCGTATTTGTTAGGAGTGACCTAATTTTAAGAACGTCTTAAGTCGAAAGCCTAACTTATGTCGGACTTGCTTTGCACCGCCTGCGTGTAGGACTTTCCTAATGTAAGCATTACCTAAGTATAACTAAGGTTGGCAACAGTGTGAAATTCTAGTAATCTTGAGAGATGTTGGCACCAATCTGAGTAGTATTCTGTCAATTGTGAAGTTTACAGTCATATTTTTTCACTAGAATATTTTGGCGGACAATTTGAATTACTTTGATAATGGCAATAGAAACGGGCATCTGCATGTTTCTCGCCTTGATAAAGATACCACGGTTGAAGAAATAAGACAACACCTGAAAGCTAACAACATCGACAGTATTGAATGTGAAAAATTAACTTCAAAGCACCCAGATAAATACTCTTCATTTAGAGTATCGGTAGCTATTGATCATTTAGATACCGTTAAAAATCCGGAACTGTGGCCTGGGGGATCATCTCTCAACCGCTTTTTCTGGAGGACCCCTGTGAGAAACCCGAAATCTTGAAAGTATTTCACATAAACATTCAGTGTCTTGCCAACAAAATTAATGAACTTGCATTATTTAACGATAAAAATACGGTTGATATTATTTGTATAAATGAACACTGGTTACAGACTGATCAACTAAAAACAACTAATATACCGGGCTGTAACTTAGCTGATTTCTTTTGTAGGTCTCAGAAAAGGCATGGTGGAGTCTGTATTTACGTCAAAGCGGATGTTTATTTCGAGAAACTAAACTTTAGCTATAACTCGGTGGAGTTGGACATTGAGGTAGCAGGAGTTAGGTGCAAACAGTTTACCATTCTCTCCATATACAGATCGCCTAATGGAAATCTCCAAAATTTTATTAATATACTATCCCATATACTTGAACGCTTTCATAATAATCATAGACTGATTATTTGTGGTGACTTTAATGTGAGATTTGCCACAAATGATCCAAACGCTGCGATAGTGTGTAATACTTTTGAATCATTTGGTATCTCCCCAACAAATACACAACACACGAGAAAAGACGCGTGTCTAGACAATATTTTTATCTCGAATTCTATTCTGTTTGAAACACTGGGTTGATGACAGTTTATCATCCGACCATGCGGGATTGGTTGCTAAATTACGATGTCTACCACAGGACAAGTCTGCTCAGAGGATTTCATATAGACCAATTACTGATCTTGGTATGTTTGCTATGTACAATATTTTAGAAGGCTCAGACTGGTCTTTTGTGCGTGATAGTCGGTTGGACTTGGATTTAAGGACAGATAGGTTTGTTGGCATTCTTTCAGAATCGATTGAGTCTAGTTTTCCTATCAAATCGAGGATTGTCTGTGAGTCCAAACCCGTGAGTCCGTGAACTGGTTCACGGATGAACTATATGATATGAGGGAGCACATGCGATTATTGAATCTCTTAAATCGCTCATACCCTGGTTTGAGATCAGCAAATGACTTAAAGGAGTTCAAAACATTTTACAGATCTAAACTTCAAGACACAAAGAAATCAGCATTTGATAGATACATTGCATCTAGTTCAAATAAACCATCTACATTATGGAAAATAATTAAACACAACATCCCCAAGAAAACTACTGCAGAAAATACCCCATCTGCTGAAGAGTTTAATAACTATTTTGTGAATACTCCCAGAGAAATAATGCTTAAAGTGGATCGATCAGAAACGAATCCAAGTCATTACATGAGACCAGTTATTGAGAACAATGAGTTTACCTTTAAAACCGTGCCTTTCAATGAAATGAGAGATGTAATAAAAACCCTAAAAAATTCTGCTAGCACAGACTGTTATGGCCTAAATGTCAAGATAATTAAGACAATGATGAACATCCTAATATATCCACTAACGCATCTTTTCAATGCCTGTATTGAGCAAAATTATTTTCCTAAAGCCTTAAAAATATCAAAAGTCATTCCTATCCACAAAAAGGGCACAACAGAGAACTGCAATAACTACAGACCCATATCCTTAACACCCATACTATCAAAACTCTTTGAAAAAATACTAAAAACCAGTTATACCTACACTTTGAAAATAATGATCTTTTTACTGACTCTCAATATGGATTTAGGCACGGCAAATCGACTAGCATGGCGATAGAGGCACTGATAAGTAAAATTTTGGAAAACTTTGAGCGTGGTCATCATGCTGTAGCTTCTTTTTACGACCTCACAAAGGCATTTGATTGCGTACCGCATGAAATATTGTTAGAGAAACTTAAATACTACAATATTAATAACTCCAGCATCCAGTTAATAAAATCATATCTTAGCGATCGGAATCAATATGTTAAAATTGGAAATAACATGTCAACAAAACAACAATGTATATATAGAGTCCCACAGGGTTCTGTTCTGGGCCCGATTTTGTTTCTAATTTTCATAAACGACATTCAGAATGCAAGCGCTCTTTCAAAAATTGTTCTATTTGCTGATGACACAACAGTAGTCAATGGAGGAGATAACTACGAACAGCTTCTCCGAACGTTAGATGAAACCGACAATAACATGAAGGAATGGTTCTCCTCAAACAAATTGCACATCAATCTCGACAAGTGTATGTCCTTACTATTTACTCTGCGGCATCTTGAGAACTGTGATGACGGTGAGTGTGTCAGATTTCTGGGAGTCCTAATAGACTCTAAACTAAAATGGGACAATCACGTTGATTCTGTCTCAAAGAAACTTGCAAAGGTAATATATTTCTTCAGAATACTGAGAGAAACAGTTTCACAAGAATATCTAGTGGTTGCATACTTTGCATTGTTTCATTCTATTATGACATATGCAATATTTAATTGGGGACACAGTAGCCACTCCAACAAAATTTTTTCATTACAACGCCGCTGTTTAAGAGTAATACGCGGTATAAATTATAGAGATGATTGTCGGGATCACTTCAGGGATGTTAATATTCTGACATTGCCATCGGTCTTTATATTGGAGTGCTTGATGTATGCGAAGATAAATTCAGCAACCTTTGCTCCAGTTGACTCATTTCACTCCTACTCCACAAGGACAAATCACCAGTATCGCCAGCCTTTTCTGAGACTGCAGAAATCTCGTAATGGAGCCAATTATTGGGCTTTGAAATTTTTCAATGTTCTTCCGGCTGAAACTAGGGCTTACTCTCCAAAAGTTTTTAAGTCAGTCATGAAAAGGTATTTACTGCAGAAATGTGTGTATAATTTTGATGAATTCCTAAGTAGTAATTTTGCAGATCTAAATTTAGTTTAACTAATTTACATTGATTTCTGTTTCTTTCTTTGACTTGTGTAAGCATTATATGTATATAGCACCAATAAAGATAAAAAAAAAAATACTGCATGTATTAGCAACAGACAAAATTTTACGGTTAAATTATAATAATTTATTTTCCTTTCGTAAGAATAGAGTTTAAAGCCTGGAAATTATGCTAACAAATGACCAAAATCATTTGATCAGGTTCATTGAATGACAGCGGTCATAAGGTATTTTGACAGATGTTACAATTCAACCTCCATTCAGCCAATCACGAGTACGCAATCCGTTGCCTATAATTAAGCCAGCTTTAAGCCGCCGATTTTCGTCGGCCTAACTTAGGTCGTTCTTAACCTTAGTTACGTGACGGATTGGTGACTGTGCAAATGAAATCAATGACTTAAGTACGATCCCATACTTAAGTAAAGCTTAATACATACAGTGCAAACGGGCATTAATGCCCGTAAGTTAGCTGGCTTAATTATAGGCAACGGATTGCGTACTCGTGATTGGCTGAATGGAGGTTGAATTGTAACATCTGTCAAAATACCTTATGACCGCTGTCATTCAATGAACCTGATCAAATGATTTTGGTCATTTGTTAGCATAATTTCCAGGCTTTAAAGTCTATTCTTACGAAAGGAAAATAATAATAGTTATAATTTAACCGTAAAATTTTGTCTGTTGCTAATACATGCAGTACTTATTGCCATTATCAAAGTAATTCAAATTGGCCGCCAAAATATTCTAGTGAAAAAATATGACTAAACTTCACAATTGACAGAATACTACTCAGGTTGGTGCCAACATCTCTCAATATTACTAGAGTTTTACCTTGTGCCAAATCATGCATAACTTAAGATAGGAATGTCCTACACATATGCGGTGCAAATGAACGCCGACTGAAGTTCGACTTAGGTTTAAGTCATTCTTAAAATTAGGTCTGGCTTAGCAAATACGGTGCAAACGGGCATAAGGGATAATAGTGGTGGTCATTAATGCCCGTTTGCACCGTATGTATTAAGCTTTACTTAAGTATGGGATCGTACTTAAGTCATCGATTTCATTTGCACCGTCACCAATCTGTCCCCTAACTATGGTTAAGAACGACCTAAGTTAGGCCGACGAAAAACGGTGGCTTAAAACTGGCATAAATTTAGGCAACGGATTGCGTACTCGTGATTGGCTGAATGGAGGTCAATGGAGGTTGAATTGTGACTTCTGTCAAAAGAACGTATGACCGCTGTCATTTAATGAACCTGATCAAATGATTTTGGCCATTTATTAACATAATTCTCAGGCTTTAGAGTCTATTCTTATGAAAGGAAAATAAATTGTTATAATTTAACCGTAAAATTTTGTGTATTGCTGATAACTGCAGTACTTGCTACCATTATCAAAATAATTCAAATTTACCGCCAAAGTATTCTAGTGAAAAAAATATGACTGTAAAGTTGACAATTGACAGAATACTACCAGATTGGTACCAACATCTCTCGATATTACTAAAATTTTACCTTGTTTCCAAATCACGCATAACTTAAGATAGGAATCTCCTACACATATGCGGTGCAAATGAACGACGACTTAAGCTCGACTCAGTTTTAAGTCATTCCTAAAGTTAAGACTGGGTTAGCAAATACGGTGCAAACGGGCATAAGAAACTTACACCAAATAATATATATTATACAAAATATGACGGAGATATTGACAATTTTCTATGCAAACTTATACGTACGATTTGCCAACTTCTAATGTAGTCTCAAATTAAAACTTCAAGAATGGGGTTATGAATGGGGTTATGCTAAAGTTTCACATGAATTGGACGCAGTAAAAGTACCTTGTGACACTAAAGAATCTTGAATGACGTTGGCATTCACGTGTTTGCTCTCTTCACTAGTGGCGGCTCGCCCATTGGTTTGGAGGTTTGCGCAACCCCCAAAAATATTACCGCTACAGTGCGTGTCGACGCCTGGATCCTAGCCCGCTAGCCCGCTAGCGTAAAAAGTAAACCTCGTCCTTACTGACCGGTTCGTTTACTGTGTGTGGTGGATAGGTTGCAAATATCCCGTTCATCAAGACCTATCGGATCACGCCCCCAGTATGCCTCCAGTGGTATCTAGGAGCGAAGCGATGTCACGCTTACGTCAGATGGGAATTATAAATTCACTTTTGGGAGGGATTTTTGACCCATGTAGGGAAAACGGGATTTATTGTATAAAAGAGGGAATTTTCATATTTGTCAACGTTGCAAACGCCGTTCTACCGTCGCGTAGTTGCGAATTTTAAGCCGTCTAGCAAACAAACCAGTGGCGGCTCGTAGCTAATATTAGTGGGGGTGCTGTTCCAGAAATGTTTTGTCATTGTTTTAAAAAATATTGTGTTAAAGGAAAAAAAAAAGTATATAAAAAGAAAATTTAGTCAGAAACTTGATGAAATCGTAAAAGAATTTAGGGAATAAAAACGGATTTCTTATGTACTGTACATAAATTGGTACAGTTACATTAATGAATTTATGTAAAAAATACATTATCTAAAAACTACGCTTTAACAAAATGTACTAAAAATTAAAAATGTTCCATATTTTTTTGTCACCAGAAATTGTCTACACGCAAAAACTGAACTTGATTGGACAATGGGAAGTAGGTAAAATACCGATTACAAGATTTATACATAACAAACAAACAAGTGAAGTTAAGGTAATCGTAGTAATAAATTTATGTAAAAAATATACTTTTTTAAAAACAACGCTTAATGAAAAAAACGCATTAACAGTTACATTTTGAAAAATGTGGCAAAATTTCCAAAACTTTTTAAATATTTTTATTTTTTATGCATTGTCACCGACAATCTGTCCACGTGCAAAATTTCAACTCGATTGGATATTGGGAAGTAGGTAAAATATCGATTACAAGATTGTAGCAATAAAACAAGTGAAGTTAAGATAAGCGTAATTCTTCTTGTTTTAATTTGCGCGAAAATATCAATAATTTTATCCTTGGTCTCTAGATGAAAACTGAGGATTTTTTTCTCTATTGAAAGTACTGCAATTGTTGTAAAATACGTATTGCCTTTTAATATGCCATCCGCAGTTTCGAAAACTACCTGCCATCAGCCGAGGGTCGGCACGGTCGGTACTGCGGGGACAACAGTTCTCTCTAGTCTCTGTATCTGTATCCAACAGACCGCTGCCTCGCTTGCCGCTGTTGTGTGCGCATGCGCGGAACAGCCAAACAGCTCGCCTACTGGAATAGTGCAGATCACAGTACCATACAACGATTTTTTAATCTTTTTCTTAAACTGGGGGATGGCTACTGACATTAAGGGTTAAGGGTTATACTTTGTACAAGTATAAAGAAAGACTTACAGGAAAGAAGACTCATTATATTATTGTTATCCATAATATTAAGTGGAAATAATAGGGGATGCTGCAGTTCCACAGTGCCTATACGCGAGCCGCCAATGACACAAACGGCACATCAGCCAAATGATCGCGAATCAGATTGGCCTGAACTGATTGCGGCCATCAATGGAACTCAAGTAAGGTTAGTGGTTTAATTTTATTATACAATATACAGAGTATCCAACTTTTTCCCCGCATAATTTTTTAAAAAGCAAATGTAGTTTTGAGTAAAATGTTGTATATAGATGTAGTTGTTTTTCCAGTTCCTTAAGAAGTTACAGTCGTTTGAAATATTAACAAAACAAAGTACAATAGAAAATAAAATCCAAAACCGAAAATATAGCACAATCAATACACATTACAACAATAATAAGTATAAGTAAATTTAAACATTAAAATTAGTAAAATTAAGTACATATCAAACAATCCAAACCCGAAAAAACAACTTAATCCAAAATTAAATGGAATAAGCAAATGAACAAAAAGCCCCATATAAAGGTTTTTACTGATTTTTCTAGAAGAATGTTATTCCGAGTAAGAAAATCCATATGTACTAATTGATTTTCTCATTTGCATAAGAGGTTGAAGTAGTTTAAAATATCGATTTGTTAATATTTCAAACGGCTGTAACTTTGTAATGAATTGAAAAAATAATAAGTCCCTATAAAACATTTTACTCAGTATGACATTTACTATTTGAAATAAAAGTTTTGGGGGAAAATATGGGACACAACTGTATGGTACTGAACAATAACATTAGGGATGTGAGACCTATGGGACGTAGCAGCTAAAGACAATTAAAATTAGAGTATTATTAGAGAATGATCTTGTTAGTGCCCAAATATAAATATTGTTCTCAATTATTAAATTTGTATTTGCCCTGTTATTATAATAGTTGTAATCATGTTTTTGGGACAATAAAACTTATTAAAGTTTTTTAGTTCTTTTAATTTTCGATATTTCGCCTTATATCATGGGATTCCTCAGGAAGCCTTATGATATAAGGCGAAATATGGAACAAATATGAAACGTTTTATACAAAGCATATAACAAATTTATAAATAAGGAGAAAGGTATATGTCGGGCAATTCCGTCATCGAAGAAGCAACCGTAGACACGTGTTCGGACTGTTAGTCCTCATCAGTACGGTATAGCCAAGGAGCAGGATGGGCACTCAATGGAGAAACACACAAATTGAGACCATAAAGGGGGTGACCAATGTCGCCAATGTGGTGCTTGAGTCCCAACATCTTCAGGATTCGAAGACAAGAAGTGACGTCGCGCCGGAGGTGACTAGTACACCCCAAGGTACACCATAGCCCATGGAAATCCGAAGAAAACTGGTTAATCGACGGCGAGATATATAAGGAGAAAGGTATTTGTCGGGCAATTCCGTTATCGAAGAAGAAACCGTAGACACGTGTTTCGGACTATTAGTCCTCATCAGTACGGTATAGCCAAGGACCAAGATGGGCACTCAATGGAGAAACACACAAATGCAGACCATAAAGGGGGTGACCTATGTCGCCAATGTGGTGCTTCAGTCCCAACATCTTCAGGATTCGAAGACAAGAAGTGACGTCGCGCCGGAGGTGACTAGTACACCGGAAGGTACACCATAATGGAGACCATAAAGGGGGTGGACTATGTCGCCAATGTGGTGCTTCAGTCCCAACATCTTCAGGATTCGAAGACAAGAAGTGACGTCGCGCCGGAGGTGACTAGTACACCCCAAGGTACACCATAATGGAGACCATAAAGGGGGTGACCAATGTCGCCAATGTGGTGCTTCAGTCCCAACATTTTCAGGATTCGAAGACAAGAAGGGACGTCGCGCCGGAGGTGACTAGTACACCCTAAGGTACACCATAATGGCCACCATAAAGGGGGTGACCAATGTCGCCAATGTGGTGCTTCAGTCCCAACATTTTCAGGATTCGAAGACAAGAAGTAACGTCGCGCCGGAGGTGACTAGTACACCCTAAGGTACTTACTAAATAAACTATAAACTACCAAAACACATAAAACTTTTTTTAAACTTCTGATAAATGCCTAACGAAATACGTCATAACAACGTAAAATAATATCCGTGAAAAAGATAAATTAATCAAAAATGTCGACCCTTACAAGATTTCAATAACGTTAATAAACTTTTATAAATTATGCTGGCATTTTCTACATCAGTTTTAAAATTACAAGTATTTAATTCATTAATAAGCAACATTTGCAAAAAGTTTCTATTTGGTTATTTTGTGCGTTGAGGACCAAATTGAAAATGCATTGGATTGTTTTAATAATAATTCCCAGTCGTACATAAAACGTATATATCATGTAGAATTTATCAATTTTATTGGCTTACACATAATCGAGCTAATATAGTAAAACCACACAGTTGTTTTTTTGTTAGTTCGGTCTACTTTCATTTCGCGTTGGAGCCAATCGGAATAGAAATTGTTGTTACGCAGTGAATTGGAACAATAAATTAGGAAGTTAGAACAGGTCGATGCTATTTAGTGCTACCTATTTACCTATTAGCTATTAGTTATTAGCCATTAGTTATTAGCTATTAGCGATTAGCTATTTGTGGATGCACACACCTGTGACGGCTACAGACCTATATCAATTTTACCAGTGGTCTCTAAGGTAATTGAAATAGTCACTAAATCCAGAGTGGTGGGGTATTTTAATAGATGCAAATTGTTCTGTGATGAGCAGCACAGCTACAGAGAGGGGAGGTCCACTACCACAGCGCTGTTGCGGATGGTCAGCAATGTTGATCGAGCTTGGATGCCGGAGATATGATGCAGGTGGCGGCTTTGGCTTCAGTAAGGCTTTTTACACCGTTCCTCAATTGATCAGCAAGCGGATGGAGCAATATGGTCAAAGGTGCCCCTAGGTGTCTGTAGTTAAGCCATGTTTGTCGAATTACGGGATGTATGCAATAACTAGGCAAAAAAATGAGTTATTTGGTTATAATTTGGGAATGATTTTGTGGTTCATATGAGATAGACATTAATTGCATGTGAATTTGACAATATTGAAAATATAGAATAGATATTATAGGGATGGAAAGTGAATAGGCAGACGTTTTAGGTAGGTATGTTTTAGTCTTAATACGTATCTAGTCTCAAAAGTGTATGTTTTAGTTTGTTTCAGTGAGTATGTTCTATGATACTGGTGTGTGCCCACCAGTTTCATGAATCGCTGGTAGTGCTTCAAGGTTATAATATATGAACAGATTGATAAAGACAAAAAAGTGAACAGTTTAAACTTTTCTATGAGATCTCTTCAAAGTTTATTGGTAATCCGGTTCATCCGTTATAAATGTTAATAAAATACTTTTTAGGCTTTTGTTTGAAAAGGAAAAGGACATCTATCGGTATTCAAAATGTCCAGCCACTTTTGCAAACAAATTTTCCTAAAAGTTGACTTATTGCAATGGGATGACCAATTGATTAGGTATTGCATAGATATGAGATTCCACTGCACAATTTTAAATTCCAACTTCACATTTTGTGTCCAGCTACACGTTAGAATAATGTCTGGAAAGAAGGTTTTATTATTATTTCTAAGTGCAGGCGAGATTTTAAAGAATGAACCTTTATCGAGCGCTCCTATAAAAGGTTGCCTACAACAATGATAAAATGCAATCTGAATCATATTCCTGCCAACATTCTACTATATATTCAGTAAAGTAAATTGGGCATGTTTTTCTCACCATGTCACGTGCGAAAAAGTGCCTTTTAAATTCCTTATGGAAAAATTGGAGAAGACTTTTCGGCCTCGCTTCGGTCGCGCGGATCGCTACCATCGCGCTATATGGACCATTCTACGGTGCGTGAATTTTAAAATCGGCACAAAACGGCCTTTTGGACGTTTTTTCTTAAAAATTTTCCAAAATGCTTGCGAGTTTTGTGAAAGCGCCTCAACATTCGTCGTCATGGCTGCTACAACCGTCAAAAGCATGCCGATAACCTTAAAACCTATTCATATAGCAGTACGAGTAGGTATTTTGAATCTGCACTCCAAGAAATGAATTTAGAGAACCTTCCGTTATTTTAAATTCCTCCATCAATTTACTTGTCTCACTCTTGTGATTTCCAACAATAAGTCCATCATCCACGTATATTTCAGGATATAACATTTTGTCCTTTCAATATTTTATAAACAGGCAGGAATGAAATTGGAATGAAACAAAGAGAAACCACCAAGAAGCCAGGAACCCTGACCTAGCACACAGACGGGTCCAAAAGGGTAGATGAATCAGGCGCAAGGATTTACGGTCTACCCCCCACATGTGAATTGAGTATCTCCTTGGGGGCGCTGGCAACAGCTTATCAGATCGAAATCTATGCGATCAACCAATGTGCATTGGAAAACTGACAAAGGTGGTACAAACGGCAAAATATCTTAATATACCCCGACAGCCAAGCAGCCCTCACAGCTCTTGACAGACTGGCAGTAACAAACACAGTAACCCTACGGTGGCTGCCAGGACACACAGGGAAGTATGGCAACGAAAGAGCCGACAAACTGGCAAAAAAGGGATCGAGTACACCATGCATTGGACCAGGACCAATGATTGGCATATCAATGTGTGTAATCAAGTCAGACGTGCGAGAGTGGGCTATCAAAAAATATACCGACCGCTGTCAAAACTTGACAGGGCAGCGACGTAGTAAAATACTATTGAGGAAGCCCTCAAGACATATAGCCGCTCAGGTGATAAAACACAGCAGGAACAACCTAAGGATGGTGACCGGACTTATAACCGTGCACTGCAGCCTCAGGAAGCACCTGCACACTATACAACTTCTGAAAGAAGAACCTCTGTGCAATGAAGAGGAGGAATGCCTCTCATATCTAATTCGAATGCTTAGCATTGACCTCCTGGAGGGAACCAAACCTTGGAAGAGGGAACCCCACAACCAACTTTCCCAAAGAAAATCTAATCGGAAGGCTCCTCAGCCTCATAAACTGGACGAAGACCTTCGATTAAACTACCTGGGCGGTGGCAGTACAACAAGCCACATGGCCGCAGTGCTAGGGACCACCAATCCTCAGCCAACGCTCACGGCCTTAATTTTTTTATTTTCCTGAGGCCGTTAGCGTTGGCCATGTTGCCTTTGTGGCCTTGGCAGTCATGTTTTCAACGTGGGTTTTCCAATTGAATCTATAAACTAGGGTTATACCGATTCAATTGGAAAACCCACGTTGAGAACGTGACTACCAACGCCACAAAGGCAACATGGGCGTGCCGCAGGCTTTTCAGCGGAAACTGTAGTCTCAGCCCCAAGATGATATTTTAATGGCTTTAAGTAAATGTAATCAGACCAGTTATGTATCGGTTATATGGTGGTAGTAATACTTAAGCATTACAGGGGCCATAAGAACGTGGCCCTGTGGAGGTCATACTTCACCTAACACCACTCCACCTAAATGTGAAAAAAGAAGCACCTATAGATGGCCTTAGGATAAAACTGTCTGAGATATCTAAATGAGGAGATCTTAACGGTCAACTGAAGATCATCAGCATAATTGATGCGGGTGTCCTAGTCATGCCCATGGACACTATGCCAACTGCGTGCAACTTCAACAACCCAACTGAAGTAATTATCTACGATCGCAAATATCTTGGGGCGAAAGTACTGCAGTTCACAGATAATTCATCATGAAGGTACACTGGTGGATCAAAAACTGATGATGTAGTTATAACTGTGACCGGAACAAGGTATACCGTATCTAAAGTCCATCGGTAATACACCAACCGTCTTTCAGGCGGAGATATACCTCGGAGGAATCTCCGTAAAGACAAACTGTCGATCTGCTCAGACAGCCATGCGGCACTAAGGGCGATCAAATCAATCAGATGCAAATCCAAACCGGTTTGGTAGCAATCTTTACGACAACTGACAAGAAAAGCAATAGGTTTCACCTGATATGAGTGACTGATATGAGGCAAGCAAAGAAGGTTATCGGCTTTTCTGCCACAAGGACAAGACAGTACCTTGCGCTACGCAAGGAAGTTCGTAGGTCTTGGAGGTACTGTTTTGTTCTTGTGGCAGAAAAGCCGATAAACTTCTATGCTTGGGTGTACGCACACTAGAGCTTACAGAACAAATACAACTGCCTCCTCATAGCATGATACGGATGTTTTTTTATGTCGCTACTTTAAACGACATCTCTATGACATTATTTTCGGCAAAAAATCAAGCCTACCTATATTCTATTCGGAGAAATGTTTTCTGTCGAATAATCGTGGTGTAGCCAAGAACAAAATGGGCACACCACCAGTTCTTTCCCAAAATGACCAATATCGATTTGTTTTTGTGTTCACAATGTCATCCAGAATGAAAGTAAAATAATAATAACAGAGATTGCCATTTAAAATGTCATTGATTGAGATTTTGCGCGCTATTAGGTACACACTGTTCGATGCGACAGCAAACACGTCCACAGTGCAACTGCACCGTCCCTTTGTGTTCATAGTCATAGTATTTATTGATGTTACTCGCACACAAAATACGTTACACAGGTCAAGACAATTTAATATTTAATCTTTGCATACATGATCAAAATTAATTCACCAAATCACTGCACTGGTCCATGAGTTCATCAAAGCTGTACACAGCCTTTTCAATAAGAAACCGTCTGTTTTCCTAAAAGCATGCACTGGTAAGTTTTTAGCGTTGGATGGAATGGCGTTGTAAAATTTTATCGAATTATAGGAAGTTCCAGTTCTGGATTTATGGAGACGTAGAAACTCATGGCGCAATTTGTCACCAAATTTTGTAGCGTATGAATGAACGGTGTTGATTCTCGTTAGTTCATCAATATTTTCGTGTGCATACATTAAGCATTCTAAGATAAACACGCTTGGGGCCGTGAGGATACCCAGGCTTACAAAGCACCACTTACACCCAGCAGTGTAATTTACATCAAGCAGCATACGAATGAATCGTCTCTGCATTTTAAATACCTGCCGCATATGCAGAGAATGGCCCCAGTTTATTATTGAGTACGTCATTATAGAATGAAATAGTCCGTAGTATGCATGTAATAGCGATGTTACATTTAGAGAATTTTTTAAGATTCTGATGAAATATATCGATCTTCCCAGCTTGCTACAAACATAATTTACATGATGTTCCCAACTAATTTTAGAGTCCAGCTTAACACCCAAAAACCCTACAGCGTTCCCGACCGGTGGATTATTCCGCAAAGTAAATTGTAGTGTATTTGTTTTGGAGGTGCTTACATTTAATCAGTTGGAAATAAACCATTTTTTTATATTTTGATCTGTCCTTCGGACCTTAAAACTTAGCGCCTCCACATCTCTGTCACTGACAACACTTGTGGTATCATCAGCAAACAGAACAAGGGCACCAAATGGGTCGGCTGCCGGAAGATCGTTAATATAAATTAAAAACAACACAGGACCGAGCACGGAAGCCTGTGGAACTCCACACCGACAGCAAGGCTTGGCGAAATGTCACCGTCAATCCGCACGCGTTGCTGCCTATCGCCAAGAAAGGACGAAATCAAATTTACGGACCTGGTTGAAAATTGATAGTGCTTTATCTTGCTAATTAGCAATGAATGATTGACACAATCAAAACCTTTAGTCAAGTCGTAAAAAGTAGCTGTTGTGAATTGCCTTTGCTCAAAATTACTCAGAATCAAGTCGCTTAGATTGTTAATAGCGGATGTTGTTGATCTTTTGTTACGAAAACCATATTGTGACATTGCAAATAGCTCATTCTGCTCAAAATAGATATTTATCTGTTTTTTTAGCACTGATTCGAGTAATTTTGAGAAAATAGGCGTTAAAGATATTGGCCTGAAATTGCCACAATCATCTCGAGGTCCCTTCTTGTATACTGGTATAATAGACCAGGCAATAGAGACTTTTTCGTGACAAAAATAGTATCAGCAAGCCGCCGGTCCCAGGTCACGTGGAACAGTCCGTAGATGTATTGTGATATGTTTTCGACTAGCAAATATCATTACTTAATTTGTTATAAACAAAAAACCTAAAAAAATCGTGCTTTTCTTCGTTGTTCGCTTGTAAAAGCTGAACCGATGGAGCAATCTTGATACTGTCAACAGACGAATTGTGGAGAAAATACGCCGCAGATTTCGGTCAAGTTTGCAAGCATTTTTCGCCTATTTCGCAACATTTTAACGCAAAATAAGAATAGACGTTTTGTAGCACAATACTTCTACTTTCGAGATACGTAAAAAAATTAAAATCGGACCACCTCCGAAGCATCCAGGCTCGCCGAACCATATTGCATAAAAAAAATTCAAATCGCAATTGTGCAAAAACTAATCATCGGACAACGCCTGGGTTGTGCATACTTAAAGTACCCATCAATCGCTACTTTCTCGCTAAAAGCCTGCGTTACAACTTTGAAAATGGCGGAGTTATGAATTTTTGAAAAAAATGCATATTTCTCCGGTTCTTCCGAATTTCCTCCGTTAATATTAATCCGATCGGGTCCGTGTAGGGTTCATTTTTTTTTTGACAGTATCAAGATTGCTTCAGCGGTTCAGCTTTTACAAGCGAACAACGAAAAAAAGCACGAATTTTTAGATTTTTTGTTTATAACAAATTAAGTAATGATATTTGCTAGTCGAAAACACATCACAATACATCTACGGACTGTTCCACGTGACCTGGGACCGGCGGCTTGCTGATACTATTTTTGTCACGAAAAAGTCTCTATTGCCTGGTCTATAACGGTGGCAATTTTGAAGCAGCTGGGAAAATAACCAGTTGAGATACATTCATTGATTAGCACTGTTAGGAGGTGTAGTATCGTGTTACTAATAGTTTTGATCACTTTTACGGTCTTCCCAAATGGATCTCTACTGTTTGAGTTTTTTTTAAATTTTTTATGATTTGACATATCTCCTCACTAGTGGTTGGTTGAAAATTAAATTCGCTGGTCGGTGCAGGGCCCAAAAAGCTCGGAGGATCTGGATTGGTTGTTGGGATAGTTCTGGATATTTCTACTGGAGCATATACAAAGTATTTATTAAAGCAAGTAGCATTAGGAATAAGACTATTCTGAGGTGATCCAGACGGCAAAAAATTCTTAATAATTTTCCAGATTGTTGATTGCCTGCTATCAGATAAAGATATTAATTGCTCATAAGCAGTGGATTTGGCTTTTTTAAGTTCGTATCTATACGTTTTTTTTTTCAACCTCTTAACATCTTCACCAGCTACAAATGTTGGATATCTAGTTCTAAAATGAGCCCAAAATGAAATTGTCTCTCTTAATGCTATAAGGCGTTCATTAAACCACTTAACTGAAAGTGGTTTGCTGGGATTAACGAGTATGTACTGATTTGTTTGGGAAACACGTTTCCATCTGATTAGATATTACTGACACAAAAGTTTGAACTCTGTATTCTAATTGAAGCCCTGTGTCACTTGTGAAGTTCCAATCATTTGTGCTTATCTCTTTCTGAAGATGAGAAAGACCTGCTTGTGTAATCGGTCGGCAATTCACTCTTGACGATCTATCAGTATTAGTATTAGATTCAGCCACAACGCTAAGCCAGACACCCGCTTAATAACCGCGCTAATAACCGACAATCGGTGGATCACAGCGCGCGTACAGTGCAACGCGCGCTGCAACGTGCAACACCCCGTCCACACAGGTTGCATTACACGTTGCATTACATGTTACATTACACGTTGCAGCGGCAGTGTGTATAATGCTTTATGTGCTTCACACAGAGAAATGGTTGTGTTGAAATGTTGAAAATAACATTCTTAACATGATTTGTTTGTTGTACGACAACGCATACTTATGATAAGAATATTTCTTTAATATAAAACAACCTACATATTTGCTTTAAGAAACCGATTGTTTTGATTTAAAAAAAGTAGTTGTTTTGAAAATGATGTGAAGGATGCCGATAGATGGCGCTTTAGTTTCTCGTCGTAAGAGAGGCCTCCTAGAGGGTATATAACCGCATACATGTCTATGCAGCATCAGTGGTTATGCTATTATACCGTCAACGTACCTGACGTAGAAATGTCCATCAGCTCTAATATTGATGGAAAGAGACCATGAAGGGACACCGGGTGGCTTCTCTAGTTGGAAAATAACAATATTCTTCTTTGGATGAGTTAATTGCATTCCATGTAAAATATTATTGCTTTCATAATAACATGTTCATATTTAAAAGAATTAGGTGAATGTTTAATACAGGAATGTGAGCTGATTAATCTAACTACCCAACCTTTTGATTTAAAAGAACAAATTCTTAAGTCAAATAAGTATAGTATCCATTTAAAATTGTACAAGTAAGTGAACCGGCCAAAACAACGGTTTACTTCAATGAACGATAAATATTCTTGCGTATATACAGTGAGTTATTAGTATCCCGGCGGTCGATAGTCATCAAATCCTTTGAGAAAGAAAAAAAAATTTTATGCTAGAGTTGTTTGACTCATTAGTTTCCATAATGTAAAATTAATTTTATTTATACAGGGTGTTGCATTTAGGCTTGACGGAAAGTCAGTACATTTTTTTAAATAGAACGGCCTGTATATCATACCATATTATGAATACTAAGGAAATTGTCTTTCCAACTGTGTAAGTTGTAATCGTGTAAAGTAAATAGTTTCTAAGACATTCAATTGTTTGTCAAAAAATTGGCAATTGCAGGCCTTTCTTAAAAACTACGTTAATACTACATTTTTGCAGATATTGTTGTGAAAATTTTGTCACATAATAACTAAACCCATAACCAGATGCTGATATCATGAAAAATTAGATGCGCTATACAGGCTGATCGTAGGATGCACTGGTTTCTAAACATTTTTAAATAGTTTTTTCTTGAGATTTCTAAAAGGAACATCCTGTATATTATTTGCTAAATGAAATGTTCCTTAAGTTCTTTGTAATTTATATTCACTATATCGTATATCTATTTTTACTAGTTTTTGTGATATTTGGAATTTAAAGAGTAGTATGGTATTTAGTATCTTAATATTGCTCTGTATACAGTGTGCTGGGTAGCATGATGTAAAATATTTAAAGGGTTATAGAAGAAGCCATTTAGAACCTATTAAACTAGATTTATTCATTAAAAAAAGTATTACGGTTATCAAGGTATTACACTATTTTATAAGTATGTTTTTAGTTACTTCGGTGGGCTCCGAAGTAAACCAGAAACAGTGTAGCTTTAGGGGGACTATCGTTAAAAATTGTTCGCTTGTCTGAAAATTGTGCGGAGACGTTGTTTAATTGTAATAGTATGTGCGCTCATACACAAAAACAAACAGAAACGCTAAAACCTGTCTTGATGAGCTACGCTTGGGAACGGATTTGTATTCAATACAAAGAACAACCAACAATATCTACTTACTATTGCTAATTGGTTTAAAATAGGTTATTTTTCTGGACAGACAATTCAAAATTGGGATAATATGAATGATAGTATGATTAATATTTATAATGTGAATGGAAAGTGTGTTATTTGGAAGTGTTTTTAATAGATTTTATTGCTATGAATAAAAATCTGAATCTAAAGATGCCTATCAGTTTGTTTTTGTTGCATATTTGGTTTTTGTGTATGAGCACATAAATCACATCAAAGAAAATCTGATTTTCAACATTCAGAAGTCAACAAATTTTCACGATAGTTAACCTAAAAGTACAGGGTTTAGGGTTTACTTCAGCAGTAATTTGAAATTTTTAATCGCGTGTTCGGTTGCCGTACGATAGACGGCAAAATATACTTAAAAAATCTGATGTGGCCAGGCACATGACTTTATCATACTATATATAAAATTAATAGTTTAGCTGCATGCGATTCTATTTGATCGAGATCGGCCATGTCTGCATTAAAATAAAATTACTAGAACTAGACAGATATGTCGATTAAAGCTGCGTTCGGATATGGTACTCCGTTGACACCGGGTACACCGTCCAAATGACGCTTACGTGTTATTGGGTGTAAAAAGTGTAATGCAATATGCGAACGCAGCTTGTATTGACAGAAGTTATTGTCAAAACATTAGCGTTTGACACCAAGACTACCTACTGTGATTAGAATAAAAAAATCCGACAAATCCTGGCTACTAGTTTTAATGCAGTACGACCGATCTCGTAGAAATAGAATTAGCTCATGCAGCTAAACTATTGATTGTATCAAAAAATGTCATAGTGATAAATTATTCAGAATTTCCTTATATATAATTTATTATTTAACTATTTCTACAAAATTCCAGAAATGGCGGCTTATTTGCAAAATCTTTCAAAAATGCTAAGACTAAACCTCCAGTTCCTTTGGACCCTTTTCAACAGAAAGCTTTTGAGCTCTAAGTTTGGTTATGAAACTTCTAAATATGAAGTTTTGTCCCGATACCTTTAGTAGTTTCTCCGGAATCGTCGCCACAAAAAACGGGTACACACACACATACACACACACACACACACACAGACATTTTTTTGTACCTTGGTCAAAAATGTTCAGGGGACCCAAAAAGACATATTTCCGCTAAAAACTCAATTTTTTTTTTCGGCATGATTACCATACTTTATAATACTGCGTATGATAAAGTAAAAATTTCATATAAAATTGTTAATATGTTGATAACGGTAATACTTTGTATAAGGATCCAGCTGGCTAAGTCATTTCTAAATTATCTCTTCTATCGCTACTTGAAGACTTTGCATCAAACTACCAAATACCTTATTCACAGCAATATTAAAATTTACAATTGCATTACATTTTCGTTGCAAATATCACATAAAATAGTAACATTTGGTGTATGACATACTAGATATAAATTGAAGCGAAATAAAGGGTTATTCCAGCCAACATATATTATACAGGGTGTTCCATTTAAAAAACTCGAGAAAAAGCCATTTGAAAAACATAAAAATTCAATGAACCACCTGTATAGTGTATCTAATATATTTGGATACTATCGTCTACCTACTGGCTTTGACTATTGCCTCACATAGTTTAAAGGCAAAATCGGCAAAAATATCGTTTTTACATAGTTTTAAAAAAGATCCTGCAACGGGCATATTTTGGTAAAACAGATCAATATCTCTGGAACTATTAAGGCTGTGACTTAGCAACATACACGGTTGGATAAACAAATTTAGTAGTATTTATACTATAATAAAATATACAGGACGTTCCATTTAAAAAAATATACATACTTTCCGTCACATCTAAATGCAACACCCTGTATAAATGAAACTAATTTTACGTATAGAAAATAGCGAGTCAAACAACTTTTGTATAAAATATTTTTTTCTTTCTCAAACGATTTATTAACTATCGACCGCCGGGATACTAATAACTCACCCTGTATAAAACAACCTTTGTTTTGGATTAACAAAGGTTGCTTTGAAATTGAGACAACGTTTCGTTGTGTGTTCTAACGTTTGTTTAGACCTACCTATAAATGAAAATGCCAACTTGAGGATAAACTATGTATAGATTTTTTTAAGAATTAAAAGATCTAGAAATTTCCTTATAACGCTCACTGTCGTCTGATCAATAGAAATCAAGGTGCTTGGTTAAAAAACCCGAATTCGGCCATCTTTGACCGTAAATAACTCGCCACGCAGACACGATATCAATAAGGCCTTTTTGCACGATATTTGTAATCCTCAACCAAAGATGTTTGCAAAAATCTACCTGAATTTTTCCGACGTGAAATCCTAACTTGATTGGACTATTTATAGTTTTTTATTGATGTCTTCTATCATGTCCAAAGCAGTAAACTCGATATTATTAGTATAATATATTGAAGGTTTCTTTGCCATTAGACGTGCCATTGAAAAAGTAAGCCACCACACAACTTTGCTTGGTTGCAGTGGGGTCAGACAAGACGGTAAAAGCTGATTATTAATCTAAAACTCCGAAATTTACTGGATGCAAAACGAATACTTTCTTACCGAGAGAACGTGAATTAAGAACCAAACCGGCAAATTAAAGTAAAGTAACTAAAACCTGTAAATTATAGTAAGTGGGTAAATTATGCCGCGTCAAGATTTCTAAATGCTGAGGTTTCGCGACCCTTGTTGCTCGCTTCTGCAGCGATGAATACTAGTGGGAAGTTGTGATTTCGGTAACGTTATTTTGGAACGTTACTTTTACATCACTTTCCGGGACGTTCCGAAGTCAGCCGGAACGACGTGACTCGGTACGGTTTACGAGGCGATCGTCCCGCATAAAGTTCCGTGCCGGCAAATGTTCCGGTACGGTTGCAGAGAATACTTGCAGTCTATATACATATGTAGTAGATGGTGTACACAGTCACGGTTCGGAGCGAGGTAGAATGTAACTCAATGCGGAGCGCGGGCAGGTTATTATTATTGAATCTTAGTTATAAGATAGTTTGTATATACGCACTTACTTACTATAGTTTGGAAGAATAACTAATCAACTATAATACGTAGATAATACTACTTCGTACAGAGAACGCGTGAACGTGAAATAAGTAGTAATATAAAAATTGTTTACAATTGTTTAAAAGTATAAGTATACATACAAAATTTTTTGTTTCGATATAACTATCCAAAAATCTTGATCGGACTTTCGCCCAAAAGTACTTTGTATTTTAGAGAATATACAAGAAAAATCTATAAAGCGTAGTACAGCTTATAGGAGTTAATTATAGTGCGTTCCTAGTGAATTGTATTCGTCCTGTAAAAAAGCAACACTGTAACTGTAGGTATAATATTCTCCCTAATTTTCTTTAATATTTGTTATTAGAAATAAAGATCGCATTTATCTATAACCGTGATAATAAACAAAACATGTAAGTATTTTATCTATTCACGGAGCACAGACAGGAAATCCTTCTATAAAAATTTCCCAAAAAGTATGTATCAATAAGTGTCAAATGCGTATAATTTGTTGTTTTGAGTAGCCATGCTTAAAAATTGCAATCGACTTGGCTAATTTCCAATTTCTGCAACGGATCGAACGGCACCATTAACGACAATTGGCCCAGTGGGCTTCCAGCCTGAACCGTTCCGATATCACGTGATTTTGTACGGTACGATAACATTCGGTACGCCTAGCACTATTGGCGCTGCGCCGTGAGCGCCAATCGTTCGCCAATCGTTATCGTACCGAAAAATCGCGTTCCGAAATCACGTGATTTCGGAACGTGATTTTTTCTGTACGATAACGTTCGGTACATTCCGAAAGAGGAACGGCTTTTCACATCACTAATGAATACCGTACCAGTATTCAGTCAGCTATGAAGAAGCGAGCAAGGAAGGAATCGCCAAAAACCACCCCTAACGTGCACGTTCTCAGTTTCTTGCATTTTTTTGACGAACGGAAACACTTGGAGTGGGCTCTACGACAGAATGGATACACCAAGTCTGGCATACGGGGTGTCACACAAAGAAAACCGCAAGTCTCAGAGGAGCCGCAAGAGTCAAAGGGGTTCGCTTGCTTATCATACGTAAGTGGGGTATCAGAAAGAGGTAGATTACTGAAGAAATCGGGTATCACAGAAAGATACAGAGCACCAGCTAAGGTAAAGGATATTTTGCCTAACCCAAAGGATATCACACCACTCCTGAAGAACGTAGGGGTATACAAAATAACATATGAGTGTGGAACATGCTATATAGGACAGACAGGACGAAGCATCGAATGTCGAGTCAAGGAGCACAGTAGAGACACCCGGCTAGGCAAGATTCAACAGTCCGCTGTTGCTCAACACTGCCTCGAGTCGGGACACACAATGGATTTCGATGATGTGAAGATGTTGGTAAGGGTGGGTAATTATCATCGAAGGCTTATTATAGAAGCCACCGGAATTTACAAACATCCTGACAACATCAATCGTGAGGACGGCACTGACGTTAGTAGGGTCTGGAAATCGATCCTAAGGCGGTGAGGTGGAAAAGCACATGGGAGCGGCAGGTCCAGATGTGCGCAGTGAGGTGTAAATTTAGGTATATAAGGGAGATTTCTTTGGTAGGTCTTGAGTATTCAATTAGCCCTGAAGAAGCGAGCAACAGGGGTCGCGAAACGTCAGCATTTGCAAATCTTGACACACGGCATAACCCGGAAGCAGTTTATTTTCTAAATGATTCTGGCCGTGAAAGCCTACGTACGTACTTAATATAATAGTTTTATTATATCAGTATTATTACACTTAGTGTCCGCAAACGCAATTTCCATGCTCCATCATACAAGGATATTCCAATATCAACAATAAATATCTTCTTTTGTCAATAATTCTATATATTTATTTAAAATTTACATCCCGCCTGTATGTCACCATATTATTAACCTATACTTAACCTATAATTAACCTATAACTTAACCTAATAATTCTAAATTTATGGATTATCCATTGGGACTGAACCTCGTCAGCGCGTCGCCATGGCAAACCGATCGAGGTTGCTAGGCGACGGTCGCGCGCGTAAGAGCATCCGGGCTTCTTGTCTCTCTGTTAACGCTTCGGCGATCTACCTAGGTCGACCAGCAGGCCTATTAGGCCTGCACATTTTACTAGTATTTACACTAAATTTTTGACAAGTCATAAACTTATTCCCGTGATAGTGGGTTAAAATTAGTAAAAAATTACGAAATTATGGGGGCCGAACGGAGTGCTAATTCTTTTTTCAATCAATAAGCGAAGGTTTAAACTAACAAAAATCTTCAAATTTAAATGTGCGAGCAAATGCGAGCTATTTCAAAAATCTCGCCAAAGTTAAACTCAAAACAAACAAAAATGTTATATTACAATGCGTTTTAGTAGACATTTACAAGCTTCAATTATGAATAAATTTAAATCAAAATGGCAATAATTATTGTAGGGACCTTGTATTTACCTTGTTAGACGTCTATGATACAACATCTGCCACAATAATCGATTTCTGAATAATAGAAAAATAAACAAATCACACTGCCTTACTGGCCGTAATTTATGACACGATCCCGTGAACGGTATACGCACTTCAATGGTTAATTATACTAATATGGTGGATCCTGTGGGATTTGTATTTATGTGTGGTGTAGTTTGGACTATTCCCTCCATATGAAAATAGTTCAAAAAGTTACCATGGTTTTTTTAGATTTTTATCATTGTTTGCCGCCACCGTGCAATGGCTTATTTATGGATAAATGCACATAGATGAGTCGCGCGGTCTGTGCGGCAGAAGCCATCATTTTGACTCCAAATGTCACGTCAGCACTGGAGGGTTAAAACCAAAGAAACCCTCTATTTGGGTGTATTAATAGGAAAAAATATTTGATTGATAATAACGTATTTGTCTTTAAAGTCAAAAAGAAATATGATTAACTCAATAATATCACTAATTATACTGAAGCATATAATAGTTTACATCAAATAAAAATAGATATTTGAGAATGAACCTAATGCTTATCTAGTTCAAAAGATTTTATTTTAACGAAATATTTATTTGGCCTTGTAGCAATTTGAATGAAGGCCATGAAACCTCTTTATATCAAATGTTACGGTATTTTAATTTGGAAGTAAGATATGATTTAAAAAAAAAATCTGATGTGGCCAGGCACATGACTTTATCATACTATATATATAAAATTAATAGTTTAGCTGCATGAGATTCTATTTGATCGAGATCGGCTATGTCTGCATTAAAATAAAACTAGTAGAACTAGACATATATCTCGATTAAAGCTGCGTTCGGATATTGTACTCCGTTGACACCGGGTACACCGTCCAAATGACACCTACGTGTTATTGGGTGTAAAAAGTGTAACGGTGTTCAATATCCGAACGCAGCCTATATTAACAGTAGTATTTTCGAAACATTAGCGTTTGACACTAGCTACTGTCATTAGAATCAAAAAATCTGACATATCCTGGCTACTAGTTTTAAAGCAGTACGACCGATCTCGATGAAATAGAATTTGCTCATGCAGCTAAACTATAAATTCTACCAAAAAATGTCATATACATAAATTATAGAAAATTTTCTCTCCTTTAATTTATTATTTAACTATTTTGACGACATTACACAAATAGCGGCTCATTTGCAAAATCTTCGAAAAATGCTATGAGTAAACCACCAGTTCCTTTGGACGCTTTTCAACAGAAAGCTTTTCAGCTCTAAGTTTGGTTATGAAACTTCTATATATGAAGTTTCGTCCCGACACCTTTAGTAGTTTCTCCGGAATCGTCGCCACAAAAACGGGTACACACACACACACACATACACACACACATACACACACACACACACACACACACAGACATTTTTTGTACCTTGGTCAAAAATGTTCAGGGGACTCAAAAAGACATATTTCCGCTAAAATCACAAAATTTTTTTTTGGCATGATTACAATACTTTACATACTGCGTATGATAAAGCAAAAATGCATTAGTTAATTTAAGTTCGTCTCATATAAGTTTTTTTGTGTGGGTGGCATTGATTTGAACTTTTGAGATATTAAAGCTGTACACAAATATTTAGCTTGTTTCTCATTATTAATGTTTATAGTAGTAGAGATGTAGATACAGTGAAATTAGACGAAAAATGGGGTATTAAGGTAAATTAATGTACAGTTACCCTCTTAAGATCCGACGCTGAAGTTTTGGGTTTCAATATTCTATGGCGGCCGCAAATTTTCTTAAAGCGTGGAACTCCTAAAAGGCATCTCTGACGTGCACGTTGGCAGTTTTCGCATCCCTTACCTCAAAACGGCCACAATAATTTTTTTAAATTCTGTACAGAAAATATATTATACTTTTATATACTTTTTCTTAAATACAGTGGTTCTCAAACTGCAAGCGCCCCAATATCTATACTATAATATAAAGCGGTAACGTGGTTTTTGTATGTTCAGGCGAAGAGGGTTGCCGGTTGACCGCCGCCCGGGACTTCTCTACATCTCTCCCCTCTCTTCCAACCCCCTACCTCACCCTCCCCGACCGTCACTAGCGAAGAGGATTGACCAATAATACCAAATTAAATCCAAATGCATACCGGGTGACCCACGCCATAGGTACTTCCATTTACTTTTTACTTTATCATACGCAGTATGTAAAGTATTGTAATCATGCCAAAAAAAAAATTTGAGATTTTAGCGGAAATATGTCTTTTTGGGTCCCCTGAACATTTTTGACCAAGGTACAAAAAAATGTCTGTGTGTGTATGTGTGTGTGTACCCGTTTTTTGTGGCGACGATTCCGGAGAAATTATTGAAGGTATCGGGACGAAACTTCATATTTAGAAGTTTCATAACCAAACTTAGAGCTGAAAAGCTTTCTGTTGAAAAGGGTCCAAAGGAACTGGAGGTTTAGTCTTAGCATTTTTGAAAGATTTTGCAAATAAGCCGCCATTTCTGGAATTTCGTCGAAATAGTTAAATAATAAATTAAAGATGAGGAAATTCTGAATAATTTATGACTATGACATTTTTTGGTACAATCAATAGTTTAGCTGCATGAGCAAATTCTATTTCATCGAGATCGGTCGTACTGCATTAAAACTAGTAGCCAGGATATGTAAGATTTTTTGAAGCTAATGACAGTAGGTAGTGTCAAACGCTAATCTTTTGGCAATAACTTCTGTCAATATAAGCTGCGTTCGGATATTGTATTACACTTTTTACACCCAATAACACGTAAGTGTCATTTGGACGGTGTACCCGGTGTCAACGGAGTACAATATCCGAACGCAGCTTTAATCGACATATCTGTTAAGTTCTACTAGTTTTATTTTAATGCAGACATGGCCGATCTCGATCAAATAGAATCCCATGCAGCTAAACTATTAATTTTATATATAGTATGATAAAGTCATGTGCCTGGCCACATCAGATTTTTTTGTTCATAAAGCTGGACGAATGAAATTTGGGAAAGTGTTAATAGCCAAAAAATGCCATTCCTTGGCATACTCTTGAGGTTAATATGACTTCCGGTTTTTCCGGAAATGACGTCATCATTGAAATTTTAAATGGCACCCTATATTCTTTGTGTGATATTTTCAATCAGGATGACATTCTGAACACAAAAACATATCGATCGTCAATTTTTAGGCAACGCAAAAATAACTTTGTATTATTCTAGGTGGCTATGAATTGGTGAAAATAGTCGAAAATTGTCAAATAAACACTAACTAAATCGATATTGACCGACATTGGATTACTAGCGCCCTCTAGCGTGGTTTAATTGGTTTTTGGCCAGCGAGTCATTTTTCTCACTGGTACCCAATGGCCACACCCTGATTATACGATAGAAAATATCTTTCCGATTACAATGATACCAAATACTTGATATTTTGTTGAAATGCGTAGCGTACAAAGGTTGTTAAAAGCAAGGAAATCAAAAAAAAATATTGACCTAATGATCAAAGTCAGCGTACAAGTTAAAGTCAGTCAATGGACTACTCGAAGGAAGTACCCTTAAACGTCATTTTCACGCTACGATGTCAGCAAAATATCAACAATTTGATATCATTGTGTCGGTCATGCTTTTCCTCGAATAATCAGGGTACTTCCTTCGAGTAGTCCATTAAGCGACTGACTTACGCTGACTTTGATCATTAGGTCAATATTCTTTTCGATTTCCTTGCTTCTAACTACATTTGTACGCTACGAATTTCAACAAAATATCAAGTATTTGGTTTTGTTGTAATCGGAAAGATATTTTCTATCGAATAATCATGGTGTGGCCATCATGGGTACCCGTGAAAAAATGACTCACTGGGCAAAAATCAATTAAATCACGCTAGAGGGCACCAGTAATGCAATGTTGGACAAAATCGATTTAGTTCGTGTTTATTTGACAATTTTCGATTATTTTCACCAATTCATAGCCACCTAGATTAATACACAAAAAAGTTATTTTTGCGTTGCCTTGGTGATAAAAATTGACGACCGATATGTTTTTGTGTTCAGAATGTCATCCTGATTGAAAATATCACAAAGACTATAGGGTGCCATTTAAAATTTTAATGTAGACGTAATTTCCGGAAAAAACGGAGGTCATATTAACCTCAACAGCATCCCAAAGAATGCCATTTTTTGTCTATTAACACTTCCCCAAATTTCATTCGTCCAGCTTTATAAACAAAAAATATAAGCGCGAGTACCTATGCCGTGGGTCCCCCGGTATAATATGAAAACAAAAATTTTCCCTTTTCTAAATTATTATCTGGGCCATAAGTGGGTAAAAGCATGGCTTATTTGGTGATTATTCTGCATTATTCTATCTATAAACATTTTGAAAAATAATTTATAATCACAATTATAGCTTTTAAAATCTTCTTAAATCATCAAATTTTACATTGTATACACGATCTGTAGTTTATTTTATGGTTAGTTTTGGCGTCTTTATTGTAATGGCGTCTTTATTGAAATGGACAAAGTAGTGCATACTTATTATGTGCTCTTTCATAAACTGTTCAGAAAACAGTTGAGTTCCAAACGGTTCCCAAGATATTTTGAAAAAATCAAAAAATGTAATGTTTTAATTATGGCTATAACTTATTTATTTGTGATCCAATCAAAAAAGCGTTTTGACATTATAAAGGCACTTTTTTTGTCTACAATTTGATTGTCAGTTTAAATTTTTTTTCGGACCAATTTTTTATATCAGAAATTTAACTTCGGAGAGGTATCGGCTCTGTGGACGTGGAAGAAAGAATGAACGATATACCGTTGGCCTTACGCTAAGGTATGTGGTTCCAACAAGATGGAGCACCTGCACATAATGCCCGAATTGTGAGGAATTATTTAGATATAAGACATAAACGGAGAGTAATTAACAAATAAAGAAGTTAGGACCATAATTAAAGAAATACATTTTTTGTTTTTGTCAAAATAGTTTGGAAACCATTTAGAATTCAACTGTTTTCTGAACAGATTATGATAGAGCACATAAATATGCACTACTTTGCCCATTTAGCCGACTTTCTATCTTTAATAATAACAAAAGTACTCATGCAATCCAACGTCCCACGAGACACGCTGTATAATGCCGAACTTAAAAAATAAAATACACGTGAATGCTTACCCACCCTTAACTTAGGAACTTTTGTTAATCTAAAACTAATAATGTTATAATGAATTTGTTTTGAAAACTTGACAAGAATTTTCTCCCAAATTAAACTTTAAGAATTTCTTTATAAAACTATGCAAACAGATTAATGTTAATATTATTAGTATTAGATTAATAAAACATTAAAAGTGTGTTTGTGTTTCTTTTGTAGTATTGTATTACCTTGTATTATAGAAAAATAAATAAACAAGGGAGATGTATAAGGGGAATTAAAGTTTGTTGACGTTAACATCAACATGCCTCGACATATTGTTGCAAATTTAATACATTTTTTTCACCAATTTCTTTCACCTTTTATTGTTACCCTTGCCCTCGGCGACGCAAAAAAATCATTACGTATAACAATATGTCGAGGCATGTTAACATTAACATGCCCCGACAGATTGTTGCTAAGTTAATAAATTTTTTTCACATAATTTTTTTCACTTTTTATTTTAATCCTTGCTCTCGGTGACACAAAAAAATCGTTATACATTTTATTACCTACAAGTGTGCTGTCACGTTTACCTCCTTATCTATTGTACTTGTACGTTTTCAGAATGACAAACAAATTGGAACCCAGATAAGATATTGATCGGTAATTTTCAAATTACCAGAGGTGATTTTGAAGGACAAGCGCATTCTTCCAATCCTGTCGACGAAAAGAAACCCTATAATTCTATAATTTTACCCGCTGAAGGTCACAATCCTGCCCCGAAGCCTGCTTGTTGTATTTGCCCAAAGATTACAACAGTATAGTAGTTGCATATTGTATCTAATCTTGGCTGATAGGCCTATCGTGGTATTTATTTTTTTTGTACGTAGTCGTATCTTGAACAGTGGATACGTTAGATAAACCACCAGTCGAAACGTGTTCAAAATCCAAAATTCGGAAAAATAAATCATCCGAAAATTGATTTTCTTCGCCGTTTCGGTCCATTATAGCGCGCGTTACTCAAAATGGCTGCCAGTCAATCTACGGCTTACGTCATTAAACAAACAGTCACACCCTGTACAGTACGAGTGCCTTCCATCATTCGTGAGACAGATTTCGGTTAGTGAACACTGTTTTCTTCCAAATTTCATCGAAGGAGTTTCACGAAATTCCGTCTTATAACACCAATCTCATACACAAAGGTAAGCAAGCTTTCTTGGAATATTTTGTTTTTTTCCTCGTCAATTACATCAACTTGCCGCAAACTTTAAAAATTTTAAGAAGTTTACGCGGCGTTCGGCTGTTTTTGGAAATTCTTGCAATTTTCCGTCACTTTCCGTCACTAAATCTCTTAGCCTACTAAGTTTTATCACATAAGCACTTTGTTTTAACTGTTAACATATCGGCCAGATTATGATCCTGATAATGCAAAGTTTGTTTATGGTGATATGTTAGTGTGCCATTGATATAAGCTTTATTTTTCCATTGCCATAAAGAAGCGATTCGATCAGAAATGCTTTTCTGGAAACGAGTTAACTTAAGTTCCATTTTCGTTATATTCAGGCAAATGCATAGCAACAGGCCGCCATTTTATGTTTGGCGACTAGGTGCATGATGTTGTTGAGTGATGTCATTTTAATTAATAATCGCTAATGGTGGTGTAGAACACGAAATTGTAAATTAATACAACCATCCAAAATGAATTTAGGGAAAACTATCAGTTTTTCGGAAAAATGATAAATGAAAACGTTACAAGGTGTAATTTTCCTAATAACCATTTTGTAGAAAAGCTTACATTTTCAGAAGCAATCGCACCGGATTATCTCCCCTTTTACCCTCGTATAATTCTTTCTATGTGGTCGTGATATTTATTGGGTCCTGTAAGATATTACATACAAATAAAGCTGTGTGCAAGAATACATGTTGTTTCTATATTTTTAGAAGTTCATGGTGATTATTTTTCATAACTACTTTGAGGCGGTTGGACCTTTTAAACGGTTAGTTGTATAAAATAGACGGACAGCTTTTTTTATGACGGGTTTGACGAACCACTGTTATGATCAATATTATTTATTTGTTTATTATTATAAAAAGCAAACAGAAAAACACCCCTTGGTATATACTAAAGTTTTCGAAATTTAACCACTGGTATATAATTTTTATCATTTTTTTTTAAACCGATAGGAACACTCTTGCTTTAAAACTTTAACATGAAGTTACGAAGTGACATAACTTCGTAACTTTTTATTATTTCTATATTGCTTACTGTCTATTGAAGAAATTGTTGAAGCTGCTATAGGTTGAACTTTGATCAAATTGGATATTGTGAGCACTACAGTTTCTTGATCTCATTTATAAATAATACTACAATTCTGAACTTTAACGGAACTAAAAAAAATATGTTTATCAATATCGGTTGATAAATAACGGCGATATTTACCAAAATGTATTCAAAAAAGAGCGTCAATACTGTCCCTAAGTATCCACTGTACCCTAAGTTACAGAAGCAGTCATAGATGGTGCTAAACGCAGTCGACATTATTTCTGACTCTTGTGCTTCACGGAAATCAACTAAAGGCGTTGTGCGCAGGTTTGCAGGTTATGTCAAACACAATCCAGAATTTTCAGTGATTGAAGGAATAGTAGCAAAATGAGACTTACTGAAACCGAAATAATCGGAGTTTCAATGATGATTGGGTTTGCAGATAGAAGCCGGGCGCACGAAGGAGTTCGTGTTTTGTTCAATGAAACGCACCCAGACCATCCACCAATATAGCAATCTAAAGTAAATTGAATCGAAAACAAATTTCGCGGTATCGGTCATGTACGGGATAAGCCTAAGGCAGGACGTCCATTGGCCTTAAATGAAACCGAAAATTGGATGATATTTTAAAGGTGCAAGAAAATCCACATTCAGCACTTGTGGAGGTCGCTTCACTAGTGCTTCTCCAAACCCAATCATCATTAAAACTTCGATCCTTTCCGTTTCAGTAGGTCTCATTTTGCTACTATTTCTTCAATCGCGAAAAACTCTGAATTGTGTTCGACATAACCTGCAAACCTGCGCACAACGCCTTTAGTTGATTTTTGTGAAGCACAAGTGTCAGAAATAATGTCGACGGCGTTTAGCACCATCTATGACTACTTCTGAAACTTTGGGTACAGTGGATACCGGTTTCTACAGTAGTAAACAACGCATCTACATAAATACTTGAGTCTCTAGTAGTCTGTGCTGCAATTATTTTAACGATATTGCTATGCCCGCTTCAACATCGACTACTCGAATATTGAAGCTCTTCTTTGCATACATTTTGGTAAATATCGCCGTTATTTATCAACCGATTTTGATAATGTTTTTTTCGTTATATTCAGAATAAATAAATCTATCGATTGAGGTATAGCAAGGGATACATTGCTATTTGAGTTTTTAAAGTTGGGGCTACCACCCCTTAGGGTTGAAGGGGTGGGGGGCTGAAAAGTGTTTTATCGGGATAGTAATTTTAAAAAAATCGACGTGTCAGAACACTTTTCTGAATTATTTTTATTTAAGATTTTATAGAATTTATCCGTTACTTTTGGGAAGCACTGTATATATATATATATATATATTTGGGAAGAAATCACAATGTTCTATTAACTTTATTCAAGGTCTGTTGATAACACTGGATATTTCTGTATCCCGCATATGTATTATATTTTAGTCAATCAAAGGTTTTAGTCACCTGCAGCTCTCAGTAAAACATATTTTTCTACTCTCGATAAAAATAATTGATCGAGATAAGATTGCCGAACGACAACTTTGAAACATTTCAAAATGTAGACGTGACAATAATACCACTTGATCCCATCACATGCTAATTTTATACATGAGATACACCAACTTATTTTTTTTAAAAACCTTCTGGTAATACCAGAGCTTGTCCTTAACAGATTATAACACCAGATAGGCGCAATACCTGTTAAGGTATCTAATCTTTCTGATTAGCCGTATCGTGGTGTTTATATTTTATATCTTCTCTACACCTGTTAAACTACACCAGTAGGATGTAGACACACGATTTCATAAGAATATCAGTGAAAAATCGACGAGAAAACGCATTATTTTAGTCGTAATTTCGTGCTGGCGATTTGAACAAGATGGCGGACTCATCAATCTCGCACGTACGTCACTGTGCAAACAGTCCACACCCTACGTCGCGAGCTCGGCGCGTTCGAATCATTCGTGACGCGGTTTTCGGTTCGATAGCGTGGAAATTTCATTAGGAAACATAAGGAAACGATTTTTAGTTTTACTCATCATCACTTCTGGAAAAAGGTAAGATTTATTTCTGGCACTATTTTTTTTAAGATTTTCCGCACGGCGCTATTTTTCCGGCACTTTTCATCGCAAAATCTCTTAGCCTACTAAGTTTTATCACATAGACACTTTGTATTAACTGTTAACATATCGGTGCCAGATTATGGAGCTGATAATGCAAAGTTTGTTTATGGTTTCGTGTTTGCTTATTATTAGTGAGAGATACCGGTACTGGATGAAAAAATAAAACGAAAAAGAAAACTTCCCCAAACAAAAGGACGAGAGTCAACGAAGTTCAGCAAAGTACTGATTTTTGTGAGGTTGGTATGAAAATCCGCCATTTTGTTTCGTGCGTAATATGCATCGTCTTCTATATTGCAAACATCCAAATTTATGGCGGAAATGCTTAATTTAATAACTGAAAAATTGTTCCTGAAATTAGAGTTTTGCGGAAAATGATTCAATTATAGCACGTGTTGATAATAATAATAAATATAAGCGGAAAGATAGCAATATTTGCTAGATATTCTATCTACCTGCATTTACCTAAGGTTAAGGACAAGATATAAACTGGCTGATATCTTAACCAAAATATTATTAACAATATACTTATGTATGATATATTTTTACTCTTAATACTGTATAATAAACACACAGAAAAAGTATCTCTTAAACGAAGAACGAATCACTTGAATTAAATAGTTGGAGTTTGATTTAAGAACGTTGAAGAAAATTGATTTCTAGGAATAACTACTCCATTAAAGTAAGTAAATGGTCTTCAATGAAGTGTGTATTCTTTTTACCTCCGGTAAATTTGTAGCATCTTGAATTGACGAAATTACTTTCTGGATTAACTTAATGCACGTATTTTAAAGAAGCACACGTCTTTTTTATTACTATAATATTACCATATAGTATATTACATTACAAGAGCTGTAACTAGCATATTACGTACGAGTGGAAATTTAACATACGAGCCGCGAAGCGGCGAGTTTTGTTATTTTCCACGAGTATGTAATATGCGTTACAGCTCGAGTATTGTACATAATTTTACCTACGACCGACAATTTCAATAAATTGTATCAAAAATGACAAAGAAATACAGGTAAGAATATTTGACAATGTATTCGCGCGGCATCTATTGCAACTACGGAGAACTTTGACTGAAGTGTCGATCGAAAATTCCAGTACAAATTCAACATAAATTATCACGTGCTAGTAATAATATGTTACAGCTCGAGTATTGCACTTACTTACGACCGAAAATTTTAATAAATATAAATTGTATCAAAAATGACAAATAAATAATCAAAATATTCGCGTGACATCTGTCATTATGACACTAGGTCGTGCGTTAAAAAACACAAACGCACAGCCAAAGGCACACGTATGTTATAAGCGATATACGAGCTAAGTAGTCCGTGACGTAAGGGACATTTACACATACGGTCGTAGGTAATAGTATATTACATTACAAGAGCTGTAACTAGCATATTACGTACGAGTGGAAATTTAACATACGAGCCGCGAAGCGGCGAGTTTTGTTATTTTCCACGAGTATGTAATATGCGTTAAAGCTCGAGTATTGTACATAATTTTACCTACGACCGACAATTTCGATAAATTGTATCAAAAATGACAAACAAATACAGGTAAGAATATTTGACGGTTGACCAATCAATGTATTCGCGCGACATCTATTGCAACTACGGAGAACTTTGTCTGAAGTGTCGATCGAAAATTCCAGTACAAATTCAACATAAATTATCACGTTCTAGTAAGAATACGTTACAGCTCGAGCATTGCACTTACTTACGACCGAAAATTTCAATAAATATAAATTGTATCAAAAATGACAAATAAATAATCAAAATATTCGCGCGACATCTGTCATTATGACATTAGGTCGTGCGTTAAAAACACAAACGCACAGCCAAAGGCACACGTATGTTATAAGCGATATACGAGCTAAGTAGTCCGTGACGTAAGGGACATTTACACTACGGTCGTAGGTAAATATTTTTACCTAAGCTAGGAAAGCCAGTCAAAATAATTTGGTTGGTCAGCCAGGTACCTGAGCCATGGGACTATTGTAGAATAACCGTCACAGCAGGCGCTGCCTGGCGACTACATGATCGCATTATGTACTTTAGTACATTTACGGTAACAGGGCAGTTACATTGAACCTGTATATCCAGCATTTATATACCGAAAGATAGTGCCTTGTACAACCAGTCAATTAAAGCGACATTTATTGGCATTCTTCATACTAGTTTCAACACAACGATATTCTTGTGACATATTATTACTTCAACCAAAACTGAAATTTTTTTGAATAGTTACTAGATTTAATCAACTTTATTAAAGTAAATATGTGCACTTTATTCGATTAACTGTACTTATGACATAAATAATATGACATTTTTGGCCGATAAATTGAATTACTTATTTCAGTACAATATTGGTTATTATGAAGAAATTGATTTGTCGAGAGCATTTAGTAGACAAATTCCTTACCTTAAATTAAACTGTATTAAGCATTTCTTGTATATTCCTAACTTTATGTATGTATCAAAGATTAAACACAACATATGCATTTGCATCAATTATAAAATTCGTGAAACTACGGTTTTCGTATCTATGCGACTATGATAACTGAAAATACCTAACAACGTAAGTTTTGAAATGTTAATAACATCATGTCAAAGGGTGAATGATTTCAATTATTTCCCGACGTGTTATACATCTTTCAAGATGCTAATTTCCCGGATTCGTATTCAGCGCGAAGAAATTTAAAATCATATTATTTCAACTCTCTTAATATTGATATTTTTTCTATCTTAAGCCGCAAAATATGATGGTTACCATTAAAACAATTAAACGAACTATCAAAATCGGTAAGAAAGAAAGGGGTTTGTATTTAAAGAAAAAGATTAGAAAAAACTGTCTAATCTTATTGATTTTACTAAATTTATTTCATTATTTTACCGTACGTGATACACTGAGAAAAGATAAATATGCGATGTGAAACATTATATATTAAACTAGATGACTTATAGTCTCTGTTTTTTCGTTGTAGTCTTTGGAATATAAAAAAAAAATATATGTGAATATCCGATCAAAACGCGTTGGATACCTAGTTTTTGAAGTGTACAAATAATTTATATATTATTTACATTCAATTATATGGAAATAAAAAATTTGAAGATAATTTGTTTCGAAGTAAATTAGTGTGGATTCAAAATATATCATTCAGTTGATTAGGTTTTGTAAACCAGCTTTACGGCTGCAGTGAACTAAACGATACGACTTTACACTAGGCTTATCAATCGGAAAGGATTAATTTTTATCTCAGTAGGTTTAATCTCCATCTATCGACAAAAACTATATAAATCTACAGCTGATTAAATATGCCAATCGTTTAATTTTTATTCATCGTAGGTGTACAATATATAACCTGTACATCCTGCAAATAAAGTCAGTAGCAATTTATGTCTCTTAATTCAGACTTAATTTATAGCAGACGTTAGATTATCTATATTGATTTCGCCGAAATCCTTTATCTACGAACTCTAAAATACCCACTTGACAGTACTATAATCATACTTTCGCCACATCTACTTAGAACTGTCGCTCACTTACAAATGTTGATTCAACTGGCATATAACCCTCATTAAAATACCAAGTTAGGTATTATAATTCAGCAAAATAGCTCATCGATTATCTTACAGCATGTAATATTTTTAAAATGATAGTATAAACCGAAAGAAATTACGCCTTTTGTGCATGGGCATAACCTGGCACAATTGTTGCACCTGGAGTTAAAATGGGGCAGAATTCTAGGAAAGTGGTTAGCGCAAAAAATATGGCCCATATAATTTGCTACAATAAAAAGTTCTATACATTTTTGTATAGCTACCCGTTTTAAATCTATGAGCCTCCACCTCCAAGATTTTTATGTGAAGTCTGTAGTCTGTATGCGTCGACTTACAGCTTAGACTTAAGCGTAAAAATAAAGGGATTAAATAGTTCTATGGGCTACATGTTTGGACCTCATTAAATCCTATCGGAGACCTTATACAGAAACGCTGTTTTCACTCATTTTTTAGCGGTACCATTACGGTCTATTAAGTTTTCATTAAGTTACAAGTTGATCAAACATCAAACTGAAGATTAAACTTTGCTTTATCAGAATATACATTTTAGCCAACTTATAACCTCGGGATATATCCGGATGTTCGATGTCCGACGAAGCCAAAAACCGGACACTGGACTGTCCGGCCAACGTCCGGCCGGATACCGGATATTCGGTTACTATGTAAAATGAATCGGCCGGATGTTTACAAGAAATTGTTTAAATATTGAATATTAAGTGCACTATTACAAGAAAAATATCACAAAGTTCTGTATAGAACTTTTTTAAATAAATAAAGCAAAGATTATTGGATCTGAACAGATCATTCATATAGTCTGCTGATAGTTTTTATCCGATTTCAATACTTTCTCTTAGTAAGTATTATTGACTGGGGTTTCAAAATTAGAAAATTGTACGTGGTCAATGTTTGAAATAAAACATGAACCCTGTAAGTTTTGTAGATGATGATAAAATAAAAGTAAAAAATGTGTAAGGTAGTTTGTGTATTTGTAAAACATTGAAAGATATTTTTTAATTTTCAACTGTGTGGAGGTTTTTAAGCAATTCTGGACAACACCATATTTTAGAAAGGGTCAAAGATTTATTCGCAATAAGTAGAGGATCACGTGGTCAATTTTTATAAGACAAGAAATTGAAATCGGATATACAGATAAGGGTGTTATTCTTTAGTTGGATTGAAGAAGACAATAATAATCTTTCAACTGCGGTGGATTAAAAAATTAATGAAAATAAGCTGATTCAATTTGATAATGCCAGGAAGAAGTCGTTTGTCACCAGAATCATATAGTACCTAATAATGGTGAAGAAAATGGTAAATTAAGTTAAAAACTGGTTTCCATTTCCGACTGGGTCGAATATCCGGCCGGAATGTTATACAAAGGTTTAAAAAATACGGTGTACAAAAGAGCTTTTTTATACCACTTTTCAAAAAAATATTGGCTTTGGCTATTTTAGGTTATTTCATGATGATAAAATAATGTAAAAAATGTGTTACATTTGTTGATCCCAGCACCATTCACTTTAATTTACATGGCTTACAAAAATGAGCAAAATTTGCTAAAATATTCAATTTTAATATTGCATAAGAGTTATATTTTTTAAATACTTTATTTGAACTTGATTATTAAAATTTTGCAATTTAAACAAAAATGTGATTTTTGTTTCACAAATAACACATTTCATAACACCAGAGTGGAAAATGTCAAAGCAGATACATTACAGAGGATTTGGGATAAATTACACCATCACTTTGATGTGTGCCGTGTGACACGAAGGGCATATTTTAAAAACTTCTGACTCCTGCACTAAACTAAATTAAACTTTAACAGTAAATACAAAGAAATGTGTTAACAAATACTAGACAGAGGCACACGTCTTTCAGCAATTGGTTTATGACATGGCTGTGAATTCGCAAAATTCCATATTTTATACTTTGAATCTCAGATGTAAAATTCTCTTTCTAAGCGTTGGCAACAAAACCTGGCTTCAAACCTCGACTTCCTTCGTTGTTTTATCATGTCATGTTTCTATAGATCTATCAGTTCATTGTGCAGTTCTTCCCATCTGTATAACATTGTAGCAAAACGAAAATCTAATAAAAATCTTAATTTCCATTCCCAAATAACTAGATCCTCAAAACACGACGAAAATCCAGTAGCAAAATGTATCACCGGACACGAGACACGACAAAAGTGACTAAACCTGTACATATTTGTCGAAAAAGCCAATAATGAGAGGAAACTCTAAGCAAATACGGTCCGTTTCCAAACTAAAAAGATCGCACCTACCGCCTGACGTCACCAACAGCCCATGCATACTCTCGGTGCCATATTGGCGTACGTGCAACAGCATTATTCACTCGGGCGATTGCAGTGGGTTCTGGAGTCGCGCGAGCGCCTTGTTCAAACAATTGAACGCGACGACGCGACGGGATCAGCGCCTTCTCGGTTTTTTCTTTCACGTTTCGTTTTCCGTTACTGTGTAGACGACAAATAACTATTTCCTCCTTTTTTTCGATGAGGTATTTGACTCAGTTTCGACTGACACGCGCGGTGATACCAAGCTTAAAAAATCATGATCAACCAGGTGAGATTAGTTTGTTGTTTGTGTTTATATAGGATTTCTTATATTAAGCTTTTTTATACACCTAATGTAAAAATTTACGTTTGAACAGTAGTTAGGTAATAGTTTCCTGAGAATTTTAGTTTCGTTTATTTCATGGTGATGGAATTGTAACTTGGATGGTATTGGACAATGTTGACATGTCATAACCTGAAGCTTGTACATTCTTAGAAGAAACATACACATATTATAGTTTCGTTTTGTTTTTGTGCAACTTTTACTCAGACGCCCAACTGTCATTTCGTTGCGAAAAACCAAATTGGAATTGAACTTGATTATTAGAACTCTCAAAGTTTGCCTGCATGGACTTATTTATTTTCCACGAAGTAGTATAATGTGTCCACGAGTTAATTCTAGAAAATGTTAAAATGTTGTTGCATGTTTAAAAATATGTGTCCTGTTTTTCAGTTTTGTTTATTATCAATACATAGCAAAAATTCCATTAATAGTACAAAATAAATAACAATAATTCGTGGTCCGTTATAGGGGATATCTGCCCCCTCTTCAGACCCAGGTGGATAATGACCTAGTTGCTAAGAAAACTAGACTCATTTAAAACAGGGCTGTCAAACCGAACCGGTTTCGCCTATCTCTGTAAATTGCAATTTTGAAAAAAAAACCAACACAAATCAATAAATCACAACACAATTTGTATAAGTTTGCACAAAGTTTTTTAAAATTCAAAATTCCTTAAGGGGGCACATCCACCCAGAAAATTTTTTCTTGCATCGTTTTTATTTTATTTTTTAAAAGTCCAGATTGTTAAAAATATACCTTGAAAATTTTACATCGATATTAGCTTCTACCTGCAATGCGCGCCGCATTGTGTTGTAAGCCTGTGTTTTGTTTGTCCTCAAGATCTTATTGGCGCAATACCGTTCCACAAAAAGTGTCGGGTTGGTCAATTGTACCTGCGGCAGATGAGAATCGGTACAATTCAGTACGAAAACCATTGAGTTACAGTAGTGACATATTTTTGAATAATTCGTAGTTATGGCTTCAAAAGATAAAATTTTCCACTCAAAGTTGGCCATCAGAACATCAAAACCAGTAAAAGTTCACAAAAGTTATTGAACATTGGCTAATACCGAAAACTTCAAATCTGCATTTTTTACGGAAATTCGGATATTAGGGTGAGTGAAAAACGAAAAAATTGGGAATTGGTGCCGGATTGTAACAGACTACCTGAGCATATATTAAGTTCTACGAGTTTCCTTATCGAAATGGTAAAGGTGGATCATAGTTTTGATGAGTTTATTAACAAAATGTTAAACAATCATCTAAATCGATCGTGAATTACGTAAGTTATAAAAGTTTAGCAAAATATTAGGTGCCCGGTATTTTTGTGCCCCGGAGTGTATTTCAGAACGTTGCATGCTTGCAGATCATATCGTTACTTTTGACAAATAGTTGAGCTCCAACGACTTAAATGTTAATTCATTTTTGTATCGATTATTTATTTAATATATTTTGGCTTTACTTTCATGCTGTAAGTTTATCGCTCAGATATTTTGCGGTCCCCTCTCCGCCTATATATCATGTACTTTACCGCAGAATACCCATATATCGAACAAAATTGTTACAGATGGAACAACAGAACAGCAATGGCTTGTCCCCACAGCAAGAAATTAAGCAAGAAAACAGTCCAACAGCTTCTCCAGAAGTACCAAACAACAACGCTGGAGTTAGCGTAATAAGGCCAAGGCAGATTATAACAACAGACGGTACCTTACAAGACGAACCAAAAGTCGAGATAGCATCCGAAGAGGTCGTGGAGACTTCAACACCGCCCACAGGAAGTCCAATTAAGAGCAATGTGCCAACGCCAGAGCAATACGAAGAGATACAAGGTGACGGTCAGCAATACGAGCAACAATACACGACTGAAGATGGGGTTGTAGTCACTACACAAGAATATCCAGGACAGGAAGGCACAATCATCCAGTACCAATCGGTGGAAATGAATGAGATTCCCCAACATATAGAGATCCAGTACGCTCAGGAGGACGTAAAGCCCACCGAGTATACGAATTTGGAAAGTGTGCAATCTTCCCAGTACAACCCGAATATCACTGGAGATGCTACGCAGTATCTGCAGCATACACAGTATCAGCAGTATACGCAGATGGGTGGAAGAGTAGGAAGGAGTTTAGATGAGAGTCCACTTACAGGTGTGCTCTACAATGACCCCAATTTGGGATCGTCCAGGGTCCAGTATCACCCAGTTCCTGTAAATATAGTGAGTGTTGTTTTTTTTAGCACATTTCATACTTTGATGTCACGGAGGTCCCCTATAGTTAATAGGTTAGATAAATATCTATTGCGGAAGCTGTAACAGATCACTTGTCTTGAAAATTAGAAAATAAATTGCTTCCAGGTTATGCCGTGCGTCAAAATTTGTAATTGGTGGCGTTTTGCAATCAATATTGCTCGTTTCTTCAGAGCTAACTCAGGAACTATTTCCTACAGATCCTACTGATTACAGTGCAGTCCTTATATGATTGATTTTGTTGGGATGTTTGTATTTTGTTGTATTTTGGAGAAAAGTAAGATTTCTTTAGATTATAATATTGTAGAATTGATATTTCCTCCAAAGTTGTGTTTTGATTGTTTTTTTTTTCAATACTTGTCCAAACTACGACCCTTAAATTCTTAGGCTGATGTTATGCTACTTTTTTTTCGTGAACCTCAATGAAGCCAAGAAAAAGTCTCTTGCTTGTGGTCAGTGGCCACCATCAATCATTCTTCTTAAGGTAATTAATAAAACTCTTCCATTTAATATTCTCGAAAAAAAAATCATTTAACTTTTGTTCGGGAGTGTTGGTGGCGTATATAACAGAATAGCTGCTATCTACGCCGAAGGTCCCGGGTTCAATCTCTGGCCTGTGTGTTGTCCCGTGTGGTCTCGTGTGCTGTCATGATGGGACGTGTGCGTTAAAGATCTCGTACTTCGTGTTAGAATCTCCTCAGTTTGACAAAATTACTGGGTGTGTGTTTTTTTTTTAACTTTTGTTCCACAGTTGAGGTATATTACTACAAGAAAACCTAAAAACAATTAATAAATGATTTAAAAATCGCACTGGCGCGCTCGTATACAGTCCAATTGATACGGTGGTTTTAAAATATTGTCTTTATATATTTCAAGGTAGGCTTAGTGGTGATTTTCTATCGAAAGTATTGGGTTTAATTCCCAGATCGGAGGTTTTTTCACGTGTTGATCCCGGTACCATATATGGTTTCGAACATGCTACTACATGCTAACGTGCTACGTGTATGCTACTACGTGAAAACGTACCTCTCAAACAGAGACTTGGATGGTAGTCTGGTGGTTGGAATTACATATTTCCAAACAAGTCGCTCGTTGTGGTCCGACGAGCAAAACAAAATGGTAGTTCTGTCCCATCTGAGAAGAACCTACGCAATTTGGATGTTCACGTAGCTTCCTGTATAACATTACTTTACATGTACCTACCTATATCATAGTTACAGTAATCTTTCATCTCTTCTCTTTCTTTTTTAGCAGAACTTCGACTTAGCATCATCATCACAATCTCCTGGAACTGCAATCACGATGAATGGCCAAAACTACCAGTATACCGTGGGCAATGACACCTGGACCCAGGGCGGCCAATCAGTCGACTGTCAATTTAGGTCAGCAGGCGGCATCGCAGTAGGTCATGTTTCTGCAGACAGCACCATCCCGTATCAGACTTTGCAAGCTTCGAACGGTTGGTCGGAGGATGGCTACGAGCATTCGTTGCCGTCAGAGGTAGATATCAAAGAGTGCGTCAATTGCGGTGCCAGTGTCACCCCGCTTTGGAGGAGGGACGGCACTGGCCATTACCTCTGCAATGCTTGCGGCTTGTATAATAAAATTAACGGCGTTAACAGGCCGCCGATACGGCCCAACAAAAAACCAGTGCCAGTAAGTACAGACCAGCACTAGTAGTATCATTGTTGTCTTCAGTATTATCTGGTTGATGAATTCGTTCCTTTAGATCGATGTTTCAATGTTGTTTGAACTTATTGTAGTTTTGGTTAGACCATGTTGCATTTGATTGTTGTTTGGATCATTGGTTTCGGACACAGCTCAAAAGCTTAACTTTATTAACATGAAGGCATATGAGTAATAACTTGAGGTATTTTTGTACCAATATCTTTTGCATTAATATAACAAGATTGGTAGTGAAAGTATTGAACGTACTTTCTTGCTAGAAATCGTACTGCTTTACACAAACCGGTTGGTTTGACAATAAAAGCAAAAAATGGATTTGAACAATGGGCATTCAAATACAATTAATAGCAGACCGTTCCCGAAATAGGATTATTCCTTTTTTTATTGGCCAACAAGTATTCTGTCAACTACACTTTAAAAATATGAAACATCATTACAAATCATATATACAACATTTACAACATAATATATACAACAGTTTTAGGTTACTTCAAAAGTAAAAGTCTTTTGCGATGACTCGTTCGACGGCCTTTCTGTCTGTCGGATGTTTGTCGCAGTCGAATTTCTATGAACAGAATAAAGATAAAATATATAAAGCTAACAATTGGTATATTTATAAAGCTTGTTAACTCGCATATATCCCAATAGTAGAACGTTTTTTTGAAGGGTTATAGTTTGACACAAAAAATAATACCATTGAATCCCAATCATTTGGTGTCATTTGAAAGGACTCTCCTATTGATCTCAAAATCTCAAAAATTTTAATTCCATGTGACGTAGTTTTCGAAAAAGAGATCCCAAAAAATATTTTTTTGATAATTTGAGAATATATACGCACTACCCCGACGGTTAAAATCCGTTAAAATGGGATCCAAAATACGTGCTGCAACCGTTTTGCAGCAGTGTGCGCTTTTATGATAACGGCAAACCGCAGGGTATGGAACAAATTCATTATAATTAACCCTGATTTATAGTTTAGACCCCTCGGCACGTCAGTTTTATTTACACTTTTCTACTCCATTCTATAAAATTAAATTTTAGGCTATCTAATATCTATTGATGATGGCATCGACAATTTTTCTTATTAATAATGATAGATCATTTAGTTGTCTTCATGGCAGCAAACAAAATATATGGACTCACATAAGAAAAATTTCAAGAAAAATACTATTGAAAATTAGGAACATATTAGTTAATTTCAGGGAACATGAATTCTTTAATTTCAGGGAACGTGAATTTTCTTAATTTCAGGGAACATAAATGAAAATTTCGATTGATTTATTAGCACTGAAAAAAAAGTAGCCATATCTTGACTGCAAAGATTCCTATCATGTAAGGTTTTCGAAGAAATACGCTCGAAATGTCCGAAAATGCTTTGTTCAGTATTAAATTTGGATTTGTATTGAAGTTTATAAAGTGTTCTTGACTCCCGACACTGCGTCTAGTGAAACGCGCGCACTTCAAAAAATTACAATCTCGGTAATCTACAATCCGAAAAATTATGTAAGGCAATACATTTTTTGTTGAGATTGAGACAACGGCATATCACGACATATCAAAACCAATAAGAAAAGTAGAGTTCCCATTTAAAAATCGATGACGTCATAAATTGATTGTCTTTAAAGATCTTTTCTGTTTTTTTTTAATACACAATTTTAATCCTAGTTTTTTACTTCCATTATATTAGGGCTTACTGTACCCTTAAGGGGTACGAACTTGTAAAGCTCATCATGAAGAACAAATAAATGAAACATTAAATCATAGAATATGAATTGATTCAGTGGGTACGGATTTGAAGTCAGAGCAACGAAATCTTTCAAAAACGCTCATTTGCGTCGAATTCTCCAAATCACCCTCAGTGACAATTTGCTTATGCATTTTTTTGCGTTTTAGTTTCATTCTTTGCGCGCACCACATAAAGGAACAGTGTAAGTACTTAAAACAAAATTCATTCAAGTTTGCTTTGATCTTTGCAAACTTTGCAAAAATAACATTTTGAGATAGCTTTTATTATGAAAATCTTTCATGATAAGAAACTTTTGAGGATTTATACGTATTTATTTGGTTATACAGTAGTCATGTCAATAGTATTAGAATTTTTTTTAATTGAAAGGGACCCAAGGTACCAAGTGCTAAATGCTAAATATAATGAGTCATATAAATATGATGTTTTAGACAAAGTACAGCATATGTGTGCGTATATAACACCCAGTGTCGAAATTTATTCAACCAATAAATCATGAGTATTACACAACAAAGTTAGAGCGCGAGGTAAACATCGCACAAGCTAGATATATTCCATCGAGATGTACATACAGCTCGAAACACGTTGGCCACTTAAGTAAGATTTTGTCCTGCGTACGATTTTATGCTAAGCGCAGCGCTATCAAAAATCTATGTAAGTGATAACGATGTTTGCTCGCAAGAGTCCATAATGTTCGGATGCCACTCGTACTGCGAATGTTTACACTACGATAAGGATAAAGGTGTCACACGCTGCACACACGCTTTTTATCTGTTATTAACCGTTTTTTTCTACCCAAACCTCGCTCTCGAAAAAAATATATAACCCCGAATTGTTTGGTTAACCTCGACACGCTCCTTAAAAAATATGTTTCGCTTGCTTTGAAATTTGAACTGCTTTGCATGTTGCTGGTTTTTGTTTCTACTTGTATCTCTGTCATTTCAATCTTTGAATTCAATGAATTAGCACCGAATTATCAGTGACTGTAGTCAAATAAAGCTATTCATATCGAGAAAAATCAAACCCAGTGGAACTTGCATGTACATTTGGTTGATTATTTCAAACATCTTCAATGGAAATGGAAAACTACCTAATGCCTATATAATGCTTTCAAATACTTTGAACGCGCAAAGGACCACCAAGCACATAAATAAGCTGTTATTCTTCCGTGCTTAATCGATGTAACATTTCGTTATAACGTTGTCCTATCAAAACAAAGCAAGCTATTGTTAAAAAAAGCAAAAATAGTCGTCAAGGATGACAATTCAGTGATCTTTATGACAATTCAGTGATCTTTGACCGGGAATAGCTCGCGATGCAGCCACGATATCGATAGGGTGTAAACAAAAGTCCAGCTGCTGGGTTTGAATTTTTCCGAAGTAACCCCTTAATTATTAGTGACGTTTAAGGAGCTTAAAAAAATATTTTATTCATAAGTAGGTATAGGGACGGTGCGGTTGACCTCTGATGACCGCTTGTTTGACTATGACGGTTAAAAAGCTCTTGTCGGTGCTTAGCGGTTCAAGATCAAACAAGGGGGCACCATAGGTCAGCGATATTGCTTACATCTACTTTCAAAATCGGTATTCTATAATTCTATTGGTTATCTCTTTGTAGGCTGGCAACAGAAGGAGTGGGGTGGAGTGTGCCAACTGTAGGACTACAACGACCACCTTATGGAGGAGAAATAATCAAGGGGAGCCTGTTTGCAATGCGTGTGGACTCTACTATAAACTCCACAATGTAAGTAGCGATATCATTTGTCATCTGTCAAACTGTAACGAATGAATTCGTTCGCTTAAGCTAGCATAATTTACATGGCATACTTTACGCTCCTGCTTGTAGAGAAATAAGGAACGAGCAAATACCTGCGATTTCGTTCCTTCGTTCGTTTGCTTCGGTTCGCTCTATTATTATTATTATTATTTAAATGCACCTTAACACATACACTACACAGAACAGAAGTAACTCGTTTTTTATTAAAATGTTTGTTAGATCGCTTTATCTTTAACCCGACGATTATTTTTTATTGCTATATTGATATTGTCTATAAAACAGAAAACCAGTTGTAATCGTCTGGCCATTTGGAATTCAAAAAGCGTCTTTTCTAAAAACCGGTTTTTGAATTCTAAACTAGTCTTCCTCTTCTCTAAACAACAGGTCTGATGATGGCTACAGTGCATGTCGAAACTAATCACTATTAAATTGCAATAAAGGCTATATTTAAGGACACAACATATTTTTTTCCACCAAAACACTATTTGGGAATTCCATACCCGTTGACAAGACATTATAATTTTTAACATTCCTTTTCTATATGAAATCGTTTTCCATACTATATGTATTTGCGTCGCTGCGACGATCAAAAACAATGCAGAGATTTTATACACTTTAAAATATAAAAATATCAAAAAACTTTTACGATATTTCTAATAGATTAGATGAGAACGTCCCTTTAACTGTAAAGACCAAATTTCATGCTAATCCAAGGTGATGAAGTTAAAAGAGTTCTAAGACTGTGTTGATTTGAGTTGGTAAACATTCAAAGAACAAATTTCAGTTAACAGGAAAACCAAATCTCATGCATACGGATTTCTAAAATTTTAAAAAGTTCATGAATTCGATAGTATATTTACAATAAACTGTTTTTTTGTAGAAATACCTGTTATGCAACATGATTGATAGTGTGTAGTAATATTGATTGAGTAGCTCAAATAACTGTTGCGCAACGATTATGGAACATAAATATATTTACTTTTATAGTTTACAAACACCTCTTCGTATGTGAAGAGGTGTTTTTTTTAGTAATAAAAAATATGATATTGTTCTATATTCACCACTACCAGCATACAGTACACAGTGCAACCATAAACACCATAGAGAATTATGGATATCTCTGAAAATCAGTATCTGCGTACAGATATGATATGCTAGACAAAATTTGGATAAGATATACGTTTCTATCTATACAGTAGAAATACTACATCAACAAAGATGTAACACCTTATTTTGGCGTAGTAAATGAAACCACTTTATCTCCCTTCCGTCATTGTTGGCAGTTTTATCATATTTTCATTCATAAGCTGCTGAGATAAATTTGTTTTGGATTCTCCAGAATTTGACAACTGGTGCATAGTTGATATTTTTGCCTGAAAAATTTATATCACGATTACACTTGGAATCAATGGTAAACTTATTACTGTTAAGGTGGATTTATTTTTTAGAATATACAAAAGAATGAAAAACTGAGATATCTGTAGTTTGGTTGGGTTTAGTTTACCAAACATTGCTATTCTTTGTTTTTGAATGATTCAGTAGTTACTATTGACGATTTTTCCGAAAAGAAAATTTATTTTTGGGCTGGGTCCGGACAGCTGAACCCACGGCTTAAAAACCGGACCCTTGAGTCAAAAACCAAATATGTGGTAACGCTCAATCGAACTAATTATTTATGACTTACAGATGAATCGTCCTTTGACTATGAAAAAGGATGGTATTCAAACCAGGAAGCGCAAACCTAAGGGCAGATCTCAATACCAACCTACGGGACCGGCACCATCTACCAGCATGATGCAAACTAGGCAGCACTTGTGTAAGTATATAGTGTTGCTTTGCTTCCACCGTTCCCCAATAGATGTCGCCGCGTTCCTAAATAGTAATGTCATTGGCGATGAGAGTAAAACTATTGAAAATGATACAGGAAATAAATACTATAATGATTGTGACTAACAGAAGGGAGATTTAACTTCGAGATAATAAAACTAACTCTTGCAACCTTTATTTGAGAATGAATTGCTTTAATAAATCAATTACAAAATTAAGTGCTAATTGTTGTTTTATCCTGCAGAATAAATAAAAACAGCGAACAAAATGCACATAATATTACATACCAAAGCAAAGTTATATAATTCCTTAAGCAATTAAAAATATTTCATTATGTAGTGAAGACGAGTTCAGACAAGCACATCAATTTTGAAGTGGTTATGAAGTGGTGTCAGGTGTATTGATAAATTATTATAGTTTATAGGTCAATATAGCAAGATTTGTAACTTTGTGTGCTACTTTTCAACGAATTAAGATAAGCAGTATAAAACACTCTTCAAATGTCCCTAGAATTCTCTATATTTTTATTTCAGTACTTATATGATACAGAACTCACTTGTAATCGATTGATAAATTTTGTAGTATTTTTTTGGGAACGAGGAATTTGAGTAGACAAAATATTTTCGTTATAATATTTCCTTTCTTCCCTTTATAATATCAACTTACGTCTAAATTTTTTTTAATTTTGAAAATACAGTGTGTTGCGTACGATATGGTCATACATTTAAGGTTTTGGTGATTTCTGTCTCTGTTTGAGGCAAAGCTGTTAATGTAAATTAATACACCTCTACTTAGGTTTGTAGAGGATTATATTATATTAATTATTAATCGATACTATCGATAATACTACAAGAACTTCGTCGAAAGTATTACTCAAGCTAACATACTCGGTTTACTCCTCTCGTTTCACTTCAAACAGCACAAAAATCTGGTAGAATACCTACCAGATAACGCTTTAAACTGCTTTCAATAAATATACGCGTGTCCCATTCTTTTTCTACTAGTTTTATTTTAATGCAGACATAGCCGATCTCATTCAAATAGAATCTCATGCAGCTAAACTATTAATTTTATATAGATATAGTATGATAAAGTCATGTGCCTGGCCATATCAGAATTTTTCTAACAGTAAAACTAGATTATAAGTTTTGTAAAACAATTAAAATTAAAAGGAATAAACAAACGAAAAACTAATAAATCCATATACATTTGATTTATTTAAAATGTAAGTTCAATTCTGATTAAAAACCTTATAGCGACATACTGGTTTCTAGAGCCGGTTAAAATACGTTTTTGTTAATAAACGGCAGTAACACTACAAATAATCGGAAAAAGAAACAATTCAACTTTTTCGTTATTTACTATCTGAAAAAGAGTATAAGTAATATGTGTTGTCATGATGTGATGTCATTTCGATACATTTTTGCCGTTATTCCTCGCACTTTATAGTAACTTTTTATCATTTTTTTTCACATGCTCTCCGGCAAAATTTATTTAATTTTTACAGTTGCACCACTATTGTAAAAACTATAGAGCTAAAATTGTCAGAGAGATTCTCATGGGACAATCAAAAGTAATGGTGGTTAATTCATAGGTTATTTCAAAAACAAGGAAGTTTAGTTGACAGCTAGAGATTTCTTTCTATTAATTTTATTATATTTCCGAATTTTTGTTTCTTTAACGAAGGTATTTCCAGTATGGGGTGGGTTTGTTATTTCCTGGATAGGGACAGCGAAAACCGGTTTCCTCTGTTTCATTTTTAAGTTGGCTTTTGTATAAACCCTACTGTACATTCATATTCGACAACACATTTTTGGAGGTGTAGTTTGGCTGAGCCGCATATGGCTTAGCCGCATATTCCATCCCATATGATTTAAAACAAAAAGCTGTTTACAGTAGTCAATTGCTAATAACCATTCTCGTTTTCAGATATACCGAGTAGCGAAATGTCAGAAAGATATCTTCCTAGTGGAGAAATGAGTTTTGCCCTTCAACAATCCAATGTGCAAAGATTACCACGAATGCAGGCCATAACACAGCAGAGGTACTATATTGATAGTGACTAATTTTTTCAAATCCAAGGTGTTCAATGAAATTTAAAAGTTTGTTTGCGATAATGGTATATAGGTCACAAAGGATGAATCAGAAATAAAAGTTTATTTTTTTATTTGGTTCATCAAACAAATTATCTTATCTTAAGATATACAATCTCTAATAATAATTATTATTAGCATACATTATGATAATTATGACCAATAATTTTTTAAAAACATTAAGTAATATCAGCAATTGCAAATATCTGAAATGCAGAACAAAGAGAATAAATGCCTTCAAAATTGAGAGCTCAAAAAATTATTTTATAATTTTTCAGTTGATCGTTGTAGTATGTTTAGTAGTGTGTCTATTAAACAGCTCTATAAATTCACTATAAATGCACGAAGAAAATCTATGTTGATACCTCTAGAAGAATACGATCGACGAAAAAATTTTGTAATTAGCTCGGATACTAAACGGCGATTAATTATCAATTATAATTATATATCAATTATTATCAATTATAAATTCCTCTCATAATTATCAATTAAAAGCTCTAGATCATGAATCGCTCGTTTTAATATGGCTGTTGGTTAAATAACTACTACAGAATCCGGTAGTCAATATGAGCTATTGGATCTTCTATATGCTTCAGGTTATACAGGGCAATTGGTGAGTAAACGTTTTCCTTTAAACACGTTATAGTAGACACCATTGATATAAAAATCGAAAATATTAACTATATTTGGTGTGTGGTGATATTTTTGGTTACGACTTCATAGATAGCGTTTTCTTAAAAAGTCGTAAGAATTAAAATATCTCGAAAACTGTTAACATTTGGATCATGCATTTGCGGTGAAATACCTTGCAAATGACCTCTTCTATAACGTGTTTAAAGGAATACGTTTACTCGCCCATAACCCTGTATATGTATCAAGTAATTTTTGAATTAGTTGTGAAAATTATACTACTTTACATATAAACCTTGTTTTTAAATTTATACCATGCAAAATTAGGTGTAATTAGGTGAATTAATCTCAAATTGATTTGGACAATTGCATTGTTGCTAAAAAAAGCGTGTTTTTAATGTATGGGTAACAAACATCTAGTTTTATTTCATGTCTTAATAATTAAAAAAGGTAAAAATACTTGATCGGTACCTTCTAGCCTTTGTTCGAGTGTGTCTCATTCAAACAAAAAAGAGAAGTTACCAAATGTTTTGTTGGTTTTGGTTAATTCGTCTGAGCAATATAACAACATAATAGCCGTTGCTTGCGGCTTTGCTTACGTGGAATTTGGAACCAATCGAACCTATGGAACCAAGTGTACCAAATTGGTTTTAAAGGGAATATGAGTTCAATTAAATTCCATTTATGATACAGTATTTATATTACTATATCCACGAAAAACATGAATAAATACTAAATCGAACATGATATACCTATTTCAAAAAATCATTGCTATTGATGATAACTTAATCGGTTGACAAATGCCAACATTGGAAAACAAAAATTTTAAAATTCTTAGGAAACTTGGTGTTAGTTTTTTGTTTAACTTTATAATTAATTATATTTATATTATTATTAGTTAATATATTTAATAAATACCCCGTGTTATATACTACAAACTAGTAAAGTGATTAAAGTGAACCTTTATTACACAATATACAGGATGTGCCACGCAAGAGGCAGAGTACATTATCTGCCTTAAGAAGTCTCAATACACGTTTCTACCATATAGAAAGGTTGTAGATAATCATTTGCTCTACAGCCAGAAATTATTTTCATACATACAGGATGTTCAACAACGACGTACCAATCCAAACGTATGTTTTTTAAACGGAACACTATTTCTACAACCAACCATTACTCATTAATATTAATGGAATACCTGAGAACATGGTAAATAAATCATAAAAAATTAAATAATTATGGACAGGTACCTTAAAAACTAATTCTATGATGATAATTAATTATGTTAAGGCGTGGATTATTAATATTATAATTATTCCTTCGTGTAATTCATGGTAACATGATGTTTTTTAAATTTTTGTTACAACCGTGTAGTTACCACGTTTCTATATGACGAAATTTTGAATTTCGATATCTTAAGGCCTTTAATGTACTTTGCCTTTAGCGTGGGACAGCCTGTACAATAGGTAGAATTCAGTGTTGAATCAGATTTCTTTAACACCAAAATTTACGATAAACATTAAAAATTGATTGATTGCAAGAGTGGCCTGAGTAATGTCGTTAATTTTAAAATAGTGTCCACAATTTTAATTCAAATTTTAATTTTAAAATAATGTCCACAATTTTATGCCCTACAATGGTTTTGTTACTCCGTTTGGATAAAATTAATAAATATTTTGACGTTATCACGTGACATACTTATCTACGGAGCTGAATAACCATACAAATAATTCGGAGTTGAGTGACTTTACAGACAATTAATTGTCAAACTTATAACCTTAATCGCTCGCATGTTTACACATGCTCGCGATTTATATCCTTAGTTATGTGGTCGTCAAATAATATACTATTATTGCCCTAGGGCGCAAAAAGAAGCTGTTTTTGTCCCGGTATCTAAGATGTAAAATGTCACTTTATGATCATTTAGAACATAAAATTAATTATAACTTGGAACGTTATAATACAAAATCACAAATCTATACTATGTCCCAAGTATGATAAAGTGTCGAGACTTCGGACAGCCTATTTTTATTTTATTTTTTTCTAAATTGGTTATTTTTGCGTATTGAATTATATTTGATAGTGGTATAATTAGTTGGAACTCACCCTCAATTAAAGTTAAAAATGTCCTCAAGTCACTAATAATAATCTACGGTATATCTAACCATTTTTTTTTAATTTTCAGTGTACCAATAGAGGTAATGGCCCGAGCTGTTGCTATTGATGAACAGGCCAGTGTTATAACGTCTACCTCTGCTGCAAACCGCCAGGGACAAGTTTATGGACAGCCCGGACAGCCGGACCGAAATTCCTCTCATGAACAAAACAACATCGACCATTAACTTATCATTTATTTATTGTCTCTTTTCGACGGTATTCTTTACATATACAGTATGCATGTACAGTTGTTCGAACACAGCATCAGCGTGTGCTTGTTCTTTCTTAAACTAAACTATGCTTCATTATTTATTAAGATAACAGCTAGGTGTCCAAAGAATCCATTGTATATAAATATTACGTATTTTAGTAATAGGGCACGTATAAAACGTATATACCTACTTTATTTGAGAACTACTTATACACCTTTTGTATTTTTTGCTTTTGTAACACGGTGTTGAAATTAAACTCAAGTTTAAAATGTTGCAAGTGAGTGTTTTATTTATTATACTATGTTTGAAATGCGTGGTGTGAAACTGATGAAACATTCCCTGACTTACAACTTTGAAAATAATAATAACCAAAGCCAATGGGTAGATGCCGGTGTCCAAATCTATTGGTCTTTAACTTATATTAAGTATCCCTTATAATAGTTTTACAAATGTTTGTAATATTTGGAATTTAAAGAAAATTACCTACACATTGTAAAAGGTACCCCACAACTTACGGGTATACTTTCATGAGCATGTTAGGCAAGTCATAATATGAAGAAAAACAATGCATATCTATATATTTTGTCCTTAAACGCTTTTGTTTTTAAGATACAGAGCTAAAATGTTGAATCAGTTTTGTCAGCTCAATCCGCATATCCACACTTAATTAAAATCTTTACAATAAACCCAGATATATGTAGATAATGGATTTTGCACAAGTGTTATTGTCTTATGAAATGCTTTTTTATAGAATTTTTCGATAGTTTAGTTGGTATGCTATAACAAAAGGTATGACATATATGAAAGGATATGTAGATCACGCATATGCTAACAACTGCAAATGCTGCTACCAATGTCTACGTTATTACTGAAATAACTATAAACCCACAATAATGTGACAGTTATTAAACTAAGCTCTTTTTACTTTATCATATGCAGTATGATAACTTGTGCGTCTGCGTGTGCGTGTCCGTGTGCGTGTGCGTGTGCGTGTGCGTATGCGTGTGCGTGTGCGTGTGCGTGTGCGTGTGCGTGTGCGTGTGCGTGTGCGTGTGCGTGTGCGTGTGCGTGTGCGTGTGCGTGTGCGTGTGCGTGTGCGTGTGCGTGTGCGTGTGCGTGTGCGTGTGCGTGTGCGTGTGCGTGTGCGTGTGCGTGTGCGTGTGCGTGTGCGTGTGCGTGTGCGTGTGCGTGTGCGTGTGCGTGTGCGTGTGCGTGTGCGTGTGCGTGTGCGTGTGCGTGTGCGTGTGCGTGTGCGTGTGCGTGTGCGTGTGCGTGTGCGTGTGCGTGTGCGTGTGCGTGTGCGTGTGCGTGCCCGTTTTGGTGGCGACGATTTCGGAGAAACTACTAAAGGTATCGGGACGAAAGTTCATATTTAGAAGTTTCATGACCAAACTTAGAGCTGAAAAGGTTTTTGTTCAAACGAGTCCAAAGGAACTGGATGTTTCCTCTAAGCCATTTCTGTAATTTCGTCAAAATAGTTGAATAATAAATTAACGTAGAGCAAATTCTGAATAATTTATGTCTATGACATATTTTTGTAAAATTAATAGTTTAGCTGTATGAGCTATCTATCTATTTGATCGAGATCGGTCGTGTCAGCTTTAATATAAAACTAGTTAGCTAGTATTTGACAGATATTGTCATTCTAATGACAGTAAGTAGTGTCAAACGCTGATGTTTCACACTTTGACAATACCTACTGTCAATATTACAATTTATCTGTCAAATCCTGGCTAACTAGTTTAATGCAGATACGACCGATCTCGATCAAATAGATTCTCATTTACTATTAATTTTATATGTAGTATTATAAAGTCATGTACCTGGCCACATCAGATTTTTACTTTCTCATACGCGGTATGATAAATGTATGAAAAAAAGTTTTGAGATTTTAGCGGAAATATGCCTTGTTGGGTTCCCTGAACATTTTTGCCCAAGGTACAAAAAAATGTCTGTCTGTGTGCGTATTTGTGTCTGTATAGGTACCGGGTGGTCATTTTAACAGGTTTATAACAATTAAGTTTTCTCTCCCACACAGATAGAAATTGTCGTCTAACTCAAATAAATATTTGTTTGATGAGAGGAAAAACTATTTTTGTTTGCTTCAAAGGAAGTTTATTTGAGTCAAAACAATATTACTTTACTCCAAACAAATGTTATTGAACTCAAATAAACATTCTTTGTTGCAAATAAATATATTGTTGCCTCTATTCAAACGCATTTATTTATTTGAGAAAACAAAAAATTTTATCTGTGCATGACCGGAGCACGACAGCAAAAATTATATATTCGATATAAGTTTGTAAAAGACTACAATTTAACTTATGGTATAAAGTTGTTCAACAAATTTTTGCAGCTACAAAGCGATCTGTGCTTGCCTGTTTTGTCTGTTTCGTAACAACCGCATCGTCATTTAGTGGTTGTTGGCCATCCAACTAAACCCAGACTCGAAAGTCTACTAGCTCTTTTCATTCCCTACAATTTCTTCAGGGGGGGTAGCTATACCTATATTAGCTATGGCGATAGCTAATAACCGCGTTGCAATGATATGGGGCCCCCAAGATAAGGGGCCCCGACATGATCAAGGAAAAAATCGTAAATCAGTAGTGAAATTATCTAGATTGTAGATTTCCGGGTGGAAACTGCGTTGATGATTTTGAAGCAGGCAAGCAGTGAAGCAGTTATCTTCATAGCACTTGGTTTGATACTTAGTCCTGAAGATGCATCTTGCAACAGAGTGAGAAAGTCGATAGCTTTAAAGTCAACAACACGAGTTCCACACGAAAATCAATCAGTAGTCAAATTGCTTTCTGGCGAAATAAACTGCATCGCCTAATTAATGTTATAATTACTTTAGCATCGTGCAATTTATTTTTAAGAAGCCATGATTCCAAATCTGGAAATGTTACACTTATTATCTAATTATGATCCTGTCATAAAAGAACTTCTTTAAACGAAAGGGTGGGTTCAGAATCCCATGGTTCAGAATAAGATTATTAATTTGCTTGTAACCAAAGTTTGAAAACAATATTGTTTTGGAAATTAATAAAGCTCCGTAATAAAGTACCTCAACAAATCAAAACCTGTGAGTCATTTTTGGGGTTAGATCTGTAGCCGAATCTAAAGCATGACACCGAAATTTTAAATACAGTCATAGATTTGTCCAAATGTAGGGCCCTTACAAAACAACATTCACCGAATGTCGATTATAATAGCATGTAATACAATAGCATGAAACGCTGGGTAGTGTTGAGTAATGATTCATCAGAAAACTATAAAATTACTCTGAAAAGAGTATGCCCTACTAGATGTAGGTTCAAGAAATGATGCTTTATTCGCCATAAAAAACATCCAGTAGTAATGAAAGCAATCACTTAAATTTAAAATCAAATAAAAAAGACGAACGCGGCGAATATCAAAATATAATAAGTATTTAGATAGTTACGATTTTATAGTCAACCTTATTTTTACAGCCCATGCATGAAGACAATGACATACAAAAATCCAATATTTTATTAAATATTCTTCTGGTGAGTCTTGTAGAAATGAGAAATCACAACTCATTCAAATGTTATAAACCTGGGCCATGGGCTGTAAAAATAAGCCATCACTTAAATTTAAAATCAAATAAAAAAGACGAACGCGGCGAATATCAAAATATAATAAGTATTTGAGAAATCAAATGAGAAATCACAACTCATTCAAATGTTATAAACAGGTTTATAACATTTGAATGAGTTGTGATTTCTCATTTCTACAAGACTCACCAGAAGAATATTTAATAAAATATTGGATTTTTGTATGTCATTGTGTTCATGCATGGGCTGTAAAAATAAGGTTGACTATAAAATCGTAACTGTCTAAATACTTATTATATTTTGGTATTCGCCGCGTTCGTCTTCTTTATTTGATTTTAAATTTAAGTGATGGCTTATTTTTACAGTCCATGCATGAACACAATGACATACAAAAATCCAATATTTTATTAAATATTCTTCTGGTGAGAAATCACAACTCATTCAAATGTTATAAACCCCTTTTTAAGTTTTCAGAAGATGAGAGAATTTCTGATCCGGAATCGTACTGCAAAGTCAATGTGTATTATTGATATCATAATATAGTCACTATATTTAATTGACTTCTGAAACTCAACAACGATTTCAGCGCTCCTGTGCCCTGACCAATATGTTTGAAATTGTACAGTCAGATAAACTGCTTTCCTTTTCAAACAAAGTACTAAAAAAAAGAAAGCAGAAAAACTGGCGAGTTTATACCATAAGGACTTTGCAGTTGATCTTTATGATAAACTAATTGCTTTAAAAAAATAGTTTCGCCTCCAATTTCTCAAAAGTTTATAATTAACAGTATGCTTACTATGTTTGACCCTTCCAACTACAACTGCAACAGTTAAAAGAACCTTTTTTACATTAAAGCTCATAAAATTTATAAGAACTTCTATCTGACAAGAATGCCTATCGGACCTATCAGTATTGTCCATACAAAATAGGTATTCGCCAAAAATTGCAAGAAAAGTGTTTTTTATTATATTTATGTATTTATGTTTTATGTATAGATATAAATATATTTTTTAATATGCATTGTCGTTTTTGTTATTTTCAAATATATTTTTCCCTTTTTACGCGAGTGGGGGGAAATGCCCCCACCCAATGAATTTTGATAAGGGGCCCTCAGGGCTAGCTTCGCCACTGAATTTCATGTATGATAGAATGTTATGTAACCATGTTTGCAAAAGGTATCAGAAAATTTCAGCCGGTCCTATCAGTTTTGTATGACATTTAGGGATTGTTGGCCACCAAAAAAACATCGAGCGTCGAATGGCTACTAGCCCTTTTAATTATTTACAATCAGAGGTATTGCGGTACCTACGATGTAAATTATGCAATAAAATATTTAGAAGTACCTACTTCGTTATGTCAGTGGTGTACGGAACTATTGTCAACAACTCCTAGTTGTTGGGTCCTAAAGCCCACAATACGTGACCAAAATCCTAAGGAGTTAATGATGGACGGACAATATTGTCATTTTAAGTTAGATGCTCCATTTGATTACCTATAATTTGACGTACGAAAGAAAGTTATGCAGTAACGATTGCCTAAGTTATACAGGATCATCAAAATGAACCGTCTATAAAAACACAGTTTTACCAGCCACTGGTTGTTGCCGGCTGTTAGCAGCTGACCAGCCAACTCGTAGTGCGAACCATCAGCAGCTGACGGTTGAAGCTAGGCGGCAGTAACTAGTAGAGATGGGCAGATCCGGATTTTTTTTTTTGATACGAATCCTGACCTATTCCAACTCCTTGGATTCGTAGCCAGGATACGTGTCAGTTGGACCCATATGGGTCCGGCTAGTCGAAAGCACCGAAGTAGACGAAACTTACAAAATGACAAATTTTACGGAGATAATTTACACGTTGTTGGTCATACACAAAAAGAGAATTTTTCTCCGAACATGAAATGCTGAAAGTAGTTTATTTACATATAAATACAATATCCGAGTAAATTTAACTACATGGCAGGTAGTTGAAAATAGTGTATAATGTGGTGTATTTCTCCATGCCTTCCATATTGTAGCATAGAGAGTGATAATATAAAAATAGGTAAGTATACCGGGTGATTCAATTTCGAGGCTCACCATGGGGATCTCGCTTATTAGTGGAGATAGAGGCTATGTTTAAATTTGGCAAAGTTTCATATTTTTGTGCTGATCAATTATCTGAAAAGAAATTTTAGCTATCATTTTCCATTTTAAAGATATCTGCAAAAAAACTGAAATGTTAAGATATCGTTCTTAATTTTTTATGCAAAACCAAACGTAGCTAGACATTTGAAACAAAAACATTCTAGCTACTTTTTAACAAGGAATGCAGTGTAATTTTTTAATTTGAAATAACTTTAAAGATGGCGGCGTAACCGTTGGCTAACTTTTGTTTTTCTTATAGACGCCATATTGAATTTTGGCATTTTCCGATAGTCGTGTTTTTACTCATTTCCGCAATGTATAACATGTTAACATTATTTTTAAAATAATGGTGTAATAATAAAAAAACCTTCAGGTACCTAACTGGAGCTTGGTTACAGACCGCCGGACTCGTTGCCAAGCAACGTCAACAAAATGCACTTGGATCAAGCGGCGCGCTCAGCGTTGGGTTTGCAATTTAACCAAATAAACCTTGATTGTGGTTGATTGTGGATGTAAAATGCCGTTTACCAATAACGAAAAGCGTGATATAAGGGTTTATTATTGTTCTCATAGAAATGCCCAATCGTACAAAATTCCTAGTATTGGACAGAAATTTAGCGGACCATGGATCGTCAAAACCAAACGTAGCTAGACATTTGAAACAAAACCATTCTACAGCTACCTTTTAACAAGGAATGCAGTGTTATTTTTTAATTTGAAATAGCATCAAAGATGGCGGCGTAACCATGTCCAACTTTTGTTTTTTTTATGGGCGCCATGTTGAATTTTGGCAGTTTCCGATAGCCGTGTTTTTCTCATTTCCGCAATGTATACCATGTTGGCATTATTTTTTAAAACAGGGGTTTAATAATAAAAAAAAAAGTTTATTTTTTTCTCGTTGTTTGTCCTGCTTATCAGGTACCCAACTGGCGCTTGGTTACAGACCGCCGGCGCTGGACTGACCAGAGTGCTTTGGATTAAAAACATTCAGATTGTAAAAGAAGCAAGTTTATACAACAAAAAGCTTATTTTTTAAGAAAATGTTCAAATTGGTCGCCATTTTCTTGAAGGCATAAAACCGAGCCAGCTTTTCGACATGTTGCTATGCTCTTCTAACTGTTCTTCAGGGAATAGCATTGACGCATTTGTTATTCGATCCCACAGATCCTCGATATTTCTGCGAGTATCGTGATTAATTTCGTCGTTCACAGTTTCCCATAGAAAATAGTCCAGGTTACTTAAATCAGGAGATCTAGCAGGACATTCCACCACTCTACCATTGCCAATCCAGCGATTTCAAAATTGTTGAGTCAAAGAATTTCGTACAACTGCAAAGTTTGTGTGGGGTTTGTACGGTTTCAATTTCTTTGTTCGTAATGCTCTCCAAACACGTGTTTGCGGTAATTCCAAATTAGAGGCTACTTGCCACGTAGAAATCCGAGGATCGTCATTTATCTAAAAACCAGTAGTTGAATCATTGAAAATTATGGTAATCTAACGTTTACCATTTCCAAAATATCTCTTTGATCGTTTTCAACATTTCCATGAGGATTATAAGAATTGCGGGATTTACTAAACAATCCATGGTCCGCTAAATTTCAGTCCAATTCCTAACATTTTGTACGATGGGGCATTTCTATGAGTACAATAGTAAACCCTTATCATATTACGCTTTTCGTTATTGGTAAACGACATTTTACATCCACAATTAACCACAATTATGGTTTATTTGGTTAAATGGCAAACCAAACGCTGAGCTTTATCCAAGTGCATTTTGTTGACGTTGTTTGGCTACGAGTCCGGCGGTCTGTAACCAAGCTCCAGTTAGGTTTTTTGAAGGTTTTTTGATTATTACACCATTATTTTAAAAAAATAATGCTAACATGTTATACCTTGCGGAAATGAGAAAAAACACGACTATCGGAAAATGCCAAAATTCAACATGGCGCCCATAAGAAAAACAAAAGTTGGCCATGGTTACGCCGCCATCTTTGATGTTATTTCAAATTAAAAAATAATACTGCATTCCTTGTTAAAAAGTCGCTGTAGAATGTTTTTGTTTCAAATGTCTAGGTACGTTTGGTTTTGAATATAAAATTAAAAACGATATCTTAACATTTCAGTTTTTTGCGAATATCGATAAAATGAAAAATGATAGCTAAATTTTCTTTTCAGATAATTGATCAGCACAAAAATACGAAACTTTGCCAAATTTAAACATAGCCTCTATCTCCACTAATAAGCGAGATCCCCATGGTGAGCCTCGAAATTGAATCACCCGGTATATGTACTTAAGCAAAGACATTATAATTCCATATAATAAAACAAATATCATTAACTAAGTTCAATTTAACTATGTATGATTTACTAATTTCAAACAATTCCCTAAATTTCAAAAAACTAAAACATCTGCTTTAATTTAATATTTTTGTATTTTCTTAAATAGGGATCGCTTTTAAACTTCAGGTCGGTTATTAAAATGCAAGATTTTGTGCTTAGTATTGATCAATTATCGTATTTGAAAAGTAACTCCAAAATAATTATGTTAGTCCCGTAAAGAATACTTATACTAAATTTAAGAAAACATACACTTTCTAATTTTACAAAATAAATTCTCTACAGCAGTAGAATAGTTACTTTGATCTCACGTAAACCTTTTAGATACCATAATTGCTCGGTAGTTAGCCAGATATTCCGCATCTAATAACTGCTCCATAGTTAGGTTGAACTCTACCAGATAGAAAAGATTTCTTGTTTTTAAGAAAAATATTCTTTTGAATTCATTCTTTTGAATCAAACCATATTTCTTTAATGCCAACAATGTTTGTTTCATTCAATACTCTAGAGTCTAGTTTATTTGCTAATAGAGATTAATTTATTTGCAATATTTATTTAAGTCAAATAAATATATTTGGATGCAAACAAAACTTACATTCCTTTAAAGGAACATTTTTGCTTTTATTTAAAAAGACGTTTCTTTATACCAAAGAAATCTAAGTTTGGTTCAAACACATATATTTGTATATAAGAAGAGATTTATTTTCTCCAAAGAATTATTTTTGGTTTTGCTTAAAAATAGGTTTACTTCCGCCAAACAAACCATATTTTGATTTAAATAAATATGTTTTTAGTGTGTACATCTTCACCCAACTGTATTGTTAGATGGCGCTGTAAACACTCTGGTATAAATAGTAGACTGGTGAAAGCCTACCGCTCAGTTGATGTCCTGCGTCTGGATAAATTGCTAAAAAGGCCGTGTGTTCGGCAGTATAGAGCATGCATGATTCGAATCAGCGTACACTTTGCTATCCTAACTTTGACTATATGTAGGTCTGGGAAAACCACTGGTCAAGGATGTGGATGTGCGAGATCCCTAAAGGCGGTGACACGTGGAGATTTTGCTCTACTGTACCCTCCGGCAGTCTGTGGTGATTGGCGAACACGTGTCCGAGTCACTTTTTACGTCGTCTGGCTGTCCACAGGGCATAGTAATCTCTCCCCTTCTGTATACCTTGTACACATCCATCTTTCATACAACTATCAAAAGCTGTCAGTGTCATTTCTACGCAGATGATACCCAATTGTACTTTTCTTTCCCCCGTAATGAAGTTGGAGCAGCGTCGAGAAAGATAAGCTCAGATTTGGCGGCTTTGGTTGACATATCACGGCGCCATAATTTAGAGATCAACCCGGGGAAGACGGAGGTTATACTTTTCGGTCCGAGGGGGTTGAGAGAGCGGGTCCGGTCGGAGTTGGCTATTTACATTGATGGACAGCAATTGATGAGCACGAAGACTGTTAGAAGTCTGGGAGTTATCATTGATGAGAACCTGCAGTTCGCGGAGCATGTTAATAAGTGTATTAGAAGAGCCTATTGTAACTTAAAATTGATATATAGTAAAAGAGATTACCTTAACATGAAAACTAGGCGCATGCGCTGCGATTTGTTGGTTCTCTCGCATTTATTATTATTATTATTATTAATAAAACCTTAAAATATCGCATTTTAACTCAACCAACAATTTCGCTTATTTAAAAAATTATAATTCGTTCACTAAACATAAACACAAATACAAACTGTAGATTTTAACTGAAAACAAGTTGATTGGCACAAGTAAACGTTCTTTCTGCCAAACAAATAATTAAAAAAAATTCATTTTTATCCGCAAAGAAATATTTCTCTATTGAAACCAGATTTCTTTGAGATAATGCATATTTATTTGAATTACACAAAATTTTGTATCTGTGTACTCTTAAGATAATAAGCACATTGATTGAAGTAAATAATTTTATGCACAGAGACTAATTTATATTCAATTCAATATAATCATGTTCTTGAACGAATAATATCGACACTCATTTCAAGCATATACAAGTGTCTCACGGAACATGATGTACATGGGGATCTCGGAAACTGTAAAGGTGCATACAGACCTGCCGCGCCGCGCCAGCGACGCTCCCGCGCCGCGCGGCGCGCGGTAAAAGTACATTCGCGCGGGCAATTTAAGCGCGCGCGCCTCTGTCGAGCCCCCTGCGGGCCGGTTGAGCGACACATGCAACGCTTACAACGCGAAGCGCGCGCGCCTATCATGGGCAGCGTTCGCCGAGACCAGGCGTCAACAAGTCCCATGTCATATTTTGTTGATCGAGCGCAAAGGGTCTCGCAGTACAACTTGGGACGTTAACGGAGAGCCATGTCGTCTGCAGGGTGGACAGATGATGCCAGTTTAAATTTAATAGATATGTACAGAGACTTTAAAATATGATGGGGCCCTACCCATAAATACTTATTTAACCGACAAGTATATTAAAAAGAGCGATTAATGATCGAGATTGTTTAACGCACGAGCGATTAGCGAGTGCATTAATTGTCGAGATCATTAATCGCCGTTTAATTTTCGAGTTGGTTACAACATACTTCCGTCGATCGTATTCTTCTGGCGGCGCACAGTGTGAAAAATTTCCAAAAAGCTGGCCAAAATTCATATTTTATAGTTTTCAAAATAAACTGAATTGACCCTACATAACAACTCTTTGATCACTCGCGAATCGTAAATTGTAAAAATGGTTGGTGAACCGGTTAAGAATGGTATCAGTTCAAAGTTGTCGATTTGTGCAAAGCGTATGTTTGGGTGTTTGACACCATTGGAATTGTAATTTTCTGTGGGCTTGTTGACAATAACTTAATTATTTTTCTTAAATGAATAGTGTTCCTCAGGGTATGTAAATACGTTTTATAATTTATTCTATGCAGGTAAATAATTTAACATGTTTTTTGCAACTTTTATTACAACGTAGAAAAAATTTTATAAACTTAATGTTCGCCTAGACTTTTAAAAAATTCCCCGCATATCCCCGGTTAGAATTAGAGCTCATTGTAAAGATCAGACTTTGTACTTTTTGAATATGTAGACAGTTTCTCCTCAATTTACGTATGCGTCTAACCGGAGGCTGTTTAATTTTTTTTCTTATGAAGCTAGACGAATCAACTTTGTTAAAGGATTTCTAGTTCTATGAGATATTCTTGAGGTTGGATTTATTTTTTCTTGCCAAAAATTGCGGCATCCTTTAAATCTTTTATTGCGTTTTAATAGGACGGCTTGTTTTGTAATAAAAATTGCTAAAATGTCGTTTTCGGATGCAGGCACGTGTGCCTGGATATTGAAAGGGACCGATTCCAAAGCACAATGATTTTAGACGCAAAAAGCAGTTTTAAAACTAATATTCGCCATAATGACAAATATTCAGTTAGTTATGAAGAAGCGAACAGCATGGTTTGCAAAACCTCAGCAATTAATTGTTGTGACGCATGGCATAACCCGGAATCAATTTATTTTCTAATATCTTCACAATTAGTACCAAAAATTGTATCAACGGAACTTAAAAATAGAGAAGGATAGTTCCGAATATGAAGTTGTAGAAAATGAAGTATAGATAAATATAGTGAAGCTGATGATGAAGATGAAGAACACCAAGACGAATGAACAAATACTATTTTCTTTTATAATTTTATACTATTCAATAGGCACAATATCTTTTTATTTACTAAATTTTTAAAATTACTTATTTCATTCATATTTCAATTATTAAAGAAGAATATTAAGCAAAACCATATTTACATTTTAACCTTTAGTGCCTAGAAGAAATGCTCTATTACATTATGTATGTTCACTATAATAGAAACTTAATTAAGTGCGTTTCAATTACATAATACGGGAACAACCGGATTTAAACCTGGTTGGGACATACTTTTCAGGATTTGTCGTTGTTATTAGGTTATCCGATTAAAAGTAATTTTGGAACAAATGTCCGCCATTTTTCTACTCTTCTAATTTTGGGTTTGTAATCACCAGCCCCGAATAATAAATTTCAACTAAATTCAAAATATAAAAACAAATGTCAGCTAATATTTGATTCGCTATTTTGTTTTTTTATTTTTTGTTCGAATTTATATTCATCTACCTCAAATGCCCACAAATATTGAATTTCCACTAAATTAAATGTAGTTTTCGTACAAATGTCCGTACTTTGAATTCAGATTTATAATCAGCGATCCCAAATCCCCGTCTAATAACAAATTTGAGCTAAATTGAAAGTAATTTAAGAACTGATGTCCGCCATATTGGATCCGCCATTTTGATTTTTTGTTTATTTATTTCGGATTTATAATCAGCTACTGCAAATCCCCACAAATACTTAATTTCAACTAAATTGAAAATACTTTTCGAACAAATGTCCGCCATATTGGATCGGACATTTTGTTTTTAAAATTTAGAATTTAGATTTATAATCAGCGACCCCAAATCCCCCCCGAATTTCAGCTAAATTGAAAATAATTATTAAAGTATTGATGTCCGCCATATTGGAGCGACCATTTTTTTTTTCAATTTTTGATTTCGGGTTTGTAATGGGCCACCCTTCAAATCTTAGATTACCGAGTTTTACCTAAATAGAAAATGCTTTCGACTTTTGGCCAGGCTTTTGGGATTTTTTCACACTGTGCGGCGTCTACATATATTTTATTCGTCGATGTCGTTAGAGGTTATAAGACCATCCATGTAATTTGACACTGGCAGTTTTAAACTGCGCGCCTGTATAACGGAATGTTTTGATTGGATGGTTTTATTTTACGTATGTTCGATTGCCTATAATGAAGTCGTTTGATTGGCTATAACAAATCATGCATTAATAGAAATCGTGCATTAATAGAGCTTTTTAATAAACGATTTTCTATTTAGTAAAAATACTTATAAATAAACGATCGACGGAAAAATTATTTTAAAAGATACATTAAAAAAGATGCTTGGCAGGATATTGCAAATAAAATTAACAATAATTGCACAGGAGATGCATGTAAAAAAAAATTGATAGTTTATTGTCGACCTACAGGAAGGAGCGACCGAAAGTAAAAAAAAAGTGTAGGGACAGGAAAAGGTAAGTTTCGTGTAAAACAACCAATTAATGGTTTGTTAAATCAATTTTTATTACTGGCACATGCTACCAATGATATAGTATCTACATTTATTTGAGGGTATTTGTTTATTTCGCTATTCAGGATGTTTAAAGCAAATGTAAAAGTCAACATGGTTACGTGAATGAACCGTTAAAACAGAATCTCCGTATTTTGTGCGAATACAAGGGGATCTCTGCAATCACCAACGCTCTACTGCACACCATGAGCGTAGCTGCGGTTTCCTCGTCCATGGCTTCTGTGCTCTCAAAGCCAGACAAAATCCAACTACAAACTGCAATAACCGTCGTACTTCCCTCCCTTGTAGAGAGAGGATAATGCGCACGCTCGAGAGCCGTGATCTCCCGCGCGCCCACTACGACCGGGGCGCAGGTAGCGCGCGCGCCTGCCTCATATACTCACGGTAAGCGCGGCGCGTCAGGTCTGTATGCACTTTAAGAGTTCCTCGATCCTGGGCCTCCAGCGTAGATAGCAGCCGCTCTATCCTATACGCCAAGGGTGGACAACTTTTGTCTACTTAAGTACTACCTTTTATCTTTAAAATATGCCGCGATAGACATGTGGTCATAGGCGCAGCACTCCCGCGAGCTATGGGTAGTAGATACGCAAAATATATGTTAAAAACTATTTTTCTTTTACTTTTTGTATCACCTATTAAGTTTTTGATATAAAGGCAAAAAGAAAATAAATTTCCTGACTCAACTTTTTATATTTGCAGAATTCCTTATAGAAATGCACAGTATGGCTGAAAATTTGATTTTAAGATTTCACACTTTTTCACACTTTTTCTTTGTCAGGAAAATTAACATGGAACATTTTTAGACTGATTTTCTAAAAATTTTAGACTTTTGTTAATCTATCAATAGATCGTGGGACTTCATCTCGTACTGAAAAAACTTGTTTACCTACCTACGTTGTTTATCTACGAGTAATATTAACAGATTTGATTCGGTTTGAGCTGAAAGGATAGCCCTTTGCTAATATTTTTATCTTGTTGAGTCGAAAGGTTAGTCCTTTGCGAATATTTGTTTATTTTGTCGAGATGGGTCAGCTCTTTACTCAAAAGTTTATTTTGTTTTATTTTGTTTGGTTGAAAGGTTAGCCCTTTTCTAAAATGTATTTATTTTGTTGAGCGGCAAGGTTAGCTTTTTGCGAATACATGATTGTGTCAGCCCTTTGCTGCCGTGGTACGTAATTTATTTTGTTGAGCTGAAAGGTTAGAGCTTTGCTAATATTTGTTTATCTTCTTGAGATGAATACACACAGAAAAGTGATCTCTCGAACGAAGAGAGAATTACTTGGCTGAAGTAATTGGTAGGTTCGTATATACGCGAGAGATTATTGACTTCAACCAAGAAATTTTATTTCTTGGAATAATTACTAGATTTAAGAAAGTGGTTACTCTGGTGAAGTAAGTAAACAGTCTTCAATGAAGAGTATAGGTATTTTTATTCCCGGTAAATATTTTTAGCTACTTAATGTAAGAATTTTAAAGATTTGGCACAAATACGTTTTCTATTGCTAATTAACAAGATAGGTATGTTATATTTACTTACTCGTTCTAAACTGTTGCGTGCGTTACATCAAACTATTCCGTGTTGAATAGTTTATTGTACACTATAAATCACAATACACATCCCCAATAAATCACAAGGCACATCTCCTACGGGTAGTTCGTTCGTCCGTTGTTGTTTTGCGTACTAGGTTAGGCTCCTCGGCGCCAGCACCACGCGCGGGCGCGCGAGCCTTGACAAAATCACGGTGCGCATATTTATTCCAGAGAAAAGGATTACTTGAAAGAAGTGAGAATCACTTCAGTTAAATAATTGGTGAGTTTTTATTCAGTAAACAATACTTACTTATATTAAATGTCTTATATTTTCTTGGATCAAGTAACTACGCACTTGGATGGATTTACTATTACTTCGTTTGAGAAATTAACATTTTTGGGACGAAAAATTCATTTACTTCTTTCAATACAATATTGGCTCTTATCAGGAAAGAATTTATTTGTTGACAGCATTTATCTGAGAAATTATTTTACTTACTTATATTGAGTATGTGGCATTTCTTGTATATACCTAACTTTCTACATCCAAGTAAATATGCATCTGAATCTAGTAAATAAATTCAAGAAATTATGTTTTCTCGTTCCAAATAATAACTTTTCTGTGTGTAGTTGTCCCTTTGATAATATTTGTTTAATTTTTGAGATGAAAGATGAGCCCTTTGCTAATATTTGTTTATCGTGTTGAGATAAAAAGTTACCAATTTGATAATATTTGTTTATATTGCTGGAGATGAAAGGTCGGCCTTTTGCTAATATTTGTTTATTTTGTTAAACTGAATGATTAGTCGTTTGCTTATTTGTTTATGTTCATGAGCTGAAAGGATGACCCCTTGCGAATATTTATATATTTTGTTGGGCTTTAAGGTTATAGCTTAACATGCTAATATATGTAGCTGAGCTGAAAGGTGGTTTGCTTTTTGCAATTATTTGACTATGTTTTGAGTTAAACATTTTAGCGTTTTGAACGCAAAAGGAAAAAAAATGCATGTTGACAACTTGAGTATTGTTGAATGTGTAACACCTTTGAATTTCGGCAAATTATGAATTGTCGAATGGAAGTTTGAATGAATTACTGAGACCAAGTTTATCATTGAGGACAATAGTTATGGAGACTGGCTTTGAGAGCAAAGCTATAGTCAGGATTGGCCGTGTTAGGAATTATTTTATTTGTTGGATTAATTCAGATATTGGGACAGCGATAGAAGATTATAAACCCGCTTATTTGTAAATACATGAGTAACTAGACTCACTTTTTACTGTTAACGGTTTTTGATACAATGCGATAAGCAAAAAACTGCTATCGGTAAACGGACAGTTCCGTGCGATCGAAACTTGATTCTTGATTCGAAACTATCTTTCATCTGCCACATTCGTTAACAATAGGGTTATATACTTAGGGAGAAAATCAAAGGTTCTTCACTGTTCAAGCAGTATGTTGGGCAATTAGTTAACAACCGTTTTTAATAGTATTATAGTCAGGCTTATTTGCTACTATGTAAAGGTGACTAAACCCACCATCACATATTAAAGCAACACATCGCGAGCGATCGACCAAAATTGGCTTCGCGATCGACCGGTCGATCGCGATCGACCGGTCGATCGCGATCGACCGGTCGATCGCGATCGACTTGTTGGCCAGCCCTGCTATACGCCATCGACCCCCCGACCTATTTCTTCACCGTATATCTTCTGTACAAGTTAAAAAATGCACTAATAATTGATGTTAATTGACTCAAAGACAAATGATGTATGGGATTACCTCACAGAAAAGAAAACTAAGTGCCTTTACTGCTTTTTAAATATTGCATATAATCAAAATGGCGAAACGGAGAACCTGGTCAGGCAAATGAATAAAAAGCATTCTAATGTGCCCCTGGTATATGGTATTGTAAAATTAGGCCGGCTAGCATCTGTGCCTTTATGTGAATTCAGTCTGTACACTCTGACGCTGAAGCAAGCACTATCATCACCAACACCATCACCTCCACCATTTCTAGTAGATACATATTAAATGCCAGTACCAAAATAAACGTTTTTTTTGTTAAACATAAAATCTATTTCAATAAAAAGACATTGATTTATCAACAGGATTATTAGTACTAATTATTAAAATTAGCTAAAATAGCAGAAATAAATCCAATAAATTTGCCCTTTTATGGGATCTGGCGTGGAAAGTGTTGGGTTAAAAGCCAAAGTTAACGTGCACTTTGCGGTTTTCCACATTTTACCGCAAAGCGGTCACAATTTTGCAATTTTAGCAAACAAATAGAATATAAAACAAATATAATTTAAGAACAAATTAAATACAAACTCTAAAACAAAATCTTTTAGGCTTCATATCGATTATTCACACAATCCACACATAATACTACAACAGGAGTCACAGGACATGACTTCTAGTTTTAAAATGGTTATATTTTTCCTTGTAGTGTGCCTAAAATGACGCCGAAAAAGTCTAGAAACTAAATATGCAACTGCACAAAGCAGCCGAAACCAACAAAAAGCTTTACGTACATTCAATTTCATGTCAAACGAAAGTCAAACGTTAATCTCGGCAATACTTTATCTGTTTATCAGCACTTTGGCGGGCGGCGGCAATCGCCGTACGGGCACTCATGCCTCCACTATTAATACCTTCGTCAACGAAAATGCGAAGGCGGAGGCAGAGATAGAAAGACACGCGAAAGTTCCACCGTTACGGAGGCGAAGACGGCCCTCCGTTACATTCCTACATAATATGGTACGATATGATGGGCATTCTATTTAAAAAATTGTGTAGTTTTTCTGCCACGCCTACATGAAACATCAGATGTTTATGCCTATATTTGTTTTATTATTTTTATGAACATGTATTTAATGTTTTAATATTTTTATGGTACCAATTTATATTTTGTTTTATACCGAGTTTTTGCGGGGGTGTCCAGGCCAAAGTCATGTCACGGGACCGAGCATTTATCTCGGCGACCCTGGGCATAGGTATATAATAATAATAATATAATAATAAGCACGTTTATTGCATACTTGAAAAAAAAATACAATATTAAAAATTAATATAACAAGTAGCACGTAGTGTATTCATGTAATACAAAAGGAACATGAAGCCGACTGACAGCAAGCTGTCGTCTGATATTGTTTTCATGCTCCTGAGCAAATTGGTACAAAACAAAATTTGTGTCGACCAAACACATATAATAATATATATATATATACAAAAAAAAGAAAGAGTAACGCCACAGACAACCGCAGTTCGCAAAAATAATTTAATCAACAGACCCGCGGACACTCAGCCACCCGCAATCCTCTGCGACTGCCGCTCACCCAAAATTCTAGAATACGACCGTTTGAAAGCTGACCCTGACAAAGCCTTAAGGCATTCCGGTAAGGAGTTCCACAAGGAGGCAACGCTATACGTAAAAGACCACTCAAAAAGCCTGGTTCTGTGAATCGGCACGGTTACCAGATTCCTGCGCCGCAAATTCAAATGGTGAACATCTGTCCGGAACGATATCCGTTTGTACAGATACTCCGGACACTTTAACGCAATCACCCGGACAAACAGTGTGGCAGCGTGAAGCTTTCTACGGTTTTCCATGTCCAACCAATTACACAATAGAAGACAGTGCGAGATTCGTTCGTACCTGCGAATACCGTAGCTGAAACGTAAACAAGCATTTTGCACTCGCTGAATTCGCCTTGCCGACTCCACAGTCAAACACGGCCCGTAGACAGAGTCACAGTGATTAAATCTCGATAATACCAAAGCATTTGTGAGTATAAGCCTGGCTCTCTGATTAAGGATGCATTTATTTGCGTACAGGACTTTCAGAATCCCGTACGATGAGCGGATTAAACCATTTTCATGAGTTTTGAATCTCAAATCCGGATCGATCCAGAGACCCAGGCTCCCAACAGCATCAACATACTCTACATCGGTACCATCGATAACAATCGGTACTTCTCGCCTGACATCAGGAATGCTGTTCTTATTTCCAAATACAATTGCGGTGGACTTTTCAGGGTTTATCAGTAGGCCGTGATCCCTTGAGACTTCAACAAGCCTGCCAATATCCTCATTTATCTCTCTTTGAGCTCTAACGCACTCATCAGAACCGAAACTATAGGTGAGTTGGGTGTCATCCGCATAAGCGTGATAAGTACAAAACTTAATATAATCGTGAAAACAAGATGTATAAGCTGTATATATCATAGGCGAACATATGGCGCCCTGGGGGCAACCCGATGCAATTGGTTGAGCTCCCGAAAGACGATCGCCCACCCTCACCCTCTGACTTCTTCCCGTCAAAAAATCCCTGAAAAACGTAATCGCTCCCTCGCCCAAACCCATAAATTTTACTATTGCCAGCAACAATTTATGGTTAATCATATCGAAAGCCTTACTATAATCGACACTAACCAGGATTGTATGCAATTTTCTGTCCCAACCGAGCAATATATCATCAGTGACATTCAAGAGAGCCGTGCCACAACTATACCCCGCCCTGAAACCAGACTGTGTAGCTGGCAACAATCTATATTTTTCAAAGTGGTCCCTAACCTGTCCCTCCACGATCCTCTCCAGCACCTTGGACAATACAGGAAGTATACTTATTGGCCTTAACTGATTGTAGGACGTCGGATGTGATACTTTTGGCAAAGGTACAACTATGGCCTGCTTCCATTCTGTCGGGAATGTGTGATCCAACAAGCATGAGTTGACAATATGTGTAATATATCCAATAATAAATGGGCAACAGTAATGTAGAAACTTAAGACTTATATTATCTATACCAATTGCTTGTGACTTTATGTTATTCATCAATTCTTGTATTTTGTCTATAGTGGCTGTTTGAAATTCCAATTGCTCCTCAAAATGACATTTATGGTTGTTAGTGTAATAATCTATAAGTAAATTATCAACAGGCAAAACCGGTACCGAGTTAACAAAATGGTGATTAATTGCATCGGGATCTGCGATATTATCTGGAAGTTGTATGGATTTAGTTTTTGTTGTACCTTTGCCACATTGACCGAGAACTGGATGGACCAAACTGAGCATTGACATGCTTTCTTTTCCTTCCTAACAGCAAAGGTCACCTAGTTTCTCATCGCTTTATAGTGATCCCGATGGGCATCATTTCGAGTTCTTTTAAATCTGCGAAGCGCTCTGTCCCTGTCCTTTATCATGAGCCTGAGTGCAGGAGTTGGCCACGGAGCGGGAGGGCGAGTTATAGTTATAATTTTTTCTGGAACATATTTCTCAAATAAGTACATCAAGCAGGTGTTAAAATGGGAAACCTTATCATCGATAGACGGCATACAGATCATGCTGTCCCAAGGCAAGCCTCCCAACTCCAAAGTAAAATCGTCACAAGGCAGACGAGAGAAATCACGAATCTTCCTTGTGAATGGGTACAATCTGGGCACGGACTCACGCACATCCAATAATAAATGGGCAACAGTAATGTAGAAACTTAAGACTTATATTATCTATACCAATTGCTTGTGACTTTATGTTATTCATAAATTCTTGTATTTTGTCTATAGTGGCTGTTTGAAATTCCAATTGCTCCTCAAAATGACACTTATGGTTGTTAGTGTAATAATCTATAAGTACAATATATCTATAGAGGTACATACGTATGTAGTAACATAAGTGCATGTTACCTCTCGTAATTGCGACAAAATCTACAATTTCGTTTACAATTCTCATCCACTTGTGTTGTTCCGTATTGAATGCGGATGAAAATAGAATGCTCCATGCATTACTAATGTGTAATATATTAAATGTAATTAAAAACCAGGGTTGCTATGTTTTAAAACATTGTTTTAAACATGTTTTAAAACAAATATTTTGTTTTAAATCATTTTGTTTTAAACATGTTTAAAATAGTTTGTTTTAAATGTATAAAACACTTTGATTTAAAACATTGCTTTAAACATGTTTAAAAAAGTTTGTTTTAAATGTTTAAAACAGTTTATTTTAAATGTTTTAAACATTTGATTTAAAACACATTGTTTTAAACATGTTTTAAAACAAATATTAACTCGTAGAATAAATCGAAGTAGCGGTAACACGCAAAGCGGTGTTTCTCCTGCAGTAGATAATTAGATATATGGCCGATGGTCCGTGCCTCAACATTCTCAACAAGTGTGAAGACAAAATAAGAAAAAGTTATTCACACAACAGATTTAACTCCACTAACTTAACTCCTCAACAGAGATATGAAAAGACGCAGATCAAAATGTTTACAAATAAAGCAATTGCGTTACTTATTTAAAACATGTTTAAAACACTTTTTATTTCTTATTTTTATTTTATACAATTACCGAAACGTGGCTGACCTCGACGGAAGAGGATATCTACAAACTCAATGGCTACAACGCAGAATTGGAATTCTGAGTGGAGTCAAGACCAAGCAGAGGAGGTGGTGTAGCAATGTACATAAGAAATGAAACGATATGCAATACACAGTTAAAAAAAAAGACCTTCAACGAAGTGGAATGTTTAACCATCCAAATACACCCAGACAGTCATTACTATCATGTATAACCCGCCAAAAACTAACTATCAGGACTTTAAAACAGTACTAACAAACAATATATTCAGAGCAACAACGCAGCATATAATACTGGGAGATATGAATATAAATATAATGGATAAATGCGAAACATCAAAAGATTACAAGAGATCGGTGACCGAAGCGGGTTACAAAATAATAAATAAATTAAATAAAACGCAATACACCCGAACTAACGCGAATGGGAATCACTCAATACTCGATCATGTGTTATCTAATAGATCACAGCAGATAACTTCAATCAAAGTACTGGCAGATGACTTCTCTGATCAACTACCAATTCTAACAACTAAAGGCTGTTTTTTTTAGAGGCGGAGAACTTTAAATTGAAATTAAACACACATTTTTATATTTATATTAATGAATTGTTTTTTATTTCAAAGATAATGGCATTAACATTTCAAGATGATTTCGGGCATGTGGCTTCCACGACTGGTGCGTACATTGCGTAATCTAGAGGTCCAATTTTCACATACTCTTTGCAGTACTTCAGGCTGTATTTCGGCTATCACGAGTCGAATGTTGGCTTCCAAGTACTCAAGTGTTTCGGGTTTATCGGCATAGACATGTGACTTTACATATCCCCAAAGAAAATAAACTACTGGCGTCAAGTCGCCATTAATAAATTTTAGAGGCAAAAACTTTAATTTGGCAACACTGTTCTCTGCACGAGCCAATGTGACAGTTCTCGGCAATTCATTATGAATAGACTGGCGCCAGAGCAACGTTTCGAAAATTGTCCAATTTTTTTTTGTTTAGTGGTGAAGCTCAATCACGGTGGGTATATTCATAGATATGAAAAACGCATATGACACCATATCTAAAACAAGATTAATTCAAAAACTACAGTCACTGAAGATAGAAAACAACCAACTACGCCTGTTTGAAACATTCCTGCAGAACCGGTCACAGACCACGGAAATAAATAAAACAAGGAGGACCCCACAATTCCCGTTTGGACTACCATAGGGCGGAAATCTCCCTCCTCTTATGTATATCTTGTATACTAACGACATACAGAATATCGACATGAAGGAAAACCTGTTCATGTACGCTGATGATATAGCGATTGTATACAGCCGAAACAACGTCGCTGAAGTACAGAGAGATATAACGGAGGACATGGAAAAACTGGAAGAGTGGTACCGAGAAAACTTACTGACAATCAACGAACAGAAAACGCATTACATGTTGTTCAGCATAAACAAGCAGAACCCCAACATTCGCATTCACATCAACAACACGGAAATAAAAGAAGTTAAAAGCCTTAACTACCTCGGCCTCAGATTGCAGAGCAACATGAAGTGGAACGAATATATAGACCACATAATCACAAGAATCGCAAAAGTCATTGCAGCCCTAAACAAAATTAAAAATAGTAGACGTCCCGACAAGAAAACTAAACTACAATTGCTTATTTGTACCAAACAAAAATTACCTGTCAATTGTATGGGGAAACACAACTGAGAAAAACTTAACTAAGCTGCAAAGACAACAAAATAAAATCGTAAAACTCATGTTACATCTTAATAAGAAAACACCATCAGCAAACGTTCTAAAACAAGCCAGAGAACTAAACATACGAGGAAAGATTAAACTCAACAACATCCTCCTGCTACATAAGATCAAACACAAACTAATCAAGATAAATATAAAGATAGGACAAGGCAGGGATGTACACAAATATGGGACAAGGAACTGCTCGCACGTTAGAACACATAAATTTCGTACAAAGGCGACAATTATTCACGGAAACTATTACCACCTACAAGGCTATACCGGAATGTATAGCAAGACTAAACTATACAATATTTAAAAGAATAATGAAGAACGACATGCTGACACGATCAATGGAGAAGCAAACAATATAGCAGAAGACCAATTTTAATGCAAACAACATAATGCCTTCGATACCCTTTATCCTGAGACGGATAGAATCCATTCTCAGATGAGGACAGAGGGACGGTGCCCATGCGCGAAGTCTTACATTGTGATATGTATTATTATCCGAAATGTACTTTTGTTGCTCATGGCGATGTTTTAAATAAACCTTACTTACTTACTATTTAAAACATGTTTTTTTTTCATGTTGAAAACATGTTTTTTTGCGAAGTGTTTAAAAATATTGTTTCGTTAAAAAAGCATCATTTTATTTTTTAAAAATGTTTGTTTTGTTTTAAATAACTAAAAACTTGTTATAACAACCCTGTTAAAAACTAACCTCACTGAATTGAAGCCCGGAAAGTTAGGGGCACAAGTGACTCCAAGACAAGTGCCGGCCGAACTGGAACGCGAACCGTCTTGGTGGCGACATTATGCCGTGCTGCTGTTGCCAAGAGGTCAATTTTTCACTTTACGAAATAAATCGTATCATTTGGAAAGTATTCACTCCACCACGGAGTTCGAATCCACACCAAAAAATATATTTTAGGTATCTCATTTTGTCAGCTATTTCAAAACCCTTCATGGTGTTATTTTCATTTCACACCGCCAGCGCCGGTGAAAATTTTTACCGTTTCGGATATCAACTATTTTCAACTAATACGAAATATTCTATTTTCTCGAAAACTATGAGGGAAGCGAAACTGATAAATTTTACTCATTTTAATCGAGGGCAAACACTCGTCTTTTTTTCAAAATGCTTGGTAACAGTAACAGACACCGCCAAGTTCACACGACATACAGTATTTGCCAAGCAAACCAAGCACCAAACTGGCAACGTGGATAGTCCACCACGTGTACCACGTCCGTCACCTCAGAACGCCACTTTTCGCAAATTGACTTGAAACTTTCCAAATAATTAGTACCCAATTAGTACCAATTGGTACCACCAACCGCGTAATTAGTACCTCAAGGGAACCCCCTTAATTTATGAGTAGTTCTTTTGAACGTCACCTCAGAACGCCACTTGTCGTAAAACAACTCGAATCACTTTGAAATTTTGTAAGGATTTAGTACCCAATTAGTACCCTCAGAAAAAATTAACCCCAAAATTAGTACGTCAAAGGAACCCCCCCGGTATCGGGGGGCAAAGATAGCGCGCGTCACTTCAGAACGTCACTTGTCGAAAAACAAGTCGAATCTATTCTAGCTTTTGTAGGGAATTAGTACCAAATTAGTAACCACAGAAAACACCAATCCCCAAATTGGTACCTCAAAGGAACTCTCCTAAATCACGGGTAGTTCTTTCGAGCGTCACCAAAAGCCATTTGTCGTAAAACAAGTCGAAAAACGTACTACCTAGGTACCTATACAGAATGATTTTGGAAATAAAAGCATAACAGGTACATAACTACATTAATAACTGTGATAATCCGGGTGCTTTTAAATAACCGGAAATGAGCGGCGATTTGCGCGCGCAGTGATCATTTCATGTGTTTTTCTGTAATCATCGTCTAATTTTGTTTATAGTGGCGATACTGGCAGTTGTTATGCTGCCTCGATTCAGTACCTATATAGTGATATCTACAATGACACGACTGCAAAAAATAGTTAATAAATAAATGTGCCTTCCTAAAAGCCTTCAAATTTTCAATAATTTAAAATTTGTTTTAACAGTTATTTCAATATTAAAGGCATAGGTAGTTTTTCCACTAAACTATAAATATCCTACATTAAATACAATTCTACTATAATAAACCAAACCGAATAAGTTCATAAATAGGTTGATTTGCTATTTTGTTACACACAATATTTTATTACTGCTAGTTATCATATGCGATCATAGGCTGGTGACGAGAAATATGAGATTTAAATTTGTTGAATTGTTGGTTAGTTAAATAGCCATAAAAATGTAGCAGCCATGAGACTTTTTCCTACGTTCAACTATACATAATGTTATACAGGGTCTCCCACAAAGAGCCGCCATTAGAAGTATATGGAGAACCAAATGAAATGAGAGATTGAAAATTTGTGGACTTATGTTGTTGGACACGATCGTATCAACTAAAATATTTTGAGTTTTCGGTTACTTCCGGTTACACCGGAAATGATGTCTTCTTTTATATTTCAAATGGAACATCCTATATTTTATCGCATTTTTTGACATCTTCATTAAATTTTAGATCAATTTTATGTTACATTTCCTATACCTAACATGTGTCATTTTTGAGATATTCATTTTTTTCATTATTGTTGGTGGTGTTACTGATAGAGTTAGCACATAACCCATTGAAAGCAGCGCGAAGTCTATCTGTCATGTTCTCCTTATTAGTTATTGGGTCCTCAATAATTGGGTGGTTTCAAATGGACGGTGCTCCAGCGCACACAACTGTTGCAGTAAGAGGCTTGCTTAACGAGATGTTCGACAATCGGTGGAATGCGCTTAATGTGTCATACAAATATCCACCGCGCCCCCCCGACTTCACGCCGATGGATTTTTTCATTTGGGGAGCTATTAAAGACGTTGTTTATGAGGACCCAATAATTGATAAGGAGAACTTGAAAGATAGAGTTCGAGCTGTTTTCAATGGGTTATCTGCTAACTCAATCAGGGACGCCAGCACCAATAATATGTTAAAAAGAAGTGAAGCATTTTTAGCGGAAAACGGTAACTTTTTTGAATTCGATTTCAGTAGGTACAAGTGCATTTTAGGTATAAGACATTGTACACAAAGTTGATCTAGAATTTTCCATAGAATTGAGAAATGTATTCATATCTTAGGGTTGCCATTTGAAAAAAATCGACTTTTAGTACTTTTCTCGAATTCAACTTTCATCTTATAATTTGAACACCCTGTATAACTTTCAAAAGAATTCTACCGATGTGTCGATAATATGTTACCTTCACAACAATTTTGCCGGTCACAGGGGATAATTTATAACTAATTGAAAGTAACCCTGCAGCTGTCACTTTTCAATGAAATAAGTTAATATCTCAAAAATGACACATGTTAGGTATAGGAAATATTACATAAAATTGATCTAAAAGTTAATGAAGATTTCAAAAATGCGATAAAATACAGGGTGTTCCATTTGAAGTATAAAAGTTGACATCATTTCCAGTGTAACCGGAAGTAACCGAAAACTCAAAATATTTTAGTTGAGACGATCGTGTCCAACAATATAAGTCCACAAATTTTCAATCTCTCATTTCATTTGGTTCTCCATATACTTCTAATGGCAGCTCGTCGTGGGACACCCTGTATATTACTACGTTTATATTTAAAAAATATGGCTGTAGAGTTTGTAGACATTAATGTTCTAATTAAACACCGGAAGTAAAAATTCAACCCTCTGGGAAAGGGAGTTCATATGTGGTATATCGGTATGGTAAGCTATGAAGATAGTAAAATAAGTAAAACTTCAACCCCATAGAAAAGTGTTTTACTTCGAGGAACCAATTTGGGGGTTGATGTTTTCTGTGCGTACCGATTGGGTACTAAATCCTAACAAAGTAATTCGACTTGATTTACTACAAGTGGCGTTCTTAGGTGACGTTCGAAAGAACTACCCGTGATTTAAGGGGGTTCCTTTTGGGTACTAATTTGGAAGTTGGTGTTTTCTCAGGGTACTAATTGAGTACTAATTCCTTACGAAAGCTAGAATTGATTCGACTTGTTTCTTGATATTTCTGAGGTGACGCTCGAAAGAACTACCCGTGATTTAGGGGGGTTCCTTTGAGGTACTAATTAGGGGGTTGGTGTTTTCTGTGGGTACCAATTGGGTACTAAATCCTTACAAAATTTCTAAGTGATTCGAGTTGTTTTACGACAAGTGGCGTTCTGAGGTGACGTTCAAAAGATCTACTCATAAATTAAGGAGGTTCCCTTGAGGTTGCTGGTACCAATTGGTATTAATTGGGTACTAATTATTTGGAAAGTTTCAAGTCAATTTGCGAAAAGTGGGGTTCTGAGGTGACGGACGTCTCGTACCACTTCAAGAAATCGCCAACTCAAGAGACCTATTGGCAATCACCACCAAGAGCTCCAAACCTCAATTAATTCAGTCAAAAAGGAACCAACCCTCGAACTACAAACACAATCATCGGGTTTCGCCCATCCAATCTCGAGATCTCGAATTTCTAATTAAGGTAACTCAGCTACCTATGGGGCGTTGTAAGTCTGATTGATTCATGCAACGGCCACTCCGGTACGCTGCGATCAAGGGAGGCGTGCGCCCGGCGACCAATGCGCTCGCGAACGCAGCGACATCTTACCCTGTCGCTCGCGGACAACACGCGAGCGCCTGTCTGGCGTCGCGTCGGTCGATGCGTGCGTGCCTGGCCTACTCGGACCCCAGCGCTTCAAGCTGAGCGCTGCGCCGGCCTTATTTATGACCCTTTTTAGCGCTTGGCGGCGCGGCGGGACCCACGGCACAGGACTCCTGGCGCCAACGCCATCTATGCTTTCGAACCACGCTGATGGTATTGGCATTTGTACGAGTTTGGTGGCTTGGGTGGTTGATGATGCAGGGACGGGTTTTTTGGAATTTGGTTACTAATGGTATATTAAGAGATATATTAAGAGACACTAAGACATAAAAAACGCGGGACAGTAGCGGGCGGGGTGGGGGGTAGTAATTAAAACCAACCATCTTTTCAAAAGATCGTACTCGAAAAAAGACAAATTCTATGATTTTGATAAACACAAAAATTATTATAATATGTATGTTTTTTTAGTTTGGCTGGGCAGCACACAGAGCAGCATCATCACATACTCCTTTAAATTAAAAAACAAAACATACATCATTGACATTATTTGCATTATTAGTGATTAATTGTTGCCATATTTATTTTAAATAAAAAATATAGTTTGACACAAGAAAATTTTTATTTCATTATCGTTTATTATAGGGATTAAAGTTGTATATATTAACTCTTCCCTTTATCATAAATTCTTCGAATATATGCCCATAAATATAGTAAGAAGATTAAGAAAGATAAATTATATTTTTATGGTTAATAAATAAATCTTAAGGTAAAAAAATAACAAACATGTTCTAATCTAGCGTCCCTGTACATCACAACAAGATATGCCAAGTTTAAGGGTACAGTTTTGAGAAAGAAATACACTGACCGGCACAATTAAACGAATGCTTATTTTGCTAAACTTTTGTAAATTGACCGGTTTCCATTATTTTTCAATGCATTTTAAAGAAATTCATTATATTGCTTAGAGATTCGCACACACTATTGTAATTTTTGAAATACAGTCCATAATGATGTTTTTGATCTGCTTTTGATACACACTGTGAAATAACTGCGGAGCATGAGCTAATTTTAAAGTATGTACTCTGTTACAGACATCCATATTCTCAACATTTTTCTTTTGGTTCATTCCAATATCTGAATTTCGTAGAAAATAAACAATTTCAAGTAAAATTAAGCAACTTAAATTTGCTGTTAGACCATGCAGCAAATGTTACTTGAGTATGAGTGAAATACAAAATATTTCTTCAAACTGAGTATATTCTACAAAATCTCAGATATTGTGATGAATTATAAAACAAGATGTTGAGAATTGATATGGTTTTGTAAGAGAGTAGGTACCTAGTTGCCAACCTGCGAGAGAACAATCTCCTTAATTATCCCACGGATGTCTCAAACTTAGACCAAAAAGACAATTTTTGATCCCCAGTATAAATAATCAGCTGTATATTAATATGAGAAATTTGATAAATTTCTTTACATGTCTCGAAAAAATAATGAAAAACGGTCAAAGTCTAGAAAAGTTATTGAATATCAAAGTTTAGCTAAGTTAGTTTAAGCCGGTCAGTCAAATGTTGCTACGTGTTAGTGAAATTTTATACACGTATAGCAAAAGGTAGGTTGGTTTTCTATACCTTTTCAACTTCAAATTGAGATTAAACAATTTCAAATTGGGAATAAACATATTCAAAGTGGGAATAAACAATTTTAAATTGAGAATAAACAATTTCAAAATGAAATAATCAATTTCAAATTGGGAATAAACAATCTCAAAATGAAATAAACAATTTCAAATTCGGAACAAGCAATTTCAAATTGGGAATAAACGCAATCAATTTGGTACTAAACAAATTCAATTTGGCACTAAACAATTTCAGATTGAGAAAAAAAATGATGGTTGCATGGTTGTGACCGATTTAATTGTCAGTTGTTGCTGGTGTTATTTTTGCTAGTTTTTATATATAATAATATAAAAATAATGCCGTACATCAAAAAAGTAGATGCAGACAATGTAAAAAAAATAGATTTGTGCGTTATATAATAACAACGGAGACTGGAGAACTCTAGCAGATACATTGAATATCAAGAAATCGACGGCCTATCGATGGGTAAAGAATCAAGCAGCGGAAGAAGAGAAAAAACGTGGAGGAAACAGAAGATGCAAATTACTGGATGAACATCGCCTATTCATGGAAGAGCGTATTGAGGAAAATCCTAAAATTACCTTGAAAGAAATGAAGCTACAAATACATAACCGTTATCATATTGAGGTATCCACGGAATGTGTGCGCAAACATTTAGACAACTTATTGTATACCTTGAAAGACGCTCGAAAAGAGCCTGAAAGGGCAAACAATGATGAAAATAAAGTGAAAAGGCGAGACTATGTACAGCAGCTCCTGCACTATCAGGCCGACAATCTTCCTATTGTCTACATGGACGAGACCAATTTCAATCTGTATATATCGCGAACGAAAGGAAGATCGAAAAAAGGGACCCGCTGTTCCCATATTGCTGCAGGCAGTAAAAGGATCTAACATCCATGTATAGGCTATAGGAAACATAGGTTTGATACACCACGAAGAAAGAAGAGGCGCCTTACGGATGTCAGAAGCCAATGAATTTGTTAGGCAGAACATACGCACTGCTCAGGAAATGTATCAGTCAGCAGTGGTGTTGGTCATCGACAATGCTCCTTGTCATGCAACAATTGAACAAGTATTTCAAGAAGATGAATTTAACGATCATCATTTGTTGAGGCTTGCGCCGTATAGTCCCATGTTACCCAATTTGGAGCTGCTTGGTCAGCCCTTAAAGCTGGCGTGAAAACTGACCTAGCAGCTCAACTGCCCCAAATCATAGCCGGTGAAGGCAGGGCAAACATCACACAATCTCAATATCGCTTACGGCGGCTGGAGGAAATAATTAGACCGAATATTATGACCAAAATAACCGTAGTGCCTTGTGCAAGATATGTTGCACACATCCAAATCTTCATTCCCGACGCTCTGAATCTGGCAAACATGGTAGTTTAAATAAATTACATTTATTGTAATTATAGTTGTGTAATGTAATACGTAGTTGATAATAATATAATCAGTTATTAAATGAAAATATTATAGTACCTAAATTATTATTTTTTATATATAAAATGGTTTAGTGCCAATTTGAATTTGCTTAGTACCAAATTGAATGTGTTTACTCTCAATTTGAAATTGCTTATTCCCAATCTGATAATGTTTATTTCATTTTGAAATTGTTTATTCCCAATTTAAAATTGGTTATTCCCAGTTTGAATGTGTTTATTCCCAATTTGAAATTGTTTAATCTCAATTTGAAGTTGAAAAGGTATAGATCAATTCAATTTTGTCCTGTGATTTTCACAAAACAATGCAAAAATCCATAAATTCTTTTTACGGAATACAGTTATGACTTTTTACAAACGTACAAAAATATCAAATATCCACCATTAGACAGAATAGAATATTATATATTCTTTACCTGTAATTTGGTGTATTGCTAAGTTTCTGTGTTTTCTATTATGTTTCCGTATACATTTGTTTTGCGACTAAATGACAGGGGTACTGATTCCAATAAAACTTGAAAAGTTAAAAATAATGAAAATGGTTAAAATTGTTAAAATAGTCAGTGCAATTTTGATTGTAAATGACAGAAGGAACTGCTTTGTAGTCATTTAGCTCAGTGTCTTGTTAATAAAAATGAATATTAATTTTATATTTAGTATGGTATGTAAGTTACCTAAAATGCGTAATTCATGTTTTTCTTTGTAAAAAAATACAATTGTGAAGACCGGTGGCGACCCCAAATTGTTGTTTCTAATTATAAAAATGCTACTGCCTTTTAACGAACGATTTGAAAAAGAGTGTTTGAACGAAATTGCATATAGTTCATGTTTCTTAGTAATCCTCTAAAAATTCTGTAAAAAAATTATATTTTCTAAATGGCGGGGCGCCAAAAGCGGGACGTCTGGTCACCTTAGTCAGTAACATCTTTGGTTTTTGGGCTTACTCCCATGAACAGAATTGCCTCCTTTTGACACCCCTTAGCTGTTTTTTTGTGAATGCCAAAATATGGGCTTCTTTATTTGTCAAGAAGATTATAAATGGCAATTTTCAAAAAAATCAACAATTATAAGGAGAATTTGATTGACACAAACTTTCTTACTAGACTTTTTGATTCAGATAAACATTTATTTTTATTTACTTGACGCCACTTAACCAAAATATCTATGTGATTTTATTGTGTTTTATTGTGTATTTACATTGTGTGAGAGTTACTTTGAAAGATACCTGCCCAAAATTAACTTGAAGATTATTACATATGCTACATAACCTAAAAGAATAAAAGCTAAAAATTAATTCTTGCTCTACGGCAAACCTAAATACTCGCTGAATTAAGTTTCATTTTATTCCATAAGTAGATACCTACTAGCGCATCTAAAAAGATATTTAATTTATAAATTCACAGACTGCATAATGAATTCGCAATTATTGTTATGCAACGTTTCTTATTGTTTTTGTACATAAATATTCATATTCAGATTAGATTGGTATAAAAAAATCAATTAAGGAAATAAATTAAAAGGAGAACAAAATATACAAAACCATCTTTTCCGAACGTTTCTGGGGTCCCATCACTAGTTATCATTCATCATCCGAACGATGTTCTTGCGTAGTTCAACGCTGATGACTTGATGAATACCCCGGTGTATCATGGTGAGAGAGAATCGACTCACTACTCCTTTTTATACCCCTCACATTTACTGTGGTGAGGGTATATTGAGTTTGCCACAACATTTGTAACACCCTTAAGGAGGCGTGGCAGATATAGACTTATATACAGGCTGTCTCAACAGTGCGATCTCGGAAGATTGTGCCTCTGTTAATGAAGATATTTTGAATCTGATTTTACTCATATATACAGAAGGCCGAGGCGCACATTTTAAATTTATTAGCGTGTATACAGGGTGTTTCATAAGGTACTACCAACCCAAACTTATGTTTTTTTTTTAATGTAACAACCCATATTTTAGCACAATTTTAAATTAGTCGCAAAATTTTACTACAATGGAAAATAACATTACCTATCCTAAACTTTATACTTTTTGATTTATTGGCATTTTTATGGAATAACAGCAGTCTAAGAAACATTGTATATCTCAATACCTGTTTTTAATTCTATTGCGCACGCTTAGATTATGATTAAGTAAGAAGCGTTCTATATTAGTGTGATTACCTACCATATCCAAATTGTGTACAGGGTGGTCATAATCTGCAACAAAATATACCAAACAGTTTTTCCTAAGAAAGTTATCTTTTTTTTAAATAGAACACCATGTATCTAATTAATTTTTTGAATTCTTCACATCGTTCTGCAAAAAAAGTACTAAAATAAACAATGCAGAGATGACTAGTCTACTTCATAAAAAATCGATTTTTCTATCAATAAGTGCTTCTACACCTACATTAACCATTAAACCAGCTAAGTATTTACCTAAATTACTGTTTTCTCGCATGATTTCACCTTTTTTTTTAAATAAATCAAAACATTTGATCACAATTTAATATTAAAATTTGAAATAAAATCTTACTTATACCCTGTAGGCTATGAAAAACTGTGCTAAACATGTTATGAAGCTATCTGTCAGTGGTGGATAAAGTCATGTGCCTGATCACATCAGATTTTTTTAGTTGTAGTTCAGGCGTCAGTTCCGGTGCTGCGTACGCGGTGATTCTTTCAGTTACCCCTACCATATGGGGGTAACTGAACGAATCGCCTAAACGAACAAGAGTTGCCGCCTGGTGATAAAAATGTTAGTTATCGATTGCAGAGTACGAACTAGCAGTTCACAGAATCATACGAGTGTTTGTCAACATTTTATTAAAAAAAAGTGAAAAGGACTAAAAAACGAAACACAAATATCAATTATGGTTGTGTGCAAAGTTTTTCGTATCCTACCTATAGGTAGTATAGGTTTATCATTTCGCAAATTTCCGAAAGAAGGAAAGTTACAAAATTAGTAGCGCTATGTATTAAAAATTGGTAAGTCAATTTCAAAACACATGCGAATGTGCTCAAAACATTAAAAAAAACTATTTTACAATCGAGTTGAGTACAGGGCGCAATTTAGGATCTTCACGTTGCTTCTTAAAAATCGACATTATATTAGTATTGCCGCTCTAACTTCAAAAATACGTTCTGGAGATAGAAACACCATCTTGCTTGCAGTCGTTCACAAACGTCTTTTGGTATAAAACGGAATGAACTTTTAGCACAAGATACGACAACAAGAACTTGACAATGGTTGAAGTCGATAACACACAATATTTTGAGACAAATTAAAATAAACACGCTTTGTTATATCCTTTATAAGTATCAAAAACTCAAAAATGGACAAAGTACTCCAATTTCTTTATTTTTTCCACTCGATAAAGAGTGACTATTCATGTTCACTTTTGTAATCATTTTCAATTTGTTGCTGTAAAAGTTTGAACGAACGTATACATAATTGTAAACACTTTAATAAAGAATATATCCACACACATAGTGCTTACAATAATGGAAATCGACTGACAATACTGGGTTGAATTTTGTCCGTCATTTGAAAACCGGTATAGATGTAAAAAATAGCGGTATTTCGTTATTAACATGTATCTATAAAAATCTCGGTAGCTCGGTATTAAAAATTTTGAATAGCGAATACTGAATACCGAATTGAGAATTTGGTCCGGTAAATCACGCCAAAGCCAGCCCTGCTCTTAACTTTTTATCTACCACCGGATTCCGTACCTTTGTCTTGGCACGGAATTCCGATGCCTTTTTTATGTACGACGTACACCAACACCACTTAAACATTGTAGTGTGTGTGTCCCTCCTACGAAACGAGGAAATTAGCCTGCTGCTGGTGCTTGGATGTGGAGTGGATAATGCTTTTTGTGGGGGGCGCGACGCAAAACGTTGATAGGGTTGCTTGCTTTTTTTCGGGGGGACAAATTGCCTTAAAAGTAAACCGATGTAGATGATGGAGATTGCCGGTGCCAAGGGGCCCGGGCCTTCATCTAGCCGTCCTCCTGCATAATTAATGGTGTACATGCGAGCCGACTAATTCATTAGGCGAAATATACTCCGGTAGATTACGGAAATATGATTTATTAGCGTGGGGATTTTCCGACCATTCGCCGTTTTATTGGATCGTATTTCTTCGAAAAAAGGTGGAATTTTATATTATGGTGGTTTATTAACTATTTGTGAAACGTTCGCATAGTAGGCTAGTCAAGTATTCATAGCCGATGGAAATCAACCCTGGAGAAATTGATAGCTTTCATTTGCTGCGTTTTTTGTCTTTAGTTCTACCAGGATTAGCAGGTTTCATATCTATTGTTATGGGCAGGTAAATATTTGATCAGTTCATCAAGGAAAATTTACCTTGAATTAAAAAAATTAAAAATCCTTAAGTCAGTGGCGGCTCGTGCATTGGGTTGCAGGTTTGCGCAATCACAAAAAATGATGCAGTGAAGCTGCAATCGTCTGCTAGCACTATACAGGGCGTATCAACGCGTGCATGATAGCCCATTAGTGAGCGAATTTTCATCAACACCAACCTGTTTGCCTACTCTGACTGGGTTGCAAATATCCGGCACACACAGCACTACTTGACAATGACCACTCCTCCGTTCTTTAGCATCTATGAGCGAAGCATGAGTGCGGTGAGGTGTTCAGTGGCCCATAAAACGCTTACAACGTATAATTAAAAAATCTGATGTTGCCAGGCACATGACTTTATGGTAGTATACAGCAGCGTCCAACTTTGTCAAACGCTGATGTTTTGACAATACTGTTAGTATAGAATCAAAATATCTATGAAATCTTGGCTAACTATAGTTTTAATGCAGTAGGAGCGATCTCGATCAAATACAATTTGCTTATACATTTTGCTTAAACTATTAATTTTACCAAAAAAGGTCATAGACATAAATTATACAAAATTTCCTTTACATTAATTTATTATTTAACTACTTTGACAAAATTACAGAGATGGCGGCCCATTTGCAAAATCGTTGTTCCTTTGGACTCTTTTGAACAAAACTTTCTTCGTTTAGTCATGAAATTTCTAAATATGAAGTTTCGTCCCGATTCCTTTAGTAGTTTCTCCGGAATCGTCCCCACAAAAAAAGCAGGTACACACACTCACACACATACACACAACAACAACACACTCACCGAAATTTTGTTGTACCTTTAGACCAGGCAATAGAGCAGAAAATGACTGAGTTCGTGACAAAAATACTAGCAGGAAGCCGACGGTCCCAGGTCACGTGAAACAGTCCGTAGATGTATTGCGATGTGTTTCCTACTCGCAAATATCATTTCTTAATTTGTTATAAACAAAAAAACCTCAAAAAATCGTGTTGTTTTTCGTTTTTCGCTTCTAAAAACTGAACCAATGGAGCAACCTTGATGCTTTCAACAGACGAATTGTAGAGAATGAAAAGACGAAAAACATTAACCTTACATGGACTTGTTCGGATGAATATTAACGGAGGAAACTCGGAAGACCCGGGAAAATCTGCGTTTTTTTAAAAAATTCGTAACTCCGCCATTTTCAAAGTTGTAGCGGAGGCTTTTCGCGACAAAGTAGCGATTGATGGGTACTTTGAGTGTGCACAACCCAGGCGTTGTCCGATGATTAGTTTTTGCAAAATTGCAATTTGAATTTTTTTATTCCATATGGTTCGGCGAGCCTGGATGCGTCGGAGGTGGTCCGATTTTAATTTTTTTAACGTATTTCGAAAGTAGAAGTATTGTGCTATAAAACGTCTATTCTGATTTTGCGTTAAAATGATGCGAAATAGGCGAAAAATGCTTGCAAACATGACCGAACACTGCCGCGCGCTCCAAAGCGCTCGAGTAGTGGGGTAGGCGGCCGACTCGGGGAAGCGCGCAGTGCGCTGACATTACTGTAGACACGCGCTTCCTCGCGTCGGCCGCCTACCCCCACTACTCGCCCGCTGGGGAGCGTGCTGCAGTTTTCGGTCATGTTTGCAAGCATTTTTCGCCTATTTCGCAACATTTTAACGCAATATCAGAATAGACGTTTTGTAGCACAATACTTCTACTTTCGAAATACATTTAAAAAATTAAAATCGGACCACCCCCGACGCATCCAGGTTAGCCGAACCATATTGCATAAAAAAATTCAAATCTCAATTTTGCAAAAACTAATCATCGGACAACACCTGGGTTGTGCACACTCAAAGTACCTATCGATCGCTACTTTGTCGTCAAAATCCTCCGCTACAACTTTGAAAATGGCTGAGTTATGAATTTTTGAAAAAAACGCGGATTTTTCCGTTTTTTTCGAGTTTCCTCCGTAATATTTATCCAATCAAGCCCATGTAGGGTTCATTTCTTTCGTCTTTTCATTCTCTACAATTCATCTGTTGAAAGCATCAAGATTGCTCCATCGGTTCAGCTTTTAGAAGCGAAAAACGAAGAACAACACGATTTTTTTACGTTTTTTGTTTATAACAAATTAAGAAATGATATTTGCGAGTAGGAAACACATCACAATACATCTATGGACTGTTCCACGTGACCTGGGACCGTCGGCTTCCTGCTAGAAATTTTGTCACGCAAAAATCTCTATTGCCTGGTCTACTTGGTCGAATATGTTCAGGGGACCCAAAAGGACATAATTCTGCTAAAATCCCAAAACTTTTTTTCGGAGCGATTACAATACTTTGTCATACTACGTATGATAAAGTAAAAAGAAAACAACAATTATTCGGCGCAGAATTTATTAGCCGCGCCATTCTGTAGTCGTAATTGCATCGATAACGCTAAAATGAAAAAGAAAACTTGGAAGGCCTACTCCGAATTTAATTATAAAACAATGCGTGTCACGAAAATCCCGGAAATGTACAAGAACATTATTAAATGCTTATAGAACAAATTAGTGAATTTGTGGTTGTTATGGTTGTGTTTAATAATGCTACATTTTAGCACTGTTTTAGTAACTTTTAGGTAAAATTGGTGGTACTGATGTCAAACGCAAAAATAACCACATGTTTTGGTGGAGGTTTAGTAAGACATTGACTGGGGTCTTTGAGCATGATTTTTGTCCTCATTTCCATTGTTTTTTTACTAAGAACAATATAATCACAATTTTTTCTTTGTATTGTGAGTTATTTGGTCTTGTGGCAGTAAAACAATAGCCTCTTAATACAGTCGACGAGCAACAGACTGGTAAGTAACGTGCATTATTCTCGTCAACTAAATATCAAATCTAGTTTTAAGATATAATATATAGACCACATTTACCTAAATAAGGAGTTATGCAAAGAACAAACCTATCTTCCACGATTTCGATTACTGTCGCGGCATTATATGTGGGCGATAGTTGTTTACTGAATATAAGTAACACTTAGGAAGCTATATGCCACCTCAAGTGTTGTGGATTTCCGTATTTTTTGTACGTCGCTTCCGACTTAGTCTTTTCTGGTAGTGAGCAACTTATTTGTATTTCCTCCATTCTAACTAATTTTACTAAGTATAATTTATTCTAATAAGCTACTTCACCGAAATGACAACTTGTTTTCACAGATATGTGCGTGTAAACTTACGTTTAACCCTCAACGGCTTCCTAGTGGTATTTGCTACCTCAATTGAACGTTAACCGATATGTAAGTTTCCATAGTAGCCGTTGCGACTTGCAGGTAAATAGTGTTGCCTCGATCTCTATTACGATCATAGTTAACCCCATTAATTATATTATTTATAAAAACTTGTAAGTTTATAGTGGAATAATTTTTTTTTCAATTAGATTTTATCTGATGCTTACTTACTTCATTGTCATTGACTACAGTGCTACCACATGCTGGCCCAAAAAATACTCTAGATTGTAATTTAACTCAACATAATAGCCAAATTTCAATGAAATTAATGACGCAAAGTAGAGAAATAGTATATTACACTCGATTTATAAGGCATCTTTGCGAATTCGTTTATCTAAACAACTCATGCTAATTTGACGTGTTATAAAACTCGTATAATAACATATTTGCTGTACATAAACACGTTTAAAAGCTGTTCGCGCAGAATTGGCCCGCACAGGCGCCCCGTGAAGCTTACCCGGTCGAATTATTGAATAATACCTACACGCACTTTTTTATTCCCGAAAAGAAACACAGTTTCTGGAAAAAATTTCGTACATAGCCGTGTGTTCCACTTATTTTTTGGATAATTTTGTCGATCTGGTTCCTAAGGGTTCACTTTTGATCAGAATACATGCCCAGATAATGTTTATGAACACCTTGCAGCGTCGAACAAGTAACTTGAAATCACGCAAATATACTGACCGATCATCGACAGAGTAATAGCGAAAATTCATGGCATTTCACAGCATCGAAAAACGAAAGCTTGCCTAATCAATAGAAAGAACCAAACTAGATTTGTTTGCAAATTGTGCTTTGCAGTTACAGATGCGTTTATTATTTTATTATTATTCTCGCTACCTACGGGAACATAACGTATGCTGCAGGCTGTCTGGCATTTACAAGATTGGAAAATACCTATGTATACAACATATACGCACACATTGAATATATAAATACACTCCTGTGTAAGAACTGATTACGTTATAGTGCATGCTGTGTATTGATAGTATTATACTCTTGGGCTCTATGACTCGAGTTATTATTAACACAACACAATTTAGCTAATTACGAAAGAATCGCGTTCTTACTTTGAATTTCATGATTTCAAAGCAATAAAACACCATCCAAATAAGACATTAACGCTAACATTCCAATTAAATAACTGGAATTAATTAAAGCAGTAAAGGCAGTGCGAGAGTAATTATCGAGTTTTATTGTAAAAACATAGCAAATCCGATATAAACCAAGCTCTGTTAATTATGAATTAAGATAAAAATCATAAAGTGAATTAATTATTTACACAATTTAATTAGATCAAATATGAATTGCAGCAGTACGTAGAACATGGTAGAACGTAGAGCTAAATAAGCTAATACAATTAGTATGTGTTATGTATTAAATTTTAATAGTATGATAATATTTAATAATTACTAAATTAATTGTCTTATTTCTCTTGTATGTCCTTTGTTTATAAAAATATTATAAGACTAGCTGCTACAGCGGCTTTGTTCGGGTTGATTTTGGAATATGATACAAATGTCTTCAAATGAATCGTTTTTGTTCATATTCTACGAGTAGTATATTATTTGACGAGCACATAATTAAGCATGTTTACACGCTCGCCTACGACTCGCGTATAAACTTCATGCTCGCGATTTATATCCGTTGTGTGCGAGTCGGATACGACGTTTTATCTACGACTCACAAATTCCTTTTATATCAAATATTTTAAATGTATTTGTCAATGATGGCGAGGCGAACTGTCACATAACTGTCATCCACGTAGGTTTTGACAGACTTTGACACTAGCGTTGTATACTACGGCTCGCGTATAAACTTCATGCTCGCGATTTATATCCATGAGTGCAAATCGAATACGACGTTTTATACGACTCATCAAATATTATATCATATATTCTAAAATTTGTCCATGGTGGCGGGGCAAACTGCAAATAACTGCCATCCACGGAGGTTTTGACAAACTTTGACAGTACCCTCGTATAATGATGACAGTTCGCTTGAATAATGTAGTTACTATTCCAATGAACATAATTATACATATTATATGTCATTATTATATAAAGCTACTGTCATCATAATCATCGGTGTGTAGGTATCATGGTAGGGATTATAGATACGTATGTAATAAACTTATTATATGTGAGTCGTAGATAAACGAATTTTATAAGCTACTCCCGGGTCCTGTAGCCGGGTTTATTATCACTACTTCCATAAGTATATATCATTAGTTGCGCAAACAAAGTAATTAGATAAGTAATTGTAGTTTCGCTACGCCAGTCACCTCAGAACGCCACTCTTCACAAACTGACTTGCAACTGTCCAAATAAGTAGTACCCAATTAGTACCAATTGGTACCACCAACCGCGGAATTGGTACCTCAAGGGAACCCCCTTAATTTATGAGTAGTTCTTTTGAACGTCACCTCAGAACGCCACTTGTCGCAATAAAACTCGAATCACTTTGAAATTTTGTAAGGAATTAGTACCCAATTAGTACCCACAGAAAACACCAACCCCCAAATTGGTACCTCAAAGGAACCCCCCTATATCGCGGGTAGTTCTTTCGAGCGTCACCTCAGAACGCCACTTGTCGTAAAACAACTCGAATCACTTTGAAATTTTGTAAGGATTTAGTACCCAATTGGTACCCTCAGAAAACACTAATACCAAAATTAGTACCTCAAAGGAACCCCTCTATATTGGGGGGCAAAGATCGCGCGCGTCACCTCAGAACGCCATTTGTCGAAAAACAAGTCGAATCTGTTCTAGCTTTTGTAAGGAATTAGTACCTAATTGGTACCGTCAGAAAACATCAACTTCCAAATTAGTACCCCAAAGGAACCCCCTAAATCACGGGTTGTTCTTTCGAACGTCACCTAAGAACGCCACTAGTAGTAGAACAAGTCGAATCTCTTTGTAAGGATTTACCACCCAATTGGTACCCACAGAAAACACCAACCACCAATGTAAATATTTGGTAGGGGTGCGGTTTTTCCGCGCAGCTCCTAGGCCACAATTGGCCCTTTGAGCTGTTCCCTCACTACTATACAGTCATATCGACAACCAGAGATGTACAACTGGTTGCCTGGCCCCACGGCTTTTGTCTCTTCCGAAAGACGGCGGGACGCATTTTCGGCTTGGTCCTGGGTGTGAACCCCGGACCTCCTAGTCAGTAGGCCAACGCTATACCACTAGACTAGAGCAATCCGCCCCGCTAATTACCCCCAAATTCGTACCTCGAAGGAAAACACTTTTCTATGTGGTTGAAGCTTTACTTTCGGTATTTAAATAATGTAGACCAGGTGTCAAAATTTGGACCACATTTTGCACAATTACACCTTTGAACACTATCTTGATAGCTAACCATACCGATATACCATATATGAACCCCCTTTCCAAGAGGGTTGACATTTTACTTCCGGTGTTACATTAATGTCTACAAACTCTATAGCCATATTTTTTTTTAAATGTAAAAATATAGTCGAAGTAGGAAAAAGTATCATGGCTGCTACATTTTTGTGGCTATTTAAGTAAACCAGAATTCAACGAATTTAAATCTGATTTTTCTCGTCACCAGCCTATGATCGCATATGATCTAGCAGTAATAATATATTGTGTGTAACAAATTAGCAAATCAAACTTTTTATGAACTTATTCGGTTTGCTTTATTGTAGCAGAATTGTATTTAATGTAGGTGTACTATACTATTTATAGATTAGTGGAAATACTGCCCATGCGCTTATTATTGAAATAACTGTTAAAACATATTTTAAAATATTGGAAATTTGAAGACTTTTAGGAAGCCACATTTATTAACTCCTTTTTGCAGTCGTGTCATTGTAGATATTACTATATAGGTATTAAATGGAGCCAGTGTAAACACAGCCAGTATCGCCACTATAAACAAAACTAGACGATAATTACAGAGACAGAGCACATGAAATGATCAATGCACGCGCAAATCGCCACTCATATCCGGTTATTTCAAAGCACCCGAATTATCACAGTTTTTAATGTAATTATGTACCTGTTATGCTTTTATTTCCAAAATCATTCTGTATAGGTACCTGGGTAGTACGTATTTGTATGTTTGTAAATGTAACAAAAGCAAATAATACAATAAGTCAGTCCATTCAGTTAATTATGCTAAAATAGAAATTTCTACCATGTTACACAAAATATAAAAATGTTTAGGTACCTAATGAAAAATAATATTGGGGTATCTACTTACTATAACGTATTGTAATCAAAGATGCCGCCCCCGAATTTGGGGTGTTCCTTTGAGGTACTAATTTTGTGGTTAGTGTTTTCTGAGAGTACCAATTGAGTACTAAATCCTTACAAAAGTTCAAAGTGATTCGACTTGTTTTACAAGTGGAGTCTTAGGTGACGTTCGAAAGAACTATCCGTGATTTGGGGGGGGTTCCTTTGCGGTACTAATTTGGAAGTTGGTGTTTTCTGAGGGTACCAATTGGCTACTACTTTCCTACAAAAGCTCGAATAGATTCGTCTTGTTTTTCGACAATTGGCGTTCTGAGGTGACGCGCGCTCTTTACCCCCCGATACCGGCGGGTTCCTTTGAGGTACTAATTTTGGAGTTAGTGTTTTCTGAGGGTACCAATTGGGTACTAAATCCTTACAAAATTTCATTGATTCGATTCGATGATTCGAGTTGCTTTACGACAAGTGACGTTCTGAGGTGACGCTCGAAAGAACTACCCGTGATTTAGGGGGGGTTCCTTTGAGGTACCAATTAGGGGGTTTGTGTTTTCTGTGGGTACTAATTGGGTACTAATTCCTTACAAAAGCTAGAATAGATTCGAATAGCTTTTCGACAAGTGGCGTTCTGAGGTGGCGCGCGCTATCTTTGCACCCCGAGATCGGGCGGTTCCTTTGAGGTACTAATTTTGAGGTTAGTGTTTTCTGAGGGTACCAGTTGGGTACAAAATCCTTACAAAATTTCAAAGTGAATTGAATTGTTTTACAAGTGGCGTTCTGAGGTGACGTTCGAAAGAACTCGGTACCCGTGATTTAGGGGGGTTCCTTTGAGGTACCAACTTGGGGCTTGGTGTTTTCAGTTGGTACTAATTGGGTACTAATTCCTTACAAAAGCTAGAATTCATTCGTCTTGTTTTTCGATAAGTGGCGCTGAGGTGAGGCGCGTTATCTTTGCCCCCGATATCGGGGGGTTCCTTTGAGGTACTAATTTGGGGTTAGTGTTTTCTGAGGGTACTAATTGGGTACTAAGTCCTTACAAAATTTCAAAGTGATTCGAGTTGTTGCGTTCTGTGGTGACGTTCAAAAGAACTACTCATAAATTAAGGGGGTTCCCTTGAGGTACCAATTCCGTGGTTGGTGGTACCAATTGGTACTAATTGGGTACTAATTATTTGGAAAGTTTCAAGTCAATTTGTGAAAAGTGGCGTTCTGAGGTGACGGACGTACTTTCACTGTGAATGCTAGAGTGGATGCTCACTGTGGATGCGGCTTTCATCATTGCGCGCATTCTTTATATAAGGGGGGCGCGTCGCACAAGGTAGTACATCACACATATAAACAAAAGCCAGCCCGAAGTTGCACAGAATGCCTATAGCAATTTGTGTGTGTTTAATTATGATATTGTTGATTTAACGGACTTGAATTAACGGATGACGAATATAGCGGACGTTAATGAGTCCGGTAGTGGTTTTGGATGTTAACATAAAAATTAATTCGTTAACGAAAAATGACAAAAACTTCGGTAATTAACGGATTAACACTTTTGTGTCCAGTTTTGTATTTAAACATTGCAAAGAAACGCAAGTATACTTATATACTTAATTGACGATTGGTCCGATAAGTTGCACGTTTGTGGAAAATTCTCTGACCAAGAAGGAAAATTCTCTGACCAAGGACGTTGATGCGTTTAGTCACGTAAAAAAATAAGAAACAATCTACTCTTCTTTGAGACAGAGTTTCTGAAAAAGTGCTTGACAATTATTAAGTATATATACTTATTAAGTGTCAAGCCGGCACTTTATACGTATAAGGAGACCATGAAAGATAGAGTTCGAGCTGCTTTCAATGGGTTATGTGCTAACTCTATCAGGGACGCCACCAACAATAATTTGATAAAAAGAATTGAAGCATGTTTAGCGGAAAACGGCAGTTTCTTTTTAATTTACTTTACGATTTTGTTTTATTTTTAATATTGTGTTTTCTCGTAGGCTTATAATTTTATAAATACTAAATTAATTATAATAAAAAATGACTTAAAAAACTTGTTCAATAAAGTTCTGTTTATTCCAAATTGATCAGTTGTTTTTAAACGCAATCTAGATTTGGCAATAGATACAAGGTTTGCAATTTTACTGTGATGTTTAAATAGGTACAAGTATATTTTAGCTATAGGACATTGTACACAAAGTTGATCTAAAATTTTCCATAGAATTGAGAAATATATTCATATGTTAGGGTTGCCATTTGAAAAAATCGACTTTTAGTACTTTTAGTACTAAAAATGACACATGTTAAGTAAAGGGAATGTAACATAAAATTGATCTAAAATTTAATAAAGATTTGAAAATTTAATAAAATGCGATAAAATACAGGATGTTCCATTTGGAGTATATAAGTTGACATCATTTCCGGTGTAACCGGAAGTAACCGAAAACTCAAAATATTTTAGTTGAAACGATCGTGTCCAGCAATATAAGTCCACAAGTTTCCAATCTCTCATTTCATTTGGTTACCCATATACTTCTAATGGCAGCTCGTCGTGGGCGACCCTGTATATAACCGTGAATAACTCGCAACTCGGACACAATATCCATGGGGACTTTGTACACGTTATTTGGAATGACCAACCAAAGCTGTATACAAAAATCCAGCTGGGTTGCACATTTTCCGAAGTTTGCCGCCTTTTTGTCTATTGATTGGGCTAAAATGAATATAGAATATAACGAAAATAATATAAGTAAATCCCATCATAAAAATGGAAAAATGATGAACCACGTGGTTCTTTATTGTTGAATTACAGTCTACCTAGCTGTTCACGCGTTCGTAACATTTACGAATATTATATTAATAGATATTGAGATTTAGGTTCGGTCATAATAACCAGCAACGAGATTTTTTTTGCCCCCATATCTGCATTTTAAGAATACGTTTCAGGTTTGTATCTAAGGATCTTGGGCAGTATGGAAGGTACCTTTAGAATAAACGCATCGCTCGCACTTTTCACATCTGTTAGCTGTTTTTTATACACTGGCTCCTGTACGTCCATCACTTCAGAACGCTAATACAAATACAAGCTATCTAGGTAGGGCGAGCTGTTTTACAAGTGGCGTTCTGATGTGATTTTCGAAAGAACTACCTACTAGTATTATTAGCGGGGTTCCTGGGTACCAATTGGGTACTAAATCCTTACAAAAGCAGGAAAAGTGGCGTTCTCAGGTGACGTTCAAAAGAACTACTCATAATTTAAGGGTGTTTCCTTGAGGTACCAATTCCGAGGTTGGTAGTACTAAATATTTGGAAAGTTTCAAGTAGATTTGCAAAAAGTGGCGTTCTGAAGTGACGGAGTTTTATTTCGTTATAGAATCGGAAGACAGTTTTATGTCAAGTTTTTGAGACAAAACTAACCAAAAAACGCGTTTCTTTTGCCGAATATAAATGCCTATATTCATAAAAAAGTACGATCATAAAAAATCATCCCTTTTTTATCAATTTTCAGAACTCTCATACCCTCTGCTGATTTTTCTTAAAGCACGGGTCCTGTACCAGAGTTAAGAGAAGATATAAACAATCGTAAGAAAGTGTGCTGAAAAAAAAACTTAGGTAGGTACTTACCTATTCATTAGTTACTTAAGTATTTGTATTTGTTCGACATGCACCATTTGAAAATGTTATAACTAGAAACTAGAAATGTTATGTATAACTAGAAACTAGAAACCATAATTACAGTATTTTTTCTATTTAAAAAGTATATTTCGGTGCTGCGACCAAAAAAATGAGCTTTTTTAAACGACAATATAAATTGCATACAATATATATTAACAAAATAATCAATTTATTTTTATTCATATCAGAAAATTTCATAGATTTCCATTTCATTAATTTCTAAAACATACAATAATCGAGGGTAAATAATCACTCTTGGGCAACAAACAATCAACTACACACAGAAAAGTGATCTCTCAAACGAAGAGAGAATTACTTGGCTGAAGTAGTTGGTAGGTTCGTATATACGCGAGAAATTATTGATTTCAACCAAGAAATTTTATTTCTTGGAATAATTACTAGATTTAAGAAAGTGGTTACTCTGGTGAAGTAAGTAAACAGTCTTGAATGAAGTGTATATTTTTATTCCCGGTAAATATTTTTAGCTACTTAATGTAAGAATTTTAGAGATTTGGCACAAATACGTTTTCTATTGCTAATTAACAAGATAGGTATGTTATATTTACTTACTCGTTCTAAACTGTTGCGTGCGTTACATCAAACTATTCCGTGTTGAAACGTTTATTGTACACTATAAATCACAATGCACATCCCCAATAAATCACAAGGCACATCCCCTACGGGTACGTCGTTGTTGTTTTCGTACTAGAGGCTCCTATACGGCGCCAGCACCACGCGCGCTCGCGCGACCCTTGACAAAATCACGGTGCGCATATTTATTCCAGAGAAAGGGATTATTTGAAGTAAACAATACTTACTTATATTAAATGTCTTATATTTTCTTCGGTCAAGTAACTACGCACTTGGATGGATTTACTATTACTTCGTTGGAGAAATTAACATTTTCGGGACGAAGAATTCAATTACTTCTTTCAATACAATATTGGTTCTTATAAAGAAAGAATTTATTTGTTGACAGCATTTATCTGAGAAATTATTTTACTTATATTGAGTATGTGGCATTTCTTGTATATACCTAACTTTCTACATCCAAGTAAATATGCATTTGAATCTAGTAAATAAATTCAAGAAATTGTGTTTTCTCGTTCCAAATAATCACTTTTTTGTGTGTATCTATTTGTGTTACTTGTGTTTTCGAGACCAAAAATAACAAAGAAAAGCGTTGATGACATTGATTTCCTCAAAAACTAGACAAAATTCACATTTTACTTCTTTTCATTTCTCTCCGATATTATTCCAATTTTTACTTTATCATACGGTATTATTATCATACTTTATCATTATGTAAAGTAGGTAGGTACCTATTGTAATCGTGCCAAAATTTTTTTTTGAGATTTTGCGGAAATGAGTCTTTTTGGGTGTCCTGAATATTTGACCAAGGTAAAAAAATTTCTGTGTGTGGATGTGTGTGTGTGTGTGTGTGTGTGTGATGTGTATCCGCTTTTTGTAGCGACGATTCCGGAGAAACTACTAAAGGTATCGGGACGAAACTTCATATTTAGAAGTTTCATAACCAAGCTTAGAGCTGAAAAGCTTTCTGTTGAAAAGGGTCCAGACGAGCTGGAGGTTTAGTCTTAGCATTTTTGAAAGATTTTGCAAATAGGCCGCCATTTCTGTAATTTTGTAGAAATAGTTAAATAATATATTAAAGTAGAGGAAATTCTAAATAATTTATGACTATGACATTTTTTGGTAAAACTAATAGTTTAGCTGCATGAGCAAATTCTATTTCATCGAGATCGTTCGTACCTACTGCATTAAAACTAGTTAGCCAGGATTTGTCAGATATTGTGATTCTAATTACAAGTAGGTGGTGTCAAACGCTGATGTTTTGACAATACCTACTGTCAATATAATTAAAATATCTGTCTAGTTCTAGTAGTTTTATTTGAATGCAGACATGGCCGATCTCGATCAAATAGAATCTCATGCATCTAAACTATGAAACTATTGCTTATGACTGCAAGTGTGTACCTATATTTACATTATCGCATTTGCATTCTTGAATCGTCTATTTCACATGGGTGCAAATTAGGAAATAGCGGATATAATTTATGGTTTGACTGAATGCTTTAGAAAAGTCCATTCAATCAATCTTTTTGCGCAAAACGACCCTTTGTGTAACGTTAGCGATCGTGTATGGCAGTATAGAATTGATGCCACTGATGTTTGCACAAACAAAAAGTTGTTTGTGTTATCATGTGTAGGATACATATGGCGCGAATAAAGTTTGCCCAAAATGATAAATGGAACATTAGTAACTACAATTATGTAGATTAGCTGATAAATTTAAATGATTACCAATCAATAACTTGATAAATCCGATAAAATAATTTTAATGTTCAATCTTTTAACAAACATTCCCTTTACATTAGTGCACAATAATCATTAATCAACCCATCCCAAACCCAATTATCCAAATATAAACTCGTATAAACAATACCCACCATTTAGACGCATACAATCAAAATCCCCAACAAGATTTATCTCCCAAAGTATTCAACCCACAAAAAAGTCGATTAAAATTCCAATAAAACATCAAAAAACGGACCAAATGTCAACCCAAAGCCAGTAATTGCTCGTAAACCGAACAGAACCAAAGCCAGGGGAGAAGCCAAAGACCTGTTCTATATATAAGCACACCTCCAGAGATATTGACCACGAATTTTACGATAATTGAGAAGACGGTGTTGGTTGAATGTCCCCACCAACTCGTACGAAAGGGCGGAGCCCCATGCAAGCGCCACCGAACGATTCAGTTCAACAAAAGACACGCGAGGTAGTGGTTCGCTTCGAGGTTTTTAATTTTATCACAAAGTTATCGGGAAAAAGTTAACGAAGACTAGAGATAATCCAGTGCTTAGTGCATCTATTATTACAACATTGATCGTTAGTGTTTTAAATATTGTGTGGTTGGTATCGCCGATTGATACGATATAAGGTAAGTGTCATATTTTAGACGTAGATGATTTAAATAAGCCGCGCGCTCGGTTTGTATCGTGGTTTGGATATTTTTATCGCAATCAGACCGGAAGAATGTTATCTTCAACAATGCCGTCGACTAAAAAAACAAACAAAATTTTATCAGTTATCGACTGAGCGACGCCAACTATGCGCGAAAATGTTTAAAGGCATACTTCTGATATGCGTAGACAGCAATCTTTGTTGTGATTTTGAATGGTCTATGCGAATTTTGCCGTTTATTATCAATGGACGTTAGCGTTTGATTGTTAACAATGCCGATAAATGAAATACCGAAGACATTTTTGCAATCGTTCAGATAGGAATAGAAACGTTAAATGTTTTCGTTTGTAGTATTGACTGATTGACTGATTAGGTGCTTAGTAATATTGAATTCTTAGTATATGAATATTTTTAGTAGTGAGTTGATGACAAAACTATAAGCTGGATCTGTTGGTCATTGTTAAAAAGGGAAAACAAATTAAGAGACCATACTAACGGCCTTTTCACACGGGACACGGCGTCCGTGCGTTTTTATCCGTGTACGGCCGTTGTGTAGCTTTTCACACAACACGGATTTCAAACGGCACGGCACGGCCTTTTCACGCGGGACACGGCGTCCGTGCGGTTTTGTCCGTGTACGGTTCGAAGTGTATGGGATTAAATCGAACCTTTCACACGTATCGCGCCGTGCCGTTTGAAATCCGTGTTGTGTGAAAAGCTAGACATCGACTAATAAAAACGCACGGTCGCCGTGTCCCGTGTGAAAAGGCAGTTAATAATGTGCGGGCACATCTAGGAAAAGAAGGATGCGTCAAATACAACGCATTCCACCGAAACCATTCATGATCTTTTAACATTTGGCACGCATAAATGCGGTTCTGTTTCTCCAATTTCTACGCACAATGCAGGATTATTATAACAGGACAATAGGTATATGAATGGAATTATGCCTAACAGGTCGATTGGACAATGCGGTCCTATTGAATAGCCAACGAGATCTTCAGAATGTGTCACCTTTTGACTCTTTATTTTGAGTATACTGCCTCAGTATTTAGCACTTTTATATCACGATTATGGCAACTTTTTCTCTTTATCTAGCTAAGTAAGTGAATTCCAACTAATTTTTATTTGCTATTAAGAATTAGACTCGATTATCTCAATTCTGGAATTTCCTATATTGTATTTCCTTCAGTATTTTTGGCTTTGAGTGAATTAATTTGAGGAAAGTCGAGGAGCAAGATTTTGGAATTTGCGATCAATTTTATTTCTATATTTTCGGTAAAAAAAATGTCGTTTATTTGGTGAATTCAATCCAATTAATATTTCTATTGTTTAGTAATTTTCTATTAAGAAACAAGACACTATTAAGACACGATAAACTCAAATTGTCAAATTGCCAAATTGTTTGCAATATTTTGGGGTTTAAACATTATCTCTTGACAATTGAGATAATTCAAACTAGTAATTCCAACTTCTCGCCTTTCTATTGTTTCTTAGTTACCTATTAAAATTATTGTATCTATTATGGGCTATAGGTACCTACCGATTTTAACCGTAGTCTGGATTTGCAGATATCAATTTTATCTCGCCTTGTTGTTCTTTTTTAAAAACACTTTTCTTCTAGAATTTAGTGCGAGTTCCAACTAATACAGTCAGTCGTCTTTCTTTTGTTTAATAATTTGTTTTTAAGATTTTTATTATTGCAAACGAAATTTTGCTTTTCTCGAAATTTTAACTTGGTCGTTTTTTTCCCTGTATTTTCGATTGTAAACAATCTCACTAGATAATTGAGTGAATATCAATTAATATGATGGCTTCTCTATTGTTTATTCATTTGCAAGCAATTTATCAAACTCATACACAAATTCAAATCTGCATTGTTACATGAAAAACAGCCGATACGAGAGAATATCCCTGCGTCATCAACTTTTGTATCTATCTCAGACTAGTTCACTTTTTTGAGCTTCTTATTAAACATAGCAGAACACGCAAATTTGAATTTAAATGACTCATAGCGTGGCCAAACCAATATGAGCGAATTCGCCAATATATTTTATAAAACGAGTGCAATACGGCATTTTTTATTCTGTAAGTATTACCTACATTTGATATATATTTAGAAATTATTATATTATAGGACATATAGCCGTAACCATGGTTACCGATGGTTGTTAGTATGCAACCGAAAACAGTGCCACAATGTGCTCATTATAAAAACAAATAGAAAATAAATTTGTAGGTATCTATATACAAGAAAAAGTTTCTTTCTTTACATTAATTTTTGCTTTGAATTAACAATAGGTTAATAGGTACGTTAATAGGTTATTTTCTTCTTTGAAACTAATTTTGATTAGATTACTAAACTTAAGCACTAGTTTAAGTAGACAAAATACTGAATTTTTGTTTTTTTTTTTAATTGTTGATCACTATTTTTCTCAAGCCTTAGAGTCAATTCAGAATTTAAGATTCTACTGGATGAAACATACCAGAAACATATTTCATATTTGTCACGTTTTTGTTCATTTTAGACACAGTAAGTGATCATGTGTAATACACAAAAGTTAATTGTTTCTCTGGTATGTAAATTTATTGTATTGGAAAGAGGTTCTCATGTAAAAAGTTAAATTTTAATTTTTTTTCATATTTTTAAACCTTGTGTACCTACCTCCTATATAATAAATGCCTGAAACAATTTGTTGATTCTCGCAAGTTTTACGGTTTTATAGCCTATGCCCTATGGTATTACCCGGTCGAAATTTCCTGCATTAAGGTGGCGCAAAGAGATGTGTTTATTCAAATGATAAATTTCGGTAACGCTTTATAGTAGGAATGTGAAATTTGGATACAGTATAGAGAACGAATATATCTACGTGCTTATGTTGATTAAATTATTATATTTCAATGAATTCATGTAGAAAAGGAGTTTTAAAAAGTATAATGTTTCTACCTTCTCTTGTAGAGTTTTGTTTGTAGAGTGTAGAGCTTATTACTAGTGATGGGCGCATTCGGATTACAAAATCGATTATAATCGATTCTTGAAATAATCGAGATATCTCGATTATTGTCTTTAAAAATCGATTCTTAATAATCGATTTTGAATAATCCATTTTGAATAATCAATTTTGAATAATCGTTTTTGAATAATCGATTTTGAATAATCGATTTTGAATAATCGATTTTCAATAATCGATTTTTAATAATCGTATGTTAATAATCGATTTTTAATAATCGGTTATTAATAGTCGGTTTTACATACATTTACATCAGTTTTATACCCCCCCCCCCCCCAGTCACCAACTTCGTCGCTCAACCCAACCCAAAATATGCTTTTACATCATTGACTCTCCCTATCCATAATCGATTATTGAAAATCGATTATTAACATACGATTATTAAAAATCGATTATTCAAAATCGATTATTCAAAATCGATTATTAATGGAGAACAACTCGAGAACCAAATAATACGATTATGCGAATCACTCGAATACCTACTGAAAACCGATTCTTGAAATAATGCGATTCTGCCCATCACTACTTATTACACCGATACAACCGACGCCTTTTTCTAGAAAACGATCTTTCAAACTGACATGCGCTATTACTTTTGAATCGTTTAACGGATCGAGTTATTCTTTTTTCCCTTAGAGAAAATACTTTTTACTGGAGGCTGAACTTCATAATAACTGAAACTGAATAGATTTGAAAACTAAGAAAAAAGCTGTACAAAAACGAACTTAAAGCTCAAACAGCAGCCATTTTTTCGCTTTTCAACTTGTTTTTACTAAATGTTGGTGTACCCTCCAACTAAGTCGCTAGTTTCACAGCGCTTTGGAAATTTCCATTTCTGCTTATTTTTATTGAAGCTATCGAGCACGTCGCGTCGTTGAGAAAAGCACGCCGCGTAGGACCTGATACTTCTTACAACCCGTATCCACTTCTTGCATATAGTTTTTTTCTGGCACAATTCTATTTGTACACTAAAGTATAAAAAATATAAAAAAATGATCTTTTACAATTTGTTTGCAAACCTGTCCCAAAATTGAGTTACAGTTTTTAGGTCGCAACATGAGTAAAAAATTTTTTTTTTATTTATTTTGTTGTATTTTGTATTATGTATTTGGAAATCATATGCCAAACACCAGTCGTGACATTATGTGTGTATGTTCATTATGCTGCACTTGGAATTGTTATGTGATTATTGCCTTATGGGGTTGCTACATAAACAAACCCTTTCGGCTTTCATATCGTTCAATGCTGTTTTTAAGTCAGCCATCTAGATGAAAAGTCTCTCAAAAAATATATATTAAATGTTCATATGTAGTCCTTAATCGTAATAAACTTACTTAAAAAGGGATTAAACTGGATTTTTTCTACAATATCGGACTAAAGGGAAATTTACGACTTATCACTAGCGCAAGTGTCATAAAACATAATTTTTCTGGCAGTTAACGACTTGCAAATAGACATGCGATTTTATTATACACTGCGAGAGTAATGGAAGGTCATAATAAAAATTTAATTGCGGCCTAGGGCATTCACTCCGATGCACTGTATGCACTATGCACACAACACCTCGAGCGTTATAAATCTTTGTTACACATTAACACGTTTTATAATGATGATGATAATGTACTGATATTCCTTAAAAGTCCACCGTATAGACAAGAAGTTATTATAATTAATAACTTAATTATCTGATCAAATTTGCAGAAAATTGTTTGGGGTAAAACACATGCTCCAACCACTACTTTTTCATGATTTACGTAAATCGTTTTGTATCAAAAAATATCTGGGATTACTATGCCCAAAGAATGTCTTCTCTACAAGTTTTGTCAGTTATAACGAGAAATCTAATATCAGTGACGTATTCATTAAACATTACCACTTACAGCGATGACGAAATCCTATCGTTTGAAAGTCCCTAGCATCATTTAATATGCATTTGATTTCTTTTTAATAACAAGAAGGTAACAGCAATCTTAGGTTCAACCACGACGGCTCAGGCTACGGATGCGATTATTTAGAACCATGCGACGTGTTAAATGAAAGAAGACACTAATTACGCCTCTCATTAACTTATTAATATTCATTAATCTCATTTGCATTTTCCTCAGTTTGAATGCTTTACGCTGCTCCGTTTTCAGTGTGTTGTTGTTGGGCGTATTTGTGCATTCTATGTGCACATTGCATAGTCGAATCCATTAAGATCTCCCCAAACGATTTCAAAATTAAAAACATACAACTTTATGCGCCATCTGTTTGGTGATTTTTCAATAAAAATTTCACTCAAATTATATAGTATTTTATAGAAGTTAAAAGTCAACAGTTTTCAGGAAATTAGCATACGATACGATACCTACCTGGTCGCATCATAGCCAGTGGACACTAGACAAAAAAAGAAAATGTGTACAGTTTTTTTGTTAAATAATCAGGTTCAATTAAAGAAATCTTTTTATTGCAGCAAAGTAGATACGAGAGGAGCAGCAATTTTTAATATAAGTATGATGCAAGGTTTGTTACGGTCCTGGATTTGAAATTGGTGATATGGGTAGATTTGGGAATTCATCAATCCACCGCTTCAAAAGTCTGAACCAAAACGATTATTGGATTTTATTTCTATTAATACCAGCAGATTTAATAGAAACAGCAAAATTAGATGGCATATACGTATTTCGTGCAAATGATGCAATAATACATATGCCATTATAATAATAAAATCATCAATTCAAGTAGAAGAACGTTTGATTAGAAAACGCTCTATCAACGTAGGCAATAGAGTTTACACAAAAACCGGGTTTTTAAAAAACCGGCTTTCGAATTCCAAATTTCCAAAAAGGCGTTTTAACCGGTTTTCAAATTTTTGCCGACAAAATCAATATAATGAAATAGTCTACAAAATTTATACATATTTTAATACTTTAGAAAAAAATTGAAGAAAAAATATAAGAAAATATAATTACCTATTCCATACAAAACAAAATACTTAATAAACTACTAATAATAAAAAAGGAAATTCAGAAATATAGTAAAGAAACAAACATAAAAACATAAAATGTCCTGTAAACGATTACTATTATTATTATTATATTGTTCTTATTCTAGATAAGATAAGACAATTGTTTGATCTATTTGGTTGTTACAAATAAGGAAATTTTCCGATTCAGCTTCTTCAGGTTTTTTCAAACCACAAAAGAATTGATTTTTTCCACGTGCACTTCCAGGTGCAAAAGAAGGTAAATTTTACAGGAAAAATATTTTAAAAATTTGTTTCCATACCTAAAATTAAATCTAAAAACTAACTAGAGTCTAATATCTAGGCCAGAACCCTATAGTGCGGCCCTGAGGTTGAGTCTTGCTGATCCTGACCTAGAATTATAATATAGAATTTACAATAAGAGATTGCAAATTACTTAATGTCACATATCGAATTAAAGTGAACATAGTAATGTTTTAATCAACAAGCTCATTATTTTTCCATATTAATTCAAGTATATAAAACCGGATTTTTCCTATTTAAAACCCGGTTTTAAAAAACCGACAAACCCTAGTAGGCATCCTTCTAGTATTATTTTTCTTTATTTCTGGAGATTGTCCACTTTGATGTTCCACTTTTTTCCCCACAAAAATTAGTTATAGAAAGTCACTGTTATTCTAAGTATGTACTTAAATCTTCTCGTGGACTCACAAGTTACCCGAATAGTTTTTTCAAATCCTTAAAATGTTTGAAATCTTAACAAAGTAGAATATAAATACGTATCAAACAACGCAAAAACAAAAAAAAGCACCGTCCATATTATTAACAATAATTAAACTAAATAAATGGAAGTAAACAAATAAAAATAATAAAAGTAAATTGAATGAACTAATGCAACAAAAAAAAATCATATGAAACTTTTTAATGATTTTGGTTCTACTAAAACTAGTACATGCCATTCTGAGTTTTTAAGTAATATAGAAGTTACAGCTGTTTAATTTGATTGAACCGATTGAACTTTTCAAGGAAGAACACAAATAAGTTCATATGAAACTTTTTACGCAGTATGACATTTACTAGGTATATGGAAAAAAGTTTTACGTGAATAAAGTGGGACATGCTGTATAATGAAATAATCACGTAAGAGAGCTATAAACGCCATCTGTGAATCAGTTTGTTTGGTATCACTCATAACTTATTAACTTATTATTCGTACAAAGTGAGAGGAGGTTGAGGAGCGGGGGGCAGCACATGATGGGGTGTCATTTGGGTATAGCGGTATCGGGGCTGAGGCGCTGAATGCCAGCATTCACTAAGGCCTATACAAAATACTACGTGCAAGTTATTCCATTACAAATTTCAGTTCAACAGTGAAGTATATTTTATTAATTCTGAAAGCAGATGATCGTTATTTTATTGATTTATTTTTTAAATTAAAGTTTTACTGAAAGGTTCGTAGTCCTTGGGGACTCTGTTAACTCGGTCTGATTTCTAAAAAAAAAACCTATTTACAGGCATACTAGTTCTTAAGCAACAATTAAAATGTAAACGTCAAGAAACTAATTAATGGCACGAACGGCAGACATTCTTTTCTGAATAGTAATCATTGTTGAGTTATTAACAACTGGTCTCTCTGTTGAATATAAATATTCTTTCGGCTTGTTGGCTCTGCAAGTATTCATACGCATACCAACGCATACCTGTCGGTATAAAATGCTGACAATTTACAATTTTTACTAATAATACCGAAACTAATGCGCAAGCTCACTTAGCGATGGATATTTTCTATGCTAATCAGACCGGCCCGAAACGAGACGAAACAGCGACAAAAAGGAAATCGCTATCAGCTAACTGGATAAATATTCAAAATAGAAGAAGGCTTTTCTAATTTTACCCGATTATGCATTATTCATTACGCGCCGGTAGCACCAGCCTTCGTTGTCGCATACTATGTGGTAATAGTTTACATATTATAACTCTTACTTTTCCAAATAAAAAAAAAACTACTCAACAAATTTTGATTGGATTACCGCTGTGGAAGCTGTGTTAATATACCTACTGAATTTATAGATGGAAGCCCTAATTCATACCTTCTTTGCATGTGTACAGCAAAGACGATCACCATTAGTATGTCTAAAATTTAACTCGTCGCCTAAGAGCACATATTTTTCAGATGCTTCTTCTGTAAAATGTACCTACTTTTGCCTGTGTTGTGCCAATATACTTATAGCAAACTAGCGATATGATAGATGAAAAACTATTATTATCAAGGCAATGGTCGTGAAAAAAACAATTTATAGGTATTTTGAAAAAGCTGAAGAAATAATAGATTGCTGAATGAGAAAATTTTATTGTTTGTGACAACCCAAAATTATTTGTGATCTCGCTGTGTTATACTGATGGCTTTGTGATAATAGTTTATGTTTAAATGTTAGTAAATCAAAATATATCGTGATAGCTAATAAAGGCAAAATTTCTGCAATAAGTATCAATGTAAAGGTAATGGTGATGTAGTACTGGAACGTGTTATGGAAATTAAATATTTAGGTATTATTTTAGATCAACATTTGGATTTTAAGCAGCATTTTAATCATTTTACAAAACAAAACAAAATTTCTAGGATGATATATTTCTTGAATAGAATAAGTGATTATGTTTCTTTCTTTCTTTCAAAAAGTCTTTTATATGTCTATAATATTGCCACATATATTATTAATTATTAATCTCATTAATTATTGTTGTACTGTGTTGTTTAATATAACATCGTGTGAGCAACATAAATTGCAGAAACTTCAAAATCGAATTATGAGGATAATTTTGAAATGTAATAGTTATACGCCTATTTGTTGGAAACTTTAAGGTTTATGAGCGTTAAGCAACTAATTGCTTACAGAACATTGGATTTTGTTTATAAAATTAAGTTTGGAATGGTTCCTTCCTATTTAGCGGGTGCGGCACTGTTCGTAAGCGGAGTGCATAACTATGCCACAGGAAGTCACCATGAAAATAATTTCTATGTACTTTTGTACATAGAAATTATTTTCATGGTGACATTTTTATGTAATACGTCTACCTATGTTATAACAAGTATATTAAAAAGGAAAAAGCGTATGTAGGAATAGCTTAAGCTTCCAAATCAAATCATGCAGAAATTATAAAATGTTTAAAAAGATGCTGAATGACCTGAATGACTCCTGATCTTTTCAGGAGTTTTTAATGGTGTTTTGGTTTATTCTTTCAATGTGGGTATTATGATTATTTTGATAATGTGATACTTTTATTTATGTTTTTGAGTATATTGGATTATTTTTATATTTTTTATTAAGTTTGGAAGAATAGTTTGTGAGATTTATGGGTTTTGTTTGTTGCTTAGGTTTCCCTTTTGTATTTAATTATTTGCAATTGTATATTTTAGATATGGTTTGTTTATGACAAGTATTTTTGTTTTTAATTGTGATTAATAGCGTTTCTGGTAAATAAACACTTTATTATTATTATTAAAATAACACTATTGTGAGAACTATTACTTTTAATCGAGAATAAGAGGAGTATTAAGTAATCGTTTACAAGACATTTTAAGTTATTTTTAATAATATTTGTTATTTTTCAATTTTAGTTCTGTTTATTTAAGTGTTTTGTTTTGTATGGAATAGTTTTTGTTATAGTTTTGTAGTTTACTAAATATTCAAGTACCTATTAAAATATGCATAAATATTTTATACTGCGTAATTATATGGATTTTGTGTGATTTTTGGAATTCGAAAAGCAGTTTTTTTCAAAAACCGGTTTTTGGACAAATCCTAGCTGTAAGCTGTTATAAAATTATTAAGTATGTAAATAAATTTGTTTATCACATTTATTTTAAAAAACTTAAGTATATGGTTATTTCTTATACAAGTTTAATTTTTATAATAAAATTTTAGAATTTTACATCAAAAAATATTGTCAAAATGATGATTATCAAATGTGTAAGTATCCCGAATAATTACAGTTAGACAAAGTACTTAAATGGGTTAAATACGACATCAAACTCTCTTTAAAAATTATATTGTTTATTAGTTAGCAAATGGATTAGTTTTATCACAAGAATGCTAGAAATAAATTTTATTCCTTCGGTTCAAATAAATTCGTAACGAATTCACATTTTACCCTCATATAACGGAAATGCTAAAACTGAAAACGATCATTCATTCATTCGTTGGCCGGTCCAATAAAAACGAAATTTGCGGTTCAGACCAATTATTCGTTCACTGTTTACCTTGGCGCCCGTTATCTGGTAAGGTGTTGATAGTGATCTAAACATGTGTTGACGGGATGACGACACAAAGGCATCGAATACAGAGGACCGAGATCTTCACTGTACCCCAGCCAGGCTGGATTTAGTGTCTATCTGTAGAGAGTTCGCTGGTAGTCGAGGCCACATACCTGACGGAACGGACTGCCCGTCGCTTATGTCAAGCCATTGCCGAAATTTAGGCCTATCAGTAGTGGAGTACGTCTGTGAAAAGTAAGCCGTTCTATATTTTTTGGATGTTTACATTTCTAGAAATTATATAACCTAGATTTACCTTTCTACCTAAACATTATTTCTTGCAGATACTTAATCAATTATTATAGAAATAGGCAGGCTTGATATTCATGGGGCCACATATGCAAATTTTATTGGTGAGACATTGGATTATACTTTAGGATTTGTTTTAAATTCATTGACATGGAAAAACTTTTAACACAATTATGGGTAGGTACCTATGTGTCTCTTGTTATACCAACAGCATAACCAATTGCTCCAAAAATAATGCCTGTTTCCGATTGATCTATATTTTTTATAAATAAAGATCTTTCAGGAACTGATAAGTAGTACAGATTTTAAGTCCAGCTGTTCAGTGTGAGTGTATTATTGTAATAAAGAAACAAACCGTTTGGAAGCTGCAGAGAGTTAAGAAAAAATACGGTACCCAGCTGTCATGGAGTCTTTTCTAAAACCTATTAAATTTCATCTGAAACTGCTGTAAGGAATGAATCATAATCAGTGCATCAAATTATGGAATTTTGTAGGATTTGTCATTTTAAATAAAAATATACTATATGCAAGTAGACTCAGGTCGTTTCAGAGTTCTATTAGTGTGTCGAAGTTTTATTAGTGTGATATCAAATTAATTAATTTACTTACAATTGCAAAGGCTAAGATTCGCAATATTCGTGAAATGCGTTAACATTTATTACATTTATTACAAGTCATTTTTATAAATAAGTACGTAGGCTTTATAAATGTTATAACAAGGCCTTGAAATATTCAGCGATGAAATATTGCTATGCACATTAAGAACTGTCAAAATATGAATTCATCACGTATACGGGGTGTATCCTAGGGCGATATGCAACAGGATACAAAACCAAAAAAATCAATGTCAGTTGGCAAAGTAATTAATTAAAAGAGAAAAAGTTCGGATATAGGTGCTTTAATAGGTATATAAGTGCTTTTCTTTGAGCGAAGAAACAACATAGAAAAACTCGGTTATGTAAGGTATCATAGGATTACTCTTTTAGAACCAGATAAATTTTATACTAAACCGTTTTGTCTTAAACGTCAATGATAGAGTTATACTGAAACATGGAACTAATCATCCAATATTTGATTTGTTTAACTCTCTTTCGGTTATTATGGTGATGTTAAATAAAAATATTTCAGATAATGCTGTTTCTTAAGTTGGTATCATCATATTTTAGCACATTGCAGAGTCAAAACGGTTTCTGGAAACTTTGTTTTTGTAAAAGTTTGTCTACTACAACGTCCCCTCGACCCTGGAAGATTGTACTAGTTTGTTCAAAGAGTGTTTTGGAAACAGACCGAAACAGTGAACAGATGTTGAAGTTTTCCGTGATCACCTCGGGGTTACAGTTTTTTAAACGTAGTCATCATTCGCGAAAAGGTTTTGAAAGAAAATAGATTTAACAATTTGTAAGGTAGTGGAATTTCTTTATCATGCACTCTTATAATTATGATCATTGGTAATGTTATCTAATAATAATGTAATACGGTAAACTTTGCAAAACATTCGTAATTTTCAGCATCTAATCATTCTATTTCTCTATCCTCTTTCAACGACTCAACTCGCCTACAGCGGCAAACCAACAGCGAGTGTTCCACTTTTGTTCGTCTCTTTGCAGTCGGCATAATTAGCGAATTAAGATTAATCGAAATTACCATAATTAAACCAGCGGCGTCCGTACGTGCCGGAATTCTCAAAATTCCGGTGTGCGGCTTTTGTCTCGAACCAAAAGACCCAAACACAGACCACAGTCGGCCATTCTCTCGATCTACGTTAATAATGTCATTACCGTTCGATCAGTATTCAGTTCACATCGTCCGGATCATAAACATCCACGGGCGCTTTCGGTGGAGTAAAATATTGCTTTTGTAGAATGCCTCAGGTGGTCATTTCATCCGGTAAACGTGAAGCAATTATATACGAAACACGGACCAGAAACAACCACGTATCCACTCAATTAAGAGGAACTTTTTTCCGCTGCCGTCCGTTTCTTTTATGGAAACCGCCTCTCTACTATGCGACACTGGGTTCGGTTTCATATGTACCACGTGTTGCCCGCTGCACAAGTTGCCGTGTTCGGTTTAAGTGAATAAAAATACGAACGTGATTACTACCTTAATTGATACTAATGCTGTAGCCGCGAGATCCGGCGCGATTCGCAAGGCCGAAGAATCGCACCAAACAAGAATTTTATGATGGACAGCGAAGGAAGAACACGTCTGGCATGTTTTATAGAAACAAAAAAATGTGCTCCAACTTGCATACAGGGGATCTCGATCTCGTTTGCGTTAGCTACTAGAATGACTGTACGAAAATGGCTGGGCATATTTACTTGTATGTTAAACTAAAAAAATCTGATGTGGCCAGGCACATGAGTTTATCATACTATATATACAATTAATAGTTTAGCTGCATGAGATTCTATTTGATCGAGATCGGCCATGTCTGCATTAAAATAAAACTAGTAGAACTAGACAGATATGTCTATTAAAGCTGCGTTCGGATATTGTACTCCGTTGACATCGGGTACACCGTCAAAATGATACTTACGTGTTATTGGGTGTAAAAAGTGTAACGGTGAGCAATATACGAACGCAGCTTATATTGTGTCAAAACATTAGCGTTTGACACTAACTACTGTCATTAGAATCAAAATTTCTGACATATCATGGCTACTAGCTTTAATGCAGTACGACCGATCTCGATGAAACAGAATTTGCTCATGCAGCTAAACTATTAATTGTACCAAAAAATGTCATAGTCATAAATTATTCGGAATTTCCTCTTCTTTAATTTATTATTTAACTATTTCGACAAATTTCCAGAAATGGCGACTTATTTGCAAAATCTTTGAAAAATGCTAAGACTAAACCTCCAGTTCCTTTGGACCCTTTTCAACAGAAAGCTTTTCAGCTCTAAGTTTGGTCATGAAACTTCTAAATATAAAGTTTCGTCCCGATACCTTTAGTAGTTTCTCCGGAATCGTCGCCACAAAAAACGGGTACACACACACACGCACACGCACACGCACACGCACACGCACACGCACACGCACACGCACACGCACACGCACACGCACACGCACACGCACACGCACACGCACACGCACACGCACACGCACACGCACACGCACACGTACACGCACACGCACACGCACACGCACACGCACACACACACACACACACACACACACACACACACACCCACACCCACACCCACCCACCCTACGACATCTCTTACAGCAATCAAAAGTACAAATGTAGACCATACTTCCATAGTTATTGCAGCCCAACTTTCCACTAATTACTGGTTTAAAAAAATTCCTGAACTTTGACTATTTTTATCCAGGGATGCGAGTATGGAAGCATACACCGTTCCAGTAGAACAGTGAGCATAACTCCTTTTTATCATCCGATTGTAACAAACTATACACCAAACGAAATAGGAAGCTTGTCTGCACTTATGCAAGTTATTGCAGTCCAAGTTTCCGCTAATTAGCGATCTAAAAAAATTCATGAACTTTGAATATTTTTACTTTCGAGTATAGAAAATACATCGTTTCAGAAAAACCCTATGCATAACTTGTTTTTATCATCTGATTGTAACAAACAATACACCAAACGAAAGAGGAAGCTTGTCTCCACTTATGACAGTTATTGCAGTCCATGTTTCCGCTAATTAGTGATCTAAAAAGATTCCTGAACTTTGACTATTTTTGTCCATATACGATAGTTATTGAATTCCGAGAATACACTAATTATTGCATTAAAAATATAACGACTTTGAACATTTTTACAATCAGATGGACTGACTTAAAAAGCAAATCGAAACTAGAAAAATGTAACAAATCTGAAATAAAATTAAATTTATTCACAAAAATATGATTCGATAAATTGACAAAATTACAAAATTAGAAAACAAAATTAATTAAACGGTGATAATCACATAAAAGTTAACCGTAAGTGACAGATCGGCATCGTGTAAACACAACACCGTATCGCAAGAGTTCAAGTGCTAAAAGCCGCCAAAGGGACCGCTGGTTTTTGCAGGCGGCAAAAGTCGCAGTCAAGCCTTTGTCGGTATGTTGTGGCGCCATTTCCACATCGGAACTGAAAGGCGAAAGCCCAACGTTAGGCAAAAAGTTATCCATAATTTTTTTACAACCGTTTATAATAAATGATACGTTTTTGGAAAGCTCGCAACGTGCTGGGTATACTGTAGTTATTGCAGAGGAATCAAATCTTAATTACTACCTAAAAAAATAAAAAGAATGTCATTATTTGCTTAAATTGGTACATTTTGAAAGTTTGCGATGTTTTTACACCACTAATTACCGGAAACTTGAACTGCAATAACTAGCATAAGTGGAGACAAGCTTCCTCTTTCGTTTGGTGTATAGTTTGTTACAATCGGATAATAAAAAGGGGTTATGCTCACTGTTCTACTAGAACGGTGTATGCTTCCATACTCGCATCCGTGGATAAAAATAGTCAAAGTTCATGAATTTGTTTAGACCACTAATTAGCGGAAACTTGGACTGCAATAACTTGCATAAGTGCAGACAAGCGTCCTCTTTCGTTTGGTGTATAGTTTGTTACAATCGGATGACAAAAAGGGGTTATGCTCACTGTTCTACTGGAACGGTGTATGCTTCAATACTCGCATCCCTGGATAAAAATAGTCAAAGTTCAGGAATTTTTTTAGACCCCTAATTAGTGGAAAGTTGGGCTGCAATAACTATGGAAGTATGGTCTACATTTGTACTTTTGATTGCTGTAAGAGATGTCGTAATTGGTAAAGCATTAACGGAGATATGCGATTGTAAAAATGTGCCAATTTAAACAAAAAATGACTTTCTTTTTAATTTTTTAGGTAGTAGTTATGAATTGCGCCCTCTGCAATAACTACTGTAGACTCAGTACGTTAAGGGCTCTCCAAAAATGTGTCATTCATTAAAATCGGATGAAAAAAAAATTTATGGATAACTTTTATGGCTAACTTCCCCCCGGTGTTTTAACGACAGAAAATGTAAACACACGACATAATATATGTTTTAACGCCAAAAAAATGTAAATGAACGACAATGTTTGTATTTCAACGAAAAAATCAGCAAACTATGTGATTTAACCTCAAAGACCATAAATGACAGCAGTATGGCAAGCAGCGCCTCTAGCCCAGCCGTACAAAACTTATTCCATACTCATACAGTGTGCTACATAAATATATGTAATACATACTTATATTGCGGCTAGACAGACAGGTTGTTCAGGATTCAAAACGAGATGAAAAATACTCTATTCTATTTCTTTCTATATTTCCAACGTGCTCTACGCGCATGCGTAAGCTCTACGCGCATGCGCAAATTAGGCCGCAACAGTGTTGTTTAAAATTCGCGGTCAAATTGAGTCAGCACGTCTGCACATAGCGTACGAAAACATTCTACCCGTCTCCTTTCATACGCGGAATAATTTAACATTGGTCAAATAGGGCAAGACGCAGGGACTGGCTACATACCGTTAAAAGTGTGGTTATATGTAGTTTGTTTTTAGATTCGTGGAAGGACGTTGGGAATAATTGAAAATTATTCTATGCATAATCGAATAGTTGTAGGCAATTGCTTGTTTGATTGATGTGATGAATTTAACTAAAATGTTAGCCGGTTGCAAAAGATCAACTTTTAGTACTTTTTTATTCTTCAAGTTCGACCGTGTAATTAAAACACACTGTAACATTTCTTATTATGTCAATTAGAATTGTGCTCATTTTTTGTACTGTTATTTTTCATGCAGGACCCTCTCAATTTGTTCATTTATATCATTCCTTGTTTGCTGTGAAATTTGAAACCAAAAATAGTTTTCACTTGCTCGATTTTGTTCATTGTTGGCCAGGATAATCACTTAGCTTCGACTATTGTATTTTGGACAAATTAAATACTTGAAAATAAGTGAAATGTTTTGATATCGATTGATGCATTGTTACCTAACTATAAACAATTTTACTCACAACAGACAATTTTATTAAAGGACTATACCGAAGCATATCAATGGCAATAATTAAACAAAAAAATTCTTAAAGTCGGTACTAAATATTACACATGTTCTACTAAATCAAAAGATAAAAATATTCAAATACACAATATTTCAAAACAATAATTCAAATATTTGTTTACTTTTTTAAAATGTACGGATATATATTTATTGTACTTGAATTATTGTTTATTTGTGTCTTTATTTAAATACAATATGTTAAATTTAATTTGTGTTTTTATTAAAAAATTTCATACCCCACACTACAGCTGTTACTTAAGTTTTATAAAACCAAAATGATATAATTAAAACTCAGAAATAAAATTAAAATAATCAATACTGTTCGCAACCTGCTTAAAAATGTAATATTACATAATATGTCGCGCTAGACAATTAAACTGTCGTTAAGAATCCCTAATTTCTCGTGCTTAATACATATTCTGTCGTGGTAACTATTGTCGTGGGGAATACCAAATTTGTCGTGCTGAGTACATATTTTGTCGTGCACTATTTGTCGTTGTGAATACCTAATTTGTCGGGCCGATATATATTCCCCGTTAATTCTGTATAGCTATTTCTCGTTGACGTAATCAGGTAGCTTTTAGCAACCCACGCACCCCAATTTGTCAATCCGACTATTTATTACATACTTATTTTTTTTGACTACACTCATAATCAACGGTTTACAAAATATTTCTCTATTTGTAGTTTGTGAGTACCTACGTGTACCGTGGTCCTACGCTGCTTATTCGGCCAGGAACACAAACTTTAGGCAACATTATTGACTCGACCCTAAAAGCAAAAATCAATAGTTCGGACCGGCAAATTCCGTGACAAATTGCCTCACAAACACAAATAACGTTCATTTTTTGGGCGTGCCCTCCCGCTAACGCCAAGGGCTACTGCCCCTGAAACCGCACAGCACACTCCCCGTAATATAATACCTTAATTTCCGAGATAGCGAGGATGGCCTCCTAGAATCAGTGAAGAGCTCGGGCTCTTACCTGTGATCGTTATCGGTGGTTTGGGCCACGCGCCCACAAATTTATAGCGGTAATTTGGCAGGGCTCCTCCTGGCCAGGAATTCGTGTTCGGCTGCATGGGGGCGCCCAGTTTGCTGTCCGTTCGACGGCGCCTCCCCATATTTTTTGCCAAAGAAATAGGACAAGAAACAAGGCCCCACACGACCACTGGATGATGTCATACTTATTAGTATCTAGTGTGCTAAAAATACGTAAAACCGTAAATATTTGAAATTCTTCGGCGGTTCTGGTGGGTCTTGTCTAATTAAATAAACAATAAGTAAAGTTATCAAGGGCATTGATGACCGAGCGGATTTTATTGTTGTTTTTGATTCTGACTTTGTTTTCAAATGTGCGTCTCAGAGTGTGTGTTCGATAGGAATTGGGAGAACATTTGATATTCTAACTTACATATTAAGCTAACAAATAGAAATTTTGATGAATGCATAGCTAATTATGTAGATTTCCCTAGACTGACAGTTTGACAGAAGTTGTAGGGTACTCCAAAACAAGCAATTTTGACCAATAAATCCATGCCCGGAAAGGGAGTCGTTTGGGAAAATACACATAAACTGGTTAAAAAATAACTTAAATTTTGAAATCTTGTGAATGTTAAGTATGATATCAGCAAATTTCAAGTCATAATGTAACGCATGTACAAGTAATCTTGATCTAAATACTGTAAGAAAAACTGGTTATCGATACATTGCATTCATTCGACCTGAGCTTTACTAACTTATATCTTATACCCTATAGACAACTTTTGAATTTTTATGAAAAAACTGTGTCCTATCATTCATAGGAAATCAATAAATAATAATAATAAACGTCTTTATTTCTCCAAAAACAACAACAATAATGTTAGCTACTAAATACAATGGAGTAGGCGAAGTCCAGGTCAACACAAAAGTGTTGCCTGCTCAACTTAACCTAATTGTCTTAACCTAATTGTCTTAACCTAATTGTCTTAACCTAATTGTCTTAACCTAATTGTCTTAACCTAATTGTCTTAACCTAATTGTCTTAACCTAATTCTCTCTATTCCATGTACCACGTGCAAAACAAAACAACAACAAAGAAAAACAATAGACGAACCGGGACTAAAGCAACATTTCCACTGATTTCACATGCACAAAGTACACTCGGTCACTGCTCAAGAAAAAGTTTCTTAAATAACTTTTGAAACTTGAAGCGTTTGAAACTGGAGTTGCTCATAGTTCGGAAACACGGCGGCAGACTATTAAATTTTTTTGCGATACAGTAGGCAAAACCTCGTTTGAAGAATTCAGTTGAATGCATGGGCGGAGTGAGTCCACCCTTGTATAGCAAATTGGGATTGTGTACGTCGGTGCGAAAGGCAATCTTTTGGAATAAATAGGGGGTGACTTAAGCTTTATTACTCTATGAAACAATGATGCAGAGTTTAAGAACCGTCTATTTGACATATTTAGCCATCCAGCTTCTTTAAGCTTATGTGATATGCGTTCGCGCCTCCTAACCCCATATATCAAACGCAAACAGGAATTCTGCAACTTTTGAATCCTCTGTTTGTCGCGAAAATCCAGACACGGTCCATAAACAGCACTACAAAAGTTCATTGTAGACAGCACCAACGAATCACAGAGTCACGTTCTTGACTTCTTGTCCAGGACATGTCTAATTGAGTATATTTGTTTTAGTGAACAATACCCACGCTGTAGACAAAACGATATATATTTCTTATAGCAAAATGTATTGTCAATAGTCAATCCCAGATTTTTGTAACTGTCCTGCACTGGAATTTCAATATTATTAATACTGACTGATATGCGATTCACAACCCTTTCCCTATCTATCTTTCTCACAAACACCATTACTGCCGACTTAATCGGATTCAAACACAAACAATGTGCCTCGGAAAATACTAGAAGTCTTTGCAAATCTTCATTGATTAGTTGACAAGCATTATCCACCGATTCCGCCGGAATCGAAGGATATTGAAGGATATTGAAGGATATCGAAGGATATCGAAGGATATCGAAGGATATCGAAGGATATGAAGAGTATTGATTTAAGCAAAAGATACGAATGCAAATGCTTTTGCGGCCAGGATCATTCACACCATTGTAAATAGTTTTCAAGCTATACCATAAGTAAAGTTGATAGTTTATGATGTTTCGCTAACAGTGTTGTTAACCTCTTCAGAGAAAATTGAATACCAATATTCAGAGGCAGTTATAGAAATTATACAATTTTACCGAAAATTATGCACCCAAAAATTATTTATTTTGTAAATTATTATTTAAATTATAACAAATGTAGAATTTTTATAAAAACTCATACGAAAATAACCTCTATACTACAGGTAAAAATTTGAAAAACAGTGGCATTAGAAGTATAAGCTACTTTTGGGAGAAATTAAAAATAATATTTAACCATTTTATCGTGTCAGTAATCAAGGTTGATGAGGCTCATTTGAGTCTTCATAACGTTTATTGACGTCACATAAAAAAACTCACAAAATTGAAAATAAAGGCCCCTATTTGATACCCTCAATCTGCGACTTGATAGATTTGAATATTTGAGTATAATTTTTAATAAAAATGCACATATTATGCTGTTACTGTTTATTAATTTTACTTAAACGTAACAGTTCAATAGTATAGATAAATTAAGGATACAATAATATTTTTCTTCAATGGGCTTTTCTTTTTTTCCAGTTTTGGTTTATCTCCTATCATCAAGCCAAACTGTATTTTAATTAATTATGCGGAAGACAAGAAAAATAACTTTGTTTCATTCAATTAAAATTTTGAAATCCCTCTTGTTTTTGATGTAATTGAACGACCTTCGGCAGCACATTGGTATGGGAAACTTGTTCATTCATCAGTTTGCGGATGATACGAGTCTGATTGGGTTCTGACATGGGTGGACTGTCTGTGCATACGACTGAGGCTGTCCAAAATATGACCAGCTGGTGTATTGATAACGGAATGTTGCTGAACCACTCCAAAACCGCACTACTCCACCTTTCAGTGCAGTTTTCGAATCAGTCGATATTACTTAGAGAGTCGGGTGCTTTAATCCCGCTGTCTGCTACAGCGGGATGTTCCTCAGGAGTGTTCCTCGGGGGTGTTCCTCAGAAGTAATCTGGGCTTGGATAAGCACATTGAATGCACGAGCAAAAAGTTAAATAGGGCTATTACTCCGTGTATAAATTAAGGGACCTTAGTATCCTATAAGAAGCTTTAAAAAACTATTATTCTACAAACGTAGAATCCATCATGTCCTATGGCATTATACTGTGCGGGTCAGCTCCTCATTTGATGTCGTTATTTCGCATTGTCAAGCGATTTTTGAGATGTATGCTACGACTAAGCGATCTTGTAGAAATTACTTCAGACAACAAAACATATTACCACTTCCTTGTTTGTACATTTACAAGTTGTTATGTTTTTACAAAAAGAACATGAATGCATTTACACGTAACGGGGATATATCAACATCAGTAAGAACGTGGGGTGCTTTACAGCTCGCGGTGCCTCAGTAAGTACTCGACTTCGGCTTTTGAGGGCGGTCCGAAATACATGGTAGCAAAAACGTTCAATGCTCTCCCGTCCGGAGTGGGGGCTGCGTCAAGCTTGAGCTTATTTAAGAGAGAGGTCAAGAAATATCTGATTGCCCACTCATTTTATTCAATTATTTATTTATTTATTTATTCATTGAATTAATATTTAGTATCAAAATGGAACAATCGTTTAACTAGTTGTTTAAGTTTAGTTTATAAGCGGGCAATAGGTCTATCCTATAACCTATTTGATACTTTATTTACATAGCTAAGGTTATATAATTTTAGGTGCCTCAAAATTCCACAGAAACAAAGCCAACTCAGGTGATACGTATCCCAAGAATTCGGTTAACCACCCATATTTTTTTTTGCATGTTACTTACGGCCCAGACCGATCCATAGACGGTTCAGGTTTGAGGATCAGTGTCCGTCTCTAAACTTTTTTTCCATGGTGTCAGCTGAGCCGGTAAACACAGAACTGTCAACATTGGCGCCTAAGGTAAAAGTAATGTACATCCGTCACCCAGGTAGGGGTGGTCAGAAACACGGACAGACGGACCCCCAAGTTACGAGTCCAATTATCACCGGAAGTACTCTCCGGGCACAGATCATGACCGGGTTTTAGAATACCTGGCCGAATGGCACCAGGAGGATTTATTTCTGGTATGGCACGGTTAGGGTATCGCTTATCTAAAAACGCTTATCTTTGAGGAAATGGAAAACCAGAACTGCTACTGTGCGTCCAGGCAAACATTATCTCCTGTTGACCACACTTCTTTCACAACAAAACGTCGATAACGTGGGTTTTTTCGGCTATTATCTAGTAATAAATCATTTCGTCGATGTGGATTTTGTATAGTTAAATTGAGTTTTATTAACACTTTTCTTTGGCCATATTACTAATGTAGGAAATATAGGGAACATTTTTATTCTTTTTATAGCGATGGATTACTTGACTAAAACCATTTTCCTTGAAGATGGTATACTTTATATTTAGTGTTGCAGAGTTTTAAAAATAAATATGCTTTTTTCAATTAACATAGGTATTTTTTCTACTTTGCGTTCGTTATAAACTTTTAACGAAACCGCTTTCTTTAGGTGTCGTTATGAAAATTGAAAACACTAGATCACTAGTGTGATCACTAGCTTTTAGCAACTTTTAGTTTTCCAACATTTATGCCAAGCGTCAAATAATGCTGACATCTCAATCGCTATTGGCTCGCCTCAATCGTATTTGTCAGGTTTACCACAACTACCAAATGTTGAAGATAAAGCTACTCTAGATTGAAAAACGACAACCGAAATTTTCGAAATTTATGTAAAATTATTGTCGCAAAGTCGTTTTAGAAGACGTATTGGCGCACTCATACCATTTGAAAAAGAAACACGTGCGCCAATTTTTGTCTTATAAAATTGGTATATAATATACTACACAGTCATCTAAAATGACTGAGGACAGGTTGAATTTCCCGCCAATTTGAATAATTGTGATGTTGGCAATGGTTGCAACTGACAGCTGTTATTTTGGTCCAGTGGCGTAGGTGTTCCTTCTTGTAAAGGGATTCATTCTCTGATTATAATTAGGTTAATTTAATTTAAGAAAACTGGATGAACTTACCAGAATAATGAAAAATCCTTAATATTATGTAAATATCGTTGCAGAGGAACGTTACCCTTACTGACCGAGTTCACTATGGTATCTGACAGTGATCATAACCTGTATCATGCACGCATACCATCTTAGTAACACTAAATAAGTTCAAAATTGTGGCGGGAAATTCAACCTGTCAACACAGTCATTTTCGATCACCCGTTATAATGCAATACTGTAACACTAAATTTAGATTAACGTGTACAGCTGAACACCAAAAAATAATACGTTAATAGTTAACTAATAAGGACTTCTGTTTACGATTTTAAGATGTATTTAAAAAAAAACCGGCGCAATCCATAACGTAGACACAGAAGAAAGGTTATTTCTTGAATAAAGACGGTAAGTATCACTTTGATGAAATAGTTGGTAGGTATGAACGAGAGATTTTATACTTCTGTAAAGAAATTTGATTTCTTGGAATAATTACTAGATTTAAGGAATTTCTTACTCCGTTGAAGTAAGTAAATAGTTTTCAATGAAATGAATATATACTTAAAAAAACTTGCTTCCTCTATTCAAGAATAGAGGAAGCAAGTTTTTTTTTATTAAGAAGTTTTCTAACTTAATGTAAGCATTTTATAGATTTAGCGCAAATAAATTTTCTACTATAAGCAAGTATTGTACTATTAATATGAAAACCTACATTACATGGTGTCGCACGCGCATCCAGCGACGTACAGTGTTGGTGGAATAGCTGCTATATAATTTTTATAGCAGCCATGTGAGCTTTGAGACTATTGTAGAATAATATCTTATAGCTGGCGTTGCGTAGCGACCACACAATCGCATTTTGCGTGCTTTAGGGTTCAACCAAAAGTCGAGATGTTGATCTCGATCAGATACAGTTACGGTAACAGGACAATGAAGTATACTTTCACCACCCTTCTGTGTGTTAATTACTGCCGATTACGCCGTTTAACCGCTTTTTCTTTAGATCTGTCAGACCCTGATTCCACGCTAAAAATTGATTCATTTTCTATCCATAATACAATACCCTAAATTGATTCGTCGGCCTGTGGTCTTGTTACACAAAACCCGACTAAAACCAGTTTTTCAAAAACACGAAATTTAAAAAAAGCTTTAGCTGACAATGTCATTAATTTATTTTAATAAAAGCTTATAATAATTCGGTATCTAATATAATTTACGGAACTAACCAAAACATTTAACAAAATAAAATTATACTCCATTCAAAACCATGAAAAAATGAAAGAACACGTTTCTAGAAAAAATTACAATTAGTTTACTGAGATTCTTAAATCCGAAAAATCGAACCCATGTTGATATGTTAAATATTTTGGATGGTTTTGTAGAAAAATACGTAATTTGTCAATAAATCACTTTGATGGATAACTTTATAGAAGTACGATAACCATCGTGAACAAATTAACTTGTCGCCCATAAACATTTTTCTCATGCAGCATCTATATTTTTTTCAACCTGCATTCGTATATTATTCATTGTATTACCGCTAGAGTGCTCTCAAGTGGCTTTCGCTCTTTCACATGATCGGCCGCGTGGGTGCGGGTCTCGTTCGCCGCTTCCAAGTCGAAAAGAAGGCGGTGAGAATAAAACATCAACGGCACGGCGGCCGTTTCGAACAGTCACTTGTCAATAAAACAGCGTCTGCCTCTAACCTCACAAACGTGGGCCCGCGTTTGTCACCAAGTGTGTCGGTGCCTACTTTGATATTGGAGGCTCCGAGGCCCTCCGGTCGCGATCGTTTTATATTGACGATGCACAGGCGCCTCTCTTCTATACCTTCCTCCTCTTCGGGTCTTTCCTCTTCTAGGTGCTTTTAAAAGGGTTTTAAGCCGCTCTATGTTACGCTGAGGCTCATCTCCGTTTTTTTTTATATCGGTTATCGGTAGAGGATGGAGGCAAATTGAAGAAGACCTTGGATGTAACAAGAGACGACTGTGTTGTTCCTTTTTTTTTAATTTTAGGTGGTAGTAATCAGTAATCAGCACAAACGAAGAAAGTACAGTCTAAAAAGCTTTCTTAAAATTTTCTGTTCCATCAAGATATGTTATGGAATAGTTATGGAATGAATTACTATTTTATGAAATGTCCAAAAATCATCTAGGTATACATATACATCATTGATTGCAAGAACTCAAACTTGTTCTTTTTTTAAATAGAACACCATATTTTTCCGCATATTTTTGGATTATTACTAAATTTCAAGGCAATAAGTACTAAGATAGTAGTACTTTAAACCCAATAGTTTTTAGTCATAGCTACTTTTGTTTAAAAACAGTTGTGTAAGAAACAAATCATTTCTCAACTACTTTCAGAAAGAAAATACTACAAACGATTGTTTGAAAATCTATCGATAATTGATTGTGATTGTTTTACCAAAATGGTGTTATACTACCTTAAATAAGTTATTACTGGTCAAGATATAGTTTGACACAAAAGGTCAAATGGCAGGTCATTTCAATACGTTTCTTTGTGTCGTTGACAAATCTGACAACCAAAAGTCTATATCACGCCACTTATTTAACAAAATGTAAATAAAAATCAGATTTTGTTGTTGTTTTCATACACACCAAAAAAGTGCACAATGAGTAGAAAACCCATGTGCCAACTTTGTCGTATAGCACTTGTTGTTCTACCGGGCGGATGCCAAGTTTTTACCCGCGTTTTGACACTAACAAGATACTACACAGAGTCGTTTCATGTTTTTTTTTTCATCCTAGCTGAAAAGTTCAACTTTCAAGCTTTCCTTCCACCTAAAGAAAATCTATCACTTTCAATAGTATTTATGGTATCAAAAGGTGACTTTACTTTGGCATTCTGACAACTTTACTAGCCCATTATCTTTTATCAAAAATGGAAGGAAATAGAATTCTGCAGTTCGGTCAAATAAACGCTTTAAACTTGAACAACTTTTCCTTCATGAAAATTAAATTAAGAGAGAAAGGAGTTATAGTTAATTTTTCTTTATTCATATTGTGTCTAAAGTGTGTTAAAAAGTTGTAACCTTTCATTACTGCTTACATATCGACATAGTTTACGATGTATTTATTAACTTTCGAATCAAAAATTAGATTCAAATCTGATATTTTGACATTTTGAGCCCAATTTATTACCAAATGTGATGTGATGAAGACTTTTGGTTGCCAGTTTCCTTATCTACAGAAAGCACCGTATCGAAAAAACCTATCATACGTTTTATGTCAAACTCTATCTGACCAATAATAACAGATTGCAGCTAGTAATATACAATTTTGACGAAAAATCCATTATATCCAAAACGATAGATTTTCGCACAATAGTATGTTATAGTACATCTCACTAGTAGTTTCTTATGTAAAATAATACGTACATTTTAAAAATGTAATCATATACAGGTGTACCAAAAAGTCGACATTTGTGGCAAAAGCTGTTCAGCTAAATATTCTCTACATTTGTCATTAAATTGATATAACCATCTCTGCTAAGTAAGAATCCACACTAATTATTTTGTTAAACTGCTATTTTTTTACCAAAGAAGGCATATCTAAACAACTATAGATGCTTCACTATAGCAGAAGTTTGAGGTGTTCAATTTTATGCAACGTCTATATGTATAGAGTGGAAGAAAGCAAATTGATCAGAGCGCCCACAGTTTAAAAACGGAGATGGACAAAAGTGCTGATTGGCCACAACGGACGATGTGATAGATAAATGCCCACTATTTATTTTTCTGCTTATTGCCACCCGCCTGAGTAACAGCATAAAAACAGAGTAAAAAAATAATTATATTGCGTCCATTGTATTTACGATCAATCCACTAGAAAAAAAAACAATAATCATCCACTAAACCTAAAAGCGCACTGCCCTCGGCACGCACCGCCCCTATTTTAATTCTGTCCACCCTCCAATACTAAATTGGATTAGATTGGAGCCGGGGGAAGTGGAAAGTATTATAATGATCGCATTTCGTGACCTGTGGCAATTTACCATGATACGCCAACATGGCCGAAAGTCAGCCGAGAATAATTCTCCATAGAGTAGAGAAACTTGCGGGAATTTGTTCCCGCACATAAGTTATATTAACGCGAGGGTTGGTGGGCAGTGCCATCTGTGACATGTGAAAAGTAGAAACTTGCTTCGCGCCGCATAAATCTCGTACTTTGCTTTGCTTCACCGTACGCTGAATAAATTGTCGTTGTCGTATGTATGTGGTGTAATTTATGTATTGCGAGGTGAAACTTTAACAGTAGTAGTTGCGTTTTGTACCAAGGTTTGTCCAGTTTTTGTAAGTAAGTAATCGATATGATATCTTCATTCTCAAACTGTTCCAGTTGAGTAAACTGCTTTCTAATAATAAATTCTGTTATTGTTACTTTGTATATATGCAATGAAGAATGAATATTAACATTAGTGAAGTGTCTACAAACAAGTTCGATTTTCTTTTCTGTGATTAAATTGTAACCTTGGCAAAATCGGTTTCTTCCACCCAATATAATCAGCTGGGCATGATGATAACACTTGGCGACAGGTGATGAGGTTGTAACTATTACTGATGATTAATCGATGGTTCTTGATAGAAGCGCTAAGGAGACGTATTGTAAAAAGTGAATATTAAAAGTGGCTGAATAGTGAACACCCCTCGTGGAATGGCGCTACTGTTCCCGGATTTGTCTGGCAGAAATAGACCCATAGAACTCAACTCTGATTCCACCAAACGGATAGTTTAGTCAATCTTCCATTAAGATTAGGTCATAATAATGAACATCTACACACAGAAAAGTGATCTCTCGAACGAAGAGAGAATTACTTGGCTGAAGTAGTTGGTAGGTTCGTATATACGCGAGAGATTATTGTGTTCAACCACGAAATTTTATATCTTGGAATAATTACTACGTGGTTACTCTGGTGAAGTAAGTAAACAGTCTTCAATGAAGTGTATATTTTTATTCCCGGTAAATATTTTTAGCTACTTAATGTAAGAATTTTAAAGATTTGGCACAAATACGTTTTCTATTGCTAATTAATAAGATAGGTATGTTATATTTACTTATTCGTTCTAAACTGTTGCGTGCGTTACATCAAACTATTCCGTGTTGAAACGTTTATTGCACACTATAAATCACAATACACATCCCCAATAAATCACAAGGCACATCCCCTACGTCTACTTCTTTGTTGTTTTGCGTACTAGGTTAGGCAGGCTCCTTTACGGCGGCAATACACGCGCGGCCTTGACAAAATCACGGTGCGCATATTTATTCCAGAGAAAGATATTACTTGAAAGAAGTGAGAATCACTTCAGTTAAATAATTGGTGGGTTTTTATTCAGTATACAATACTTACTTATATTAAGTGTCTTATATTTTCTTGGTTCAAGTAACTTCGCGCTTGGATGGATTTACTATTACTTCGTTGGAGAAATTAACATTTTTGGGACGAAAAATTCAATTATTTCTTTCAATGTAATATTGGTTCTTATAAAGAAAGAATTTATTTGTTGACAGCATTTATCTGAGAAGTTATTTTACTTATATTGAGTATGTGGCATTTCTTGTATATACCTAACTTTCTACATCCAAGTAAATATGCATTTGAATCTAGTAAATAAATTCAAGAAATTATGGCTTCTCGTTCCAAATAATCTCTTTTCTGTGTGTACCAGGTCGTTTAATCATCATCGACGTCTTTGGCGTGTTTGTGTCTTCTTTGTCCTCTTTTATGGTCTTAATTTCTCTTGGTCTTGTTTAGTCTTCTGAGTCTTCATCGTGTCAGCGTTTCATCATCGTTGTTCAACCAAACTTTTCTTCAGCTTGCACAGAATCTTCTTCGAGCATCACGACCGGCGTCTTCTCCCATATCTGCCATCAACTCTTTTGCAGTTGCTTTGCGGTACTCTATTTCTTTAACCTATTATTTCCTCAATGTTTTCCTCCCAATGCTCACACTATTCCAAATTGTTCAAAACTTTTCGTTCGTTTTCGCACGACATAACTCCCGATTAACAACATCATAGAACCATTAGTAGCTGTCGAATGCTATACATTTTGATCCTCAACACTACATGTATCTGCCTAGACGGTGCATCTACAGATGGTAGCAGCAGCAGCAGTAATTTTCCCAATTAAGAGTTAAGACAGAAAATATGCCTATAAGGTCCAGAGTTTGAACACACGAAAGAACTTGTCACATTCTGTAAAAATTTTATGCTAAGTAGTATTGGCAGGAAGGACGATAATCGGTAAGGTGGGACGTTAAGTCCTGGGTGCGAAAGTTTGAATAATAAGAGACGACAAATCGAAAATGAATCACAGTACATGAAGAAACGAAAAACGCGACTGTTTTTTAAGCTAGACTCGTTGAAAAATGTGTCTCCTCTTGGCCCTTATTTTTATACACCCAGATTTACTGTGGAAGGGTATATTAACTCTGTCACAACATTTGTAACACCCATAAGGAAGCGTGGCAGGTATTGATTTGTATATATATTTTTTATCAGCATTGAAAATTGAATCGATTTAGCTATGTCCGTCTGTCTGCCTGTATTGTCCGTCTGTCTGTGTACACGATAACTGCCGTAATTTTGAAGTAATTGATCTGAAATTTGGTATACACTCTTATCTCTTAAAAAGTAAGGACAAGATCGTGAATGGTCAAAATCGGTTAACTCCTATTTTTTTAAAATTCATACGATAACTGCCGTAACTTTAGCGAGCAATTGATCTGAAATTTGGTATATGAGCTTATCTATAAAAAGAATGGACAAGTTCGTGAATGGGCAAAATCGGCTAACTTTTTTATTTTCAAATGCCACACCAAAAATATTTTACGGTGGGGCGTATTTTAACTTCGGCCCGGCTGAAGATGATTTTCTTACTAGTTCTCTTTCATATGGTTCCAGAAGCTTCAGCATGTAGCCCTTGCATTGCCTGTGCACGATCTGGACGTTTTTTTCGGCGGTGCTGCTATGTCCAGTAAAGTTTATCATCACAGGTAAACCTGCAAAAAGGCTCATATACAAACTATTGCGCGTCGACCCTTGCCTGGATCGGAGATTATCTATTAGAGACACCGCACACTACAGGTCGGATTGTACTTCAACTAAATAAATTCAAATCGTTTGAGTGTGCGCACTTACATATGCCCTAATGGGAATTAAAAGGCCGACCAAACTATTGGCCGATCAAAAAGTCTGTAGTGTGCGGTGTCTCTTAAGCTAGGTTCCCACGGTGCGTGCTTTTACGGATGGTACCGCGCACCACAGACGACCACGCACCGCACCGAGGCTTCTCCCACGGTGCGTGGCGGTGCGTACCCGTGTGCGGTGCGAAGGCATCGCAAGCAGTGTTGCCAGATTAGGGATTTTTCCCTAGGTCTATGGAGATATTTTTGTAGAAATGGGAAAATGGGAATTTTACTGATTATTTAGGGAATTTTGAATATTTTGGGGAATTTTCCAATCATTGTATGTTAATCAATTTTACATAAATCTACATAAGTCCCCTGCCTTGAACGTTGCCGCCCATATAAACCCAACAACAAAACGCCAACCCAACTCATCGTATGTTAATAATCTATTTTTAATAGTCGATTTTTCATACATTTCTTTACCGTCTTTACACACATGATCTTCCGCAACCAGATGGTGTTACCGTGGTCACTTTTGCTGATGATACTGCTATCATGGCACTAGATACAAATGTTGAAGGAGCAACGCTAAAAAAGCAGAGCACAGTGTTATGTGAGTGATAGGTGAACAAAGCAGAGCAAGGTGCAGTGTGTGAAGTTTAAAGCTTCAGCATCCAAACTAAATTTAAGTTACACCAATGGTGTATACGTAGCAATTTAGGTTAGATCAATATAGCTAGATAGTTTAGGTGTTATACACAAGTACCTATGAGGTGCTGTAAATTAATAAAAAAAGAAGTCCCCCGTCTTCAACTTCGCCGCCTATAATTATAAACCCAAGAACAAAACGCCAACCCAACTCATCAAATGTTAATAATCTATTTTTAATAGTCGATTTTACATACATCTAGGGAATCTTGGTACTAAGCGCTAGGGACGTAAATTTCAGCCATCTGGCAACACTTATTGCAAGAGAAATTTTGTCAGAAGGTTCTCAAATGCCAAGTGACACAGAGCGTATTGCGTATTGGCGTTTTGTTGTTGGGTTTATATGGGCGGCGAAGTACAAGACGGAGGAATTATGTATATTTATGTACAATTGATTATTAACATACGATGATTGAAAAAATCGCCAAAATATTTAAAAATTCCCTAAATAATCAGTAAAATTCCATTTTCCCATTTCTACAAAAATATCCCTAGAACTAGGGAAAAAATCCGTAATCTGGCAACACTGGCTGTACCTCGCACCGCACATGCACGCACCTTTGAAGTTACCGACTCGCGACGGATTCGGACGCACCACTACGGACGAGCACGCACAGCTCCGGACGGCACCCTTCCCACGGTGCGTTGTGCGTGGTTGTCCGTGGATTTACGCACCGTGGGATCCTAGCTTTAGACAGATCTTACACAGTTAAAGTCGGTTCGGACTGCTCAAGATTTAGACCAGTGAAAAGCGGTGTACCGCAAAAATTGGTAGTTGGTCTCCTACTATTTCTCTTGTATATTGCTGATCTGCCAACTTGTGTCTCATCTCCCACAGCTGCATACGCCGATACTAAAATCTACGGCAAATCCATTGTACACGGAGCAGCAATACAACGTGACTTGGATATAAATCACCATATCCATAACATAACCATCTATGGATATAAATCCATAGATGGTGCTTTGAGTGGCTACTTCCTCTCAACCGGGAGAAATGTACTGTATTGCATCTAAGCAAAAGCACCCCCAAATATCCTATACCATATCGTCAAGGCTTTTGAGAATCAGAATGATCTGGGAGTCATAATCACAGTCTGCAAGCGTGCTAACCAGAATATATACTTGCTGAACAGGGTCTTCAAAGCAATTTTATGGACAGTGTGTTCGAGAAATGGAACAATCTACTGAGTGTCACAGTGCAAGCCTCCAGTGTGAACAAAATTTGCTGGATACTTTTCATGCGCAGTAGTGTCGATACATTGACTTAAACTTAAAATGTTGGTAACTGGACTTCATATGTATCACAGGATGGAATCCTTTGTACACCTTATCGTCTTCATAGGTGCAAACCTCAGTCCGAATGCATTTGTAATAATAATAATATTTTGTATATTCCGCTATCAGATAATTTGGGACTTTTAAATTTTAGAGATGGGGATTTCAAGATTTAGTCAAGATTTAGTCAAGACAACTTCCATCGACAGCTTTCCGGGCACCTGTAAACCCCAATAATTCAGCATTACCATGGTGATCTTCATTATTCCATCGCAAATGTAAAAATATTAATATTCGTCTTCACTAAATTTCACTAACTCATTATCTCTTCAATTCATATTCAATCAAACTTAATGCTCTGGTCTTTGTCACACCCTTCATCTTCTCAATCGTCATACATGTATGATTTCTTCCTCTCCAGGTTATAATTGATATAAGGCAAGTGCAAGAGGTGGTCTTATCCGTTCTCAGGGGCATCACTTATTGGCTGCGCTGGTAATCTCTATTTCACCGGATTTGTAGATGGCGTTGATGTCTGCCAAGTTAGCCCCCCACTTTTGAATTTTATGTCGATGTTGATGTCAATAGTTTGGGAATCGTTAGGGAGGGTATGGGAGTACATGGTTTTCCAGAAAATGAAAATTGTTTTTGGTACTGTTCACGTTTTGGGTATTTTTTGATTGGATTGGTTTGGAAATCTTTAGGGAGGATTAGGGAGTCCGGTTTCGAGGTTTGGGAGGGATGAGTTTGCTCGAAAAGTAATATAAATGTTTAGTACATAACCTCACTTTGTAGTTTCTTGGCGGAAAGGTACAATAACGGTTGCAATACATATAAAGTTTTGCTATACATTTTGGGCATTCCTTTACAAACCGTTAGAATATGGTTAGGGAGGATTAAAAGTTCTATTTTTTATATGAGTGAGTTCATAATTTGACCGCAAATTAATAACTTGGTTTAAGTACAGAAGCCGTCATAACTAATGTATTTACCGTTTTGTTTTCTATAAATAATAATAATAATAATAATCCACCCTTTAACATCCCCCAACGGCTTACGCAAATATGGGGGCATCGGCAGGCCCGAATTATCATTATTATGGCCCGCGTCGGTCGTGTTTCCGCTATAAACCGCTAAAGAACCGCTAGGGACGATTAAGAAGTCTACTTTTGATGTAAGAGAGTATATTTGTTTTACCGGAAATAAATAATAAAAATTCAGTTTAAGTATTCAACTATTGTGTTATGTACATACATATTGAGGTTATGTACATACTCAACTATTGTATTTATCGGATTTGTTTTCGATAAATTGTATATAGGTATTTGTTCATACGTCGTTAGAAAATTGTTAGAAAATCGAATTAAAAAGTCCACTTTTGATGCATGGGAGTATATAATTTTACCGCAAATCAATATCTAAGGTTGAGGTTATGTACCTACGGAAGTAATGTATTACAGGGCTATACTGTTCATAAATTGGTCGTATATTTTTATAAAGTATAGGGATATTTTTAGGACAGGCAAACTTGTATATTATGCACTCCCTAATCCTCCTTACTGATTTCACCAACCAATCCAATAAAAAGTATTCCCAAATTTGAAAGTTGGGGGCCAACTGGACGGTAAGAAAGACAATTTTCATTTTCTGAAAAATGATGCACTCCTTATCAAAAAAGTGTACTCTAAAACACTCCCTAACGATTCCCAAACTATTGGCATCAAAATCGTCAACAAATTCAAAACCGGCAGGCTTGACAAGGGTATGGGGTTGGATCAATGGTTCTATTCCGGTTCAAACTTTCCCTTACTGTGCCGGAATTACTGTTCCCTCGTGTACATAATAATGTATAATGTACCTATTATACATTCATATCAAAAAGCGGCTTTACGAGTCATCCATCATATTCTCTCACCACGGCTACCGATACCACATTGACACATATACCTTACGTATCAGGAAATATTCATTAACATCAAATTAATTCCTTATAAATTATTGGAAGGGATCAAGCAACGAAAGGACCGCGAGATAATAATGCCGCGCTGTCCACTGGTGTATTAATTACAGTTAGTACGACTGATTGGCGCGCGGTAGCGCTCCACTCCATCCTCTCTGCTCACGTCTGCGGGCGCCGCGCCGGCCTGGCTCTCTCGGACCTCTCTCGGACGTTTGATAGCGACCGTGCCGACTCGACCACAACAGGGTGGGAAGACGGTCTAATTGATACAATTTTCAGCGGTGACAGCGAGCCAGAGGCGGCTGAGTGGAGCCAGCCCCAGAAAGGGTTTCGTTGTAATGTCGCGACCGCGCGTCCGACTGCACCCGTCCCTCTACACCGGATGATCCTCGCCGGTCCGTGGTCGCGGTCTTCTTCGTCTTCTCCGCAGACGGCGAACACACCGGACAGTGTGTCCGACATTCGACAATCCCAACCGATGACTTAACTGTCTCCGTTGCGGTGGTAATCAGATCGCGTTCCATTGAATTTGAAATTGTCGAATTGGGAAATGTATTTGAGCGAAAATTTAAAACTGAGAATTTTGCGCAATATAAAAACTGATCAGAGAAAAATCCATTCTTGCAGAATAATTTACTTCGTAAATTTTCGAAGTAAATTTTATTACTTTCGCAACCTTACTTCTAAAAACTGATCCACTTTCAATTAGCTTTAAGGACGGAATTCACCTTTGGGTGCTAAAAACCATAACCCGTGATATATTCCTAACAAACGAAATGAAACAAAAAAATTTCTGTGTATTCAGTAAAAATTAGATAAAATGACCATAATTTGATTGTATCTATATACAATTCGATTTGCAAGAGCATGAATGGAAATATCTCTATTTTATCTCGGATATCTGTATCTATTGTTGGGGTTATTTTATACTTAAAAATCTTAAATAATTTAGTAGAATACATATAGAATATGTACAGAATATAACGGAAGTTAACGTTAACTGTTAACTTTAATAAAAAAAAGGTAGGTTATGTTGCCGATCTGCCGGTGAGTACTAGGGTGTATCGAAAAAACGTTTTTTTCGAAATTCAAAATTGCAAGTTGATAAAAAGTTGTTCCTCATATACCACCAAAAAAAATGCCCAATTAAAAAATATTTAGGTCTCCCGCCAGAGGCCTAAAGTTTATAATTTCCTTTTAAGACAGGAATTTTTTAATAGAACATTTTTCTTTTTCGAATAGAAAAAGTTTAACAGAAAGGTGTGAAATTAACGTATACAAAAATATATTACCCAAATGCAACATTTAGATCGCCTGCAGTTTATTTAGATTCGATAGAACTTTTAGAAGAACATTTTCGTATAATTTAAAAAATGTGCTGATAAAAGACTATTTGTCATTAAATATTTTATTATGTGCGTACATGTGGTCTTTGAAAACAAAAAAATCACTTAGTGTATCATTAAAAAAATATGAAACAATTCTAATTTTCTAGGGAAATTATAAACTTTAGGCCTACTGCGTGATACCTAAATATTTTTCAACTATGCCAATTTTGTTGTGGTATATATATGTGAGTACATAGGGACAACTTTTTATCAACTTGAAATTTTGAATTTCGAAAGAAAGGAATTTTCGATACACCCTAGTGAGTATGCAAAGCAAATTAGTATGGACGGTTCGGTTGCATAAGTTAAAATTGCATTATAATTTTTTTATGCTAGGCACAGCGGTACGGAAACTAAAATAACTACATTGCGAGATGTAAGATTTATAAAATATGATATGATTAGATTTATAAAAGACATTGAAAAATCATTTAAGGTGGTTGGAGTCAGAGCATTTTTAAAAAATTGCTTTTTTAAGTTCAGGTTTATATTTTGAAAGAATAGGTGTTTATTAGAAAGTAAGAAGATCTAACAAAAAGGTATTAAAGATATTTCTTTTTACATAATAATCAGGTACATACAATAAGACCGGAAACCACTGAAAAAACAAAACCCAAACCAAAACATCCGACCCTGCACAGATTGCCTATAGCAATTTGTAATATCTAATTATGATATTTTCGATTTAACGGACTTTAATTAACGGATGAATTAACGAATGTAGCGGATGTTAATGAGTTTGTTAAAATATGCACAAAATAGTTAATAGCATAGTCATTAATACCACGCCACCCTTTATTACTAAAAAAATCCTTGCCCCCCCCCCCCTGGAACATTTTGTAACGGCGCCCATGCTTGTGCCAAAAGATTCCCAATCACGTGGATAATAGCCGTTTTACACTACGCAGTTGTTGCGCAAGAAGATACACAAGAAGTTGTTAAGCAACTGAAATCTGGAACAATATAAAAAAAAACTCAATGGAACAATATATTTTCTTTCCTAGTGCTTAAACTTTCCTAGTCACGTCAATAAAGAAAGCTTGACATACCAGGTTAAAAATTTAAACTCGCGATCAAACAGTAAGTTTAGCGCCATAAATTTGCTCAACAATTTAAAATTTTAACAATATTTGCGGCAAAAAAAGTAATGTTTGGTCGACTTGAAATATTTACTTTTTACATATTGATGGCAATACAAATATTTTGACACCTTTTATGTTTCAATGTTTGCAGACAATTTTGTATTCTACATTTGCTGTAAAATTCTAAAATTTGGAACAACTTTTGCAGGCAAAAGATATTGTTCAGTTAGATTAAAATTTTAAGCCTTTCTGGTAACTCATTGCAACTTTGGGCATCCCAGGGCTACGTTCGTTTAGTTTGGGTAGTGACAAGGGATTCAGAATTTAAATTGATCGTTAATTCTTTATAGGTACTGGTACTACACTAATGTAGGAGGATTTTGTAGGAATTGCCAGGACGAGCACTATGACTTATGTACAAAAATAACTTCACCATTTTTATTTTGAAAGATAATGGGTTTATTTTATGTCTGCTGCATAATAGTCAGTGTCCTGTGATTCCCTTTCGGACTTCCGCAGGATGTTTCCATTGGACTCGCTTATTGACATCATGCTAACCCTAAAAAGCAATCCCTCATTAAATATTCCTGGAGTATCCTGGAGTGTTATCTTTGGTTCGTACACATTAGTAAACAACGATAAAAGGGAATATATTTTGATAGCTCAACTACGCATTTTTTATATTAAACACACTTCATGAATTTAGATTTCAGTTTAAAGTTGATAGTACATTATATTCATACTATCCAATCTATCCATTACCTACAATCATAGGGGAAGGAAGCCTTGTGTTTCCATCCAAAACATCATTTACCCACCGCTTGAAAAACGGTGCCATCCTCTGGCACTAAAACAGATCCTAATTTTAACATTGGCATAGCACGACAAATTGGTCCGAAAAGTGGCAATTATTGGGGCCCCTATTTATGCGGCCGTGAAAGTGCTCGAGCTTTGTCTTTGAGCGCCGCCACTCTCTACCTGAATCTAGTTTTTCTGGTCAGGTGAATAAGTTTATTTTTATTGGGGTTTGATGACAAAATGTTGTCATCTGCGTTCGGGATACGTGTCGTACATCCATTAGGCGAGACGTGGCGGTATCTACCAGGCGCCACTTGATCTACCGATCGGATTAACTCCGATCCTCGCCGCGAGAGGGACGAGGACGGATACAAAACCGCTCCGCCGCTTTATGCGCCCGAATAATTAAGTTGACAATCCGAAAATATACACAAAACTCGCTAGCCATCGGGATACATTTTATGTGGGGTATATATTAGTCATACGAAAATAGTTGCTCGGATTGAGTATTTATTAGCATTAGATAAGTCAACGTACTCTGCTTAAGCACTACCAACTTCTTTTTATATTGCGTTATCCGGGTTTGACAACGACGGTCGATTTTGTTTCCTCAGAAGAATTAGTAGAATTAATAACGATGTATGTACATTGCTTCGAAATCTGATGCGGCGGCCATTGTCCGTAGTGTTGCCAAGTTTCGAAAATCATAACAGGCCTTTGGAGTTGGGTTTGCTCACTTCAACCAATACTTTTCGAATCATTTTCCCCAAAAGAAATGACCTATTATTTCGACAGTTTTTTCCCTTGTTTTCCAGATCGTAAATCTAGTTACCTATATTCTTAAATTTGTTAACAAAATGTATTCAATATGAAACAAATAAGTAGGATAAATGCTTGAACAATAAACTTCAAAGCGGTATAAAGTTATGTGACAACCTTTTAGCTTCTTAACCGGAGCAATTTTGATACCAGGTTAGGTTGCAGAAAAATACCTCTCACTGGTTTTTCTCCTCATAGCTGTGAAGCTTTCAGATTCTGTAAAGACATGTTTTGGATGTATATACAAATGCGAACAAGCTTACGAATTGCACTAACTGGTGCCAACCTTATGGAAGTCTTAGATTAAGGACTTAGATTAAAGTAAAGTATAAATTACCTAAGATTATAGCTTTTTAATATTGATTATTAGATAGTTTCGTTTAGTTTTTAAAGTGTAACAAACATAAATTTACCAATGAGCGAACTATTTATGTTTAGCATACCCAAAGTTTTTATGACGAAAAGAATGATGTGACAAATCTGTGACGTTTATTTCCGGACTAAATCGATAATCATATCACAAAATGCTACCGTTACAATACGTCGAGCTGCTAACATACTATACAGGGTGTTAGTAAATAAGTGCGACAAACTTCAGGGGTGATTCTGTATGAAAAAATAACGACAGTTTGCTATATAAACGTATGTCCGCAAATGCTTCGTTTTCTGAGATACGGGGTGTTTTTTGTGTTTTTCTTAATAACTGACGAGTGAATCTTGTGTCACTTTGTGCCTATTTAAAATTTTATTATTTTCTGTTATTATTTTAGTTTAATGTTATTGTATAAAATAGTTCTTTAAAAAAATTGAGATCGTTAAGATGTTTTATTTTTTTGCATAAAAACGGTGCCCCTACGAAAAAAGGCAGAGAGAGATTTTTTTGTCACAAATTGAACGAGGAATTCCAAAATGATTTTTAATTTGAAATATCCCAGTGGCTTACCATTTTTATCTTTAAAAAAATTGATATCATTACCCGTATGCGCGCAATGATGAACATAAAATTCTTAATTGCATGTCAAAAAATGGGCAATAACTACCTGTTAAAACCCACTACATTTTATTTGCATATCTCGACCGGTTTCAGAGCAATAAATAAATCGTCAGTTTTTAAGAAAAACACCCCGTATCTCAGAAAACGGAGCATTTGCGGACATACGTTTATATAGAATACTGTCATTATTTCTTCATGCAGTATCACCCCCTGAAGTTTGTCGCACTTATTTACTAACACCCTGTATATCTGATAGGCTATTCAGAATAAAACAGATCGATGAATACTCGGAACTAAAAGAAGTACAAGCTGGGGTACCCCAGGGTAGTGTTTTGGGACCAATTCTCTATCTACTATATATATGTGACTATACCTCAGCTGGAAAATGTAACAGTCGCCACATTCGCAGATGACACGGCTCTAATGGCAGTGGGGTCAACTATTGGAGAATCTACTAGGAATCTTCAACAAGCTAGTAATAAAATATATAAATGGACCAAAAAATGGAAAGCCAAGCTCAACGAACTTAAATCTGTGCACATTAATTTTACAAACACAAGAATCGAGGACATACCTCATGTCAAGATTAACGACGCCATAGTTCCATACGCGAACACAGCAACGTATTTGGGTATGACTCTGGATACAAAACTAAGGTGGAAAGAACACGTTAAGAAGAAAAGAGTAGAGCTTGGCCTCAAATACAGAGTACTGTACTGGCTTCTGGGAAGAAACTCTCAGTTATTAGTACAGAACAAACTACAAGTTTACCAATATACAAGGAATCGAGACTTTCGAAAATAAAGTACTACGGAACAGTGACCTGCACCGTGATCTTGGTGTCCCAGAAGTCTTCCAAGAAATAAAAAGATTCGCCAGTAAGCATAAATCTCGCCTAAGCCATCATGTCAACGTAGAGGCCCTGCAGCTACTGGACAACCAGAATAATAATAATAATACTAATAAATCGTCTTTATTTGCTCCAAAATAAACATCAATACTAGTGAGAAGACTAAAAAGAACTAAACCCTTTGAACTAGTGAATTAGTGAAATGTGTACGTCACCACTGTGTCTGGGTGGTTTGTTTTCGGCATTATGCCCCAGGGGAACTAAATAATTCAATCTATGTCTGTATTTTGCCTCCTCATACACAACAATTATTGGGCCATGAATAAGCTTTAACATTCCTAATAAAGCGAAACGTCGACCTGAGAA